>CM029500.1:3645289-4326956 GCA_017140595.1 Eucalyptus curtisii | reverse complement strand
AGGATAGCAACCTCATGAGCATATCGACTGAGTTCATTTCATGTATTTGTTTTGAAGCTGCAATTTAGTTGAACAGAAAATATGTACGACTGCCATTATATCTTGGCATGTGGCACACTTGTATTTTCAATGGCATCTCCATGAGGGGTGGTCAAGGATTTAATTAAACTGATGCTAATTGATGGCATTGGCAGTATAGTATTGATGCTATGTCTGCATGATCTACAATTGACTTCTTTACTTTTCTTCGGTAATCCAGATGGGGACTGCTGATGTTATTTTGGACCTTGTAAGTAGTGGGACAACATTAAAGGAAAATAACTTAAAAGAAATTGAAGGTGGGACAGTGTTGGAAAGTCAGGTGAGTAACATGTTTGCATTGGCAAGCTCGCCATATGATCGTTTCTACATTCTGTCTTTTTCGAACTTCTCTTAAATGGGGCTGAATATCCTTCAGGCTGTTCTTGTGGCAAGCAGGAAGTCACTAATCCAACGGGAGGTGTTCTTGATGCAACGCACGAGATTCTTGAAAGATTGGAGGCACATCTTAAAGCAGTTGGCCAGTTCACGGTGTGTAGATTATTGTATATATGTTGATGAACTTCCTGTAAAGCATCCGAACATACTTCCCGTTAGAGTTGACTACTATTAAGCTGCACTTGCTGTGGCCATCCCCCTTTCACTCCTTACTATGTTTCTGAGTTGTGTAAAATAGATACATCAGTGCACCCATCAAAAAACAAAATTTAAACGGGTGACTTATGGTTGTGCAAGTTTTCTGTTGAGGCGAATTTAGTAGTGTCAATCGGATATGACGCGGTTGGTACTCTGTGGACATAAGCATTACTTAAATCATTGTCAAGTATGACTTATTCAACCTTTTCTTATTCAACAACTAAGTAGGAATTGCTGCAATAAAAATTTGGGAGAAATAATATAGAAAATTCTGTAAGTGCAATACAAGGCCTTTTAGAATATACACAACTTAATACTCGTGTTACCAATTCCTTTATCCAATTCTCAAAATGAATGCTTTATAATCGGTATCGATATTTTTCACAGGTAACAGCAAACATGAGGGGGAGTAGTGCAGAGGAAGTTGCTAAGCGAGTACTCAGTCAACCATCACTCTCTGGTTTGCAGGTAATGCAATGAGCCCTTTTTTCTCGCACTCCAAGTTGAGCCCCAGTTCGATTTGAAGCTTTTAAACTGTAGCTATCTGATTCTTACTCTTAAGGGTTTCTGATTCTCTTGTACTCATACGCTATCAGGGACCTACCGTAAGTCCAATTTTTTGCAAACATAATGGAGAAGAGGTTGCAGACTACTATGCAATAGTCATTTGCGTTCCTAAAAAGGCGCTCTATAGCTCTGTGCAGCAGTTGAGAGCAGTAAGTCCTAATTTTGGAAATAGCCATAGCTGCTTTATGCAGAGATTTTCGTTTCCCCTTGGTCTTTGAGCATGTTGAAACTTTTATCGTGCAGATCGGGGGTAGTGGAGTTCTAATATCTCCGTTGACTTACATTTTCGATGAAGAGACTCCCAGATGGCAGCAGCTTCTGTCCAAACTCGGGCTTTAGCTCTCGGTAGGCCAGTGCTCAGGTCAACTAGAGTTGCTCGAGTTGGAGTGGAGAACTGGCTTTTGGAGAAATAGAGGGGATAGAATTCATCAAGAATGCTGTATCTTATTTATATTGGTAGCTTGGCCGTATCTTTTCGTTTAGATTCACGACTTCCTTTCCTCTAGGTATTATTTTTCCTCTTTGTTTGGTTTATTGCAATCGATTTTAGAGCTTAGGTGTGGGACCATCCTAAAGTTTATTTTGCGACATTATTTGTAAGTGATTATGTCAAATGATGACAATCGGCTATGATGTTGATTCCATGAGGCGTTTTGGAAGATATACAGGTGCTGCTAATACCTACATAGGACGAAATCAAGGCTCATTGTGTAGCAGTATTGGCGATGCTGCTAAACACCTACGATAGTCAGATTAGGCACCTTGGCTGTCCGTTACAAGAGGAAAATTTCAAAGAATGAATTGTACAGACAACAGAAGATAAACGACCGATGGTGTCACAAATAAAAATGTTTTCACCCCGTCGATCTTGCTTGATGACGGCCTTTACAATAGAAACGGTGTCCTCGGGACAATCACTTACAACTTCGCAACGACATTACTTGGAAAGATCAACCGTGAGCATGTTGGCAAAGGAGTGTCCTTTAGGCCGTATATTAGACAATCATTCTTAAAGCCAATAAAAGACCGCCACGTTTGGCCAGCAATTTCTGTCCCGCTTTGCCTTTGCTTCTGTCAGCCTAGCTCGAGTTTCCAAAGAGCTGCAACCTGATTTGTGACCCTAATGGGGAAGTCTGCATTTAAGCTTTGTTTCGTTGAAGATAAATAATTTAGAGCATATTTTTCAAGACATGATAGCTTGTATTGTTTAAAAAAATTAACTCATGAAAAGTATTTTCATTATTGATAATGATTTATGTCTAAATATTTTCGTGGATGATGAAAATATATTTTATTCTTTATTATTGTAAATGATTTAGGCAATCATTATTTGAAAAATATTATTCAAATAATTCATTTTTTAAAAATGCATCTTTAGTAATTTCTCTGTTCAACTAGTCATTTACAAATTAGATGCACTGTTCAAAATGAACATTAGATGGGTGTTTAGGTGAGCTAAAGGATGAGGACCTATGTGGGGGGCGATTGAGGAGATTGAGTATCGTGATTTATGAAAAAACTTAAATAGTACCAAAAATATATTTATTTGACGGCTCACAATATATATATATATATATGATATGTATAAAATAAATTTATATAGACTTCTCTACTTACACATCATTCCTGTGACTACGTAAATTTTGCTAGTAATGTGATTAGCAAGTGTCAAATGTCAATTGGACACAACATGTGGACTCCTCATCAGTTTCAATCGTCCACCGTACAACACGCTTTCCCAAGCAGTAAAAGGCCGAATGCTCCCACTGGATAATAATATATCCACTTCTCCCCAAATATAAATCAACTTTAATTGGAGAGAAATAATCACAATTGAATTTTCCGTTCATTCAAACCGATATGAGATTTAAGTGTGATTGGTTCCTGATCAGGTTTGATCCCACCTAGGAACTGGGGATCGGATCAAGAGGACTAGTCCAGTTTCTGGGATCGGAGATCGGACTGGATAGTCCTGAAATTGGGAACCAAATCGGACTAGCAGGTTGAATCCAATGAAATCGGCCGCTTGGTAGTTCCACCTCCAAATATCAGCATTTTGAAGGTAAATCTTTCTCCAAAGGCACATAACGGACCAAGTAAATCTTTTCAAAATAAAAATTAAAATTGGACTTGTCACTATTTTAGCTTTTATTGCTTTTTTTTTAAGAAATTACAAAAAGAAAAATGGTCAGTTTGGCCCCCCACCAAGAATTGGACCGAAAATTACCGGTTCCATTTTTATGGAATTAGGAATCAGATTGACGCCCTGAGAACTGTCTAGAACCGGCTGATCCGATCTAGTCCAGTCTAAGCAATTCCCTATTCGTTTGGTCCAATATGCTCATCCCTAGTAAGATCTGACATGACCAACGACACTAACATGTCACAACCAACACGTCGGCATAGTGAAATGGCGTCGTTTTCCATGACGAAGTTCCTCTTAAGATTGAATTAAGTTACGTTGTGCTTCTACCAGATATAGAAAGACAATTGAGTAGCTTTAAAAAAAAAATTGTATTCCAAAGAAAAAATAGCACAAATAGTCTATAAAATTTGATTCATTGTGTGACGTTGTTCGTGAATTTTTAATCTATTCGATACAGTTCTTAAATTTTGATTTAATGTACAATGTCGTCCTTAAACTTTTAATTTATTCATTATAGTCTTTGGAATTTTAAATATTTTCAAATAGTCTAAGGATTACATTCAACAAATTAAAAGTTCATGAATTATATTACATATCAGACCAAAGTTTAAGAAACATGTTGCATAAATTAAAAATTCAAGAATCACGCTGGAATAAATTTTAACAATTGTGAGCACATTTCGATTTGAGTCATTTGAAAAGAGGATATTTATGTCCGAAATAAGTTCATCCATTTTTTTGGCAATTGGCTTGGTCCAGGTAACAGTCAATTTCGCGAGGGGGAGAGGATATGAACCCAACAGAGACATCGAGAGATAGTGGCGGCGACAGTGACGATGAGGGAGGACTGTCAACGTGAGAGGTGCGACGGTGACCGAGGGTTAAACACAATGGAAGGAAGGAATGGCGTCGTCGAAGTGAAGATTGTGATGGTGTGGCGTGACGTCGATTTTATTGAGTCGTGAAACGGCATCGTTTTAGGTCTATGGTGCCATGTTGGATGAAATAGGGTCGTTTTGCAAGTACATACGGATAGAATTTTTCAAATACAAGAGAAAATTCTAAGTAAAGATTCGAAATGTTATCATTTTATCAAATAAGAGCATTAAGTAGATTTTATTTCGAATAAAAGCTTGGAGTAATATTAGTCTCAAAAAGGATCTATTTGGTGGTTATAACTATTCCAAATAAAGACCTAGTCTTGCCGGCAAAAAAATTCTAAGGAGGGAGGGCTCCTTCCTTTGTTTTTTTGTTTTTTTTTTTTTTAAAGTTTATTCTTTTGAGTTTGGAAAGAAAAAAATAGAAAAAAAGAAAAAAAATTTAAAAGATGAAATTGCCCTTCATCAAACAGTGAGCTGAGGCCATTATTGAAATTAATATGGCCACTTCAGGAAATTAGGTTCACTTTAGGCTTTTGTTTGAGAAAATGATCGCACTTCGGGCTCTTAATATTCATTTTAGATTTTTATTTTTAAAAAATGAGGTAGCTTCAGTCCTTTATTTAAAAAATTTCCTAAATATAATGTCAACTCATGTAGAAGCTACGTATTATTTCCTAGTGGAATTTCCCATGGGCCACGTATTATTTTTTATTTAAAGCTAAATGACCTGGTGAGTATTTTGGCCCCAATGTAAAGCCCTTTTAGGCCCCTCCCTCCTTGCACGTCCGGCGGCCGCGAGAAAAGGGTAAAGGAGAAGGGGGGTCATAGATTAGAGCACTGGGTTACGGGCAGGAGGACCTAAAGGGCGAAGGGGTAACAGATTGGGGCGTCCGTACGAGCTGAAGGACCTAAAGGGCGGAGGTCCGACTGTTGATTCCGGTCAAGAGAAGCAAGAGAAGCAAAAGGACGTTGAGGAGGCGGTCAAGGTGGCCAAGGAGGATTTGGGAGTGAAGGAAGAAGCTCTGCGAGCTCCGTACGAGCTGGAGGACCTAAAGGGCGGAGGTCCGACTGTTGATTCCGGTCCCTTCACGAGGTACGTGCTAATTGCCTTCTTTGTTTCTTCACTGTGATTCATTTCCTGCTTCTTAAGTGAGAAGAGCGAACTCGTTGGTACATCTAGTATTGGTACTGAGGCATAAAAGGACTGCTTCGAGAAAACTCCCACTCTTTTTTTACTCTCACTTTTTCCTTCATTCTCTGAAGCTGCAAGCACCCGGAGCTTCGCAGATGGCATCCGCATCAATGCCACTGGTCTCGCCGTCACAGCATCTCTTCCATGGCAGACAAGACAGCGAGCGCATGGTCGACGAGACTCTCAGCCTCCTCAAGGTTTTGCATGCTTTTCACTACTCACATTGCGGTTTTTTGGTTGCTGAGGAATTGGTTCCAAACGTGAAGTGTATAGAAAACTGCATGAATATAGACGTGCTACACATAGTCTTATCGGATTTGAATTTGACGATCTCTACGATGCCTCATGGTTTGTTTTTTATCTGCAACTAACCCTCTTCCACTTTGTTCCTGAAGGATTGCGGATTGCCAGTCGAGCGGGATTGTCCTCAACAGTACGTTGCAACAATTCCACTGGTATGGAAATTTCATGAAAATTGGTGCCTTATTTTGGTATAGACATGTTGTAAGACATTTTGAGTTTGCTTATTGTAATTCACTTGGACCTCAATTTTGATTTCAAGAACTACTAGAGATAGGTTAGCAAGAGAGATTTTGGAGTCATCATATCTGAGATATGAGAGGGAACCGAGGAGTGCTAACCCTTTACAAAAACATCAATGTAAAATGGGATCTATGTACTAATTAAGATGGAGTGTGCTGATGGTTTGAACCCAAAGCATAATGCTGAAACCATATTTGCAAAAGGCAAGAAGAAGAATGACCCCCTCTAGTCACTCAAATGCTGTGGTTGAAAATGTCCGTGTCTCAAAGTACTTCTATGGTGATGATCAGACAAGCACTTCTCTATTCTTAGATAGATTTACTTTACTCTAGCTCATTTAACATAGAAAACTCTCCATCAAAAAGTAATTAAAGTAACTAGAAATTCTCCATGGCACTGTTTATTTATTTTTATTTTTTTACTGTGCATATTTGGTATTTCAGGTGTTATTCTATGTACTGCAAACTGTTCTTAATTGATTTGGTGGCTAACTTATCTTGCGGCTCCCTAATTTACGAGTCTTTTTTCAACACTCGGAGGAGATTGTGAGAAATTTGTCATCTGGACATCTGGACATTGGAATAGTGGGTTTTGACATGGTTAGTGAATGTAGACAGGTGAGCAGAAGATGTTATATGCTATATGTTTGATCATTGGTTGGATTTTTTACTCATCATTTTTCACTAATGTTTTGTCTGCATTCAAAAATTTTACACTCTCTGCAGCTGTAGAAACAATTTATTGCACAGTTTGCCCTTGCTTTGGATGAAGTGGAAGATCAAGAGCTCTTTATTGAACAAAAAGTTGAAATGTTAATGTTCACATGTTTATCAAGACTAGGTGTGTTTGGTATCAAAGAAAAGTTAAAACTTGAAACGTTAAGGGTAATAGCTACGGCCAAAAAGCTAAAACTAAAGTCACACCAGATGCCCCACTACAAATTGAAAATTCCACGTGCTGAGTACACTGACTACTATGAACTAAGTTGATTGGGGAATAGTTGTCTGAATAATCCAACTTAGAGAGTCCATTTGACAGAAGATCCTAGTTTTCCTGTTGTCTCTATAAAGTGTGGGCCATCCTTGATATGTGAAAAAGAGGTGAGGCGACTTTGTCAAAGTTCGGTTGTAGCCTCAATAGATTGTCATCCTGCCCCTGCTTTTATAAACAGAAGGTTGTCCTTGAAAGATGGAAGATTGATTTGGCATATAGATAACCTGCAGTTGTGCAGATTTGTAGTTAGTAGATGACTGGGTACTTCCTATGTGTCAAATATGCAGCAGAGAAGTTGGATCACAGATGTTACCTGAACGGACTACGATAGTAGTTGCGGATCACATATGACCTTGCTTGAGTCTGTAGTACTTGTTGTATGAATCTGTTTGGGGTTGTTTACTCTTTTCCATGCACACAATTTAGAAAAATGGTTTGGATTCAGAGTTACCGGATGATGTCGAGTTTCAGTTTGTACTTCTGAAGTCTTTAGATAGTTTAGGTAGAGTGTTTATATTTTTTGTGTTTGTATGGATGTGTGGATAGGAAACTATGACTTGAAATCCTAGAATAATAACTAGAAAATCTCCACGGCACCGTTGATAAACACACCTAGTCTTGAAAAACATGCGAACGTTAACATTTCAAATCAAAACGAATTATTCATAATTTTTTGGTTTAAGCATGAAAGCTTATTGCAATATTTATGGTTTGAAGGGAAAGCAAATATGACGTTTTGTTTGATAAAGCGCTCTTAATCTTCCACTTCATCCAAAGCAGGAGAAAACCATGCAATAAATTGTCACATCTTCAGAATATAAATCTTTGAATGCAAACGAAACATTAGTGAAAAATGATGCATTAAAAAATCCAACCAATGATCAAACATACATCATATAACATCTTCTGCTTACCTGTCCATGTTCACTAACCGTGTCAAAACCCATTATTCCAATATCTAGATCTCCATATAACAATTTTTTTACAATGTCCTTTGGTCACTGAAACCAGACTTGCAAATTAGAGAGCTGCAAGATAAGTTAGCCATCAAATCAATTAAAAACAGCCTGTGGCATATAGAACTAACAACTAAATTAAATAGCACCGTGAAGAATTTTTTAATTACTTTTTCATGGAGAGTTTGCTTTGTTATATGAATGAGAGTAATTCTATGTAAGATTAGAGAAGCGTTTGTCTAGCTCATCACCACAAAAGTACTCTAAGACACAGATCTTTTCAACCACAACATTTAAGTGACTAGAGTGGATCATTTTTTTTTCTTGCGTCTTGCAAAGACGATTTCAGCATTATGCTTTGGGGTTCAAACCGTTAGCTTGTCTAGCTCATCACCACAGAAGTACTCTAAGACACAGACCTTTTCAACCACAGCATTTGAGTAACTAGAGTTGGTCATTTCTTATTCTTACGTCTTGCAAAGACGGTTTCAACATTATGCTTTGGGGTTCAAACCGTCAGCACTTTGTGAAGACTACATTCTATCCCAATTAGGACAGAGATCCTATTTTACATCAATGATTTCGTGAAAGGGTTATCACTCCTTAATTCCTTGTCCACATATCTCAGATACAAGGACTACATAAATCTCTCTTGCTAACCTATCTCTAGTACTTCTTAAATTCAAAATTGGGTTCGAAGTGAGTTACAATGAACGGACTCAAAATGTCTTACCACCATGCCTATACCAAAATGAGGCACGCAATTTTTCAAGAAATTATCCATAACTATGGAATTTCTGCAACATACTGGCGAGGATTCATCTGCTTGATCGACAATTGGCAATCCTTCGAGAACAAAGTCGAAAAAGGTCAGTATGCAGATAAAAACAAACAGACGGCAACTCTCCTAGAGCAGCATGTCAGAGATTTAACACACTTTCATCGGAACCGATTCCTCGACAACCGAAAACCGGCAATGCGATGTTACCTTGAGGAGGTCGAGCGTGTCGTTGGCCATGCGCCCCTTGCTCGGCAGGCCAAACCGGACCTCCCTCCGCTCCCCCTCCGGCCTGCTGTTGGAGACGGCGACCGTGACGGCGGCGGCCGACAGGGAGGAGCCCGCGGAGGAGTAGCAGGCAATCCTCAAGAGCGCCAACGACTTCGCGGGGGAGAAGATAATGGGCGTGCGGGCGTGGCGGAAGAAGGCGGAGAGCGGAGGTGCCACCAAGGTTGGCAAGAGGAGGTGCTACTGGAGGCCGTGGGGCGGCGAGACGAGCAACATCGACATCGACATCGACGCGGACGCCATTGTGACGAGCGAGCGAGAGAGAGAGAGAGAGAGAGAGAGAGAGTTTCGAACGCCGCGCCGCCGCGAGTGGAGAACGGCGACGGATAGGGAGAGTAAAAAACAACGGGGGGGAGAGTGTGTGGATGAGGTGAAATGTCGCTTTTGTCCGCACGTGCCACCGCGGTGGATATCGCGCTCCACTTGAATATTCCCGGGGAATTGTCTCGTGCTGCGTGGTGATTAGAGCTATTAAACGGGTGGGTCGGGTCGGGTTTGGGTCGGGTCATTAATGGTCCGACCCAAATTGACCCATTAACCATTTATGATCAATTTATGCCTAATGTAAATTTTCCAACCTATACCCGACCCATACCCAACCCATACTTGACCAACCGATATTAATAAAATATTTTCATATTTAACTAAATTTAGAAAAACTTATTCCTATGTTTTTTTTTTTAAATTATATTACTAAAATACTTCCAAACTTATTTCTTATATATATAATAGTTTTATACAACACAAATTTAATGGACAATTTTTATAATTTTTAAAATAATTATTTTAAAAATCGAATTTTATTTATTTTTTATTTTTAAAAAATTAAAATTTTAATTAATTTTATTTTATTTTTTAAATATAATTTTTTTTTTTTCTTTTTTTTTTTTCTTCTTTTCTTCTTCTTCCTTGGTCCGCCACGGCCACAACAATGGCGGCGACCGGCCACGGGCGAGCTTGAGGCTCGAGGCTCACCTAACATCGGCGAGGCGTCCGCGAGGCTCAAGCCTCGCTGGGTGTCGGCGAGGCCTCCGCCTCACCAGATCGGCGAGCTCGAGGCTCGCCCGGCCGGTTGTCGGCCATCGCCGTGCCAACGACCGGAAGGAGGAAGGAGAAAGGAAAAAAAAAAAAAAAGGAAAAAAAAAAAAAAAGAAAAATTAAAATAAAAAAATTGTAATTTCGGTTTTTATAAAAAAATATTTTTATAAAGTTAAAGAGGGAAGCAAGAGATTATAAGGTTTTGGTTGAAAATGGGTTCTCAACCCAACTCATTTAAAACCTACTTAAAACCTACCTATCTTAAGTTTTTAATTGTGAAACCCATTTAACTACTTTTTGTCAAAAACAAGTGACTCACATATGACCCATTTATTTTAACACCTTTAGTGGTGATATAAGGTGTCTCGTTTGGTCCATTTGCTAAAAAGTCCGATTTCGCCGACAAATAGGATTTTTGGTTCCCATTGATTTCGGGTTTGATAAAAACATGAGAGCTCGGATTTAGATTACGTCTAATACAATCGTGTGATATGTTCTCTAAAATGTATTAAGTTTTAGAACTTTTGAAAAGTGTAATCAAATCATAAAATTTATTAAATTGATATAATCGAATCTTTTCGTTAATTCCATCCAATATGATTAATTAAAAATGTTGACATGGTTCTTTTATTACATTCTCCCTTCCTTCTACATTGTGTTGATGTGGCTAAAATAAGAAAAATAGGCCCACAATAATGTTGGTTTGGTCAAAATTTGATTTGTAATATAAATATTAATTAGACTAAATTTAATATATATATATACATGTATATGTATATGTATATATATAAAGATAGCAAATGTAGTAAACTGGCAATGGTAGGAAGAGTGAGAGTCGGCTGAGTTCAACGAGCCCTATGGTTAGCAATCCTAGTCGACTATAGTTGAGGCCTTGCTGGCCCTCGCCCATATCTCAACTAGCAACAATCATTGGCCCAATTTGAGCGAGGGCGTCGACCCTTGCCCAACTAGGGGATGGTGGAGCTTCGCAACTTGAGAGAGAGAGAGGGAGTTTGGAAGTGTAAGGATATGGGCCGCCGCAACGAGCGGAGGTAGACGTGTCAATGGGTTGAGTCGGATCAAGTTTTCGTGATACCTAACTCGACCTAATTATGACAATGCATTGAAATCCTCGGCCGGGGTTATAACCGAGAATAAATTGTTTATGTCTCGAGTAAAATGCGTGTCAATTAGATTTGTGCATATGATCGAATTAATGACTTGACAAATATTCAATAGTCTTTGTTTGATCGGGACATAGTAAGACAGAGAGATTGAATTACACGTAGCCAAAGCGACGGGTTCATTATGTTCTTAAAGCATTCACACTATCTGGGTAGCCATGACATATTGCTAGATATTAATCATGACTTGTAAAACCTAAAGAAACCTTGCATGCCCAAAGTGAATATATGTTAATGTATTCCCAAATGTACATATAAAGATTATGGGATTGCTTGACCCGAATATAAGAGAATGGGTTGGGCCGGGCCCGCACCAATGCTGATTAGCTAGGTATTTCGTCTTTGTTGCGCAAGAGCAAAGAGAGAGAAGACCCGTGCTGGCTTGACTCAACCTAGCCTGATCCGACCCTTACCCAAACCCGTGAAATAAGATAACGAAAGGATTTGCAATTTGGTTCTTCCCCCTAATCCATCACCTGCCACATCTGGTAACTTCAAATTCCAACCCACCTTGTCTTCTCATCATCACTGCACCCTCTATGTGGGACTTTTTCATCCGAATTTATTGTTAACCCAAACATTAGATAAGATAAAAATTATCTAATTCATTGTTATATGCAATTCACTAAACATAATCTAAAAAAATTAATTTTCACTCTTTTGTTGCAATGAATGTTGTAGGCTTCAATCTAAGGTGTAAAGTTATCATTTCCGATCCATCCGGTGATAATATTAATTATTTATATGAAATTGAGATTATATTACTTGGAATACAAATATGTATTTGTTGTCATTTTAAAAAAAAGTATGTAGACAAATTCATAATTAGTAAAATGTAATCTAAAATGATGATACCATTACCAGGAGTTTACACTGTGCTATAGATGAGAAAGCTTGCATATTATAATAGTATCGTTTATGCTACGATATTTTGTTAAATACATCTCGTCTAATATAATTTTTTTTTTAATTTCTAAATCAAAAGAATATCATAATTTTAATGTGATATGATATAATATGACCAATACAAATGAAAATTGACATGTCACATTATTAATTGACCGTTAAAAATCAGAAATTAGTGTCGTATTATATACTATGATATGTGCTCAAAACATGTATTTTTTGTAAGTTCAACAAGCACGAGGGAAATGAAAGTTCCATTGATAATCACATATACTTCTGTTCCTTTTTCTTCTTCTTTTTTTAGGTTGTAAAAATTACGAATATTTCAAATCAAAACATGCGAACATTAACATTTCAAATCAAAACGAATTATTCATATGATCGTTTCTTCATTCTGTCTTTTTTGAACTTCTCTTAACTGGGGCTGAATGTCCTTCTAGCTGTCTTGTGGCAAGCAGGAAGTCACTAATCCAACAGGAAGGTGTTCTTGGTGCAACGCACGAGATTCTTGAAAGATTGGAGGCACATCTTAAAGCAGTTGGCCAGTTTGTAGATTATTGTATATATGTTGATGAACTTCCTGTAAAGCATCCGAACATACTTCCCGTTAGAGTTTACTACTATTAAGCTGCCCCTGCTGTGGCCATCCCCCTTTCACTCCTTACTATGTTTCTGAGTTGTGTAAAATGATACATCAGTGCACCCATCAAAAAACAAAATTTAAATGGGTGACTTATGGTTGTGCAAGTTTTCTGTTGAGGCGAATTTAGCAGTGTCAATCGGATGTGAGGCAGTTGGTACTCTATGGAGATAAGCATTACTTAAATCATTGTCAAG
Organism: Eucalyptus curtisii; assembly: GCA_017140595.1. Lineage (NCBI taxonomy): Eukaryota > Viridiplantae > Streptophyta > Magnoliopsida > Myrtales > Myrtaceae > Eucalyptus > Eucalyptus curtisii. The sequence goes on along the minus strand of CM029500.1, from coordinate 4,313,972 downwards.
TATGACTTGTTCAACCTTTTATTATTCAACAACTAAGTAGGAATTGCTGCAATAAAAATTTGGGAGAAATAATATAGAAAATTTTGTAAGTGCAATACAACGCGTTTTAGAATATACACAACTAAGATACTGTAGATAGACACATGTTATCGACTCCTTTATCCAATTCTCAAAATCAATGCTTTATAATCGGTATCAATATTTTTCACAGGTAACAGCAAACATGAGGGGGAGTAGTGCAGATGAAGTTTCTAAGCTGAGTACTCAGTCAACCATCACTCTCTGGTTTGCAGGTAATGCAGTGAGCCCTCTTTTCTCGTACTCCAAGTTGAGCCCAGCTCGATTTGAAGCTGTAGCTATCTTATTCTCACTCTTAAGGGTTTCTGATTCTCTTGTACTCATACACTATCAGGGACCTACCGTAAGTCCAGTCTTTCGCAAACATAATGGAGAAGTGGTTGCAAACTACTATGCAATAGTCATTTGTGTTCCTAAAAAGGCACTCTATAGCTCTGTGCAGCAGTTGAGAGCAGTAAGTCCTAATTTTGGAAATAGCCGTAGCTGCTTTATGCAGAGATTTTTTGTTTCCCCCTGGTCACATGAAGTGAAGATACTTGCAGCTATAGATTTTCGTTAATGGTAGCTTGATAACACTCTCGGGTGTCTCTTGAACACATTGAAACTTTTATCGTGCAGATCGGGGTAGTGGAGTTCTAGTATCTCCGTTGACTTATATTTTCGATGAAGAGACTCCCAGATGGCAACAGCTTCTGTCCAAACTCGGGCTGTAGTTCTCGATAGGCCAGTGCTTAGCTCGACTAGAAGCACCTGCATGGAGAAGATAGAGGACGGCGTGAAATTCATTAGGAATGTTGTATCTCAGGGTAGCCTTGCTGCATCTGTTCTTTTAGATTTGCGATTTCTTTTCCTCTAAATATATTATTTTTTTCCCTCTGTTTGGTTTATAGCAATCGGTTTTAGAATATAAGGAAGTGTGGGAACATCCTAGAGTTTATTTTGCGACATTCTTTGTAAGTGATTATGTCATTGATGACAATCGGGGTCGATGACAATTCCACAACATACTTTGGAAGATAAACAGGTGCTACTAATACCTACACAAGTCGCCCGTGGCCCGTCGTTTAGTGATATCAGCAGCGCTGCTATTGTTGGAGTTTTTTGTTTGTTAAAACAAAAATAAGTGCTTTTTACCTTGTCCCACATGGAAAAGGTGGGAAGAAGTAAATCAATTTAAAAGTATGGAATTTCCTTTGTATATTTAAATGAATGATTGGGTGGGGGCTATACCCCGCGTCTTGTCTTGAGTCTTGATGTTGGCGCACTTAGACACTTGTGCGCTATGCGGTTTAATTAGCACTAATCCCTCTATTATTTATTTTTATTTTGTTATGTTATTAATTTTAATTAAAGGTTGTTTGTTTTGAGAATTTTCGGAAATAAAATATAAAATGAAAATTCGAAATTTTATTTATTAAAAAAAATTATAATTATTATTCCGAATTTTGTTTGTGTCTTTTCAAGACAACTTTTTCCAAAGGGTTTGTTTGTGTCTTTTCAAGACAACTTTTCCGTTTGTTTTCTTTCGAAGAGACACCTTTGTTTATCCAAACAATTTTCGAAAAAACATGTTTGTTCATGTTTTGCAATTTTCACGAAGAGTTGCATGTGCGCCCGCGGTTTAATTAGCACTAATCCCTCTATTATTATTATTATTTTTATTTTGTTATGTTATTAATTTTAATTAAAGGTTGTTTGTTTTGAGAATTTTCGAAAATAAAATATAAAATGAAAATTCGAAATTTTATTTATTAAAAAAATTATTAATTATTATTCCGAATTTTGTTTGTGTCTTTTCAAGATAACTTTTTCCAAAGGGTTTGTTTGTGTCTTTTCAAGACAACTTTTCCTGAAGGGTTGCGTTTGTTCGGTTTTCGACTTCTTTCGAAGAGACACCTTTGTTTATCCAAACAATTTTCGAAAAAACATGTTTGTTCATGTTTTGTAATTTTCATGAAGAGTTGCATGTGTTTTAAGACTGTTTTATACTTGTCAATTTTTCGGAAGAACTAGAGTGATCATTTTTCGAGTCTTCCTTATGAGAAAAAAGGCCGCCATTCTTTAGATTGTTTCAAGAGAGATCTTGGAGAAATACTAGAATTCTTATTAAGATTCTCAATTTTTGAGACTTTGTTGTATCTTGGAGGATTTTTACGCGGTGACCATTAGCAACGTTATGGGGCAAATAAATCCTTAAAGAAAGTGATATCACGCCTTAAAGTCCGATTTGTTTACTCGATCCGACTTCATTGTTCTACCATATTCAAAGCCAAATTTACCAACAGCTATTACCCACACGAGCCAGATGAGTTAGGCGGCTTGGCTGTCTGTTACGAGAGGAATGATCGAATTGTACAGACAACAGAAAATAAGCGACCGATGGGGTCGCAAATGAAGATGTTTTCACACCCATCGATTTTGCTTGACGACGGCCTTTGCTATGGAAACGATGTTCAGAGCACAACATTTGGCAGACAAATTCTCTCCTGCTTTGCCCTTGATTAAGCCAGTTGATCTCGAGTTTGCAAAGTGCTAGGTCTTATGTTACGACCCAAACAATTAACTTTATACTTAGTAATGTGGATGGCGATTGAGGAAATCGAGTATCGTGATTTACGAAAAAACTTATCATAAATAACATTATTCGATCACTCGCAAGATATATATATATATATATATATATTTATAATATGTGAAAAACAAGTTTATAAAGACTTCCTTATTTTCTCATCATTCATGTGACCACGCATTCCTAATTATGTGATAATAGCTGCTATTAGCGGGCGTCAAAGTCAATCCCATACAACAAGTGGATTCCTCGTCGGTTTCAACCGTCCACCATCTACCAACATTCGGGCTTTCCAAGTAGTAACAGGCCGAATGGTCCTACTGGAGAAAAAATATATCCATTTCTGCTGAAATATATATCTAACTTCAATTCGAGAGATAAATAATCGCATTTGAATTTTCCGTTCATTCAAGCCAACGTGAGACCTAGCATGACCGATCACAGTAAACATGTTGCAACAAAGATGTCAGCGAAGTGAAATGATTTTATTTTTAATGAGGACGTTGCTTACAAATTTTTTGAATCAAGATCTGTCGCGCTTCTACCTGAAAATATATATATATATATATATTATTGAGTAGTCCGAAAATCAAATGAAAAATTTGTATTGCAAAAGGAAAATGACAAAAATGGCCCTTAAAATTTGGTCAAATATAAAATATGATTCAGAATCTCTTAATTTATCTAATGTGATTCATGAATTTTTAAATATTTTCATATAATCTACGGATTACATCAAACATTTACTAATAATTCAGGAATTAAAAGTTTGGAAATTATATTGCACATTGGACCGTAGTTCAGGACCACATTACACAAATTAAAATTTTGGAGACCATTTGTTCTATTGTCCCTGGTCCAAACCGATGATTTTGAGTAATTTTGGATTTGCATGATTAGAAAACTTGGTAATGTGCATTTTTGTTGCTACAAAAATCCCTGCATTTTTTTTTTGGGTCATCTGCAAATAAGATATTTTTGTCCGATATAAATCCATGCTTTTTTTTTTTCTTCAAACCAATAATGCACGTAATAATCTTGCATTAGATAGGCAACCTAGAGGCTTACTCCCTTTATTGTTAGGAGATCGAGTTGGGCGATAATGACGTAATTTACAAGCTTTACCCCTTTTTCTTAAATCACAATTTTCCTTTTTATGTTTTATGTTTTATGTTTTTTTTTTTTAAATGCCAATGCAAAAACGGTATTAGGCGCGGAAGGAGAGCCGCCGGTTCCTCTTGTTCCTTCTCCTCCTCCGGCTTAAACCCTAGTCGCCACCTGCTAAAGCCCCTCCCCCTGCTCCCACCGTCTCCGGCGGCGTTGACGGCGGCGTGACGGCGGCGGCCTCTTCTTCCTCCCTGTCGCTTCTTCCGCACCCGAGCTCGCGTCGTTTGTTCTCCGGGAGCGGCGATGGGAGCGGCCGGTAAGAAAGAGAAGACGACGAAGAAGAAGGAGGCGAAGGATGGTCGCGGCTTGAAGCACGAGGAGGCGGAGGAGAGAGTCAAGGAAGAAGCTCCGCGAGCTCGGCCCGAGCCGGAGGCTCCGGACGGCGGCGGCGGCGGCGGCTCGCCGGTTGATTCCGGCTCCGATTACGAGGTTTTTCTTCGGTTTTGCTTTTGCGCGCCTCTGCTGGTCTTGTCTGCGTCGATTTGCGTGCTTGAGATTGATGCGTTGTGTACGTGCGTGTGGTGTAGGATTACTTTGAGGATGGGGATTCGGAAGATTACGAGCTGTCGGAAGAGGACGCGGAGTTCGGAGAAGAGGGCGCTGCTGCTTCCGGTTCTGATCAGGTATATGTTGCGTGCTCCTTTGTTTTTGGTGTAGCTTCAGTTTGTGCGGGCTTGTTCGCGACTGGAATGGGAGGGTTAATCGCCTTTTTTTTTTTTTTGGTGTTATGATTATAGGATGATTCTGAAGATGGGAATTCCGAGGAATTCGAGTTGTCAGAGGAGTCGGAATCTGGAGGAAGCGACTCACAAGAGCATAAGGTAGATGGTAATTGCCTTCTTTGTTTCTTCACTGCGATTGATTTCCCGCCTCTTAGTGAGAAGAGCGAACTTGTTGGTACATTTAGTATTGGTTCCTGAGGCATAGAAGGACCACTAGGAGGAGACTCGGAGTCAACTCCAACTTGAAGCTTGAGCAGGAAAAAATTCCATGTTAGGTAGAAGGAAAGAAAATTTTGAAGGAGAACACCTAATGGGAAGTCAATTGAGTTTGATACTAGAGTTATGGTTAGAACTTGTGATATGGCATTTCTTGTCCTTCCATTGTGAAACAGAGAAGAAGGTCTTTGTTCTGTCTGTACTGCTATGATAAAACTTGTTCATATTGTAACACTGTTGCTGGGAATTTATGGCAGGGCTTTGTTAAAACAAGCAATAAAGGTAAATCGATTATTAATCATGCCCAAGATGATAGTGGAAGTGAAATCTCTGAATCGGATCAAAGGGCTGAAGAGAGTGATTCATCTGAAGATGAGGTCTGTTTACTTCTCTAGACAGCTGGGAGCATATTTAGAAAAGTATGATGCTCACCTATAATTAATTGGCGCTTGGGTAATTTACAGGTTCCTTCACGGAATACAATTGGTGATGTTCCTCTTGAGTGGTATAGGGATGAGGAACATATTGGTTATGACGTAAAGGGGAAAAAGATAAAAAAGAAAGAAAGACAAGATAAATTGGATTCTTTTCTAGCCAGTGCTGATGACTCAAAAAACTGGTGAGTTCAACTTTCCTTTCAATGGTTTCTCTCTATTGATATCCTCATAGAAAATGGAAGTACCATATGCCTCAAGGTCATATTTGTTATATCTGTCACTTTCTATAATTTAGCAATTTAACAGATTATGGATTTCCTATCCAAAGATGAAGGAGATGGGGCGTTGTTGTTCTCACTTTGACATTGGTTCTAGTTGACTATTTGTTTTTTGCGACGTCTAGTGTTCTGTTTCCTTTTCTCATCCTTGTTCTTTTAATGTTTAGTTATGCAAATATTTTGTTTCCCTGTCAGTTACTTTGTTTAGTCTTAAACTTTGGAAAAAAACCCAACAGATTAATATATGTTTTCATCAGATGCTTTTGCTTTATAAAGTGTAACTCATGTAAGATTCCTTTCCCTGATTGTTATCATTTTTAAGCCTTGATTCGTCGGTTTTCTGCATTGCCAGTTGCCTCTATCCAATCAGTGCTTAATCTGAGTAGAGGGCTTGCTTAGAATTTTTTTAAAGAAAGTTAAAAATGTTTGCTCTTATCTGTTACTTTGATTAATTGGTTTCAGATAGAAGTTTATGTGTTTTTTTCATTTGATTTCTATTCAGGCGCAAGATACATGATGAGTACAATGATGAGGTGGTAGAACTGACAAAAGATGAAACAAGACTTATACGTAGAATGCTCAAAGGAAAAGCACCGCATGCTGGATTCGATCCATATCCGGTTTGTGCCACTTGTCATCATTGTGTTATATATAAAACTAGGTTTACTTATTGAAGCGGCTTCAATGTGACCTTTTTCTTTCTAAAATGCAGGATTATGTTGACTTTTTCAAATGGGATGATGCAAAACACCCACTATCAAATGCCCCAGAACCAAAGAGACGTTTCATTCCTTCAAAATGGGAGGCCAAAAAGGTCAGTCTTTTCATCATTTCTCTAATTGGATGACAATATGGGAAGAAGTCGGTATACTTTTGGTTCTCATTCCTCTACCTTTTGGTGACAATGATGCAGCGTTTTTACTTTTGGTTCCTCAAACGCATTTAAGATCCTTCACTGGGGTCTTGATCCTGATAGCTTCTGTTCTTGTTGCGGTTGGCTTCGAACTGTGCTTATCAATTGCTGCTTACTATTCATAATAGCTGACATCCATCTCAGATAATCAAGTTTCTGCTATCCAATGCACTATTGCTTTTTTTTTTTTTTTTTTTTTTTAACCTTGATATTTTGTTGACTGTTCAATTTAAGTGTCTTCTTTCTATACTGGGGAAGACCCAAACATATACCGCTGCGGTGGGAAACTGAAGCACTCAATAGCCTGCCTATATTCTTTCTACTTTGCAATCCATTTTATGTCCAATGGATGCTGAAATATTCGTTGCATTTTGCGTCAGAATATCATTGTTATCATGTGAACATGGCTCATGTTGGCACCAAACATTTGCAGGTTGCAAAGTATGTTAGGGCAATTCGGGAGGGATTAATTAAGTTAGACAAGCCAAAAGAAGAGCCACGTTTCTATAACCTGTGGGGAGATGATCTCAACTCAAAAGACAGGGCTGGGCATCTAGCCTATATCCCTGCACCAAAACCCAAATTACCAGGTGATCTGTCTCCCACAGTTCATAAATAGTCAATCCACTATTTTTTACAAGTCTTGATCCATTTTGATGACAAATTCCCCTTTCTTCTCTCCTCTTTGCCAGGGCATGAAGAATCTTATAATCCTTCTTTAGAGTATATACCCACACAAGAAGAGATAAATTCCTACCAGCTTATGTATGAGGAAGATCGCCCTAAATTTATTCCTAGAAGGTAAATGCGATCCATTTTCTTGGCTGGTCTTCTTTTTTTCATGCTTCCTGATTATTTATCTATTTATCTTTCTATCTAGGTTCACATCTCTCAAAAGTGTGCCAGCTTATGAAAATGCTGTTAATGAATCTTTTGAGCGATGCATGGATCTCTACATGTCATATAGAGCTTGGAAAAAACGTGTAAGTTGTTATGGCTGGCCTGGATAATACGAGAGGAGACCAATACTCCCTGAGTATAATCATGTACTTAATAGCAAGTAGCAACTGCAATTTAAAATTCATCAATGAATTGATTTTTGCAATGTAATGCCTCAGCTTAACATTGATCCCGAGTCTTTGAAGCCCAAGTTACCTAACCGGAAGGATCTTAAGCCATACCCAGCGACATGTTATCTTGAGTACAGAGGTCATGAGGGTGCTGTTGTGTCGATTTCTACTGAAGCTTCAGGGCAGTGGATTGCTTCAGGTGCGTGTAATCTCACATATTCATCTTGCTTTAAATTTCATGACTTTAGACTCGCCCAATCTCATTCTTGTCATCTATTGTGGCATTTGAAGGTTCTGCTGATGGAACTGTTCGCATTTGGGAGGTTGAAACTGGCAGATGTCGTGGGGTGTGGAGTATAGGTGAATCGGTCCAGTATGTATCCTGGAGTCCATTGTCTGAGCTTCCAATTTTGGCAGTTGCTGCGTGAGTTCCAGCAGTTTGGTGTTTAATCTCCTATCCTCGTCCTGGCTTCATTGTTTATGTTGATATTTTCTTGCCTTGTTTGTCTTTACAGGGGCCAAGATGTACTGCTTCTTAACACAGGACTGGGTAATGAAGAAGATCAGAAGAAGATTAAGGATCTTCTCCAGGTTGAAATATCTGGGACAGCAGGTGACTCTGGTAGGTTTAGTTATCATTTTATGTAACTTTTGAATATCAGACAAGTTTCGTGATAATTTGAGTTGGTGAAAGATAGAGCTTCGCATGATTTCACCATTTAATGAGGAGTTCTCATTGGATTGGGATTCTTCTCCTCATTGAGCAAGTAGTTTTATTCCCTTGGTGTCCTATAGTAAATTTCTCTTTCTTTTCAGAAGAATAAGTAGTCTTATTTATTAGGATTCATGGGAGTTCAATGAGTTTCTTTTTCTTATTATAAATAGGTCATTCTGTTTTGTGTTTAGAAATTTCCTACTTAGGTCATGCTTGTTGTTTGGAGGTTTTCTACTTTAACTTGGAATAGCATTTAATAGTATGTAAATACATGCTTTCCTGTGGAGATGGATATTCTACTTAATATAGTTTGAATTATTAGCAGCTGTTTGCTTTGAAATCATGTGATGCAATGAATGCTTAATAAACCCCAGTGGCGATCCTTTTGAGATATGATTCATTGAGTCACTTCAGGTTTTCAAACAATTTGGGCTCATTATTGTGGAACTAATCTTTCTTCTCAAATTTGTTTAAAGTTTCATTTGAAGTTGATTTTAACTTTGTTGGATATATGGCTGTGCATAGATGAGCAGCCCTTGGTGAGCTGGCTTCAAGATGATAGGCACAAGCATGAGGCAATCAGGTTAAGACATTTCAAGGTACCCTTTCAGAATTTAATGAAATTATTTTGTGCTGAGGTCGTTGTTATCTAAAGGCCTTTTTTCACAAAAGTTTTTCTTGGGTTTGTGCAGACTGTGACCTCAGTTGAATGGCATCGCAAAGGAGACTATTTATCCACAGTGACGCCTGCAGATATCCTTGTAGTTTGGTACTTTATGACAATGCATCTCTTTGATGGGTAGTTGAATACATGGTTTGAAGAGAAGTGAATGCTCCCAGCATTAAGATATATATGTAGCATTTGATAGTGTGCCTTACATGAAGGAAGCCAGAACATCCGTTGTTGTAGTAGGACAAACTTTTTTCTAGAAGGAATGTTGGGAAAACAATGGTAGAAACAAAATAGGGCATTCTTTGCGAGACAAAAATCAATGTCAATCAGAGCGTTTGCATCCATGAGTAATTTTGCACAATACTAAAGGTCTAAGGTTTTGAACCAGCTTTGAGTAATCACAGAGATGATCAACTCTTCTTGAAATTCTCTCCTTTTTTCTCTCTTTTTGTGCCAGCCAACAAATGGTAAGAGGAGGAAATGATGACCCCCATCTTTTTCCTGTTACAAGATCTAATGACATTGCCACATTCATAATCCTTGCTCTATAATCCTACGACAATTGAGAACATTGTAGACAGACCTGTGTTTGTTTATTGTGGCAGTGGACTTGTCGTCTGTTCTTCCTATTTTTCTGGTAGAATCATCTTTTGTTGATCAGTTCCATAATGAGTACTGTGGCCGGGCCATTAGCTTCTGTCTTTTAGTATTGTCCTAGGCGAAAATTGTTTATAAGCTCTCTTTTTATGATAGATAATTGTCTCAGTTGACTTCCCAAACAAAATAAGTAAGAACTTTTATTTGCTTCTTTGCATTTCCTGGTTTGGGATCACCATAATTTTGTGGAGTGTGTGATAGTTACTTTTTAAATTTGCAGTAGCTTAGTGACTTTTTTTATGAAGTTTCCTTTAACTTCCCTTACGTGAATCAAGAGCAATCTTAATACACCAGTTGTCAAAGAAGCTTACTCAGAAGATCCCATTCAAATTGCATGGTCTTCCAGTTACATCAGTTTTTCATCCTTCTCGATCCATCTTCTTTGTTTCAACTAAGAAGAATGTTCGCGTGTATGACCTCTTGAAGCAGAAACTAGTCAAAAAGCTTGAGACTGGACTTCGTGAAGTTTCCTCGATTGCAATCCATCCTCAAGGTATGTTTAAAAATCTGATATTAGTGTTCTCTTCTTGTCGATTTCTAGATCCCTGTGTATCTTAGTTGTCTTCTCTTGCAGGTGATAATGTAATTGTTGGAAGCAGAGAGGGAAAACTCTGTTGGTTTGATATGGACCTTTCATCTCAACCTTACAAAACACTCCAGTAAGTTCGCTATTATCTTTGTGACAACGTAAAAGTTGTGGGAATTGGATGAATTTATGTTTTGGGGAAGTGTAGCTGATCAATCTGAGTTGATTGTTTGTGGTTACACGATTGCCTTTTCTGTGTACATTATTTTATTGTTTGCATCTATACAGTTTGGCAGATTTCAGTTTTTTTTTTAACTTTTTTGTTCTGATTGTCAGGTGTCATTCAAAGGACATTACAAATGTGGCCTTCCATTGTTCATACCCCCTTTTTGCATCGTGTTCTGATGATTGCACAGCCTATGTGTTCCATGGCATGGTTTATTCAGATTTGAACCAGAACCCTCTCATTGTTCCTCTGGAAATTCTCCGAGGTCATGTGAGCTCAAATGGAAGAGGTGAGCGTTTGTACTCTTTTATGTGCAGATTAGATGATATGCTAAAGTGCTACGTGAAATGAAAAATAAATATTTATCGACACTGAGGAGGAATACCTGCCCCTGGCTTCATGAAGCCTTATTTATTTATTTATTTATTTTTTTTTTGAGAGGGGGGGGGGGGGGGGAAGGTCCACAATTCTGCTGTGTGTCACTCGGCTTAGTGCAATGCAAGAGTTTCTTCCTTTGTTGAAAAAGTCTTAAAGCAGCTCTGGCCATAAGATTTTTCAGAAGTCGCCATTCATTTGCTCCTTTATTGACAAAATCTTGAGCCTTCCGTCATTAAGGTGAGGCTAGAACCTGGGGCCATGTAAAATATGCGGTCTCTCTGTCCAAGATACTTCTTGGCAGCAGATCAAAGTTCTGATAAACGTGGATGGTGCATCACGTTCTCCTTGACATCAGCATAGTGGAAGCAGATTGAAAGATAACTGACCTTTTCTTTTTATGAATGATTTAATTAAGTTGCTCTAATATTTGTGTCTGAAATTCTTGCGTAAACCTTCTAATGGGGGAGAAAAAGTATTTTTGGACTCCATTTTGTTACATTTGAAAATCGCATCGTGCCTCAGGGCCATATTCCAATCTTATAACCAAATGGTTTGAAATAATTTTCCTAGGGCAGGTTCCCTCTAATCTTACAGTCATTGTCTGCCCATCTAATTACAAGCTAACTAGCTTTGCCATGCAGATAAGAAACTGACATCTGGGTATATTGTTATTTATTTATTTTTCTTATCGGCAGGGGTGATGGATTGCAAATTCCATCCACGGCAACCTTGGTTGTTCACGGCCGGTGCTGATTCTGTGGTCAGACTTTACTGTCACTAAAAGAAGACCCTAGAGAAATGATCCTTCGATTTCTGCGTACTTTGAATGTGACAAATTAAACGGAGCTGCTCGAGGAGGCTTAAGCTGAGTCACGCTGCATGTTGGAGTAAGTTGAAACCAAAATGGCGATGGGAAGGCCGTCCAGCAGCCTTTTCTCACAAGCTCCGGATTGATTTTGTTATTCTGCATATGCTAAATAGGTTCTGCGCATTAATCTGGTAAAGAATCATAAGAGTTTTCGGTTGGATAAATTTTCCCCTCAATTTTGCCCTGTATGTGATCAATTGAATGTATCCCTTGAAACTCGCATTTGTCTTTTTTTAATGAATTTTGAGGTGAAGTTAGAGAATGCTACGGCTGACATCTTGGGAGTTAAGTTTCCTCCATACATATGTGATCAATTGAATGTATCCCTCGCAATTGTTTTTCCATTTTTTTTTTTTTAATGAATTTTGAGGTAAAGTAAGAGAATGCTACTGCTGACATCTTGGGAATTAAGTTTCCTCCAACATATATGTGAGTGTAATCTTCGATGCGGATTTCAGGGCGCAGAAGATAGGAATGGGCGGTAGACGCTGAGATTCATGTAGTTACCATCAAATCGGTTTAGAGGCAATTACCACTCATTTAAAATACGACATGTTCGGGCTTGATGACTTTTGTATCAGAATCTGATCAATCAGCATGGGTTGGTTTACTAATGATTTACTAATGGGATGCCCTCATGTGTCGAGAAATATTATCCCGTTCGGATCAAGGTATAACTCACTCTTATTCAAATAACAATTAAGATAAAGTAGGGTTAGAAACAACGAATCTCTTTTCTTCTTCTTGATGCTATATGTCGTTTGTACCCAATTTCTTTTGGTTCCCTGGGGCTATAGTGAGTACGAAAAGGTCAAATTTTCAATGATTCCATAACTATACCATGCTTGGGTTAGCTGCGATCGCCAATTTGGAGCCCTAATCAGTTGATCGAGCCTATAATAACGCGAGGAGCAATGAAGCTTAGATGCTCCCTCGACCTGGGCTCCATCCTGCTCGTGGGGGTGTCACCTGAGTTCTCCCTTGTAGGCTTGTAGCCATTAGAGCGCTTGAGCCTGGAGACTCCGGAGGTAATACAGAATTTTTTGGGAGACGCGAGTTGGCATAAGTCGAGCTGGGGCAAGGTTGACAAACCAAACCAACCACTATTCCTCGTTCGATCTTTCTATGCTCCCAAAAATCAGAAAGCAAATTTGACATAGGCTTTCAATTTTGTAACATTGGGTAGCAATTAGTTTCCTACAAATCGGGCTCTATTATGAATTAACATGGCTGTCAAAATAGGTCACAAGCCCATTTTTTGATCCATATCTGATAGGCTGAATTATTATATGGATAAGTAAATATTCAATAAATGGATTTAGAATGATAAAGACCAATAATATAATATGACTTTTTAACTTATTTAGATTCAACTCACGTTTATGACTCTTCTAATTTTCTCTTGTCCCATTCAATCCTACGCTTGCTCGCTCCACACTCTCACATCAGTTTGGATATAGATTTTCCTAAACTTGATTAAATATGAAAATGTTTTAGCAATACCAATCAAATCGAGTACATACTGAATATGAATCGAGTTGGATAAAAGTCACTAGTTGCATTGCATAGAAATAGGTCAAAACGGGTTAATTGGGTTTATTTGAGTCGGATTATTTTTTATCCGGCTCACCCATTTGTTTGACGGGTCTACCGATTAACAAAGAACAACATGAAATAATGGAAGACCCACTAAAGAATAGGGAGAAGAGACTCCAGCAGAAGAACCAGAATATAGGAAATTCAGCTCCGAAGCTAGAAAGTAGAGGAAAAACTCTATAACCCACCTTTAATTCTATTATATGCCCTGCTACAATTATTAAGTTGGCCTGTAAAATTTAAATCAAGTTAAGCACAGTTGGAATTCTGGAAATATTTCCTATTTGACGAAAATATGAAAATTAATCACAGTGTTGTTAAAGAATCCCACTAAATATTATTGCGGTTTTAGTTCCTGTTCAGTCATCAAGGTTGAAAAAGTGTATACATGTACCCTGTTAAACCCCGTGAATTTTATCAATGCTGGCGATCAATTCCACAATGAGTACTGCAATTAAAATAAACAAGAGAATATTCACTTTCAAAATCTCGCTGTTGTTTATTTTAAGGCAATAACTCGGGAAAATTCCCGAATAGATCAACCTTTTGAACTTGTGTTCAACCTGGAATACAATCAATACAATCATGAAGTTGGATGCAGAGGATCAACCCCTGCTGCAGCGCAAGGTGGGTTGCAGCTACACCAACGACTATCCATCTCTGCTTCATATTAGAGGACTCCTCAAAACTGTACACAATTTACTGCACTGATCAGGTGAGCTTTGAAATTGCAGACAGATTATTTGCGTATGCCCCTACTGATAAAAATTGTTTCTACAAGAAGAATTAAATACTTTACACCTTTCATTACCCAACAACATTACAGAAGTTGGACAGCTGCAATGGCTGGAATTTTCTCTCGTAGCTTTTGCGTGACAGCAACTCGAACAGTCATAACCCCAGCTGCAGGACCAGTGATTCTAACTTTAGCTATTGGTTCTTCAATCGCCACTAGCTCAAGTGATCCACCTGCTGCACCAACAAGGTATGGCCTTATCTCTTCAAGAACCTGAAATAATCAAGTACTAAAATGTTAGCCAGCAGATTTCCAGGTCACGCGAATAAGGATATCCTAATGGGGTTGCTAAGCAATCAGGGCTTGTTCAAGCGAAGCAATTTGAGACAGACAAATGGACGGACAAGGTCAGAAATGCTCTGGCAAAGAAGTGTGTGAGTTCAGTCCCAGGATAGAGAGAGTCTCTGACAAAATGCAGATCTCAACTTGTTAACTCCTTTCTATGACAGTCTCTATTCTTTTGGTAACCTCTAGATTTTAGTGCATAAATTGCACACATCTTTCCCACACTGCATTTGTGTAAACCAAGATGCAATACTTTGAGTAATTTGCAGTACAGTTGGGCAGGTCACTAATAGATTCTCAGCTTGTGAGCTCTTCATGAACTTGAGGACCCAAACCTGATGCTAACCATTCAACTTTAAAGGGGTAGATAGAAAGACAGATCAAACTTTGCAGGAAAGGCAAAAGACAAACACACCATTACTTGAGTTGAGAGCACAAGGATCAAAACCTATCATTAGTTAAAATACCCAAACCACTTTCAGGAGACCTAATTGGCTATGCATTCGGGCTTAACTCAAAAAGAGGTCAGCGATTAATCCTCAACTTGTGAACGTTCCATGAAGTTGAGAAGGACCTCATGCTGAGCATTCATCATTAAAAAGGGACAGAAGATAAAAGGACAGAAATTAAGCTTAACAGGAAAGGAAAAAGACAAGCCAGTCATTACAAAGAGAGCACAGGGATCCAATACCACCATTACTAAAAATATGCAAAACAATTGTAAAAAAAGAAGAAAGCGGAGGTACCTAATTAGAGACCTTGAAGCATTTAAAAAAAAGAAATTCTTTAAGGAGAAATATACTAGAAAAAAAGTCCTGACAGTTGGGGGAAAAGGACAAAAGTGTTAATGATACCAAGTAACATATATTTGCTGCAATATCTTATTTACCTTCTCTATGTTTTCCTCATTCAGCTCAAGGCCAGTTTCTTCATCTGCTATCGGTTCCACTGCAACGATTTCAGGAATTTTCTCCATCAGACGACGCTCAATGCCCATCTTCATTGTCATTACAGAACTTGGACAAGAACCACATGCTCCTTGTAACTTCAACCTCACAACGTTGCCATCAATCTCATGCAATGCAACATTACCCCCATCGGAAATTAGATATGGTCGGATTTCATCAAGCACACTCTCGACATTCTCTGCTGTCAGTGGAAGTTCCACCATTGAATCGGGTGTGGCGATGGCTTTCACAACTACATGTCAAGAGAGGAGGATAACTTAGCAAAATCCACAGAAATCACAATCCTTTTTCCCCGAAAAAAGAGTGCCCCAGATAAAGAAACAAGAATGGGATGTTGAGGTTAAATAAGGAGCATTGAGTAGTATGGCTCCCTCTGTAGCTATCATTTCCAGAAGATACCTCTCAAAGATTGTCAAAGGAAGATAAGAAGAGATGGGCACAGATGTATGGGTTGGTAGAGCCATAGAAGAAGAAAGTTCAAAATCAAATAGGCCATGCTTAAACTACAAAAGTGAAGAAAGGACCTATAAATTTATATCTTGCACAGCCAAATCTATCAGTAGGCCTTATTTTGGCAAATATAGAAGACACTCAGAAATGTGGCAGGCCCCTTAAAACTGTTCAACATGTTCTGTTATCTGGCAAGACAACTAGAAGATCTTCATAGATCTCTGATTGAATTATCACGAGGTCAATCCAAAAAACAACTTCCCCAGTCAAATCAAAACTCGATATATCTCAATGAGAGCACCCATAATCGTAAATTAATAAGGCAGATTCTCCAACGCATCTTGATAAACGCTAACACTTGGTTCATTCTCCTGTCAAAACTGCAGTGCCCGTTGAACACCACCTTAAGCCAAAACCGACAAAACCTTGCAGACTCACTGATATGTCCAAGTAACCGATAGACCTTAACAAGGTCTTTCTTCACTAACCCAAGAGGAAACAAACCTTAAGGTTCTCTCTCCTCTCACTCTTATGCAGTGAAAGAGATGGCCAACCCAACCCAATGTTACTGCGACACGATATAACATGAACATACCGACATTCAATCGGAAGGCACATAATTTCTCTCGCTATCATTGGACGCACTTTGCTTCTATAATCAATAAGCTAGCCAAATATTCGCGGCCTCTATACAAAGTGCTTCTCATCTCACCTCGTCTTCGCACCGGAGCAGGACCCCGAACCCGCGCGAACCCGCACGACGCCCGCGGCAACGGACCAATCCCCTTCAACATCAACACATGAGCTCCAAAGAAGCTGGAACTCTGCCGAATTCCCGAAAACCCCATCAGCAAAACGGGGGCAGAAGCAAAAATAAAAAACTACCCACGATTACATTCCATAAGCAAAAGCAAGAGCCGAAGAAAAGGCGTGACCTTGGCGGCCGGCGAGGAAGAAGACGGCGGTTCCGGGGTTCGGTGGAACCTGCAGCAGGGCCGGTTCGCCGCCAAAATTTGCATTTTTTTTGCTGCCGGGTAACGAGCGGACGCCGAGGCAGGTCCCGATACGACGTCGGAATGGGCAAGACAGGATCGATGGTCTGAATCGATCGCAGCGCAGAAGAAGAAGGAGGAGGAATCGCAGTCGAAATTGAAGACTCTCTCTCTCTCTCTCTATCTCTCTCTCTAGGAGCTAGTTATGTTTGCAGTCGGCGATTTTTCGGTTCTTTGTCATTTGGGCTTGCTGCAAAGAAGGAAGGAAAAATTAGGGGGAAAATTGGGATTTTTGTGGGACAGAGGACTAAAAGACAAAGGTAGCATCTCAGCTTCAGGGACCGATTTAATAACTTTTTGCAAAATGGGAAAGGAAAAATTGTGACGGGCATGTACAATGACAGGACAAGAAGCAAGCGAAGCTGGTTGGTGTCGCGACCAAGAGAAGAGGAAGAGAGAAAAAAAAGAAAAATGTGGTTGGTGTGCCTGTGGCGTGTGACGACGAGCTTGTTAATCTCTTGCTCGTGTCGATGGAGACGTGGGATCGAGATGACTTTTGATTCACATATTTAATTTTATCTCTTGAAGGATTAATATCGCTGAAAATTATAAGTCACGTTTATTGTTTTATTGATTCCCCAAATTGTTTTTTATGATATCAAAACTCGCAAATTTATATCAATGCGACAAAAAATTTAAGGAATTGGTCTAAAAAAATAATTTAGGATATTTGCTGGTGTTTTGTCTAAATTAGAAGTGTATTCATATGAGTTGTCCCATTGATTATATTAAATTCATTTTACCTCTCCCTTTGAATTAATTCTGGAAATTTCATGCTTTTTATCTCGTTCTATCATCATATTTAATTCCGATTATGTCGACTATCCGATCCCATCACTTGCACACACACGACATATCTCTCTCACTTGATTTTGCCATCTCGATAATCGATCTTTACCAACAAGAAAAATACCCAAAATCGATTCAACCGAAATTAATTTTTTTTTCCAAGTAACTAGACTCGAGTTGATAAATTGATAATTCCCCATGAAAAACCAAAAAAATAAAATAAAATCGAGGAGCAAAATGAAATTAGGCAAAAAATGTAGGGGCTAACGCGTAATTCACGTAAAGTAAGTTCCTGATGCAACAGTATATACAGCTTCGTCGCTCCCTTTTTCCCTCCGTTTTCGGAGAAGAAAGCAAGTAGAAAAAAATGGCTCCGAAGAAGAAGCAGCCGCAGAAACCGAAGCAGAAGACCGGCGGCGGCGGCGGCGGCGCCAAACCCTCCTTCTCCTCCTCCTCCGGTCCGAAGCTCCAGCTGTCGGCCGAGAACGAAAGCCGCCTCCGCCGCCTCCTGCTCAACAACGCCGCCGCCGCCTCCTCCGGCCGATCGGCCGAGGCCGATGTCGGCGGCGCCGGCGATTCCCTCTCCGATGCCCAGAAGGCCAAGCGCCTCAAGTCCGCCTACGAGAAGCTCTCCTGCGAGGGCTTCTCCAACGACCAGATTGAACGGGCGCTCTCCGCCCTCAAGGTTTCGACGTGAATTCCCAAATGTCAATTCAGTTTCGCCGTAATCAGTCGTCGAGGACTGTGTACAGTGGGAAACTTGATGATCCAGCTGCTTTCGATAATTTTTTTTTTCCGGGAGTTTTGTCGATCAGCGTTTAGAATAAGAGCGGACCCACAAGATGATGTCGGATTGCGTGGTCCTTTGATTAAGAAGGCTCGGCTTACTGTTTTAGTCTAGGTTTCTTAAAATGTAGTAGAGTGGTTTGTTCGAAGACAAAAGTATTCATGCTACGCTACTTAGTTGCTGTTTAGAGACTACCTATTACTTTTCAAAAAAAGATTTTGCCCAACCTTTTCTTACGTTTTTTAGAGAGTTGTTAGAGTGGTTGTTCCAATGAAACAGTGATGTTTTAAACTCTTTACCAATTTAGTGCGGCGCAGGGGTTTATGATTTTCTTATCCTTTTTGCAAAATGGGCAGGGTAATGCCACTTTTGAGGCTGCTCTTGATTGGTTATGCTTGAATTTGCCCGGGAACGAGCTTCCTCTGAAATTCTCCAGTGGGGTCTCTTCACTTGCCAGTACAGGTAAATATAACATGACCAGTGAACTCATAGCTCATGGAGTTTTTGAGTTGGGCGAGCTAGATCCTGTATGACTGAATGCTGCACTGTGTATTTTCTGTTAGGAGGATCTGTCAATGTCCTTGTATCAGCGCGGGAAGATTGGACACCTTCAGTGGACCCATCTTTGAGGGTCGATGAAGACGCTGCCAAGTATTCTGTTAAGCTTAAGGGCAATTGGGACAATGAGAGTTTGGATTCCCACAAACAATCCCAAGCAGATTGGATTAAACGATATGTGGAACAGCAGGAAGAGGTTGGTTCAAGTATAATTTGGAAGTTGTGTTATTTTTGCATTTTGCTTAATGATGTAGATATATTTATTGATTTTTTCTATTTCTTATTAATTATAAAAAAATTAAGTCAGAACAACTTAATCACTTTTGCTGTTGAATTTGGAAAATTTTCTTGTATTCCTTTCAAATTGGATTACATGCGTGCTGCTACTATTTAGTTCTTTTCCGAGTATACTTGTGGATTGGCCGAGAGAATTCTTCTATTTATTGAACTTTTGTTTGGTAATTCTGCATATGACATTGAAACTCAGATAAGGTTGTGCAGCTAGTTTGATTTAACTTGAGCATACGCTGGAACCAGTGGCATGCTTACACGAAACACGTCCCTGGTCTCATAGGGGCAGTTCCACAGTTGAATCGGCTTTTAATCGGTTTTGTTTCTTCATAGAAGTCAGCAAAATGACTTACTAGGATTTGGACAATGGGCTCCAACATGGAAACACATCCACGTGATCACTCAACCAGATTAATTCTCTTGTTTAAAAGATGAGATTTTATATTAGATGTTGTTATTTGATTTGTTACAGAAAAAGAAAAAGTGGAAGTTGTCTGGTTCACAACCAGGAATTTGCTTGTTTCTAACTGACGGGCCTGCCATTGAATTGATCCACTTGCATATCAATCACCCCTGGACTTGTTATTTGGTGGCGGTTGACAATGTCGCAAATTTTAATTTTCCCCTGCTGAAAGTATGGAGTTACATGTGTTCACTTTTCTATGTTATCTTCACAGATTTTTTGGTTGTCATAACCTTTTTATTTTTGTTTCCTGATGCTGTATTGCATCATCAGGATAGTTCTGATACCTGGGAAGATCACATGGCTGGCGAAGGCCCCTTGCAAAAGGTATATTTTTGCTTTATAGTTTTAATTGCTTTGTCTTATAATGCAGTTTAAATTGCTTTTCTTTTTATTGAATATTAGTGCTGATGAAATTGCCCACTATGCTGAGACAACTTTTGAGTATTATAAACTCAAGGAAACGAGATACTTGTGAGTGAATTGATGTGGTATATGGGTTTTTTTTTTCTTTTCCTTTCTTACCATCCTTCATACTAAATATTTTATCAGGGAAAAACCAGATATTTTTCTGGGTAAATAAATTTAATTACAAGGCATTAAGGGGTATAAACCCAAATGAGAACTCAAGAAAACAAACGAAAAGGAGCTCAAATATAGGACAAAGCATCTACAATGTCCATCAATGCATTTACATCCACATGCCTGTTTCCACTATACCAAAGGTTTTCAGTCAAATCTCTTTCAAAGGCTCTCTTGCTCTGATGAAATCTTCGTGTTTGAGGCACTGCTAATACCTTGTTGTCTTGATCTGAAATGTTTGTTGAGACCTTCAGAGGGTCTTAATTATGTAATGCAAATGTTTTCACAGTTTCAACGAGATAATTATGTACTTGTATTTGTTTTTCCTGCAAGTTTCACTTGTCATCTTAATGATGGAGATGT
Organism: Eucalyptus curtisii; assembly: GCA_017140595.1. Taxonomy (NCBI): domain Eukaryota; kingdom Viridiplantae; phylum Streptophyta; class Magnoliopsida; order Myrtales; family Myrtaceae; genus Eucalyptus; species Eucalyptus curtisii. Next base: position 4,293,499 of record CM029500.1, on the reverse strand, counting down.
TCATTGCTTGTGAGTTGCTGTATGGTTTAGGTGAAACTGTTTTTTGAAGTTTCTATTAAGTGCCAGAAGTTTCAGATTACAAAGTCATTTCTGGCCGTGCTTGTGACTTTTTAGTAACTTTACAAAGAAGGAGCTGATTTAAGGATCAGATGGTACTGATTTGTGAAGTTTTTATTAAGTGCAAGGAGTTTCAAATTGACTGCTGTTTTGGGCAACCCTTACTTTTTTGTATCTTTACAGCTGTCTTTCTTTGGCAATCTATAGATACGCGAACCAAGGTCCTACGATGACGTTGCCAGAGAGTATCATGCTGCTCGCTTGGATGCTTCAAGAGCTAAAGAAAAAGGAGATAAGAGCAGCCAGGAAAAGGCGGGCTTAATTATCCGTAACCTCAAGCAAGAGTTGTCTGCTCTAGGTCCGTTTATTGCTTTTATGATTTATATTCTTTTCTGATTATGTTGTAATAATTGTGTTCCCTTGACCATCACAAGCAGGATTATCTGAGGACATGTTGGCACAGGACTTTGCTTACAAACATGTTTCTGAGAATGAGACTGGTTCGCTATTCTCAGAGCACCTGGAGACAGGATCAACACATATCAGTCTTTCGTCTTCTTCGTCTGCACATGTGGATGTTACTGAAGTTGACAGGAGGGTGGCTTCGCCAGGCCCCCGAGATTCTCTTCAGACACCTACCCTCCCGACGCCACCTATTCATGAAGAGAACACAACAGAAGGTGAATCAGGAGAAGTAGAGCTTGGCGGGCTATTCTCAGATGATGCACCGGAGAATGAGCTGGTCACTTCGGAAGTTTTGAGACTACAAAAGCAAGAGAGAATGAGAGAACTATGCAGTGAAAAGAATTTGGAGGGTATCTGGAGAAAGGTAATGCTGGATTGTGGTTTGTTTGTGGTGCTATGTAAATGCTACAAAATTCCTTATCAATTGATGAATTTGCTACCTATTATACGGAAAATGTATTGTTTCATGATGTAGCTCACTAGGAACAGATAAACTTCCAAGATGAACATTATTTCCAGCGTGAACAAAATGGAAGTGAAAAAGCTTGCTCGAAACTCTTGATAGCTTCAGATCTATTGTTTGAGTTCCCTGATATTTTGATTTTGTGTTAATACTTTGAGTTTTACCATAAAAAATTTCTCCTTCTGGCTTTTTCGTGATATTGCTCTTTCCAGATGAACTAGTTTGATTGATCCCTGAGTGCATGAAGAGCAAATTAATGGAACAACAATTTTGATATCATTTCTAAGTGTTTCTGCTTGCTTGCATTGTCTTCGCTTTTACACATTATAGATATCAATTCTTAGTATCATCTTAAGAAAGAAATAAGATCTAAATGATGTTTGCCTATAGTTTAGCTTCTAACTCGTTGATGATATTATAGGCTGAGGTTTTTGAACTTTGATTAAAAAGAAGTGCAATGTCTGATATAGGGTGACTTGAAAACGTGATCTAATTGGTGTCCACAGATGCTGCTTTACTTTATGGTTCTGTTTATTTTTTTCTAGGTTGGATACTGATTATTGTAGTCAGAGACATTGTCTTGTAATATAATTTTCTTTGCTATGGTTGTCGTGAAGAGTATCTTTCTGTCTTTCATTGTACGAGGCAGCAATTGGGTATTCTTTATCAACAGAGGATATTTGTGTATGCATCTCAGAAGAGTGTCCTACCAGATAGGGTGTTATGACTTGAAAGAAATTTGTGCATTGATCCGAGTTTGCAAGAGAAGATTCAGGGTATTTAGAGAAAAAGAGGTTCTCTCTGGACAACACAACTTTTTGTGGAGGAAAAAAATTATACTTTACTTTAATGAGAAGGAATTACTCATTCTTAGATCAATGTGTACTCTATCATGTGTAGTAGAGCTAATTCATTGAATTTGCAGCTGTCCTATTGTTCAGATTTTCTACTCGGAACAAGTTGGCTCCTTGGTCCTTAGACAATAATAGAGTTTTGGTGCAATTTAGTCTCTCGGTTCTTTTGCAAATTTTTATGTAGACATTGTCAGGGGGACCCATCAAAAATACCAAAAGCCGTGTTGCATCAACTATGTCAAAAATCAGGGTGGGAAGCACCGAAGTTCAATAAAGTACTTGGTGAATCAAAATTATTTTCTTATGCTGTCAGTGTGGTCCGTAAAGCCAGTGGAAGAGGCAAAAGCAGAAAAGCTGGAGGACTCGTGACTTTTCAGCTGCCTAACCAGGGTGAAGTTCTGGAATCAGCAGAGGTATGCATTTTTCCTGGTTTCTCACACTCCTGCGTCTTTGTGTGGGGATATTATATTTGTCTAAGGTAATGTGTGTAAGCCCTTGAAAGGAGTGGCTTTCCCTTAAAAAGTAAAAGAGAAAAAAAGACTGGTATGTGGAATGGGGCCTTGGTCAACTTGGTGCTCCACTTTTACCAAGCTCCGGAGGATTTGAGTTCAATTTTGATCCTCCTCTCAATACCTGCCTAGCTCAGAGCGCCAAAAACAAAGGAAGAAAAACACTTAAGTCCTTCTGCAGAATGATTTGTTCCTTGATTTGCCTTTTTCCTTCTTTCATCAGCTAATGTTATATACTATTTCTTATCTTTGTTGCACACTTGTTCATTTCCTTTGCCTTCTTTATCTTAAAACTGGATAAATATTAACAAAGATTAAAAAGTAAAAACCCACACGAACTTTTTTAAAAAATTCTGTTGGATCATCAAACTTATTTTGAAACCAGCTTCACTTGTCTATCTAGTTATTAAGGATCATTGAAATTTTTTGGTCCACCATCGGGCCCCATCCTTCATTCACTTATGGTGCCTTTGCCGTTTTCTCCACCTTGATCTCAATCTCTCTCTCTCTCTCTCTCTCTCTCTCTCCCCGGCTGTCTCCCTACTTATTCTCTTGTACATGCATATTCTTGTTTTGAGATGAGCATGTTGAGGTGCATCTATGCAATTACTTTCCCAAACTTTCACTTTGGTTGGAGAAAGTTGCCAAATACACGGATTTGGCTTCTTTCTAGATATGTCTGCTCGCATGTGAGTTAGTTTCTTTAGTCGTGAAAATGCTGGTATGCTGCTTTAACCTGGAAGACTTTGCTGGAGAGACACCGAAGATGCTTGTTTTATCCCAAACTGCCAAGTTTGATATTGTAAAAGGCAGAGAAGAAGGAAGAAGCATGATTAATCATTGAAGTTCCTGCCAAAAATAGGAGCTCATTTGACAGATCCAGAACCGGCACTCTAAATGTCTGAAATCATCGCGTGTTCTGATCATTAGTGATGGAGAAGAGAGAAGGAAACCTAGATCTAAGAGGAGATTTACTGCACCAAACAATGGAGAGGAATTAAATTGTACATCCATTCACCTATCTGGAATTTGATCCACTGCTAAAAGAATCCCATACTTTCCTGATATGTTCCAAACGATCAATCCCTCACGGAGAGTTTCACATTGGTTTTTGTACCAACCACTAGAAATAGAGCCGTATGTGGCGCTAATCATGCTTACCCAGAGAGAATTTCTTTACTGAGAGAAACTCGGAAGCTGTTTACCTAGAATAGCTTCATTGAGAAGAGTCAATTCTCAAAACTGAGCATTCTTTTGTTTGTGTGATCTATGTTAAGTTTTGGAGGGCCATATTCAACTTTTGTTTCTAATCTTGCATGATCTTAAAATCAAATAAGAAGACCTTATATCTTATGATTGGCATCGGGATTTAACAAATAGCTAGCTGTTTTGAGTGGTACTTGTCTTTCAATTTAGCATATAAGTAGTTGTGTTGATTCATTTGATAATGTACCTACTGCCCTGAGTGTCATTGATACCCTAGCGGTTGAACTCTAATACTGTGACAGAGAGACATTGGGTACTGATAGCACCCTCTTGCCTATACGTAATTTGCATCATTTTGCATGTTCTTTCCTTCAGCTTTGGTTGATTCATCAAGTGTCTGCTTTGATGCTATTAGAAGCCTGTTTTAGTTATTCAGTCAATTCTCAGTCTGACCCAAGAGCTTTTAGTTCATGTAAATAATAGTGCTGCTCTTTGCTAGTGTAACTTCCTTCCAACTTTTGACAGGATGGGCAAAATAAAGTTGCAGCCTACGCTCTGTGTCACCTTTTTCCAGATATTCCTGTTCATCTTATGATCACAGAGCCTTATGCCTCGCTTGTTCTGCAGTGGAAGGAAGGTCAGTGTTTGTCCATTCTAAGATGTTTCTGTTTGAAGACTCAGTCTTTTGGATCATATTCTACTGTGCATGTTGAGCTAAATCAGCACACCTACGATACTGGGCAAGCCCATTTGAAACCAGGAGGTTTGTAATCATTCTTTTTGCCAGCAATACTTGTTGTATTGACATCTTAAATTATGCAGGGGAGCAGTCGATTGACAGTGAAGCTAGTGAGGAAGATAGAAGAGCTGATTTTGTAAACTCATTGCTGAGATCAAGTGAAGTGGTGGATGTCCCTGATAGATCGCTTAAGGAAAAGTCTCAAGAGCCTCATGCTAAAGAAAACAGAAGTGCACATAGCGATGAAGATACTCAAAGTATGTTCCTCTTGTGCGTTCTGTAGTCTACTTCTGTGTTGAATGTGCATTTTCAATTGCGTCTTCTCTCAGTCAGTATGCTAATGAGTTCCTATTTTGGCACCCTTCGACCCATTCCCGCATATATATTCCAGTGTTGTTTTCTCATGTTCTAATGATGTTTTGCAACTTAATGGAACTTGTTGTTTGCAGCCTTCTCTTCTTCGCACTTCATGATTTTTTGGAAGAAATCAGCATGAACACATTCTCTTGAATTGGACACTGGCCCAAGCCAAGTCCAGCTTTTGTTTTACATGTTTCACTACCGACCATTTGTTTCATCTGGTTGGAGTGGTTTTTTCAGCCGGTCGAATGTTCATGTAGATGTTATCGACTTTTCGAGTTCGCCTTGGATTGGTCAAAGAAATTATTGGAGAATGATTTTGTATATGCATGTCTTTTCTTCTGTATTTGGGTCCTTATATCTTTTTGTCAGTTGTGGTGGAAATAATACAAGTTAAAGCTACGTGTTTTTCACATGGGAAAAAGAACCGTTCCCTTCTGCATGCTCTGGCCTTTTGTGCCGGACACCCCGTTCCCTTTTGCACCAGACATGACTTTGAGATTTTAAGATGGATGATTGTAGTTATTTCATGTAGAACTGATGATGATGTGAGAATTTGAACTCCTTGATGTGCCACATGATGCATTGGTTGTCTTTTAACACATTTGATTTTGGGACATCTAGGATAGAGAGGATGCTGAGTTCCCTGTTTGATAACTACCCTATCTTCATACTCTTCTTTGTGAGAACTTTTCCAACTTCCCTGCTTAATGCAAATTTGGCAGGATAGGCCCAGAGGAGAAAAGAAACATTTCCTATGATTTTTCCATTCAAATTTTCTATGAAACTATGATTTAATAGTATGATTGTTACATGTCACGGTGGCTAAAGCGGATCACTAAGATTACTAGCTTGTCAGTATGTCTGAGCATTTTCGAACTTTTAGATTGCAGATGGGCTGAAAATATCTGATCAGGTACTAGCATGTCAATGTATCTGTGCATGTCTTGAATTTCTGGATTTTGGATGGGCGGTTGTTTCCTTGTAACTAGTGCTACTGATATTTCGCGATAATGGATGTAGCTAATCAGCCTTAGAGCATGGCAGAGATATTTAATATGGTCTAACTTTACCAATATACAGGAGTAGAGCTCTCTAAAGAAGCAGAGAGTTCTTACCTGAGAAAGGAGCATGAGAGTCGAAAGAAAATGCAGAAATACAAGGTCAGTAGATTGTTTTTCTTATTTACTCTTAAGCAAATGTTGATATCTGGTCTGAAATATTTATATCTGCAGTTCTGCACCCTATTTTTCAGTAATATAGTGCCTGTCCACTTATCATCTTCATCTAGACTAATAATGGGTATCATCACTAAAATCGATCATAAGGATTGCAAGCTTCATAGTGTGTATCAGTTTCATGGTTCAAATCTATTGTTTTTTGTGGAAATGATTGTCTTTTTGGAGGATGAATACAGTTCTGGCTTCTTAGTTGTTCCCTTTTCCTTTTCATAGTTAAAAGTTTGATCTGCATGCAAAAATGTTCTCACATACTTGGAGTGAACATTTTTTGCACCCGAGTAAATAATCCTTTAGGATTTGCAATAGATTTAAGTGGAAGGAGGATCTATGGCGGCTTTGACTTGTTGATATATTATTGGGAAGGCAGACTACAGAAAATTTTTCCAAGCTTTTGTGATGATGATATTGGACTTTTTATTGTTCGTTTTCAAAATCGGAGAGGTTTATCTATTGCCAGGTTGCAGCATATATACCAAGGAAAGTTCCTTTTTGGATTTTAACTTTCTTTCTTCTTATTTTAATACGATTTATTTGCCACCTCTCTCTTTCCCCCACCCATGTGTCAGCCCATCGTCCCATCAAACAAACCAGTTCTTGAAAAGAATCTAATCTCTCCCCCTGAATGCTCAGAACTTCTGCTCCATTATATTTATCCCACTTTCATCAACTCCATCAAAACTCTACTTAAAGTTAGAGAATTCGAAGAAACTGTCTTCAATTAATAGTGTGTTAGAGTATAGGGGTTAGTAGAGTATAGGGGTTAGTATTTAGGATCTTTGGGGTTTATTTTTGATGTACATATTGAACATTATTGAATGATACAAAATACTTTTCCTCTCACAGAGTGAAATCATCAAAAGAAAAAAAAAATTGAGAGAAAACAGAGAGAAAAGTAAGAACATGGAGAGCAGAAGACGTGTAAAGAACAGGGAATGCTCTTGTTCAAGCCTTTCATAAAGCTCATGATGTATTCGATTCACATTTTTGTTGGTCATCTATTGAGTTGATTGAGACCTTAGTGAAAGTGATGCATGGCTGGATACTGGCACTATGTATCTAGTACTGTTTTTGGTTCGAACCCCACTGCTATTGCTATTTTTTTTTTTGGGCATTTCTCCCCTGATAAACAGAGCCAAATAGGTTCTTGGTTTAGTTGACCTGTCTTACTGCCCGGATCATGACCCTGTTTCTGACCATAACTGCTTTGAGGTCTAGACCTCGGTGTGGTTCCTGGTTCAACCAATAAACTGGCTGGTGTAATTCACTTTGCACATCATTGGCTTGATATCTGTCACAAAGCTGATTAGAGAACCCGCAGCAAATAGTAAGAGAGAAAGAAGAAGGGAGAAGGAATAGAGAAGAGGAGAAGGAGAATGTAGAAGAAAGAAACAAAGAGGGGCTGTAGATTTCTGTAGTAACAGAAACCCTACACCCATTGTATTTATATTGAATATAAACTGTATATGACAATAATACCAAAAAGGAAATAAAACTCTGATAATAAAGGAAACTCAATTAAAGTAACTTAACACTCCCCCTCAAGCTGGAGCATATAGGTCACCCATGCCCAGCTTGGAACAACCAGCAACAAAAGCAGGACAAAGTAATGCTTTGGTAAACATATCAGCAATTACTAAGGCTCAAATAGTAGAGCCCAATCAGCAGTCGTAGTAGTAATAGTCGTAGCAGCAGTAGTAGCAGCAGTAGCAGTAACAGCAGGAGTAGCAGCAGTAATAGCAGAGGCAGAAGTAGCAGCAGCAGAAGTAGCAGTAGTAGGAGTAGCAGCAGAAGTAGAAGCAACAGTAGCAGTAGGAGCAGCAGTAGTAGCCGCAATAGCAACGGTAGTAGGAGCAGCAGTAGTAGCTGCAGTTGCAACGGTAGTAGGAGCAGCAGTAGTAGCCGCAGTAGCAACGGTAGTAGCAGCAGCAAAAGTAGCAGTCGCAGGAGTCGTAGTAGTATCACTCATGATGATAATCTCAATATAAATATATCTACCACTAATCAAGAAGGCTGAAACTTTAGTGCAAGAAACAAAATGACAACACTGATGTATAATCAGATGTAATTGGCTCCATCAGTTAACCAAAGGGAACCCAGCAAAATCAGTTAACCATAATCAATGAAATACTTTGATTCTTGAATCATATAATTAGATGTAATTGGCTCCATCAGTTAACCAAAGGGAACCCAGCAAAATCAGTCAACCATAATCAATGAAATACTCTGATTCTTGAATCCGCTGATCAATGAGTGTTGTAATCCGTGTTCAGAAATCGAACCTGATGAATCTGATATCTTCTGATCTCATATATATCAAGACTTGAAGAGAAAACAGATAAAAATTACAGCTTTAGGTGGCTGTGCACCAGAGAAGAATTAGGGTTACTAGGCGACTCTCAAACCAGCAATAGGATCAAGTAATCAGGTAGTTAAACCTTGCTCTGATACCATGTCACAAAGCTGATTAGAGAACCCGCAGCAAATAGTAAGAGATAAAGAAGAAGGGAGAAGGAATAGAGAAGAGGAGAAGGAGAATGTAGAAGAAAGAAACAAAGAGGGGGCTGTAGATTTCTGTAGTAACAGAAACCCTACACCCATTGTATTTATATTGAATATAAACTGTATATGACAATAATACCAAAAAGGAAATAAAACTCTGATAATAAAGGAAACTCAATTAAAGTAACTTAACAATATCACAAGAAGCTAGGAAGTTAACATACAAGTGAGCATGTGCAGGAGAATATGAATATGCCATAAAAAGAGTTGCGATGTTTTTCATACATGTTTTGACACAGAGACTTTGCAATCTTTCTTGTTGATTATTTAATAGCAAAACCTCTATTGATTTCCCTCTCTGCAATCAATAAAACTTCAGTATACGTAAACAATGTTGTTGTATCATTCAGGAAATGCTGAGAGCCAGAGCTGCGTTGCCTATTGCTGCTTCAAAGAGTGAGATTCTGCAACTGCTGAGGGAGAATAATGTTCTTGTTGTTTGTGGGGAAACAGGTTCTGGCAAGACAACTCAGGTGAAAGTTATACCAGTTTTCTGAAAGATTATCTGCTTTCTGATGATTTAAAAAACATGATTGTGGATGGGTTGTGACGTGCTTGATTGAATCTGATTTTTACCATATTATTCTCAAGTGGTGATGTGAGCTTTGATGGCCATTTCCTTATGTGCTTTCAAATGACCTTTATTGTAGGTCCCCCAATTTATATTGGATGACATGATTGAATCAGGAAGTGGTGGATATTGTAACATCATATGCACACAGCCAAGAAGAATAGCGGTGAGTTTATAATTTCTTCAACATTTTCTCTTGGTGGTGACCTTGCAATTATTAATGGGAGAATAGATCCATAATGTTTGCTTCATTAGCAGTTTCCTTTATCTCTTTGCCTGCTCCATTGTTATTATGGTTGCTGTGGTTTCTTAACACCATTCATTGAAGCTGAGTCGTGAGGTCAGTGCTTAAACTTTCAAGCATTGATAGATTGTCCATGTGTAGAGGGACGGTTATTTCTTTGTTAATTTTTTCCGGCACAAGGGAATGCACTTTTGTTATGAAAGAGCAAAAACCCAACAGTTTACAGCCCACCTATGGCATAAAAGCCTTTGGCATCATCTTCTTCAAAGGAGGAAGTTGGGGGTCAAGAAACCCAATTCTAGGAGTACATCCTATTCCTACAACTAGTAGCAACCCGATGAGCACATCTATTTGCTTTGTTTTTCCAACATAAAATTTTTCTTTTTTAATATTCTGTACCTGCCTCTGTTAATTGCTGAACAATGGACATCTATCTTTCAAATAATCTTCATTTCCCCTTTCGCAGTGAGTATAAATATTTCTGAATCATCCTTCCACTTTGATTTTCATCCTCCCTTTAGCTCCGTTCTGACGTTGATTTCTTAAGCCTGATTTACTTCTTCATCTGCAGATGTATTCTCTTGCAATCTCCAGCTAACCAGATGCTTTTGCTATCCCTGGCAGTCACTCCTGCTGTCTCCTCACCGGAGTGATCGTAAGCTCCATTCCAACTGATAAATACGACTCTCTCAACTCCTCTTATCCTCTTTGCTCTGAACCATTCCTTCTCCTCATAATACTTCCTTCCTCATACCCCAGTAGTCCACATCAATGTTGTCAAAATTGAGCAATTCGAATTGGCAATGTTAAAATCATGATAGTCAATTTGATTCAAACTCTGAGTTCTGTTTGATTAATCCTTCAGATGATTTTGTCTCATACGAATGTGACTGAGTCGTGTCAAAAGATGACAACTAATGTTTATAGCGTGAAGCAAATTCAATGAGTGGTGGCCTCCTTCATTTGATTAAACTGCACCCTGTCACTTTAAAGTAAATATAACTACAAATAAACTGTCTGAGACAGAGGGAATAACTCAATTTTTCTTCAAAAAGGACCTCCGAACCTAGTTAATGAACCAAAAGCTATGCCTTACATACTGCGGTCTTTACACACAGCCTACTTTGTTCTTAATCTCGTACCTCACGATATTGGTAGTATGTGGCCACTAATATAAAGTGATAAAGCTTGCAGGTTGGACTCAGGATTCAATAGATCAGTTTCTCTTGGCTAATCTTAGTGTTGATCTGAACCATCTTTATCTCGCATACTGAACTTAACAAAGTTCCACAAGATGTCCTAATGTATTCTTCTATGTACATGGACCTTGAAGGGGCTAGAATGTGAAGTAGAGAAACACACCTTTTGTGAGATTTTAGTGGGACCACAGCCAGCTGTTCTAATAGCTTAAGCTGTTAGATGAAAGTATGGTTTATTATTTAAATATTCTAAATCTCCCCCTCACGCGTAGTTTGGTCTTTTTGCCTAATACTAAGCGTGGAAATTTAATTGGAGAGGCAAATGGGCCCCGGAAAAATTTGAACTTAGGACCCCCAGTTCTGATAAATATTCTAACACCTTTTATCATGCTTCTGTCAGCATTCAGCCTTTGGTATTCATTCTTGTGTCTTTATACTTCTAAAATCTTGTCTTCTACCACAGGACTACTTAATTAAGCATTAGCTCGTTTACTTTCATCTTAACTGCAAATTAATGGCAAATACCTAGGTGGAGAACTCACTTTTGTTTGTTTTTATTCCTGTCATCAAACTCTGATGGCATTTTTAAACTTAGCACACTAATATTGGAGCCTTGTGGAGAAGTCACTTTTGTTCTGATTTCTCATTGTAGGCTATTTCTGTAGCTGAAAGGGTTGCTGAGGAGCGTTGTGAAGGTTCCCCAGGTTCCAGGGGTTCTTTAATTGGTTATCAAGTTAGGCTTGATAGCGCTCGGTATAATGTTTATTCTTCATCTCCTTCTCTTAGCCTACTAAGTAAATGCGAATTTAATTTGAGGTTGTGGTGGTGGTAAACTGGTAACGCTTTGCTGATCATTCACTGGTACCGAATTTTGTTCCAATTTGATTTCTGCTATCTTTTTACTTGCTCATTTCTTTTGGAATTAAACCTTTGATGTTGTAAAGTTGACAGCAAGATTTATTGTGACAAATAAGCTATTTCATGTTAATAGACCACTTTTGATGGAGAGAAATCTCAATGGTTGGCATTAAATCAGGGAGGAGCAGTCAAGAGGATAGGTAAACGAAGCAGTATGACATTACGAACTAAAAATGAAACAACAATGAAGAAACTAAATTGGAGATTCCCGAGTGGAAGAGAATATGCAAATGTTCTTCCTTGCTTTAAAACTCAGCATGTTAGTTTGCCTATCACCTTTTATCTGATTGAGAAATATATCAGAGTGATGCAGTCTATGCATGGGCTGAAACTTCTGTAATGACAAGGGTCTGCTGCATTGTACGTATCTAGCCTCATGCTCAGTTTTTAAGAAAAGCAAGCGGCTGCACTGCTCGGAACCTTAGCCCTCCTTCACTCAAGCTTTAACAGATCTTTTATTCTTTATTTTTAGCAATATAATTTGCTTGAACTAGTAATTGGTTGTGACTTTGAGGGAAGCATTGATTGAAACTCAGTTGTGGAAAAGGTAGGGACTTGAGTGCTCTTGTATGTTTCAGGACGAACGGGCCCAGGAATGTAAACTTAGATCCAGTCCTTTAGGATGTAGTAGTTTAATTTGGCTTAACCAAGCACCGGCAAATCTGCAGTCCTTGGCATGTTCATTTCTGAATCTAGCTGCAGGATAGGTTCCTTATGGTCATTTTCGTTGTTATTCTACTTCAGTTATTGATGGTTATTATTCACGAATATTTCAGGAATGAAAAGACAAAGCTTCTTTTCTGCACGACAGGAATTCTTCTAAGGAGCATTTCTGTAAGTGGTCTAATCATTAATTCCATATGTGTAGTGCACATGGTAAGGAGCTGTGCAGCTAGCTATTATGTGTGCACAGTCATGTACTTTGGTTGATAAAGCATGATTTTTAAAAAGCCTTTGACACTGCACTATTGGAGATGCTAAGAAACATGATTGATATGTATCGTGGGCCTCTTCTCTGAAAACTTGACAGCGATTGTTTACCATATGACAGTGTACTTGAAGAGCTTATTAGGTGTAAGGAAAATGTATAGGGATTAGAGCTTTGTACTAGGAAGCACCCTTGATACTCTTTTATGAATAAGCAGTTTTTTTATCGAAAGATGTCATCATAATATTCTCCTGATTCTATCTGATTGTTTCCTCTTTTCTTTTTCTTTTTTCTTTTTTTGATTTACAGGGAGACAAAAACTTGACAGGCATTACCCATGTGATAGTTGATGAAGTGCATGAGCGGTCATTGTTGGTGAGTTTGTGACAATTTCAAAACCTGTATCGTGTTCATGAGATTGTGTCTGTATGATCTAATATGCTGTTTCTAACGGTTTTCATCGGGGATCCTGAGCATTAACAACTTAGCAAATGGGGATCCCCTGTTTTATCTATCCTCATGTTTCTAATGGTTTTCATCTATTAAAGGGTCCCACATTGCTTGCCTATGGGGGATTCTATGAACCTTATAATCTGTAGTCTATCCCTCGACCTATTGGCTTAAGTTTTTGGATTAGACTTTCTAACATGCTATATGAGCCAAGTTTTTCTCTAAGTTTATTTTGCTTGTGCGGCCCCTGTTTGTCAACTACACATGCTTTCGAACAAAAAAAAAAAAAAACTACACATGCTGTTCCATATCTGGTTTTTCACGTGGTATCCTATATCGCTTGTCTATGGGGTTTCTAAGGGCCTTACATTCATATAGTTTTCCCTTTACCCATTAGCTTATGCTTTTGGGTGAATCTTCTGACAGCCTAATTGCAAAATACTCAAGTATGATCAATTTACGATCTAGTACTATCCTTGTATGCTGGTTCTTTATGTCAGTTGTGAAAAGGTACCCTAATTTGCAAATTTTAGAAAAAACATATTTAATTATCTTGTTGGTGTCCACTTTTTTCCTTTAAGTTTCACATGGAAACTTTATGCGATACATATTGGTCGGAAACATTCGAAATAGTTGAAGCCATTTTAGCTTCTCTAACATAAGATGAGGGTTTTTCTTCATTTCCATCAAGTTGAGTTGAACAGCCATAAACTGAATTCAATCTACTCTTAATTTAATGCCATATTAGTTCAATCTTTTAGAGTGTTATCGCTACAAGAAGAAAGTGCCACTAAGGGATCTCTGTGCTGTTGAAAGATCATGGACTGGAAGTTTTTGGTGAAGGACCAATTAGTTAAATTCTTATCTTGGTACCCTGCAGGCCTGCATTTTATTATTATTCCTCGTTGAAAATTGGCTGTCTATTGATTAGTGTCTTCACATTCTTTAGTCATGATCTGCACAAGGGGACTTTTGTTCTCTAGAATGATTCTGAGATCTTCAAGGCAAAGACTTTATCATGCTTGAGAACAAAGGATTTCAATAATAGAAATTATCGATTGGAAGCGAGTTTACATGCAACGCAAGGGAGCAAAATAAATGAATAGATAAGGTTGTGGTGAACCACGTAAGCATATGCAGACAAAATTTATCATCTTGTAGTTAGTTCAAGTAAATGACGATGGGGATAAATTGAATGAATATAAAATCGATTCTCAAGTTCAAGGTATCTCCATTGTGGGTAAATAATAGAGAAGTAGATGTTGTTCCAGATATTATTGTATTGACTCTACCAAACTATCGACATTGCTTGTATGAAAGGTCTACAATGGCCTTTAATACATCTCTTCCCTCCACCTCATAGCTTAAACTTTTAGGTTGGATTTGTAACATGCTATCGGAGCCAGGTTTGCTTTATGGTTGTTTTGCATGTGGCTCCCTGTTCGTTGATTCCATGTGTTGGTCTCAGTCTGGTTTGCATGTGAGAGGGGGCGGTAAAGTATTCTATGTCAACATTGGACTTATATACATGTGATCTCCCTCTACATAATATCTTAAGCTTAGTGAAGATGGAGTAATGCATCTGTTCATGATGCAAATCAGTTGCCCTAGCAGATTTACTAAATTGTTTTGACTTTGTTAGTTATGTTAGGATACTTGTCCTAATCCAGTTAGAACTCAGCCTAGTAGAATTGGAACTTTTGTCATTGATCTTGTTTGATTGGTTTCCTTCTATGTGAGTTTCCTACTTCTACTTGGAAAAGGATTGCTGGGCCAATCTATTTGTTGTCTGTCAATCCATGCATCTTTCTTTCTATTGTTTTATCACTCTATTCGTATTTGTGACCATAAGTTTTCCTGTCCAACAGTGAATGCGATTTGTTGTACTTTCAGTTGTTCTTTGCACTTCAACTGTATGATCTGATTTTATTCTTTAAAGTGCATTCTTTTGAATTTGGGGCCTTGTCATGATGCCTTCTACTCTTCTGAGTCGCTTTGATGGAAACTTTCACGTTGAATTCCAACCAAAATAGATGTCAAAGTTTAGGTCAAGCTGTTGTACGTTCTAAGTGTCAGTTCATTTGATTTTCGAGGTTTCCTCCAAAATTAAGGATTACATCTAGATTTCCAAATGCGTTTCGTCATTGATGAGAGGTAGAATTATAATCTCCTCCTCTTTCATATAATATCCTAATGGTACCTTATTTTCCTGTCTAAGGCCATAGTAAGAGATAAATCTTTGCAGATTAGTTGGACCACCCATCACTTTGTTGCTCTACATGCCTAGACCATTATTTAATAGAGAATGACATGAAGTTCTTTAGTGGATCTTAAGAGCAAAGAGTAGTCTGATAAGGTGATTTAAATGGACATTCAATTGTTTCAAACATATGACAAGAGAAGTGAAATGGACAAATTTGAGTGAGATGAAGGTAAAAAGGGCAATGATCCTTATTTTCTTAAAACAAGTTCTTTTCTGGAGTTGCATAAACTTTTCTGAATATGCGAAGGCAAGTTTGGCCTCTTTGACTGGTTCTCTGTACCCAATCATTGCCCATCAGACTAGCCAGGCATCTTGATATATACATTCAAGACACCCTTGCATAAGAGCAAGCACGAGAGGCTAAAATATTAAAGATTGAGGTAGTATAAGTAATAGGAGTTGCCCATAAAGTTGTGGCCTATGGAGGATGGAATGGGAAATCTTCTATTATGGTGAATAATAAATGAAGTGGGAAAACTTCTCTTATGGTGTGAATACACATGACTGGATCACACAGTAAACAGTTATGTTTATTCGATCCCCTTCCCTCTGACTTCCCAATCGTCGAATCTCTGTCTGAGTAACTTTAGCATGTTCTTTGTACTGCTGGAATGAAGGATATGGCCTGGAAAAATGTTGACCAGTTTCTTCCCCATGACAGGGTGACTTTCTACTTATTGTCTTGAAGAATCTTCTTGAGAGACAGTCTGCTCACAATGGGCGGGTGCTGAAAGTAATTCTAATGTAAGTTGACCTCTTAAAGTGGACAAAATCATTCTGAACTAATTTATTTATGATGATTGATGAGCTTCAGGTAACGCCTAGCATTTGCTTTATTTTCCTTTACCAGGTCTGCGACAGTTGATTCGGCTTTATTCTCAAGATACTTTGGTAACTGCCCCGTAATAACAGCACAAGGCCGGACACATCCTGTGACAACATACTTTCTGGAGGATATTCATGAGACGCTGGAGTATCGTCTTGCTTCAGATTCTCCAGCTTCTATAAGATGGGAAACATCCTCTAAAGACAAGGTATCCCACTAGTGAAACATGCAACTTCCAAGTTAAAATTTTTGACATTCAGCCCTGACCAAGATCGAGAATGTTAAAAAAAGATCACTGAATTTTTTGAAAAAGAAGCTACTCATGTCTCTCAACTGGAGGGCTTTTGATAGGATTAGAATATCAGCAGCACTATGTCTGTAAAATATATTTGCTTTCTGTGTTCACTGAAAAGTTGATTGCATTCGGCATTCAAGTGATGGCTACTATCAAACAAACTCTGTTTTTCCATTTTCACCATTTAAAGTTACCTACAATTAGGGTTCTATGTTGGCACCTTCGGTCCTTATTAAAGATTTGAAATAATGTAGAAACAATGGCTGTAAAGTAAATGCCCCTCTCTGCTAAAATATAGACATTCTATGGCTAGTCACATGCCCTCTTCATGTAGAGACAACAAGCACTAACTGTAACATATGTTCTGTTTCTGGACAAGGTGGACGTGTTTAGCTGTACATGTTTTGTTATTGTTGAATTCAATGCATTTGAATAATGCACAGCAAGAATGTGGATAAACATGATTGCTTAGTAATTTTCCTGTCAGAAGCCATGGGCTTGATTTTGTTGATCTGCCAAGCTGTATATGTACACGGCACTGTCATTCCTCGTCAGCCAATTGTTTAGGCTGCCTGTTTGGTTAACAAAAATTGTTGGTTTTTATTTTTTCTTCCCAGAAGATAACTCAGTTGTTGGAATTCCATTCTTCCTTTTTTGCATATTTCCTTTTTTCTTTTATGACCTGCTTTTCAAGGATGCTGAAAATCTCATTACTGGAATTTCTTCCTTATACGTCTACCTATGTTTTGGAAACTTGGGTGTTAACTGTTCATCGTGCAGATCCTTCCCCCCGCCCCAATTGTCATGTATCTACTTTCATTTCAGAGAGGTGTGGACAATCATCGAGGGAAGAAGAATCTTGTCTTGTCTGCATGGGGTGATGAATCTCAGCTGTCAGAAGACCGTCTGAATCCATATTATGAGCCAAGTAATTACCAAGCTTATAGCGAGCAAACTCGCTTGAACTTGGTAAGTGTTAATAGAATCCACTTATCAAATAATGGATTACTTTTCTTTCCATTTACTATTTTCCAACTTCACAACCTTCTATACAGAGAAAATTGAATGAGGATATCATTGACTATGATCTTCTTGAAGACTTGGTCTGTCATGTTGACGAAATTTGTGGTGAGGGAGCAATACTGATTTTTTTACCCGTAAGTCGCCTAAATTATTGTGGAAACTCAGTTTTGTGATGTTTTCATACTGAAAAAACTGTAATACTCCTCTTTCACCACGTACACAGGGAGTCTATGAAATTCATCAGCTAGTTGATAAGTTGACCGCCTCTTATCGTTTTAGTGGGCCATCATCTGATTGGATTCTTCCTCTACATTCATCTTTGGCACCAAATGACCAAAAGAAAGCTTTTTCACAGCCTCCTGCAAATATACGCAAGGTATGCTTCTGTTATAATTTTCCCAGTTCCCAAGATTAAGCACTCTTCTGACTGGTTCACCTTGATTCTAAGCAGAAAATCACTCTTCTTGTTTTTCACATGGGCAATACACTTGATAATGGCTTGCTCCATAACAGATATACATGATTAAAAGTAGATACTTGGAAAAGAGAAAAGTTTTCCTGTCTAATCATTTGATTCTGCATCTCATCCACAATTTCCTGCGTAATGAGTAGTTGCAGTTAAACGAGTTTTGTAACATTTGTTGATTGAAGCAAGGGATTAAATTGACACTCATTTTTTCCAGTGTAAAAATGGAATAGAAAATGCATTAAGAATTTTTTCTTTTGGTATGTTATCATATATTGGTGGTAGTTATCCAAACGAGCATGGAATACCTAGGAGACAGTGCCTTACCATGAAGATGAAATAAGCAAGAAGACCTTCTATGACATTTAAAGTAGGAATTTTATACCTTATACCAGGGTTTTCTACCCAAGTGGTCTAGAAACTTTGCCTTTTTTTTTTTTTGGGTTGTTTTTGTGGTGGGGGTGCTGGGTCATGGCCAAATAGATGTTCTGTACCAAAATGACTTGGAATTAAGGATTCTAATTTAGTGAAACTTCTGTAACGGGGTGGAGTTAGAAGGTTAGACAGTAAAGCTAGATTGGTCCAAAAGTTCTGGGTGAAGAAAGCTGCATCTGTGCTTGGCAGATGCCAGGAGCACATTTCGCCTTTATTTTCAGAAAAAAACGAAAAGTCTTACCGTTTGCTTTCTCTGGAAAGAAGAAATCTTAAGTCATTTCTTTTCTCATACTTGGAAGAGCATGTTTCTCATGTTGATGATATGTTGGTTATTTTTATGACTTAAGTTCTTCTATCATATTTTCATAGGTCATTGTAGCTACAAATATAGCAGAGACAAGTATAACAATCGATGATGTTGTTTATGTCATTGACAGTGGAAAGCACAAGGAAAATCGGTATAATCCACAAAAGGTTGGTGCTTCACTCCTCTTTTATTATGATTTGCATTGCACCACAAGCACGTAGAGCATAGTGCCAGGATAGTCTTGTTTGCATTTTATTGCTTAGAATAACCATCTGGCATATCACGGTTTACTATTCGTGGCTGATCTTCAATAATGCAAATAGGTGGCATGCTTAGAGTACCTTTGTTTGTATGTGAACACCTGCTATGTCCATAATCTTATTGCTTGAAAATAAGCTTTTGTTTGTGGCTCACCTGTCTGTTAAGTTAAATTAGCTTGTAATCTTCTTCTGTAAAGTGTGAATGTTCATATGCTAATCCATCTGTGCACCTTTGTTTAACTACATTTTATGTGCTATGCTCATAAAAAGTCTTGGGTATAGTTGATACCTAATGGAATGGGTCATGATAATTGGAGAAACTGTAACTTTCAGGGAGTTTATGCACTTTTTACAGTGGCTTGATTCTTTTGTCTAGAAATTAACTAGCATGGTAGAAGATTGGATATCTCAAGCGAATTCAAAACAGCGGCGAGGAAGAGCTGGGCGTGTGAAACCGGGGACGTGTTTCTGCTTATATACACGTCATAGATTTGAGAAGCTAATGCGGCCTTTTCAGGTGCTTATTGTTGAATTGATTTCTGATGGTTTTCTATATGTTTAGACAGTCAATTCTATTTGTTTTTATTGTGGTCACTTGATTGTTTTATGATGGAAGGCTCCTGAGATGCTTCGAATGCCCTTGGTAGAGTTGTGCTTACAGATTAAGCTACTTTCTCTGGGTTACATAAAATCCTTCCTGTTCAAGGTAAGTAGTGTTCATTCTCAATCAAGTGTCTTTTTTCCTCTTATTTTGTAAAGATATTAGTTTACTTTGTTCAATTATTCTGCTTGGCAGGCCTTAGAACCTCCAAAAGAAGAGGCTATGACTTCAGCAATTTCATTGTTGTATGAGGTACTTCTTAATGACCATCAGTAATTTAATCTTAAGTGTTGGTTCTGAATTAGGAACCTAAAGAGACTTGGTATTTTACCTTAAAACTTGCCAGAAAGATGATGTTAGCAGAATCGTTTGATGGTTTGTCATACTCATAAATAGATATTCACTATTATTCCATTAATTCTGAATTCAGGTATTTTGAATATTGTGGTACCCCTGCAAATTTATTTATTACTTTATTTTTATAGGTTGGTGCATTGGAAGGGAATGAAGAGTTGACTCCCCTCGGATATCATCTTGCAAAACTTCCAGTTGACGTACTGATAGGGAAGGTTTGAACGAATTTAACACTTATACTCTGTGTGTCCCATGTTGTACATGGGAATACAAATCGTAGCTTATTTTACTTCTAGAGTTACTGAAATGTTAAGCATGTCCACTTTGTCTCATGTCATGAGAGAAAAAGGCATGTCTACTAGCAAGTCTTTATACTAAAAGAAAGTAAAAGGTGCAAATTTGCCTCACACTGTAATATATATAGTCGTCCTGGTATATAAAACTGATCTGATTGGGGGATAAGTACCTGGATTCCTATTTGTTTCAATTTTGTTGATGGATCGAGGCATAACCCTAATGGGACAGTCTTTCATTATCATGAGCTATCTAACAATGCATTGGAAGTTATTCTGATAATATAGAGTGCAACAAAGGAATGCAATAATTCAGGAACGATTTCAATCTGATTTACCTTGATCACAGAAGCTGAATTGGTAAAGTTTTCTATTGACTATATAAACAACATCAGTATACAAACACATCATCTCTTTCTAGGCTAATTCATTATTGCAGCCTAGGATATGCTTTATCAATATCCACAGTATATTTCGTTCCACTTTGCAATTTCCTATAATTAAGACCTGTCTCCACCAAATAGCTTATTTTCTCAAATTTTATATATGGTGCGGTGTTGGCAGGGAGAACCTGACTTTGCTGATGAAGCTTGGTTTTGTCATTTTATTTCTTTCCTTGGTCACTTTGCTATAGAATTTTCAATTTTCATTCAAATTCCAGATGATGCTGTATGGTGCAATTTTTGGCTGCTTGTCACCCATTCTTTCAATATCAGCTGTTCTGAGCTACAAATCCCCATTTGTGTACCCAAAGGATGAGGTTTGTTCCAGACTTCTTTTATATTCTGTTTTATGACTTTGCGCATGAACTTGGGCAAGTCTATGACAACATTATATTTTCATCTCCAGAAGCAAACTGTTGAAAGGGCAAAACTGGCATTGCTGACCGATAAGACAGATCTAAATGAGGGCGACCGGCAGTCTGACCATCTATTAATGATGGTTGTGTACAAGAAATGGGAAAAAGTTCTTAATGAGGTTTGCTTGCTTTCGCCATCATTAGGTCTTCAAATAGCTCTCCAAAACCATGAGTTATGAAATTCATGATAAGTAGTGGTAATGCATGTTCAGGACAATGATTATGGGGTCGTTATATGTTTTCTCCTTTTATATTCTTATTTCTTTCTTTTTTCCTTTTGAATATCTCCTGCATGTAAGTTAGTTTCATAAGTTGGGTATTCACCTGGTGGATTGTGCCAAAGAGACTTTATTTTCCAGTTACTTTTCGTTATTTACCATTTCCCTTTCTTTTATAAATTGAACATCTGTAAGTGAAGTAACTCTCTTTTGTTCATAGTGAGATTTTGTGGAGGGAAAGTGATAGAATATTCAAATATTAAACCGCACCTTCATATAACAACTTAAGCTTTTAGAATAGTTGGCAATGGTCCCATAGAAACTCACAAATAAAATATATGTAATTTTCAAACAAAACCATATCTATCCAAAACATGCTGTTCATTACTTGTACCATTGTTTTTTCTGCAGAAAGGAGTCAAAGCTGCTCAACAGTTTTGCAATTCATACTTTTTGAGCAGTCCAGTTATGTTCATGATAAGGTGAATGTCCTCTTCCATGTTGGTAGTAAGCCAACTGGTCCGACACCTCCTTCTTTCTTTCTCCGCCTTCTGATTTTCTGATGGACGTACTAATCTGTAGGGACATGAGGGTACAGTTTGGAACTCTGCTAGCAGATATTGGCCTTGTCAGTTTTCCCAAGAATTACCGGGTGGGTGTTCTACCTGCAGTTAATGCACTAGTTGATCTGTATATTATGCACTATCTTCATTAAACTATTGCATATTGTAAAGTTAGTTGGAGTACATAATTTACAACCTAGGATGCTAATTTGAGATGTTCAATGATCAATAATTACACTATTGGGTAGCTGTAAGCACTGATATCCTTATATTCTCAAGCAGCTGTAACTGTTGTTTCATAATACAACCATTTTACATTTAATGTTATCAAAGGTGATTTTATAGATCAGATTTAATGCTATAGTGTAGTTAGAAATTGTTTATCAGAAATATCACCATTTACACAATCTTTGCTTTTTTCTCTTATTAAAAAAATAATTACAGCTACCACAAAATTGGTACATGAATTATACTATGGTAGCTGGTACTATATTGTGTAACTGTAGAGAATTATCTTTAGTCCTTTACTTATCAATTTTTCTTGGTGATATAATTAAAGAATCATGATTGACACCTAGCTACTCAAAATAACAGAAAATGTTTAATTTTGTTTCTTTATTAATCTTGGTAGAGGAGTAAAGACAGCAACGACAGAATTGGTCAAAGTACATGGTTTGGAGAATGTCATGTATCTGTAGAGAATTATATTTACTCCTTTACTTTTTTAATTTTTCTTTGTGATTAAATGAAAGAGTATATAATTGACACCTATATATCCAAAATATTAAGTTATGGATTAGAAGTCTTATCTCTCAAATGATGTGCCCTATGGATAATGTGATGTTTTTATGAGCAACAGATCACTTTATCATCGATGTGCTCAATGACAAATCAGATCTTAGGAAAAAAACAGTGCAAATAGCATGAACATTTTGTTCTTAACTCGAAATTCAAACTATAATTTTGGTTATGCCAGTAGCATAATTATTTTACTGGAATGAAATGGGACATTCTAGCTTACGTTAGTTTCTAGTGTAATCTTATTATTTTTCTCATCCAACAACAGGAACTCCAGATAAAAACCAATGCAAAAGATTAAGGGCAAGGGTAGCATTGTTCTTTTTTTTGGGTAGTACTCTCTCTCTCACACACGTGCGCATGCACAATAGGTCCATTAAGATGGATTATGGATCCAACGTGGTGGATAGACTTGATAGACACATGGATGGGCTGATCATCCAACCACAAAACTTTAGTGCGCCCCCCCCCCCCCCCCAACAACAAAAAAATAAAAAAAAAAAATGACAAAGACACCCACCAATTAAATCTGACCTGCCTGGATATGTTTTGTCCTTCCCCCGCTTCCCCTGTGTCTTATTGGGTGGGTTCACGTAGAAATTTCTTACCAGAAAATGTAGATCGTCTTCCACTAAAAGGTTATTTTACTTATTTCACCCATGGTTTCCCTTAGGAATATTTTTATCGGAACTTGTTGGTTATAAGTCTTATGGTGTACTCATCGTGAATTTAGCTTTAAGTCTTTTATGCATTAGGTGGTAAAAGGTGCATTACATCATAGGGAAGGAACCCATCTTTAAATAAGTTCTAAAAGTGACATGATTATGTGGCCCAGGTTATGCCAAGAAAGAAGGAAAATCTGGACAGTTGGCTTTCTGATTTATCACAACCTTTCAATAGGCACTCACATCATCCTTCAGTTGTAAAGGTAAGAAAAAAATTTCTTTCAGTTGACTTTGGCATGCAATTTCAGTGCTAGTTATGATATCAAATTGAGGCCGATTGAACTGGTTTGACAGGTATTCCACTGTTGATTACACCGTATACTAGTAAATGCACTGCAAGCCTGATAGGCTATCAATGGTTGAGTGATAAAAAGATTTTCCCTCAAAAGCTTTGGCTCCTATCGTCAAATTCCATTATCTTTTTCCTTCCCAATTTTCTTTTTTCAGATTATTCATAGTCAAATCATTAAGAAGTGGTTGATTTGTCAAATGGTTGAATAGGTTGAAGTAACATTTGGCTCTTTTTTTATTATTGTGTTGGAGACATTTTTTCATGAGTTTGGTTTTCCGGTTCATAGGTTACATCTATTGTCCACAGACTCTATACCATATTCTTTTTGTGTGATGATATTATGGTAGTTTATTAATTTACATTATCTTTGTAGGCAATTCTGTGTGCAGGTCTGTACCCCAATGTGGCAGCCACCGAGCTAGGGATGGCTGGGGCAGCTCTTAGCAATCTTAAACAGTCGACTGGTCTGTTGTCCAAGGGTAGTCTAGCCTGGTATGATGGAAGAAGGGAAGTTTACATACATCATACTTCCATCAACAGTAGCCTTAGATCATTTCAGTACCCATTTCTGGTCTTTCTTGAAAAGGTTTGTAAAGTTTTAGCTAATTAAATGCAGTAATGTTTTCTTCATCTTCTACTTTTGTATGTGTTACCAAATTATAAAAATCTGTTCCAAGCTCAGCTCTATGACTTGTTGATACCATTTCTTTCTTTTTTTCTGACCTCCACCTCTTAGTCTTGCTGTCGACCTCTCCCCTGTTTCTTCTCCCCTGGCTTTTCTCTATTATTGTTAAACCATGAAAACTAGGATCATAAGACACTTTAAGTCATTCTTTTTCTATATTGGCATGAATTGGATAACTGGCAAGGTTTGGTCATGAAACAACTGGACATTCATTTTCTTTAATGGGGAAGTACACATGACTAGTTCAGTGCATATTAAATAGGGGTCCAAGAGGGGGTCACAGTGAGCAAATCGTAGGCTGGTAGAAAGAGCTCAAAAAGTTGCCTCCAACCTTGAAATGCGCTAAGTTCCTGATCTACATGTATACTTCAGTAAGGACGACTGCAAATTTTTCTGGGCACGCTGATCTAGCTAGAATTTAGTATTATTGGTTAGACAAATAGTTATTTATAAATGCTAAGGAATTCAATTTGTCTAGCAGTACTTTCTGGAAGCACATAATCTGATCATAAATTAGGTCCTGGACTTTTAGATGTCACAAGAATCAGTTTCCATGTTGGCAATGCTCAGGTTTGCAATAAACCTTATAGAATAACCGTGTCATTTTGGAGAGTTTGCTCAGTTTGTTTCTCTGGTTAGTTCATAAAGCTTTTATATTTCTAATAAGCATAAGCTGATATAGAGTGCTTTTTCTTGAATTGACAATGATAGAGTGAACTTTTGAAACCTGGAGTTTATCTGGGTTTTCCTTATAATCAGGCCATGTAATTCACACATTCATGGTAAAGCACCTATTCTTAAAGAGTATAGGGAGGTCAGTACTTTTGTAGATGTGAAATTGGTTCTGTGACAAACAGTTCGTTTCACAAGTGGCATACATGTCTTAAGTTTTTGTTTGAGCTCTAGAACTCTGTAGGCTGTGAGATATGATTTATGGGTCACGTCAAGCCGACACTTGTTGCTTGTTGAACTCCAATTCTGTATAGAAGAAATAAATATTCATTGCCTTCTTGTGATTAGCTAATTTGATGACTACAATGTCATTTTTCAGGTAGAAACCGGCAAGGTATTTCTGCGGGATACAACCATTGTTTCGCCTTACTCGATTTTGCTTTTTGGGGGATCCATTGATATTCAGCATAAGGTAGTCTTCTTGTTGAATTTCTCTTTGAATATATGCATGTATTTGTAAACTAGGAAGTAGAAAATACATCAGTCTCCCCTCTCCATTTTCTTTCTGAAGGAAGACATAAAAGATCTGGTTAATGATGACGGTAATCCACTTTTAGTATGCGAGGATTCAGTAATGATAAGATGAACTGAGGGGAGATAGTGTGTTCATGTTGATGGGTGCATCTGCACCTGTAATAAGTGTCTTCTGTCTCCTAGAATAGCAAAATCACACTAGTTGAACATGCCCGATGGTGTTTTGTAAAGATGTTGTCCGTGGTAACTTTTGGGATTGACTTGAAGTATTCCAGATGTAACTTTTTATGTGAAAAACTCGTACAGTTCCAACTTATTGGAATTTCTCCAATTGTTGGGAATTTTTCTTCACGCTAAGTGGTTATGATGCTTGGTTGTTTCAGTCCGGAATCCTAATCATCGATGGATGGTTGAAACTGATGGCACCAGCTCAAACAGCTGTCATATTCAAGGAACTTCGATTGATGCTTCATTCTGTGTTGAAGTCGCTTATCAGAAATCCTGAGGTACTGCTGTATGCTTCCCTTTCATCTGAAATTATGGAGTACTTTGAAATTGATTTATATGCCTATAAAGATTAGTACTCATTTGACATCATCTGATCTGATTAAGTGAATCTTTAAATTTCAATTTGAGTCACCACCTTCCAAGTCATTGCCTTCACTGCCTTTGAATGCATTTATCCTTGATTCAAAATGAGTTTTGTCTGAATTTGGAATCTTACCCTGCTGCTGACCTTGACAAAGCGGACAACATTTGCCTTGTATAGCATCAACCACTTTACTGTTCATAAGATGTACTCAGATTGGCTGTTATGCTGTCAAATCATTGCACAAGAAACCTGTGCAATGATGTCTGCAGCAAACTTTGGACAACACTCATTTTTGGTCAATTGCAAGTTGGAAGAAATGACCTTTATTGCTTTCTCCGAAGCTGAAGATGTTTAATTGGAGATATGGACATACGAGCATCATACCCTTTCTTCGCATGAATTGCAAGTATTAGTTGCAAGCATATGCTTATTTTGTGTTCACAATTTACTACAGTTTCATTAGATGTGGATAGATGCAAATTGTAGAGTATCCTTCTGATCTCTGCTTCTGTATTCTTGCACATGGTAATACACATTGTGCTGATGCAGTTCGGTGTTTTTCAGGATACGTCTGCTAGCAATGAAGTTGTCAGCTCCATCATTCATTTGTTGCTACAGGAGCAAGCGCCTGTCAACTGAACTATGAAATGGCATCTCACCAGTCTTCTCCTGTTCACAATTGGGCATATTATAGGCCAAAATGTAAGATCCAACCTATAGTGTGATGTTCACGAATATGATTCTCAATGATGTTTCTACTTGCCCGTGGAGTCTCTTGACACACTCTTCCATGCAGTCTGGAGGCCGATGCATCTGCTTCATGTCATCAGAACTCGATGTTGATTGCAAAGTTAAGTTTCTCATGTCATCCTTCAAGCACATGAAGTGAAGATGCGTCTATCCGAGTACAGTTGCTGCAGAAGAGATTGTGCACATAATACCTTATAAGCCTTCAAATTACAGGACTCTTTTTGTATGTCTAACTGTAATCCATCAAGTTATCTTCGGCATTATCGATCTGGTAGCCTTCACATTGTTTTAAAAGTGTGAGGCTCCATGAACAAATCGAAGATCTAAGAAAATTGTGGGTATAGCTGGAGTATTTATCCATACTATATCGCTATATCCGTTTATTGTATCTTAAGGTTATATCGGTCTTCAAACTCGTGTCTTTCTTTATCAAAGTTTCTTATTTGAATTGTTTTTCTGTCATCCGACAAAGCTCTTGTCCTTACGAACATTCACGCTCCTCGATGAAATAGCGGCTGAATATTCTCCAATAGAGTTCACAATATAGTTCTGACATACCATAACTTGTAATTGAAAATTTGGTTTAACAGTATACAGTTTCAGCTGTGGAATACCAAAGTCAGTATGCATTATGCACACGTGATTGGCATAAAGAAGAGAGCCGCAATCTCTGCCACAGCGCGGACTCATTTGGCCATTTAGGGTTTGAATGGTTCCATTATTTTATTCCCCGAAAAAAGAAAAAAAAAACATAAATCAATTTGGTAACTTTTTTGTTTTTGAGAATAGATCTAGAACAGATTCAAGAAATAGAAAAAAGTTGGGCTGCGTTTGGTCGACCGGATAAAAACCAGGATAGGATATGTTTTATCCTATCCCGTGTTTGTAGCTGTCTAGGATGGGATAAGGTCGGATATGACCAGATAAAAAAATCCGAGGGGGGAGGTGGGATAAGGTCGGATAGGATTTCTTTTATCCAAAACATAAAACCCTACGCTTTTTTTCTTTCTCCATCATTCACCCACAACTCTCTGTTTCCAAAGTATCAACGTTGAAGCCTTCTCCTCAATAGCTCTCCGATTCTCATCGAAATTTTACGAAAGACTTCTTCCTCCACCAAGGTAAGACCCCCCGTCCGCCGGCGATTGCCTGCGGGTCGCCCTCCCAATCGATTCC
Source organism: Eucalyptus curtisii (assembly GCA_017140595.1). Classification (NCBI taxonomy): domain Eukaryota; kingdom Viridiplantae; phylum Streptophyta; class Magnoliopsida; order Myrtales; family Myrtaceae; genus Eucalyptus; species Eucalyptus curtisii. The sequence continues at coordinate 4,265,749 of CM029500.1, read as the reverse complement.
CCCCCACCGTGATGTTTTCCTCGCTTCGATTGCGCCCCAGCCGCCAAGGCCATCAGCATCCCGATCGTCCCCTGTCGCGCCGTCGCCCTATTGCGCCGTCGGGTCCGGGCGGTCGCGGCCCGTTTCGGTGCGGCGGGGATGCGGGGGAAGTCCGTGAATTCTTCCGTTGTTGTGTTTTTGACTCTCTTTTTTCGTGGGATTGGTAGTGTTTTTTTTTTTTTTTTTTTTTTTTTTTTGGTCTCGCTTGCGTTATTGGGGGTGGGATTGATTGAGGCAAATGTAGCTAATTGCTTGGGAAAATTGAAGCTTTTCGGTTTTTTTTTTTTTTTTTTTTTTTTTTTTTTTGTGATGATGACCGATGAGGTTCACCATTGTTGTCGAATGCATCCGTCTGGGCATTGCGATGATGAGTCTTTTACTTGTGTCAATTGGGTTTGTGATGATGACCGATGAGGTTCGCAATCTTTTGTCGTTCTTCGCAGAATGAGTGGGTTCATTGATGTGGAGCTCAAGGTCCGTGACTATGAATTGGATCGGTATGGCGTGGTGAAGAATGCAGTCTACACGAGCTACTATCAACATGGTGAGCCACGTAGTTTCTAAGTATGGATTGGATTATTGCGTGAGTGGGCGAACGGCTTTGCATCTATTTGTTTTGAGGTCAATCTGTAGCGCATTTGCTGTTCTGTCATCAGTGTCTGTGTTGAGTGTCGATGATATTTGCTTTAGTGGGAGAAAGAATCGATTACTTACCTAGACATAAATCCGTAGTTTACCAAACAGTAAATTGGATAGGATATGAGGATATCCGACTTTAAATCTGTAGTTCACCAAACAGTTGATGGGATATGAAGAAATCCATGGATTTCTTATCCTATCCAATCCAGTCCTATCCCGTTTAGAAATCCGGACGACCAAACGCAGCCTTAATCCTTTGTTCGGGAAACAATTCTAGAATCAAGTCCATTTTCTTTTGGGATAAGTGCACCAGGAGTCCTAAAACTTGTCACGAAAATGTGTTTGAGTCCTAAAACTTGTAAAAAGTGCAAATAAGTCCTAAAACTTGTCAAAATGTTTCATTTGAGTCCTAAAATCGACGCCGTTAGCATTTTGCGTTAAAAATGCGACGTGGCATTTAAAATTAATTTTTTTTTTCCACGTGGCTTTTTTTTAATGATTTATTATTATTATTTTAAAAAAAATAGATTTAAAAACTAAAAAATTAGATTTATTGATTTTATCTTATTTTCAACAAAAAAAAGAAAAAAGAAAATTTATTTAAAAACGAAAACAGTTCAAAAAAAAAAAAAAAAAAAAAAATGGCAGCCTCGCCGGAAGGGCCGGCGACGGTTCGCCGGCCCCGGGCGCGGGTGGCCGGCTCTCGCCCAGCCAGGGCGAGGCCTCACCGGCCCCGGGCGAGGGCCGGCCCGGCCCTCGCCAAGCTCGGGCGAGGGTGCCCATCGCCGGCCCCCGAGCGAGGGTCAATGAGGCGTCGCCCTAGGCCAAGCGACGGTCGCCGGCCCCGTGAGGGCCGGCGATGCCTTGCCTGTGCCAACCGACCGGCGCCGCCGGCCCTCGCCGGCCCCGAGTGAGGGCCGACGATGTAATATATGGGCTTTAAAACAAGAAAAGAAAATAAAATAAAAGGAAAATAAAGGGTTGAAAAGTCAAAAAAAAGGAAGCTGAAGGAAAGTGGAGGAAGCTTCGGCTGGGTTTTAAAAAGAGAGAGAGAGAGTGAGAGAGAGAGAAGAGCACGGGCAGAAACAGGGGAAAACGCAAAACAGGGGAGAAGAGAGAAAGAAGAGAAAGGAAAAAGGGAAAAAGGGAAAAATTTCGGCGCGCTCGTGGTCCGGACGCCTCATCAAGCCGACTCAAGTGTGTTTTGCAACGCCGGTAAGGAATCGAAGCTTTTAATCACCTACTTCAAGTAATCGCCGCAATTAGGGCTCGAAATTCGGATTTCTTGGATATTTGTGTGGCGAAGCCCGATTTTTGAGTCGTTGAGCTGTATATTTTTATAGAAATGGTACTTTGGGACGTTGTGAAGCTATAGCATCTTACGGATCGTGATTTGAGCTTGCGGTTTGTCCGGAACAGAATTTTGAAGTTGGGGGCGCATCCTGGTACTGTAGCGAACAGTATCTTCGAGCTTGTTTTTTTGTTGTTATCGGTACTGTTTTGGGGTGGCTGAGTTGGGGTTGTTGTTTTACATTAAAAGAGCTTTCTAAAGACTATAAGATGGCTTGAAACGGAAATTTGTGGAGGGAGTTATGGCGTGACGAAGTTGGCGCATGGACCGCGCCTAGCTGAAAATAATGAGTTTCCGCTAAATTGTGAGCTTTCGTGGCACATAGGTGTCGTTTATCGACTAATAGGCCTAGTATAGGCGAGTCGTTGTAAGAATATCCCTTTTTACTTGGCCTTTTGATATTGTTTTTCCGTTAATTGTTAGGGATCCAAGTGCGTGGTCCAAGTGAGCGTCGTAATTGATTTTTGACTTTTCCCAGGTGAGTGACTATTTTTTCTTTGTATTTTAAACTCATATTTTGAGAAACGTGGTGGATTATATAATCCATGAGTTGATAAAAAGCATATCTTGTTCCATAAAACAGGATCGAGCTATTACTGCCATTTTTGTTGTTTGAAAGGAGTTATATTTCGATTTCGATTGGAATTGTTGTTTGAAAATAGTTTGTGAAATTCTTTATGAAAGAATCGAAGAATGCTTTGATATTTATTTACCAAATTTTGAGTTGTGACATGACTTCCTTTCTGATGTTGGATTACTAGATATTGTGATTGGTGGTTGATGCTCAATGTCTCTATGGACCCTGAGGGGTGTGGGTATGTGCATACTTAGTCTAGGATATCCTTGTGGGCCGAGCCACCGGCTAATAATAGGTGGAGACCTTGCCAAGGGGGAATCTTGGTCGTCTTGTCACGGGCGTTACGCGTGACCATGGTTAGACATTTGAGCATGAATTGGTCAATGGTGTGGACCATTGACGTGTGATTTGAGTTTGGTCGATGGAATGGACCATCGATGTGATTTGATGAGATTAATCAATGGAATAGACCATTGATGCATGTTTTACGAGATTGACGATGGACTCGACCATTGGTACTTTCGATATTTGAGTTATGATTTGGTATTATGATAAAGTGAGTTATGTTTGTGTTCTAAAATGTGCATAGTGATTTCTTGATCCGCTTAGAAGAAATGTGTTACTCATCGAGCCGTGGTAGCTCACTCCTCTCATCTACTTGTTTTTCGGGTTCTTTGCGAGTCGCGAATAGGCGTGAGCGTTCGTTCGGAGAGGACTTTTGTGTTGGAAATTTTTGGGTATGACTTGTGCATAGTTGATAAGTTTATAAGTTAGTCTTTGTAGTAGGTGTATGTTTTGGTTTGGTGGATTATAGAGATAATCTGATATTGTAACCAAATACACTTTTTGTCATGTATATATGTTGATATCGGGTTCGTTGAGGCCGTCCTTTGGTGAAAGGACGGCCGTGTCATGCCCTTGTTCTAGTGGATTGGGGTGTGACAGACGAGGTGTCGCCTAGGCCGGGCGACGGTCACCGACCCCGCGAGGGCCGACCTCCGCGAGGCCGGGCGGCGTGCCCCCGCGAGGGCCGGCGTGCCCAAATCTGGGCACCCTTGCCCGAGCTTGGCGAGGGTTGCCGCCCTCGCTTGGGGCCGGCGCCTCACCTTGGCCGGGCGCCCTCACCCGGCCACCCACACCCAACGCCCCTCCGGCAACGGTTGCCGGCCCCTCCGGCGATGCTACCATTTCTTTTTTTTTTTAAACTGTTTTCTTTTTTAAATAAATTTTTATTTTTCTTTTTTTTTTTGTTGAAAATAAGATAAAATGAATAAATCTAATTTTTTAGTTTTTAAATCTATTTTTTTAAATGAATAAAAAATCATTAAAAAAAGCCACGTGGAAAATAAAAATTAATTTTAAATGCCACGTCAGCATTTTTAACGGAAAATGCTAATAGCGTCGATTTTAAGACTCAAATGAAACATTTTGACAAGTTTTAGGACTTATTTGCACTTTTTGCAAGTTTAGGACTCAAATGCATTTTCGTAACAAGTTTTAGGACTCACGGTGCACTTATCTCTTTTCTTTTTTCTCCTCTGTTTTTTTTTTTTTCTTTTCTTCTTCTCCTTTCTCTTTGGGCGGTCCTTGATGATTGGCTAGGCCAAGGCTGACGACCTCGTCGGAACATCACTGGCCCCCAACAAGGCCGAGCCTTGTCAGTGGTTGGACAAGGGCGAGGCTGACCTTGCGATGGCTCGAGGAGATCAAGCCTCAACGAGGGCTAGGCGAGCCGGTGGTTGGACGAGGCTTGGCCTCACGTTGGTTGGGCAAGCCTCGTCGGACCACCACTAGGGCGATGTCGCTTGGCCATGATGAGGCCAACCATGCGTGGCCTAGTGAGGTCGAACTTTTCCGATGGCTAGGCAAGCTCTGCCTTGTCAAATCTGAGCGAGGTGGCAATGCTTTGACGAGGTCACTAGCCCTTGTTTGGTTGACCGCTAGCAATGGCTAGGTTGTTGATTGGCCATAAAGGGAGAAGGAGAAAAAAAAAAAGGAAAATAGAAAAGAGAAAAAATATAAGAAAATTGTTTAAATTTTTAAAGAAATTCTAAATCACAAAATAATTTGAGATTTTACTAAATGCATTTCTATCCCGGGAATACAAATTTCGGATAGTTATCAAATGCTTTCAAATGCTCAAAAATCTCATTTAGGGAATAAAAAAAAATCCATTTCCAAGTAGAAATTATTCTTAGGAACCAAACGATTATCAAACAGGCCTTAGATGCCTTGGACATACTCTTCAATGGCTCCTTTCTTTACTCGATCCAGCAATTGATGATTTGTATGAAATTGATAATGCGATGCAATCCCACATGCATTAGATTCTCTCATGTTAGTCATAATCTATAGCATTTTACAAAGTGGGAAAAACATTTCAACTATCAAAGGGTTTTAAAAACCTTAATATATGTATTTCGCAAGTATTAGATTTATGAGCAAATAGATGAATTATAATTCTCTGCAATCTCTCACTTGTTTCATAATTGTAATCTAATTTTTCCTATCCTAAAATAACCTTCCTAAAAAAAAAAAAATTCAAATCTCAATAATTTTATCCAAAATTCAAACCTTTCTAAATGTTTATAAATTTATATATATGGAAAAAAGGATGGAAGAAAAATGACGTCGGCTTCAATCCGAATGCATCATAAAATCGTCATGGTGACGTGGGGATTGCTTTTATTATTTTTTTTGGTCGTACGTTGGGATTACTTTCAAGCGCGGAAAAGCAAAACAGAAGTGATGAATTTCAGTTGGCCTTTGCGTTGAGCTTTCCTTCGTCTTGCAACCGGCAATGACAATGCACTTCGAAGCAGCTTACATTTCAGCGACGGAAGAGCCGTCCGAGTCCGGAGGACCGCGACGGTTTCCGGGAAAATTCCTAACTCTCGATGGCAGGCCTAATTCAAGACCGATTATTTTCTTAATTCCGGATTGCTTCTTGGGATTTGGCTCTTAGCTTGGACCGACTTCGTCTCGTTTCAGTGCCGTGAATTCTGTGCATGAAGTGAAGTCAAAAGTTCCGGGATATTCTATGTATCGCTCACGTTGTTCCCACGTTGGAAGCACTTGAAGCGAAGTTTCCTTTTATACGTTTAAGAGATGGTTTGCTTTGAATGCTTGCTTTCAGACAGTGGTGGTCTGAAGAAACTGCATTTTTTTTTTAAAGATCCGTGAATATTGCACATGAATTTCCCAGCACAATGATGGGGAGGCAATATGAATGCTTTCAGTTGGTGGTTGTCTGAGGAAATTGCTTTTTTTTTTTTTTTAAGATTCAGGAATATTGCACGTGAATTTCCCAACACCAATGATGGGGAGGCTGAAGTAGTTGGTTTGGACAAATAATCATGGGAAAAAAGTACGCATTTGTTCTCTCTCTCTCTCTCTCTCTCTGTGTGTCAAAGTCAAATCCCATGTGGTGTATTGCAAGGTAGATTCCGGGAAAGTAGAGAGAGGCGTGTTGTTTATCAGTTTGACAGATTCTGGGGTAGGCTTTTTTCTGCAGGTTGGAGGTCAGAAGTGGGCGCAAAAGGTTTTACTGTCGAGATCCTACTTTTGTACTTGTCTGGTAACTGTGTAAATGGATAAGCCACTTGTCGTTTTCGTAACCGACATTAGGAGAGGTAATTTTTCAAGAGATTTGGAGGAAAAGTTTTAGAAATGTCATTAGAGGAGCAACCGCCCGACGAGTTGAATGGTAGAGATTTCAAAACTTGGTCCCCAAGAATCTCTGTTATTGGTCCAGAAGGTCAAAGACCGTGTTGCGTTGGCGATCGAGGTAATTTGAATTCTGGTGGGGTGACCAATTGAAGCTTGGTTTTAGAAAGTTATATAAGGGGAGCTTGGCAGCCTCAGCTGAGGACTCCGTCAAACAAATCATTCATTTGCCCTCTGTTCATTCATTGAAAGATCAAACCTTCTTCTCACCTGTTGTAGTTCTTGTACATCGTCATCATGATATGCAAAACAATTGTAAATCTTCCGACCCCTAATCCAGTGTATAGTAGACCCCTTATTGCTATTTCTGGTGTTCATTATCCATTTACTCCCAGGAAGGCTGTTCAGAGATCTATTCATAGAGCTCCGAAGGTACACATCCGGGAAACTCTTCGTGCTCTTCCAGCACAATTTTCGCCAAATAAATTTCATTGGAGCAACAGGTCTCATGAAGATTTTTGTCGGAGAAAAAGAGTGCAGAGCAGTTATTCAGATACAGGGGAAAGTTCTGATCTGCCATCATATAGCTCTGCAGATTTACCGGGTGTCGAGTATGAAGTTTTCTTGAGCTTCAGAGGCCCAAATACACGCAAAGGGTTTGTGGATTGCCTCTATCATGGGCTCATGGATGCCGGGATCCGTGCTTTCAGAGACAATGATGAGCTCCCTGTTGGAGGGAAGATCACATGGCTACTCCAAGCAATCAACAACTCAAAGATATGCATACCCATCTTCTCCAAAGACTACGCACAGAGTGAATGGTGCTTGCGTGAGTTGGCACAGATGGTGGAATGCAGTAAACTAACTGGGCTGGAAATTCTGCCCATATTCTACGATGCTAATCCGTCTGAAGTAAAGCTGAACAAGGGACCATATTTAGAAGCCCTCCGTCAACACAAAAAGAAGCATAAGCCCAATCTTGTGCACCAATGGGAAGAGGCTCTGAAGGAGGTTGGAAAGATCAAGGGCTGGGAGTTAGAAAAGGACACTAATGGGTAACTTTCTTTAGGCCCTTGCTGCTATTTTATTTCATTAGTTGTGAATTCTATTTGGAATATTTTGTTTAGTTCTCTTAATCAAGGAAACCAAACAAAATTGGTGGATCTGCAAAGAAGAAGCACAATCAGAATTTCAGTCTTGACTCATGTTTAGTGATATTGTCATTTTCTTTGTGTCAAACTGAAGTCTTTTTACCTTGTCTTGCTGTTGAGTCCCTGGATGTACTAGAACGGCGTAATTCATTCTCTGAGATTCCTCTGCCTTAATCTGATGATCTTTCTTATTGGAGTATTCTCACCTCTCTTGCTGTCAACTATCCATGTAATGCAGGCATGAAGGAAAACTCATAGAGTTAATACTTCGAAAAGTTCTGGTTAGCTTGAAGGTGCACCATTTGAATGTAACTGACCAGTTAGTTGCAATCGATGATCACGTGGATAAACTTATGAGAATGCTTAATGTGGGTTCCAATGATGTTAGGATCATTGGGATTCATGGAATGGGTGGCATTGGAAAGACCACTCTTGCCAAAGTTGTGTTTAACCAGCTTTCAAGTCGTTTTGAGTACTGTAGCTTCCTCTCAGATGTAAGAGAAACATCACAGAACAGGGGTCTCGAATTTTTGCAGAATCAACTGATCTCACACATCCTTAAAAAGAAGGGTCCAGAAATTACTAATGTTGATGAAGGCATCAGCACGATCAAAGAGAGATTCTCTGGTAAGGAAGTTCTTATCCTTCTTGATGATATTGACAAGAGAGCGCAGTTAAATGCGCTCGCAGGAAAGCGCAATTGGTTTGGTCCAGGCAGTAGGATCATTGTTACAACTAGAAACAAAGATGTGCTTAATGTGCCTGAAGTGGATTGGGCATATGAACTGGAGAGAATGGATGCAGATCAGTCCATTCAACTTTTCAGTAGGCATGCATTCAGAAGGGACTGCCCTCCCGATGATTATTTGGCTTACTCAAATAAGGTGGTCGACATCACTGGAGGCCTTCCTTTAGCTCTCGAGACCATTGGTTCATTTCTCTCTGGGAAAATAAAAAAAGTCTGGGAGGACACATTGAAGAAGTTAGAAAAAGTACCTCGCGAAGAAGTTGGGAAAAAGTTGAGAATAAGCTACGATGCTCTAGATCACTGGCAGAAGCAGATCTTTCTTGACATAGCATGTTTATTCATTGGATTTGACAAGAGAATTGTCATTCACCTGTGGGACAATGCTGATTTCTACCCAGAGGAAGGTATTGAAGTCCTTCATCTCATGTCTTTGACAAAGATTGGTGAAGATAACAAGTTGTGGATGCATGATCAGCTTAGAGACCTCGGTCGAGAAATTGTTCGACAAGAAAGTAGCATGGAATTCGGGAGGCGTAGTAGATTATGGAACCATGAGGAAGCATTGCACACATTAATAAATCACAAGGTAAAAAATTTTCCTTGTTGACCTTTATCTTAAGTAAATAACCATTCATTTTAGGGGCTTACTCACTTTGCTTGCATAATGTCGAATGCTGTTATGAGCTTTGACTAATGGCCTCCTTAAAATTCTCTAAACTAGGAATAAGCTATTTTGCTGAGCTATACCCAGACTTATTGTGCATTTGTCCTTACTCTCTTTCTTGTTGCATTTGTAGGGCACTGAAATGGTTGAAGCCCTGTGTCTTAAATTTGATAGCAAGTCACAGTACTATCTCACTCGAGTTGAATTTTCAAGTCTATCCAACTTAAGGTTCCTCCAGATCAATGGCGTGAACCTCGCTGGTAACTTTGAAAATCTTCTTCCACAGTTAAGGTGGCTTTGCTGGCATTATTGCCCTTCAAATTTCTTGCCTACCAATTTTTATCTGAGGAATCTAGTCATACTCGATCTTTCTTGGAGCAAGATCAGCGAATATTGGGAGGGCTGGCATCAAATTAAGGTAGGACATGCTCTGTTACTCGTGTGATCTTATTCGTGGCTCCATATTTCAGTATACCTATGTTTTTATCACTCTCACTGTTGTTATTCTTGCAGATGTCGAAGAATCTGAAGGTTCTTAATCTTACGGGATGTATATGCTTATACAGGAACCCTGATTTTTCTCCCTTTGAAGCTCTCGAGATATTGATTCTGAAGGCTGTGAAAGTTTAGTAGGAATCGATGCATCCATTGGTGGCCTAAGACATCTTGTTTCATTAAACATGAAGGACTGCCATTCAATCCAAGAGTTGCCCGAAAAGTTGGGCTCTATGGAAGCTTTGACAGAGCTCATTGTTGATGGAACCTCTGTACAAGAAATTTTCATCATGCCTGGAGGAACGAAGAACCTCGAAACTCTCAGTGCTCGCGATTGCAAGTCATTGACCCAGATTAGGAGCTCAATCAGCCAGCTGGAATCTCTCACATACCTTGCATTGGATAATGCGAAAATCACTCATCTTCCAGACTCTATTGGAGAGCTAGTGAAACTTGAGTGCTTATCTCTGAAAGGTTGCAGGTCAATAAATAAACTTCCAGACACCATCGGGCAACTAGAGTCATTGGTCGAGCTGGATCTATCCAGCACAGGGATAACTGAGTTGCCCGATTCGATAAGCAATCTGAAAAAACTGAAGGTGTTGAAAGTGGAGGGAAGTTACATAGAACAGATACCAGTTGTTATTGGGATGCTGGAAAAGCTTGAGGAGATTCATGCCAAGGGTTGCAACCTGGAGGGTGACATTCCTAGTGATATAGGAGAACTTGCATATCTGAGAATCTTGAGCTTGTCAGATAACCGTATCCGTAGTTTACCAGAAACCATTTGTGGCCTCTCTCATCTGCAGACCCTTGATTTGGAGTTGTGCAAAGAGCTCAAGGGGCTTCCGGAGCTTCCTAATAGTTTGATTAATTTACGAGTTAGTTCTCAGTCAATGGAGAAAATCCCAGATCTCTCCAATCTGATTAATCTGAGGCAGTTGTATTTGTCTGACGGCTCTCATCTACAGGGGTTTCCCACCAATGACCCAACCAAGCTGGTTCATGATCCTAGCCCCCTGTGGCTTGGAACGTTATCCAAATTGGAGACATTGCAGCTTTCCCTCTCAAAAATCACTACATTACCAGCTGATCTGGGTTCACTTTATCGGCTCAAGAAACTGGTATTGTCTTGTGTAGATCTGCAATCTTTTACTGAACTTCCCTCAAGCTTATCTACACTATATATAGGGAACTGCAAGTCTATGACAATTGTTCCTGATCTTTCCAACTTGAGAAATCTATCAGAGTTGGAGCTCCTTCACTCGGCTATATCAGAGATTCGGGGCCTTGAAGGGTTGGAGTCACTTCAAGTTTTCGATGTGATATACTGCAAATTGAAAACGCTTGATGGGCTTGAGCGGTTAGAATCTCTGAGACGCTTGGTTCTACGTAACTGTGAGTCTCTTGACAGGTTACCCAATCTCTCAAACTTGAAGAAGCTGAAAGAATTTAAGCTGCGAGACTGTGAGAAGTTGCTCGAGATCCCAGGGCTTGATAAATTGGCGTCATTGGAAGAACTGCAGATATCCGAGTGCAGATCCATTGGGAGTTTCCCTGATTTGTCAAACTTGAAAAAGTTGAAAGTTCTGGAAATTAAGAATTGTGATAAGATCAAGAATATTGGAGGGCTTGACAGATTGGAATCCCTGGAGGAATTGCAGATTTCGGAGTGCAGATCCTTGGAGAGACTGCCGGACCTTTCAAACTTGAAGAAGCTGAGGGACTTGGAGATCGACAGTTGCGAGAAGATAACTGACATTGAAGGCCTTGACCAGTTAGAGTCCTTGGAGAACTTGAGGATTATTGGCTGCAAATCTGTGGAAAGGTTACCGGACTTAACGAACTTCAAAAGCCTGAAGTCTCTGTACATTGAAGATTGTGAAAAGATACGTGAAATTGCAGGTCTTGGTATCCTGAGATCCATCAAAGGAGATAACTGTTTCTAGGCGTGACACTGCTTTATTGGCTTCAAATTAAGCAATGGCAAAATGTTTGTGCAGGAAAAAAGGTCGAGAAGAAAGTACTCGGATGTTGTTTTTCTTTCTTTCTTTCTTTTTTAAAAATAGTGTCCCCCATATTTGTTCAGCTATAGATGCAACAGGATTGTTAGCATAATGAAACAATTTTACTGTATATATGAGGTGCTAATAAGATTTCCTTTCCTTTCCTTTCCTTTCTCACTGGTTCATGGGACTGGTTCCGTCATATATAAGCACAATGATGGAGTTGAGGGCTCAATGTATGAACCTACTTGTATCTATCAGCACTTAGCAGCCTAATGATTTCTCTTTGCAGCTATTTGTTTCTGAGTTTATGACACTATAAAGTCAATAGGATAGTTACTGCATGGTCTCCAAAAGTCTGTTAATTTTCTTGTTAACATCATCAGTGCTACTTATTCAGACTGTCAAATAAATCAGCTCAAGAATTACATGCTCGATGTTTACGCCCAGTACAAATTCTACTCAGGATTTCTTTTTGCATCTCTAATTCTAGTTCCAGCATAATCTGGATACTGGATCACGAAATTCATGTCAAGCGGGCCTCGAGTCAAGTTTTCTCTTGTTATGAGCTTTGAGCACCAATGAAGAGTCGATTGTCATTTCAGATCAGAGCTTTGAAGAGAAATCGAGGCAGAAATAGTTCAGTTTGTGGCAATTGCCATTTAGTGGACCAATCTTGCCATCACGTACTACTAGTGACTGTCAGTGTAACTCAACTCTTTGCACACCTAAAAGGCTGTTGCCTATAACATATTTTCGTCTCTTCTGATGGAGTTGGCAAGTTAGTGCTATAGGATTTAGTAATAAACTTTCCCCAGATGGAACCTGGAATCACAGTATATACAGCCTCGCATCACAAAGTCTCGCAAGCCAGTATTATATCTTAAGTAGTGGGCTATATAATGAGGGTTCTTCTTAGAACACCAAAATGCCAAATCTAGCAAACCTACTACTGCACTCTTTTTAGTCTTTTTCTTTGGGGGGAAGTTTACTTCCATATGATTACCTTCATGCAGCAATTATTTTTAGTTTAGCTTGCCATTGCTTGCAAACTCTTTTCCTTTTAACATGGTAATTACTTTCACATGACAATTTCTACGGACCCAACCTCATTGTATCGGGGCAAGGGCACCAGGGTTCCGAGCTCAACCTCAATGGACTTGGGTCCAACCTTGATGGACCCGAACTTGGGCACCGAGTACTCTAACCTGAGCGTCGAGGAACCAAGTCTAGCAGCCTCTAGGACTCAAGCTTGACCTATGTGGACTTGAGCCTGGACATCGGGGAGCGGTGGCATGAGCACCAGGGTTTGAGGCCCGACTTTGATGGACCTAGGCATGGTGCTCGAGGTCCCAGACTGACCTCTATGGATCCAGGCACAGGCCTGACCTCCACGATACTAAGCCCAATTGTCAGGCAAATAAACACATGCACCGGGATCTTGGGCCCGACCTCTTAGAACCTAGTCTCGGCCTCTAAATCTAACCCACTGCTCAAGTGCGGAGTATGTAGTCCAAGTCGTGATCTAGTCGTATTTTGAAAAATAATTTCAGAATTTAAAAAATAAAATTCATTTTTCCTGAATTTATTTTCCTAAGCAATTCATTTATTTTATTTTCCTCCTCCCCATCGCCAAATTAAGATTCGAATCACGTCCACTTACGGAGAAAAAAGGATGAAGAAGAATGATTTTCAGTTGCAATTCCAATGCATCCTAAACTGGTCCTAACTGACGTAACTGACGTAACTGACGATGTCGGGATAACCTTCATTCGAGCTGATGATGGGTTCCGGTCGGTCCTTCCCTGTTCTCCGCACCGCCCTGGTTCAAGACTGGTTCTTTCGTTTATGGGAATTTGGCTTTTGATTTAGACGGGCTTCGTTCCTTGGCAGTGCTGTGATTTGGGCATGATGGGAAGTCCAAGATTTCCGAAATATGATATAATCGTCCGCGTTGTACCCGCGTCGGAAGCATCTGAGCCGAAGTTTCCTTTTTGCTGCTAAAAGTCTTTGCTTTCATATGATTGAGGAGACATTCCTTTTTATTGCTTGCTCATAAAGAAATGAATTTTAAATATGTTCCAAGCATCCGATGGGTCTGACAAGAGTGCATTTTTTTAAAATTCATGAACATTGCACGTGAAATGTCAACGCTATTTATGAGAAAGGAGGTTGGGTTTGGCTGAAGTCATGGGAAATTAAACAATTCGTGTGTGTGCGTATCTCTCTCTCTCTGTATATATATTGTTTCTGTCAAAGTCAAATCCCACATAGTGTTTTGCAAGGTATAATAAAGTTATGCTGTGAATTAGTTCAACAGATTCCATGGCAGGCTTTTTCTGCAGTTTGTGGAAAGGAGGCTTCAAAAGGGTAAGCAGAATTTCTTCAAGTGGGGGCGCAAAAAGGTTTTACTGTTGAGATTCTCGTACTTTTGTACTTGTTCAGTGACTGCAAATGGATAAGCCAATGTCATTTTTTAGAGTGATATTTTGAGGGAAAATTTTCTCGAGATTTGGAAAAGTATAAGAAATGTCATTAGCGGTGCAACCAATGAGTTGACAGCTGGTAATACTAAAACTTGCTCATCAAGAATCTTTATTGGTCTAAAATGTCGAGACCGTGTTGTGATGGCGATCAAGATAAATAATTAGAAGTCTTGCAGCTCCTATCTTGGTTTTAACGACTTTCATCTACTAAACTAATATTTGAATGCCAGCGGTGTGAACTACTGAAACAAGGTTTTGGAAGATATATGAGGAGCTCAGCTGCCTCAGCTGAAGACTACCATCAAACATATCGTTCATTTGGCCTGTTTTTATAAGGATAAAAACTTCTCACCTGTTTCAATTCTTGCATCATCTCATCATGATATGCAGAACATTTGCAAATGTTCCAACCCCTAATCAAGTGTACAGTAGACCCCTCTTTGCTAATTCGCGTAAAACTCTGAAGGTATGCATCTGGGAAACTCTTCGTGCTCTTCCTACACAATGTTCACAAAAGAAATTTGATTGGAGCAACAGGTTTCATGAAGATTCTTATCGGAGAAAAAGACTTCGAAGCAGTTATTCAGATGTTGGGGAAAGTTGTGATCTATTATCTTATAGCTCTTCAGATTTAGCAGGTGTTGAGTACGACGTCTTCTTGAGCTTTAGAGGCCCAGATACTCGCAAAAAGTTCGTAGATTGCCTCTATACCAGGCTTGTGGATGCTGGAATCCGTGCTTTCAAAGACAATGATGAGCTCCCCATTGGAGCAAGGATCAGCTTGCTACTCCAAGGAATCAAAAACTCAAAAATATGCATTCCCATCTTCTCTAAAGACTATGCAGAGAGTGAATGGTGCCTGCTTGAGTTGGCACAGATGGTGGAATGCAGTAAACTAACTGGGCTGGAGATTCTGCCCCTATTCTACGACGTGGATCCATCTGAAGTGAAGCTGAACAAGGGACCATACTTAGAAGCCCTCCATAAACACAAGAAGAAGCATAAGCCCAACCTTGTGCACCAATGGGAAGAGGCTCTGAAGGAGGTTGGAAAGATCAAGGGCTGGGAGTTAGAAAAGGACACTAATGGGTAGCTTTCTTTAGGCCCTTGCTGCTATTTTATTTCATTACTTGTGAATTTTATTTGGAATCTTAGTTTACTTCTCTTAATCAACGAAACAAAAAAACAAAAAAAACTGGGGAATCTGCAAAAAATAAGCACAACCAGAATTTCAGTCTTTGACTCATGTTTATTGATATTGTAATTTTCTTTGTGTCGAACTAAAGTTTTTTACCTCATCTTACTTTTAAGTCCCTGGATGGACTAGAACGTCATAACTCATTCTCTGAGATTCTGTTTGCCTTAATCTGATGATCTTTCTTATTGGAGTATTCTCACCTCTCTTGCTGCTATTTTATTCCATTACTTGTGAATTCTTTTTCCAACCTTAGTTTATCTCTCTTAATCATGGAAACGAAACAAAGATGGGGAAGCCGCAAAAAAAAGTAGAACGAATTTCAGTCTTTGTCTCATGTTTATTGATATTCTCCCCTTTTTTTGTCTGTATCCGTGAATAGTAATAAGAGATGTTTGGAACTAAAGTTTTTTATCCGATCTCACTGTCAAGTCCCTGGATGGACTAGAATGGCATAACTCATTCTCTGAAATTCTGATTTCCATAATTTGATGATCTTTCTATGGGAGTATTCTCATATCTCTTGCCATCAATTATCCAAATAATGCAGGCTTCAAGGAAAACTCATAAATTTAATTCTTCGAAAAGTGCTGGTTAGCCTGAAGGTGCACCATCTGAATGTAACTGACCAGTTAGTTGCCATTGATGATCACATGGATAAACTCATGAGAATGCTGAATGTGGGTTCCAATGATGTAAGGATCATTGGGATTCATGGAATGGGTGGCATTGGCAAGACCACTCTTGCTAAGGTTGTTTTCAACCAGCTTTCAAGTCATTTTGAGTACTGTAGCTTCCTCACAGATGTACGAGAAACATCACAGAACAGGGGCCTTGAATTTTTGCAGAATCAACTGATCTCACACATCCTGCAAAGAAAGGGTCCAGAAATTACTAATGTTGATGAAGGCATCAACACAATCAAAGAGAGATTTTCTGGTAAGGAAGTTCTTATCCTTCTTGACGATGTTGACGAGAGAGCTCAGTTAAATGCGCTCGCGGGAAGGAGCAGTTGGTTTGGTCCAGGTAGTAGGATCATTGTTACAACCAGAAACATAGATGTGCTCAATGTGCCTGAAATGTATTGGAAATATGAACTGGAAGGGATGGATGCAGATCGGTCAATTCACCTTTTCAGTAGGCATGCATTCAGAAGAGACCGTCCACCTGATGATTATTTGACTTACTCAAAAAAGGTTGTTGACATCACTGGAGGCCTTCCTTTAGCTCTTGAGACCATAGGTTCGTTTCTGTCCGGGAAAACAAAAAAAGTTTGGGAGGACACATTGAAGAAGTTGGAAAAAGTACCTCGTGATGAAGTTGAGAAAAAGTTGAGGATAAGCTACGATGCTCTAGATCACTGGCAGAAGCAGATC
The DNA here is from genome assembly GCA_017140595.1 of Eucalyptus curtisii. NCBI lineage: Eukaryota > Viridiplantae > Streptophyta > Magnoliopsida > Myrtales > Myrtaceae > Eucalyptus > Eucalyptus curtisii. The sequence goes on along the minus strand of CM029500.1, from coordinate 4,249,356 downwards.
TTTCTTGACATAGCATGTCTGTTTATTGGATTTGACAAGAGAATTGTAGTTCACTTATGGGATGAAGCTGATTTTTTCCCAGAGGAAGGTATTGAAGTCCTTCGTCTCATGTCTTTGATAAAGATTGGTGATGACAACAAGCTGTGGATGCACGACCAGCTTAGAGACCTCGGTCGAGAAATTGTTCGACAAGAAGGTAACAGGGAATTCGGGAGGCGTAGTAGATTATGGAACCATGAGGAAGCATTGCACACATTAATTAATCACAAGGTAAAAAATTTTCCTCATTGACCTTTATCTTAAGTAATAACCGTTCATTTTAGGGGCTTACTCACTTTGCTTGCATAAAGCCAAATGCTGTTACAAGCTTTGACTAATGGCCTCCTTAAAATTCTCTAAACTAGGAACAAGCAACTTTGCTGATCTATACCTAGACTTATCATGTCGTTTGTCCTTATTCTGTTTCATGTTGCATTTGTAGGGCACTGAAATGGTTGAAGCCCTCTGTCTTAAGTTTGATAGCAAGTCACAGTACTATCTCACTCGAGTTGAATTTTCAAGTCTATCCAACTTAAGGTTCCTCCAGGTCAATGGTGTGAACCTTGATGGTAACTTTGAAGATCTTCTTCCACAGTTAAGGTGGCTTTGTTGTCACTATTGATATCCCATTCGCCATCGTCCTGAATTCAGCTTCAGCACTTGATTTAGCAACCACATTTTGTTTTTTACTCCTCCAAGTGACAAGATTTCCCCCTAGAAAAGTGCAATAGCCAGATGTGGACCTTCTATCTATTGGTGACCCAGCATAATCTGCATCAGTATAGACTTCAAGATTCAACTTGTCACCTCGTTTAAACAGAATACCTTTTCCAGGAGTAGCTTTGAGGTAGAGTGAATCCGGTAGACAGCTTGCATATGTTCTTCTTTAGGATCATGCATGAATTGACTTGTAACTCCCACAACATAGGCTATGTCTGGCCTAGTATGAGATAGATAAATAAGTCTTCCTACTAACCTTTGATATCTCCCTCTATCAACAATGCTACTCTCTCCGTGTCCATCCACTTTATGATTTGCATCAATAGGAGTGCTCACCGCCTTGCTATTGAGACATCCTGTTTCCTTGAGAAGATCAAGTACATACTTCCTTTGGGATATAAAAATACCTTTATTAGAATAGGCCACCTCAATACCAAGGAAGTATCTCAACTTTCCAAGGTCCTTGATCTCGAACTGTTGAGCAAGATTGCTCTTAAGAGAATTTTGTTCAGCTTCATCATTACCGATCACAACTATATCATCTACATATACAAGTAGAGCTGTGACCATACCTTCTTTTGAATGTTTAATGAAGAGGGTGTGGTCCCCTCTACTTTGCTTGTAACCCATCTCAAGCATTGCCTTCGTGAACCTTCCAAACCAGGCTCTCGGGGACTGTTTGAGACCATATAGAGCTTTTTTAAGTCGACACACCTGATTGTTTCCAAAATCCTTATCAAAACCTGGCGGAGGCTCCATAAAGACTTCCTCCTCCAAATCTCCATGTAGAAACGCGTTCTTCACATCAAATTGCTGCAAAGACCAACCAAAATTAGCTGCAAGAGAAAGTAGTATCCGTACTGTGTTCATCTTTGCTACTGATGCGAAGGTCTCCTGATAATCCACCCCATAGGTTTGGGTATATCCCTTTGCAACCAACCTCGCTTTATACCTTTCCAAGGTGCCATCGGCCTTGTACTTAAGGGTATAAACCCATTTACATCCCACTGGTTGCTTGCCTTTGGGTAAAGTCACAACTTCCCATGTATCATTCTTTTTCAATGCATTCATTTCCTCCATCATAGCTTGTGTCCAATTCCTATCCTCAAAAGCTTCATGTACCGAGTTAGGAACAAGTAATTGAATCAAGAGCGTAATAAAGGCTTTGTGTTGAGTAGATAGTCTATGGTATGACACAAATTGGGAGATAGGGTGTTGGGTACATTTCCTAGTAGCTTTTCTCAAGGCAATAGGTAAATCCAAATCACTTGACTCAAGTTCATTAGAAGAAGGGTAAGGGTGAGTGATTTCATTACCTGATAACGGTTCGGATAACGGGACTTGATTCAGTTTCGGATTGAGCTTTGTCCTTCTTGAGTAAACTTGCAGCTTGGTTGGTTCATTCTTAGGAGGACTAGATGAAGATGATGATGATGAATTAAGCAGAGGACTTGATGGGGAGCTAGGACCAGTCAAAGGACTCAATGGACCAGTCAAAGGACTAAGTTGACTCAATTGGTGAAGGAGACGAAGTTGGATTCGACGAAGTTGGATTGAGCGACGCACTGGGTAGTGAAGGTAGTGAAGGCAGTGGTTCAAACCCACTATCTTCATTAGGAGTCTCCCCCGAAGATAGTGGTGGGAAGTAAAAAATGATTGGTTTTCATTAAAAGTGACATCCATAGAGATAAAAACTCGACGTGTTAAAGGATCATAACATTTATAACCCTTTTTAGTATTAGAATACCCAATAAAGACACACTTTAGAGCACGAGGGTCGAGTTTGTTTTGTTGTGATTATGAATATGCACAAATGCAACACAACCAAAGACTCGAGGAGAAATGTGATATTTATGGGAGACATCAGGATAAAAGGTAGACAGGAGCTGTAAGGGACTTTTATTTCCTAAGGTTTTGGAAGGAACCCGATTAATAAGATATGCTGAAGTTAAAACAGCTTCCCCCCAAAAATGCTTTGGAACGACATTTGAAAGAGTAGAGCCCGAGTAACATTTAGGAGGTGCCTATTTTTCCTTTTCGGCTACTCCATTTTGTTGAGGAGTATCAACACAAGAAGACTCATGAATAATACCTTGAGTTTGGAAAAAATGGTCAAGATGCGATTGAAATATTCTTTCCCATTATCAGATCTAAGTCTCCTAATTGACACCCCAAATTGATTGACTATCATCTTATGAAAGTTCTGAAAAATAGATTGAACATTAGATTTGTCTTTCATAAGATATAACCATGTAGTTCGAGTACAATCATCAATAAAAGAGACAAATCACTTAGCTCCTGTAAAATTAGCAGTTCTAGATGGACCCCATACATCAGTATGGATAAGAGAGAATGGTGTTGGAACTCTAGCATTATTATTCAAAGGAAATGAAACACGATGATGTTTTGCGAGTTCACAAACTTCACAATGAAGATTTTCAACAGCAACGTCTTTAAAGATGGAAGGAAACATAGTCCTAAGAAGACTAAAAGGTGGATGTCCTAATCGAAAATGATGAAGCCAAATTTGAGATAAGTGGATAGAATTACAAGAGTTGTAAGAGGTCTTATATCCCACAAGAGACCAACCACTTCTGCCCGAATCCTCAAGGTAGTAGAGCCCATTCCGTTCCTTAGCAAATCCAATCGTCCTCCCCATTTTCAGGTCCTGCAAAATGCAATGATCAGCAGAGAAAAGAACCTTACAATTCAGATTTTTGGTAAGTTGATGAATGGAAAGGAGATTGGTGGACAGCTTAGGAACATGAAGGACATTGTTAAGTTTAAGTGAGGGATTTAGAATTATGGTTCCTTGGCCAGCTACGATAATGGAGATCCATCTGCTATGGTAATACTCCTATTTCCCGGTAATGGTTTATAAGTTTCAAATTTAGTGGGATCATCCCTTCAAATTTCTTGCCTACCAATTTTTATCTGAGGAATCTAGTCATACTCGATCTTTCTTGGAGCAAGATCAGCGAATATTGGGAGGGCTGGCATCAAATCAAGGTAGGACATGCTTTGTTATTCGTGGCTCCACAATTCGGTATACCTATGTTTTTATCACTCTCACTGTTGTTATTCTTGCAGATGTCAAAGAACCTAAAGGTTCTTAATCTCACGGGATGTACGTGCTTATACAGGAACCCTGATTTTTCTCCCTATGAAGCTCTCGAGATATTGATTCTTGAAGGCTGTGAAAGTCTAGAAGGAATCGATGCATCCATTGGTGGCTTAAGACAACTTGTTTTATTAAACATGAAGGACTGCCATTCAATCCAAGAATTGCCTGAAAAGTTGGGCTCTATGGAAGCTTTGACAGAGCTCATTGTTGATGGAACCTCTGTACAAGAAATTTTCATCATGCCTGGAGGTATGAAGAAGCTCGAAACTCTCAGTGCCCGTGATTGCAAGTCATTGACCCAAATTAGGAGCTCAATCAGCCAGCTGGAATCTCTTACATACCTGGCATTGGATAATGCCAAAATCACTCATCTTCCAGCCTCTATTGGAGAGCTAGTGAAACTTGAGTGCTTATCTCTGAAAGGTTGCAGGTCAATAAATAAACTTCCAGACACCATCGGGCAACTGGAGTCATTGGTCAAGCTGGATCTTTCCAGCACAGGGATTACTGAGTTGCCCGATTCGATAAGCAATCTGAAAAAACTGAAGGTGTTGAAAGTGGATGGAAGTTGCATAGAGCAAATACCAGTTGTTATTGGGATGCTGGAAAAGCTTGAGGAGATTCATGCCAAGGGTTGCAACCTGGAGGGTGACATTCCTAGTGATATAGGGGAACTTGCATATCTGAGAATCCTGACCTTGTCAGATAATCGTATCTGCAGTTTACCAGAAACTATTTGCAGACTCTCTCATCTGCAGACCCTTGATTTGGAGTTGTGCAAAGAGCTTAAGGGGATTCCAGAGCTTCCTAATAGTTTGATTAGTTTACGAGTTAGTTCTCAGTCAATGGAGAAAATCCCAAATCTCTCCAATCTGATTAATCTGACACACTTGTATTTGTCTGACGGCTCTCATCTACATGGGTTTCCCACCAATGACCCAACCAAGCTGGTTCAAGATCCTAACCCCATGTGGCTTGGAATGTTATCCAAGTTAGAGACATTGCAGCTTTCCCTCTCAAAAATCACTACGTTACCAGCTGATCTGGGTTCGCTTTATCGACTCAAGAAGCTGGTATTGTCTTGTGTAGATCTGCAATCCTTTACTGAACTTCCCTCAAGCTTATCTACACTATATATAGGGAACTGCAAGTCTATGACAATTGTTCCTGATCTTTCGAACTTGAGAAATCTGTCAGAGTTGGAGCTCCTTCACTCGGCTATATCAGAGATCCGGGGCCTTGAAGGGTTGGAGTCGCTTCAAGTTTTCGATGTGATATACTGCAAATTGAAAAAGCTTGATGGGCTTGAACTGTTAAAATCCCTGAGACGCTTGGTTCTACATAACTGTGAGTCCCTTGACAGATTACCCAATCTCTCAAACTTGAAAAAGCTGAAAGAATTTAAGCTGCGAGACTGTGAGAAGTTGCTCGAGATCCCAGGGCTTGATAAATTGCTATCATTGGAAGAACTGCAGATATCCGACTGCAGATCCATCAGGAGTTTACCTGATTTGTCGAACTTGAAAAAGATGAAAGTTTTGGAAATTAAGAATTGTGATAAGATCAAGGATATTGGAGGGCTTGACAGATTGGTATCCCTGGAGGGATTGCAGATTCGGAGTGCAGATCCTTGGAGAGACTACCAAACTTGTCAAACTTGGAGAACCTGAAGGACTTGGAGATCGAGAATTGCGAGAAGGTAACTGACATTGAAGGACTTGACCAATTGGAGTCCTTGGAGAACTTGAGAATTATTGGCTGCAAATCTGTGGAAAAGTTGCCAGACCTATCGAACTTCAAAAGCCTGAAATCTCTGTACATTGAAGATTGTGAAAAGATAGGTGAAATCGTGGGTCTTGGGATCCTGAGATCCATCAAAGGAGGTAACTGTTTCTAGGCATTACACAGCTTTATTTTCATCAAATTGAGCAATGCTAAGCTTTTTGAAAAGGAAAAAAGACAAGAATAAAGAATTTAAATGTTGCTTTTTTTTTCCTTTTTTTTGATGGCGTCCTCCATATTTGTACAGATATAGATGCAAGTGGACCGTTAAAGGGATGGAATTATCTATTGTACAAAGTCTGGGGTGCTAATAAGATTATCTTTGTTTTCTCACTGGTTCATGGGATATTTTCTCTTGCAGTTCCCTGTCATACATAAGCACAGTAATGGAGTTGAAAGCTCAATGTATGAACTTTCTTGTATCTATCAGCACTTTGCAGTGTAAAGATTTCTCCTTGCACTGTAATGGAGTTGAAAGCTCAATGTACGAATCCTGCTATCATGTACACTATTGACAGTCGGTGCAACTTCAAATTCGACTCTTTGCACCCTAAAAGAAGTTTTCACTGAGCAGATTTTATTCTCTTATGTTGAAGATGGCAAATTAGTACTATAGGACTTAGTAACAAGATACTCTCTCAATAGAACCTGGTATCTTCTTCAAATACAATAGCAGATTTAGCAACCTGCTACTGCACTCTTTAGTCTTTTTCTGGTGGAAGTTTACACTTCCATATAATTTCTCTTACATGGTAATTATGTCAAGTTTAGCAATGCCATTGCTTGCAGAATAAATCATTTTTAACAGATATAGAACACCATATGAGATTGAAATGAGAAAGAATGAAGTGAAGCTCAAAAGAAGACTAGTGCAATAGCTCTGTTGAGAAGCCATTCTATTTACTCCGCGAGTCAAAGCCCATCTACCCTCGCTCTCTTCCTTTCTCCTCACTCTGAAGTGGCTAGTCTTCAACATCCAGGCCATGCTCATAACTCTGCACTTGCGAGACTTGAGCAGTAGATAGTGCAATTCCATTAAATGTCCAGAATGTTCAATGTGCAAAATGGAAATCCAAGTGCTGCTGCAGAAAGTGCAAACTTTTCCTCCACAACTCTGCGCTGAATTGCCTCTACAGATACAACATCCCTGTCATTTAGAGCACCCTCTCCCCTTCGAGTGGTGCTGGGCCTCTCACTAATGCGGCGCTTAATTAACTTTTGCTAGCATGCCAGGGCTGTATTTCTTCAAATTGGTAAACTGCTCACGCAGGAGAAGAGGCAAGATTGAAGAACTCAACCTTTGTTTTTTTTGCCTCTTTTAAGATCATCTTCTCCACTTTTTTACACCCAGGGATGCAACAGAACTGTTACTCTGATGGAATTACTCTATTATCTGAAGTAGGAGCTAACAAGTAAAAAGATTTCCCTTCTGAGTAGGGTCATATAGGCGCACAATAACGATGAAGTTTAGAGCTCGATATATTAGCATATCCTCTCATATCAATCAACACACTAAACAGTGTAATGATCTCTCTCTGCAGCTATATGATTTTGAGTTCATAACACTCAAAAATACATAGAACTATTGCAGCAAGTTCTCCATAGTCTATGTCGATTTCCTACTTAATTTCATCAGAGTGTCTCATGCAGACTCTATCAAATGAATCAGCTCACGAATTACATATTTGCACTCTTAAATACGCACAAATTCTCCTCCACATATAATTTTGAATCTCCAATTCTAGTTCCAGCATAATCTGGATACTAGATCACAAAATTCAGGTCAAACAGTCACGAAACCAGGTGCTTACTTCTTCAACTGAGATTATTAATTATCAATCACTGCTCGCAAAGAGAGAGCTTGCCTCTTCTAGGAGAACTTTTTCATGCCGCAAAATTAAAGAGATAATACAACTTGATTGATTACCGACACATTCAGTTTCGTTGAAATAAGAAATTCGCAACCCATGTTCATGTAGAATTCCCAAGAGGCATTGATGACTGAATTGCATAACTATTGATGCTAACCATTAGCTTCGTAAAGCCGTAATTTTCGCCACGGAACAATCTGAGATAAATACATTTCATTTCCATTCAACCGAAGAGCAATTCTTACACCAGCTCAAGTATGCAAGCTAAAAGACAACACTTCCCAGAATGCCAAATTGAACTTAAGAGGTCAAGTATTCAAACTAATTACATAAGCCAAAAACAGAGTGCCCACCTCCTCCCAATCCCAGTAGCAAAACCACTTCCCAGGAATACCCATCAGAGTCATTTCATCGAACACGCGAAGCGCGGCACCGTCGGCAAAACAAACTCGCCTCAATCCCCGGAATCCTTGCTGCGAAGCCTGAAGATGATGCGCCCCCGGGTCGAGTCGTAGCGGCTCACCTCGATCTTGACCTTATCCCCGGGCAACATCCGGATGAAGTTCTTCCTGATCTTCCCGGAGATGTACCCGAGGACCACGTCCTCGTTGTCGAGGCGGACCCGGAACATCCCGTTGGGCAGGGACTCCACGATGACGCCCTCGTGGGTCCACTTCTGCTCCTTCATGCCCGGCGACGCCTTCTTGGCGCAGAGAGCCACGACGGGCCGCGGCGGCGGAGGCGAATCGTGGGTTCGGAGCGGCTTGACGAAACCGGCAGGAGCAGGGGTCTGGAAGAGCCCGTTGCCGCCGGCGAGGGCGGCGGAGGAGATGGGTAGGCGGAGGCGTGGCCGGGCCGCGGTGGGGGCGTTGAAGAGAGAGAAAGACATGGCTGAAGAGTGAGAAACAGGGGAGGAACAGGGGAGGAGAGGGAGCTCTGTTTCAGCTTCTTCTTCTTCTTCTCGTCCTCCTCTTCTCTGGAGTTCGCGGCTGGAATGATGGTAAATATCCTCAGCCTCAGGTTCGAGTGGGGGTGGATCGCCTGCGGTCCGTCGCAGGGATGAGTGGATAGAGATTCGGTTTTTTTTACAGATTCCTTTTTCAGACATTAGGATAATTCCACCTGAAATTTTTCAAGTTTTTTCCTCCAATGGGGCATTGATACTCCAATTGTTTTTTTCTGTCTCACCAATAATCCTAAACTTGTACCGGTGGGATGTTGGATTTTCCCCTCATCATGATAGTATTTATTAATAACGGTTGCCAAACGAATTAGTATTTTATGCATTTCTTTTTCAGACATTAGAATAATTCTATCGAAAATCTTTAGACTTTTTTTCCACGGGGCATTGATACTCCAGTTGTTTTATTAAAAACGGGTTACCAATGCATGTCCTTTCTAGACATTAGAATAATTCTGTCAGAAATCTTAGAGCTTTTCTCTTGACGCATTAATACTCCCAAAAAAAATTTGTCTTACCAATAGTTCTAAATTTATACCGGGTGGCATTTTAGATTTTTCACTCATAATGGAAGTTAAATATTGGACATGATAGTATTTATCAATAACGTGAGGCAAACGAATTTAATGTGGCAATGGACGCACGTTATCACGTGTAATTATGTTAGAATTTCAACAGTTACGCATGCTATCGCAACAGATTCTCAAAAAGACAGTGCAAGTTTTGGGGATATCGATGAGATGACAAAAAAAAAAAAAAAAGCTTAAGATATTAATGTTCGACGGCAAGAAGTTTAGGATTTTTTTTTATATCCAAGGTTATTCAAATGAGGTGTTTACCGACTAGTCGACTAGTCCTCCATTGAGCGTGTAGTCAAGGTTCCATGCAATCCAAATATAATTGAAATTCCTATGTAGATAGTTTAGGGACACATAAGCTATCTTGGGCCCTACTTTTAGCACAAAGGCCCAAAGACAATTTTTCACGAACTTAGGCAACGGCAGTTAATGAGAAAGCCCAGCCCAACTCGATCGGACCTCAGCCAAGCCCAAAGTGCCAAAAGAATCGTAGACAAGAAATCATGTGATGGTCGTCATCGGTGGCAGTTCACTGAATGCTTTGAGAAATCATCTTGGTTTATTACGGGCGGATGATTTACCAAGCGCTAGAAGAGACTCTGCACTCCGCTGTTGCAATGGATAGTTTGGAATAACATGTTAGACCAAGCTTGCAGCTGTGTTTTGTCATCGACACTCGAACCATGTGAAAATAAAAGTTCTTGGATAAGTCCTGCAATGTAATGGCGCAATTAGTATTGTGTTGAGCTCGCTTGAAATTCTCACTTTCCTCTAAAGTTTTTGTGTCAAGGAAATGAACTGTATTCCATATAAATGCAGCTAGTAGTGTGTTTTAGCAATTTGGGTGGGGTATAAATCATCAGATTTGTATTGCAAATAAATAAGTCGATATGGGTCAGATCATTTTCGGCCCGACCCGCCCATTTAACAGCCCTTAGCAAAAATTAAGGCCAGCCCAATTATTAGCATTACATTGTAGGTGGCTCTAAGAAAAGTGTAACTAAAATGACTCGAATTGAAACATTGAACGATGAGCATGGACATGCTTATTGCATAAAGTAACCTTAGGTTGATTTCAACGTTGGTTTTGCACTATATTGTCTCTTTGTAGACGTTCCACTTTGGTTTCCAGAAAAATCAAGTTGTTGCAAGTGAAATTAAGCCTTTTTGAAGGTGGATGCTTATCTCAAATTTATCGAGTCAATTACAGAAATTGATCATTCAAAATGAGTCGTACCAAATTAAAATGTTGTGATTATCCACAATGCAAGAATTCGAATACACAAAAATAATTTTCTCTCAATGAAAAAATATATGAGGGTTTACTAATAGGTTGCTCAAAAGTTTTGAGCAAAATTAATCAATAGGTATATACAAGTGAGATTGAAAAAATGTATAGAGGAAGCAAAACAACATAACGAACATAAATGGAAGATCCAAATCTATGCAACAAAGGCAGCATGCCGTAGCAGCAAAAAGTAAGTGACTTGAAAGTTACCATACGGTGGGCGGGATATTACTATTGATAAAACAGTGATGGTCGCTTAATTTAATTTTTACTGAAAAATTTCTCACTTACCTAGAATCTCGATAACAACCACCCATTACTTCCCAAATCAATGCATATATATATGAAAAGTTAATACTCACATAGTAAGCTCTGTAGTTTCTCTAAATCTAGAGGTCCTTTTATCGTTTTTTTAAGATAATTGTGCATATGTAATTATCTCTAATTTTTTAGGATCTCTATGGTAAATGACGTTTTGCCTGATCATTATCATTTACCTTTTTCAGCTAAAAAACGCTTCTTCTTCTTCTTTCTTCCCGAAATTTCATTGGTTGGGCCACGAGTGATGGTTCAATTTGGGTCAAGAATTTAAAAGTCCATTACCATGTGGAAGCCCAAAGAAGCCCACGGTCTCATTAAATAAATAAATGCAGAGAAAATGCGGGTATATATGCATATTTCGAATTGTTGGTGTTTCCATTAGTATGAAATGTGATGTGAGATAAAAAGATGAGATTCACACAGTGGAAATATTTCATAGTTTTGTAGAAGGATATCGTTTTTTTCGAAGGCCTAAGATCAATGCGTGACAAAGAAAGGATGCTATCATGTTAAGTTTCAACAAAATTAAAGGAAAGAGATGGCATCTCTCAGCTTAAGTTAGATAAGTCCAATGTGAGAGTCACATGACTCGACAATTCAAACACTCTAAATCGATGATGAGCACCAAAAGCATGCGAGGAACGTTTCACAAGGAGCTACCATTAACCCTTTCACAATCTTCTACGTGATGGGAAATATGAAAGTTTTGACATTTGTAATCTATCAAATCGCTTTGATTGAAGCTCGCAATTAGCGGAAATCTTTTTTTTTTCTTTTAAATGTAACTACAAATAAACCTAATGAAGGGGAGGGGCAGATTTGGCATCAGGTCTGAAGTTTCTTGCCTATAGCAGTCTATGGTGAAAAAATATACATATTATGTAGAATTGATCAAAATCTAATCAAGCTTGGAGGACTAAATCAGCGGAACCCGAGAAAAAAAAATGACTTGTGAAAGTCCAGTGATTTTGCATATCTAGTCGATCGGGCTAGCTTGGCTCTAGCGAGCCTCATGCCCACGATCATTTCAACGTGATAAGGAAATATCAAAGTCTGGACACTTTTAGTCGGCCAAGTGAGATTGACTTGAAACTGCCAATTAGTAGAAAACCCCTCCTTTATTGCAAATTCCAACAAAATTTGTATCAAGTAGACATCACGAATGGGAGTGGTGGATTCAATGACAAGTCCAAAATTCCTTGCCCGGACCAATTCATGATTAAGAAAAACAAATTTTACGTACGATCGATCAGAATCTAATCGAACTTGAACAATCCTAATTCAACACGTGGAACTTAAGATAAGAGTGGCGTCTTTTAGACCCTATGTTTATTCGGATCCGATTGGTCGCGCTAGCTCAATCTTAGCAGGCCACCATGCCCATGAAAGACTAAATTGGTGAAACCCGAGGAAAACAAATGACTTGTCAAAGTCCAATGGTTTTGCATATATAGTCAATCGAGGCTGGCGCAGTTGTCGTGAGCCTTATGCATATGATCATAGCCCCATGTATATGATCATTTCTACGTGATAAGAAAATATGAAAGTTTCAACACTTTTAATTTGGCAAGCGATATTGACTTGAAGGTTCCAATTACTAGAAAACCTTTGTGTTTATTGCAAATTCCAATTAAAGTTGGACCAAGCAAACTTCATGAATGGGATGGGAGAGATGGATTCAACGTCGGGCTTGAAATTTCTTGTCCATACCACTTCCTGATTAAGAAATACATATTTTATGTACCATCAATCAAAATCTAATCAAACTTGAACCATCCTAATTAAACAAGTGGAACTTAAGATGAGAGTGACGTCTTTTAGACCTTATGTTTATGCAGATCCAATCTGTCGCGATAGCTCAATCTTAGCGGGCCACCATGCCCATAAAAGACTAAATCTGTGAAACCCAAGAGAAAATAATGACTTGTCAAAGTCCGATGATTTTGCATACCTTGTTGATCAGGCTAGCTCGATCATAGTGAGCCCCATGCCCACAATCATTTCAATGTGATAAGAAATACGAAAGTTCCGACACTTTTAATCAGCCAAATGGCATTGTTTGAAGCTTCTAATTAGTAAGAAAACTTTTGTCTTTATTGCAAATTCCGACTAGATTTGTATTGAGTAAACATCACGAATGGGATGGCTTGATTCAACATTAGGTCTGAAATTTCTTATCTAGACAAATTCATGATTAAGAAAGACAATTTCTACATACCATCGATCAAAATCTAATCAAACTCGAATAATCCTAACTAACATGTGGAACTTAGATAAGAGTGATGTCTTTTAAACCCTATGTTTATGTGAATCCGCTTGGTCGCGCTACCTCAATCTTAGCAGGCCACCATGCCCAAGAAAGACAAAATCGGCGAAACCCAAGGAAAAAAAAATGACTTGTCAAAGTCTGATAATTCTACACATTTAGTCGATTGGGCTAGCTCGGTCAGTGTGAGCCCCATGCCCACGACCATTTCAACATGATAAGCAAAATATGAAAGTTCCAACACTTCTAATTAGCCCGATGGCATTAATTAGAAGCTTCCAATTAGCAAGAAAACATTTGTTATTATTATAAATTCCAACCAAATTCGTTTCAAGTAAACTTCACGATGGGAGGGGTGGATTCGACAATCAGTTCTAAAATTTCTTATCCAGACCAATTCATAATTAAGAAATACAAATTTTATGTGAGATCAATCAAAGTCTAATCGAACTTGAACAATCATAACTAAAAGACATGGAATTTAGGACGAGAGTGGCATATTCTAGACCCTATGTTTCTGCGGATCCAATTGATCGCGCTAGCTCAATCTTCGTGGGCCACCATGCCCATAATTGTTTCGAGAATTTACTTCATGAGCGTCTCGACGAACACGTACGGGGCGGCTCTTTTTAATGTTTTCACTAACATCTTTTTCAAACGCTCATGTGAATGTAATCCCCCAAAAATTGCAGCTCCACTTCATAACTGAAATCGCATTCAATCCAGCTACCCTCTCTAATCAAGATCCAACTCATCTCCCACGTTTTTGCTCTCTTGATCTATTTTCGACCGTTGATTTGCCTGTCCACGTTTTTGTCAATTTCGAGATCGAACCGACCGAATAAATAGAAAATCCCATCGGCCCCATAGGCTGCCATTGAGAACATGTAACGAGTGATAACTCAACGAATTCCACCTAACATTCATAATGTCATCGAGTATTCATCAAAACAAATGATGGAAAAGCCAATTGTCTTTTACCATTCTAGCCTGACGAAAAAAACAAAATTAGTTGATGAATGGGGACCGCTTAAATTTTTGTCGAAAGGCACCCAGTTGAAATAAACCTATTATTCTTCCTTTAGTCAAACTCTTATTTGTTATTTCCAAAGAATCTAATTTAGGTGCGAGCGAATGATCAAAACATATTTAGGGCTTAGTTGAATAGATTAGGGAAAGAAAATTTGAAGAATTGTTTTTTTAATTTTTCTTTAGCATTATTAGATTTCTTTCAAGTTTTTTTTTAATTATTCACAATTTTCCCCTTGAATTTTCATTCTTCTTTTTTAAAAGACAGACAATGGCTTGAATGGAGAATAGTCAATAGAGTAGGTGATATCCTACTTGAAGTGTACGTGATGGCTTAAATTCAAGTAGAAAGGCACGCAATTGACATAAACCTACTCTTCTTCCCTTACTCCAGCTTTAACTTCTTTCTTAGAATTTCAAGACAACTTTCTTGTTCGAGGTCCGAGGGATCTAAATTAAGCGTGAGTGAGTGATCCGAACATGTTTATGGCTTAGTCGGATAGATTGGGAATAGACAATTTGGAGAACTTTTTTAAAAAATTAAAATTTTCAATAATTTTCACAATCTTCCACGTGATTTTTTGTTCTTTGTTTTTCAAAAGATGGCGTTAGCATTGCCAATGGCTTGACCAGAGGATTGATAATGGGTTAGATACTGTACTACTTAAAGTGGTACAAAAGCGGTACTACCTAAAATAAAACATATTGTCGGAGAACGCTCCTACATACTTATCAATAAGAAAAAAATCCTTCAAATAATGACTCAAAATGAAATCGTTTTCTCAATAGAAGGTCCGAAATGGCTAAATTAATCTCAGATATTGGTCCCAATTAAATATATAATGGAACGTACACACGTTATGATAAATATATTATACATAAAAAATTACAAAATCAATTCTTAATTAGATATTCAACGCGGTTCAGTGGTCCTATGTGTGTGTGAGCGCGCTCTTTTTTTTTTTTTTTTTTTTCTTTTCGTCTTTTTTTTCCCCAATATAATAAAAGGGCACATTGAAAATGCCCCGTCGCTTATCACGAGAATAAGGGGCTTTCCCCTTCTCCTTATCACGCGGCGGCCTTGATAAGCGCCGGCGACGGCGACTTTCTCCGTCCTCTCCGATACCTTATTCGATCCGAGAGGACGGGGGCCCCACACCAGGACAACAGACAGGCTGTCATTGTCGGGAGGAGAGGACTCCACCGCGACCGTCCAGAGTGGAACGCCACGTGGCGGGCCCCACGCCTGTCGAATCAACGTGAGGGGGAAAAAGCGGACGTACAGGTCGTCGGGAGAAAGGTGGAGGTGTAAATTTTTCGTACCGCCTCGTGGGAAAAAAGGGAAACGCTAAAAAGGCACTAAATTAAAAAAAAGAAAAAAAAAAAAAGCGATAACTGCTCTTATATAATGCTGTGGCAGTCATATGAAAATATATAACATTTACATTTTTTGGTCAATATATGAAAGTATATTTGGAAATCACTAAAGCAGAAGTTTTGATATTGATATTGGACGGACTAGGATTGAATCTTAAGATTGCACTTAAGTTTCCAATCGAACAAGCTCATCCTAGTGCGTACAAATTTTGTGGACCAAGCGAGTTTTCGATTGGATACCATCGCTCAAGTCCGCCTAATCATGTCTTCAATCACTTGTGGCTCATGACCCAGGTCAAGATTGGCTCACAGGCTATCACAACCGCAATAAGGTTTAGCTTGAAGAGTCGGACCTCTATGATGCCATTACAATGAGAACTTGTGTTTTCATTTGCGAGATACATAAGTATTATTTATTTATTAAAATTCTTATGAGTTCCTTGCTATTTTAAAATTCAAGTAAATAAAGAAAATATACAATGAGGGAGACAAATAAGGTGGGAGAAGAGGGATGCTGAACTCACGCAGTCCGACCTCGTGGGAAGCACAGAGAGAATATTAATTCCCTCTTCCAGGGGAAATTGGAAAGGTCGAGATCTGCGTTTGCTTTCATCTTTAAGCTCGAATTTCAACTTCACTGCAAAATGTTGTCTCACAAGCAAAAGATGGTTTTTCTTTTATAGGTATAAATGGTGTGAAAGGACAATCAGTGTTCGCGACCCTTCGGGTGTTATGTTACAAGTTCCACATTGGGGACATAATATTTAGTTCAAGCAACAACTTTAATGGTGGCGAAATTACCCTGCAAAAACAATGTCCTACGGTGTAGAGCTGAAGTCACCCTATGTCATGGCACGATGAAATCCATATTGCACATAAACCATTGCTGGCTTCTAGAGGTTTGGCAAACGACCAAAGAGGTTCTAAATCATTCGAGAATAGACTCTACATCACGAAATTGATTGCTGCGGCGACGCCAAAAGTTGAGAGTCTCCTATTCAGCCATGCTGTACTTTTTCCTTTTCTTCGCATTATTATCATTATTATTTTTAAAAGTACTTTTATTTTATTAACAATGACACTCTAGCTTATGGACTGGAAAGTCAATTAGATAAACCGTCAACTTACAGTGGATGCTGATTTGGACCGAGACAAACTGCTGGACAGGTGTACGATCCAATTTTTTTTTTTTTTTTTTTAATTCTGAAAAATGATATTTCAAGTGGATTGAATTGAAAGCACACATAATAGTGATTTGAACCATGTTGATTCAATCACATTTGCGTGGAATACAACATCATCAATAACGTGCGGTTCTTAGTAATACCAAAAATATTATTTTCCTTTTTCCTTTTATAAAAAAAGGAAGGCTTAGTCCGTACTAAGACTTGTTATCAGAAGATTCTTGCCTACCTCATTCAAAATAATATTTTACAGTTCTTTTTAGAAAATCTATATTCATAAATGACACAGCCATGTAATTTCTCTTTTTGTAGCAACTTAAACTTTCGAATTACGAGGGCACATAATGATTTTTTCACTAGTGAGCAACTAAACCATTTAATGAGAATGCCCGTTTTATATTGATCAATGTCTGACCATGAAATAACATATTTACCTAATCTTGATTAGGCAAATCTTGATTCAATTAGCAAGATTGATGAGGGGAATAAGGAATTACGAGGATCAAAATTGTGGAAGTACTAGGGACATTTTTGAATTAATTTACAAAAATATAGGTCCAAAATTGTAATTAATGAAAATTTAAAGAAAAAAATGTCGACACAAAATATAAGTAGAGAGAATCTGCATGGATGCGGTATTGCTCTTATCTGATACCCTATCTACCACCAAAAAAAAAATGGATAATTTAATCGCAAATTACCTATTTTTTCCTTAATTATAATTAGCAATATATAGTCAACAAGAAAAATAATAGACACTCTACAATTCGATAATACCTATGACATTATATCATTTGATCATGCATGATGTATGGGATCGATTGAAATGATGGGTAATATATACTGGAGAATCTTCATATGATCGAAATAATGTAATGTCACCTCCTAATTAGCCAATCAAAAATTAAAGTAGTTCCAATTCAACTTAAGGGTGTGTTTGTTTAAAGGAAAATTTAATAAAAAAAGAAGAATATATTGTGGAAAATCATTTTTAAGAAAAATGATTAGTTTTATTTTGTTTAGTAATATGTGACCAAAAATAATTCTTAGTGTTTGAATCTTATTTGGAAAATAATTTCAATTTCATGACTTTATCTCACAAAATAAAATCATTTTTTAAATTTTTTAAATTTTTTCTTTTCTTTTCTTTCTTTTCCTTCTTCCTCCTAGGCCAGTCATCAGGCCTCGACAATGGCCAGGACAGGCTATCGGCGCCTTTGTTTAGTGATATGTGTTGGCGGTTGCAAGAACAATGTGATAGAATTGATAGGACCTTTTTTCCAATTAATTTTTCAATCTTCCGGCTCAAGTCACTTTAATTTTATTTAATGTCTGTCGCGACCAATTTTTCGGGTGTGAACCACCTAGGGTTTGGCTAATGAATTGTTAAGCCTAGACTTAACTCGGGCTCTCCCAAGCCCATACCAATTCGCGACTTAAGTTCAAATTTCTTAACATGCACTTGATTTTCAATTAGGAGTCGCCACTAATCTATTTTTGGTGGGTCAATTAGAAACCCAAGTAAAGTAACGGGAGATTTACTTTACTCCTACGAACCAGAGATTCATGAGTTCGGGGACTTGATTACGCTAGATTTCTCTAACGCCCTTTCGGTACCTTTCTCTTTTATTTTTGAAAAATGTTTGGCAAGCAGCTTGAATTAATTTTGATTCATTTCCCTAACATGTGAGGTGATCATGCGGGTGCGCAAACCACCAATTTAACATCCAAGAAAAGCAATGAATAAATCACGGGACTTACCTCGTAGCAACGAAAGCATCTGCAGTATTAGATCAGAATTCACATCGACAGTCCTAAATATGATTTCTAATTAACACACAATCACTCAATTTTTGTTTTCACTTAATTAATGGAAATCATGATTTATGCAATGCATGTCACTAATCTAACATGCAAATGATATGGCATGGCAATATGGCCTAAACTATATGACATAAATAAGCATGCGGTCTATCCTAAAACATGAGATGAATTTATTCTAATTTTTTTATTTTCCATGAAATTCGAAATTAAAGAATGCAACAATCAAACATGCAATCTAAATTAATCAAATGACCTAATTCTAATGGCAAGCAATTTCTAACTAAATGAACCTAGCAACAATCACTAGATGACGAAAATTTCATGAATCTAATCCTAGATGACATGCGCATGATTTTTTTGTTTTTATGCAAATTCGTAATTAAAATCACTAAAGATAAAAATCTAACTAAAGTGAAAACTAAAGTGAAATGCTATCTATTATAAATGCCTTCTAAACATGCATTTAAAAAAAAAAACTAACCTATCATGCAATCAATTCTAATCTACATGATATGCAAATGCAATCTTTTTTTTTTGTATTTTCGGGATAAATAAAGCAATTAAAAGATAAACACCCAATCATCCATGGTCATCAAAGATATTATCCATTATTCGAATTTGGAAACGATATCTAATCAACTTGATTATTTCGCTAATAAAATCGATAAATTGATCTTAAGCCTTAAAGATCAAAATATCAAATTTATTCCCGCGTGATTAATTATTCCATCTAAAGCCTTATAGATGGAATAAAAAATTGGCGTGCGGTTGAGAATTGGGCAATAAATCATAATTGGGAATACGCCGATAATTCAAATATGCACGTAAGATATCGAAAAGCATGCATTAGGCAATAAAATATCCAAATCAAATTTAGATAAGGTAATTACCTAATTCTGCAAATAATGTTACCAAATTCGAAATCAACGGAATCGGCTCGGACGGATGGATGGTTCACGATAGAGTGGAATTCTCAACGGTGGCTCTTGGTTGAGGCTCGGCACGAAGACGTCGGGGCAATTCCGCAGTGAGGAAGCTTTGACTATCTTTCGTATTATAACTTTACCAGAAGCCTCCAAGTGAATTTTTCCTCTTTGCTAGATGTCTCCCACTTCGGATTACTATATTTTAATACAACTTCCGCTGGAGCTCCTTTTGACCACCGTTTGGAATTTTCTTCTAACCTGCAAAGCCACGAAAACAATCTATCACGGAGAACACCAAGGGGCGCTCGACATGGTGCAAGGCCGGTAACTTCTTCGTTCACGAGATGGAGTAGCTACAATTTTTTTTGTGCAAAATCACGAGCGGCTTTGTCGTCACAATGCGGGTCTCCTCGGATTAGCGCGAGCTAATTTGTGGATATGCCTCCAAATTCGAACTTGTCAACGGACGGCTTGCAAGCGGTGATTGACGATGCGGGTGGCCGACGAGATCACGCAAGGACTCGTGGCTCGGGACAGCAGTTGATGGCTTGTAGACGAGGCAAAACAAGTAGTCTTAAAGATCAATGAACATCTCCTAGTGTGGGTTATTTTTTTTTTTTCACAACTGAACTTGGACTTCCAACTTCACCACATACGCACTGACATCCTTCGAAAGTCAAAGTAAACGAATTTTCTTTGTGCAATAAGTGGAATCGTCTTTCTTTGACTGATGAAATTCAGCGTGGGTGCTCTCGGTAAGAGAACCTGCAAAATTGAAGGAAGACACTTCGGATTGGTGCCGGCTCAACTGACCATTAGGTGGCCCAACGGCGAAGCCTCGAGGATTTGGATGAAACTCGCCACGAAATCTTGGTCTCGTCGAGAGTAATTGGACTTTGCTTAGGATTATTCGCTGGACAGAGACCGCGCTTGAAATTGCTGGGACTTAGAATGTCAGGCTCGTGGCGCGTCTGGACAGCAAATTCGGTGCAGCAACGGGAGGTGAGGATGGAGCAACTGCGGATCGTCAGACTACTCGCGGCGTTGAAGAGCTGAGGCGCACGGCCATCGGAGTTGCAGCATCGTCAGGCAGGTCACGGCGTCGGGAGCGGTGATCGTGAAGGCCGAGCGAGGAAGTCCGTCTACCACAATGGTCGTGGCCGAAAAGGGGACGCTTGAGGAAGGAGACCGAATTTCCTCTCCCCTCCTTCGGGTCTCTTTTCTTTTGTGTGAAAGAATCCCCTCTTGACTTTTGTCAAGGTGTCAGAGAGGAGAGAAGGCAAACTCTCCCTGAAAAACCCTCTTTCTTTCTACCCCACGCTTTCCTCTCTTTTTCGTGAATGAACGGGCACTCGCTCGATCCCTTGCTCGTCTAGAATTGTGGCCGTATATCAATATGTGTGGCCCCCCTGAAAACCCTACGCACTTTTCTTTATATAAGCCATGAATTAGGGTTTTATTTTTTCCAAATTGATATCTACGAAGATTCTTTTTTCCAAGTGCAATATTCACTTTTCGCATCTGCCCTATCCAAAAAATTCATCATATCCGAGAAAAGTTTCAAATTCCTATTTTTCACGATATAATCTTCGATCATAAAAGAAACGGCAGCCAATTTGCTTCGCTTCGTGGCTTAATCCTACCGCCAAATTAAAGCTCGTAACCACTAATTCGAACCCATCCGCCACCAATCCAACAAATGAATGCAAGAAATGCAAATTAAAAATAAATGCACCTAAAACTATATGCTATGCAATTAACTATTTTTTCAGGGATAAAATTAACCCCTAATTTTTTAATGCAAGAAATGACTAAACGGATCGCCAAAATTTAGGTGTCAACAATGTCAAACTAAATCTTTTTGAGAATGTACAATTACCGACATGGTATTATTTTTTAGCAAATTATTGGCATAAAATAATTAGTCAACTGAGGTACTACTAGGCGCATAAACGTGCCCCCGATTCATATAATAAACTTCATTTTCGTCCATGGCATTCTTTTCTTTTGTTCCTCCTAATTCCTTCCAGAGAAATATAATGTCCTTAACAGAGGATTAGTGAATGATAAAGCTTGGAGAACGGTGATAATTGGAAAGACAAGAGAGCAATTTTCGTAATTATTATCACTGATCGATTCTATATTATTAATAATAATCTCTAGGGGAATAGTTCTTCTTGTTTTTCCAACCGATGGTAGACTTCGATAAGCTAATTTTATGATGAAAAAATGACAAGCTTTAATGTGGTTGGTGATGATCATGACTTCTTATCTACTTTGAGTTCCATATAACGTGACTCAGTAAGGAGTTGCAAAATCCTAAATTTGTTGTACGACGGCAGCCAATTCAATCCTAAATTTTCAATCTTGCCAATTTAGTTATAAATTTTTAAAAGATTTACCAATTTAGTCATAAATCTTTTAATGACTTGTTAATACAGTCATTCTAGCTTCTTTGGCCAGAAATTGTTGATGTGGTTGTTTCATATAGAATAGCTAGCGCTTGTGAAGAATTATATTTGCAAATATTTAAAAAGGTTTATGACTTAATTGGTAAAAATTAGCTACCATGCTAGTGAGCTTGATGGAGGCAAAGGTGGATGATGTTCGAACTTTTTAAATAATTTTGTCAAAATGAGATCTACAATCATTTTACATTATAATGCCTACTTGTAAGCTTGATGGAGGCAAAGGTGTTGAACGACCTTTATACACCGTTTTTTTATATATTGTTTGCTTGAATGGTTGCGCATTTATTTTCGGAGAGTATTGCGACTCAGCTACAAGTAAGCGGCTCCGAATGAATTAATTTGATGGTGAAAATGTTTGAAACTAACACAAAAATATTATTAATGATCTAGTCGTGACCACGAAATTACTAGTAAATTACTTTTTTTTTTAATTCCTTATAAGCATTACTAAAACACATCCTTGATTTGGAAATAGAGTTCTCCACATCAGCTTTGGCATTGAACCCGACTCGGTGCATACTCATTTGGTTTCTCGTGTTTAAGAAATCTACATTAACACTAGGGCAATTACATTAGTGCTACTGTTGCTAGCTCTCAATCTTTCTTTACTGAACTATCGATATCGACACCCTCATTTCTTATACTTTTTCTATATAAGTCATAGTCAAGATCAATAATAATAAATCCATCTTTTTCAATGCCCTCGACATCTCTACTATTAGACATGAAATAGTTTACTTCTTCACATCCCCGGCTGTTGCAAAATGAAAGGTGTTTGGGAAATAAATAAATAACCCACCAAAAATGATATAATAAATAGTCAAATTCTTTTGTAATTTGTATAGTTAATATTTTAGAAGTCGAATATCTTCCTATCACACATATTTTTAAAATGATTTAAGGTTTTTTTATATATTTTTGCGGGTTGCTAATCATTTCGAGATTTTTTTAGACCAAAAAAATCATTTCGAGATTTTTCCCTTTTATTTTTCACACTTATTCAGCAGTAACCCCTCTACTGTTTCCTGTTCTTAGCGTTTCTCAATTTTTTTTTTTAAATAATGATAGTCTAGTTCACGGATTACATAATCAATCAATTAGGTAGACCACCTGCTTACGTGGACGCTGACTAGGACCGGGACAAGCTGTTGGACACGTGGACGATTGCTCACCACTCAAATATGTCAAGAATCGAATCATTTGGATCATGTCGATTCATCATGCTTGCGTGGAATACAATCATCATTTACTTGCGGTGCTCAGTAATTACCAAAAAGATCGTTTTCTTTTGAAGACTCGTTAAAAGATTTGATGAGATTTTTAACTAAGAAAAGAAGATTTCTTCCCACTTATTTCGAACCCAATTTCACAGTTGGTTTTTTTTAAGAAATTGAAATTCATAAGTGACACATACCCATGTAATTATTCCTTTCAAGGCAACTTAAATTATCGACGTAGTAAGCTACACATGACAACGTTTTCGCCTCTTTAGACGAAACATTATCCACTGATAAGTAGCTAAACCCTCTTATTAGGAAGCCCGTCTTACATAGATATATCTTTGACCCACTGATCTCATATTTTACTAATCTTGAATAGGTAAATTACAAGTTAGTCGGTAAGGTTGATAAGAAAAACAAGTAATTATGAGGGTCAACATTGTGGAATTGCAAAGTACAAGGGATATTTATTAATTAAGACTTCATTGGTTTTCGTGGAAAAATAATGATTTGAAAAATATTTTTCTACAAAAGATCGTTTATATTGCTTAAAAAAATGAATAAACGAAAATCTTTTTCATCATTCACGAAAATATTTAGATATAAATTATTCTTGATAATAAAAATATTTTTTATTAGCTAATTATTTCAAATGATATGAATGGTAATTTTTAAGATAATGCTCTGTAAATCATTAATCTAAAAAATTTCAGTCTAAAAGTGTAATAAACCCTGTTCTGTGAATGATTTTTTTTTGGGCCCCTTAATCCTGACACAGTTTCTGACCAAAAAAAAAAAAAAATCCTGTCACAGCTATTTATTTTTTCTTTTTCAAGCGATCCAGCAGTTTCCATGGGCTACCTTGAACATGCAATTAGGGGACCATCTATAAACAGTCTGGATTGCATTTGATCTGATGTGATACTCAATCCACCACCCAAAAAAAAAAAAAATTAATTCAATCATGAATCTTCTTATTTTAAATTATTATAGTAATAAGAAACCATGGGTAGCCTAGCCGCCAAGAAAAATGGTAGATGCTATATAAGTTCCAGAATCTTTTGTGGCATTATACCATTGACCATGGCACGATGCATGGATCGACTAATAAGCTATTACTAAAAATAAACAGAGATATCATCCTCGAGCGGATGATTTGGAGAATTTTCTACACTATAATTGTGCTGATTCATAATATTTGTCTCACGACATGTTTGATGTCATTTTACCCTCCTTAATTAATATATCAAAACATTAAATTTTTACCGTGTGTTATGATTCAATATGTGTTATAATTTAATATTTCAAACAATAAAAAGAAGTTGTTCCATATAATTTAAGGCTTTATTTATTTTGTGAAAATGAATGATTTGGAAAATATTTTCTAATGAATGATTACTTGTATCACTTGAAATAATTATTTAATAAAAATATTTTCATTGTTGTCTATAATATATGCCTAAATATTTTTGTAAACGATAAATATATTTTTCAATTGAGCATGAGGATAAATTAAGGTTTTAGGTAATTTTCAGATAAACTCAAGTCTTGAGCTTCTTTTGGGTTTTACAACCTAATCTCAAACTCGATCAAGCATATTAGATGCTGGGTATGATCAACTCGATCCTATTTAGGACTTTCCGTCGTCTTTAACGTGCCAAGTTACATTAAGTTAAAACTCTTAACACGATTGGTAGGACATGATCGTCATGTACAAGAGACCATAGATTATATATGAAAAATACAAGCTTAAAGTGGTCGGTGATAGTCATTACTTCTTATCTATTTTAAGTTCTATATGATCAATATATAAGAAAAAGATTTAGGAAAAAATTCCAATTAAGGGCCCAAAATGCACTCAATTTTTCAAAAATAAGGACTTGAAGTAGAAGTAATCATATTATAAAAAAAAAAAAAAACTTGAAGTAATTATAATTTTGGCTGACCCGAAGTATTTTTGTCAAAAACACAATTTAAATTTATATTGAATTAGATTTTTTTGGTTTTTTAGTTAAAAAAAAAAAAAAAAAAACATAGGCGGGACTTCTCCCCGCTCGTGGTCACGCCCCATTGCGGTTGGGCGACAATGCTGGCCGATGGGATTGCTGACGCCTGGGTAGCCCTCATCAACCGGAGGCAAAGGTCAGCAGGTTCCTTGCCAGAGGCGAGAGAGGGCGGCGACCCTCTCCCACTGGGAGAGGGTCACTCGCGCTTGTGCAACTGCCAACAGCCCTTGCCTAAATCCGAGAGAGGGTGATGACCCTCTCCCACCTCTAGCAAGGGCCTCACCTCCGGTCGGTGAGGGTCGTCGGCCCTTGCCTAGGTGCTAGTGACCTCGCCAGCCATCGCCACTACCCCACTAGTGATGGGGGTGGTGGCCATAGGTGGGAGGGAGCCTTCCCTCCCATCTTTGTTCCTTTAAAAAAAAAAATCTTTTAGTTTGTTTTTTATCGTAAAAACAGAAAAAAAATTTAAAAAATAAAAGACAAAATTGCCCTTATCAAATAATGAGTTAAGACCCTTTTTTTGAAATTCATATGACTACTTCGTGCTCTTATTTAAAACAAAATTCACTTCAAGTCCTTATTTGAGAAAATAATAGCATTTCGGGCATTTATTTGAAATAATGTTAACTTGAAACTCTTATTTGAAAAAATGATGGCACTTTAGTTCCTTATTTGAAATTTCCTAAAAATTTATAATGCCTACTTCAAAGTTTGACGCTGGCAAATTTTTTGAACGACTTTACTTATCATTTTTTTTCTATATTTGCTAGTTCAAATTAGTTGGCAAAGCAAATTAATATTTAATTAAGGGGTTTTGAAATTTTTTTTTAATTCCAAGTTTTTGGATGAGTGATTCACATTGAATTTGTCGAAGAGTGCGACGAGTCCGGTACAAGTAAGCAAAACTTCAAATTGACTAATCTGATGGGGAAACTTGTACATGATATTTTAAAATATTACAAAAATAATTATTAATCATCGAGTCAAATTCTAAGGGTGTGCAACCGGACTGGGTATACCCGGTTCCCGGACCGGCCCACCCGGAAAATAGGGTCGGGAACCGGTTCTCGTTGAAACCGGTCCGGGAACCGGTTCCCAAAATTCAAAACCGGTTTAAACGGGTTCGGGAACAGGTTCCGAGTGATTACCCACCCGGAAACCGGTTCCGGACCGGATTTGGAAACGGTTCCCGGACCTATTTTGGAAGTAGAAATCTAAAACCCTTTTTTTTTCTCCTGATTTCTATTCTTACTCCCGCAATCACACAACTTTTTTCCTCTTCCTCACTTGCTTCCCTCCCTCACCGGCTCCCTCTCGCACTGTCTAATGAACGGAGATCTTCGTCGCCGCCAAATTCTTGTGTATCACATGGATTGGCTGGCTTAATTTCTCTTTTGTAGGAGGAGTTATGCTTGCATAAATGAGTAGCTTCATGGAGTAGTTGTGGGAATAAGACTAATATTAAACCCATGTTTGTTGTTAATTCTTTGCCTTATGATTTTATTTATTATAATTAGCCCTGTGGATCCTTAATTTTTCATTTAGTCAAAAAATTTATCTATTTATTTATTACAAGTGCTTAACGTTTCAATAAAAATTAGGAAGATTACGTTATTTTCTCGCGTATTAATATAAAATTTAAAGTCGTATAGGATATTGGAAGATTGCAAAACAGTTCCAGTGAAAACAGGGTTGACCCTGGAACCGGATTAGAAAAACAGGGTGGGTCGGATACGGGGTCAATACAAACAGGGTAGGGTATAGGGTCTAAAAAAGGGAAACCAGTTATAACAGCGTCGGGTACAGGGTCCAGGTCTAGACCCTACCCACCCTGGACCCGATCACTCCTAAAATTTACATGCATTTCAAAGTGTGAAACATGAAATTCAATTATTAAATGATTGCTTGTATTAATCTAAAAGTAACAATTCATAGATGATCGCCAAAGATACGTTGCTTTCCAGGAGTTTCTTAAAGTGATTATTGATGCACGAATGCTAAATAAAGGGGCGACAAGTCATGTCGATATCGTTTTCATGAAACCCTACGATGTTTTGATGATTTAGTGTGATCAAATTATATTCGAAATCTATTACTAACTTAAAGGAAGTTGTCGTTCCGATGATTTTTGCACCTTAAGAATTGCAGAATTTTTTAATTTTCCTTAATCGAGGCAATTACTTCGAGTTAGGTTACATGGAAATAACTCATAATAAGAGTTTTATGTTCATGAATGGATCAAAGAGGCAAATCGAATCAATTCTGATAAGCAGAAGTTGATTTGAGATATCATGTTACGTCGTGATATTCATTGATTAATACGAATATGATCTTTATCTATGTATGAATATTGTCATTTATTTATTGTGCCATGTCTGTCGATCTCAGCCAACCAATAGTTGAAATTTGAGGGACTGTCTTCATTTGAACTATCTAGAAATTCAACATCAGTTTGTCAAAGTTGACCCTAAGCTTTCCCATGTTTAGTTTACACCAGTGGAATCAATTAACTTAGTTTAAATGTGGGAATTGCCTAATATATCTGGAAAAATAATTACAACAACAAAACAAATGAATGAAAAGTATCACGAACTCATGACATTCTAGAAAATTATCCAAAAAAATCTTAAATCTGCTCGATTCTAAATTTTTTGATATGACAAATTTAGTCCTAAATATTTTAATGGTTTGTCAATGTAATCATTCTGACCAAATTAGCTGAAAATGTCTAACATAAAGATTTTTGCAATTTTCTATACATTTTTTTCCTTTTATTTTATTTTCTATATCTTTTTTTCCCTATATCCCTCTGTCAGTTGTAGGGTCTTGATGACCCTCGTCGCAGCCCTTGTTCACCCTTGCTAGATCCGACAAGGGCGATTCTTACCTATGGCCAATGACCAATGGACTAAAATAGGAAAAACAAGAAAAATAAAAAAAGCAAAGAAAATAAAAAGGATGCCTATCTTTCGTATATCTCTGACCCTCGATCTTATATTTCACTAATCTTGAATAGGCGAATCTTGCTTTATTTGTATGGTCAATGAGGGGAAAAAGTAATTGTGAGGGCCAACATTGTGGAATTGCAAATTACGAGGGGGGACCTATCTGAATCAAGGCTCCATTTGTTCCATAAAAATGAATAATTTAAAAAATATTTTCTCTAAAGTGATCATTTTTATAATTTACAAAAATAAATAAATGAAAAAATTATTCATTGTCCACAAAAATTATTTAAATATAAATTGTTCTCGAAAATGAAAATATTTTTCATTGCCTTAATTATTTCGAGCAATATAAATAATCGTTTTTACAAAAATATTTTTCAAATTATTTATTTTTTTGCAAAACAAACAAAGCTTAATCTAAAAATATTGGTCTAAAAGTGTAATAAATCCTGTTTTGTGAAACGAAAATTTTTGGCCCTTTTAAATCTGTCAGATATTTTTTGAAAGGAAAAAATCTTTGGGATTGAAATGAAGTGTTTGTTGAAAGGAAATAATGTCAAAACACAAACAGAGAGAAATCCGCATGGATCCAGCCGATTGCATGGGCAACCCTACAACATGCAATTGGGAGACCATCCATGAACGGTCTGGATTGTATATGATCTGATGTGATACTCAATCCACCACCAAAAAAAAAAGATAATTTAATCATCAATTATATCATTTTATATCATTATAATAATTATAAAGCATGGGTAGCCGCCGAGAAAAAAATGATAGATATTGTGTAAGTCCCAGAATCTTTTTGGCCTTATATCATTGACCGTGCATGATGCATGTTATTAAAGATACACGGGGATATCGTCCACGAGCTTATCCTTTGGAGAAGATTTTACGCTATAATTGTGTTCGTTGTTATTTGATTTGTTACTTCAATAATTATCCGCTATAGTGGTCGACGGTCCTATTTTAATTTTAGAGATAAATCAAATAATCGACAATGTGGGATTTTTTTTTTTTTTTGGTGCTGGTAATTCAGTATAATCTTCAGTTAGAATCATTAAAGGCTTAATAAGTGATATGGTTACGAATTAGAAATTAATTAATATTGGTCTCGCAACTTGTTTAATGTAATTTTACCCACCTTAATTAATAAATCAAAAAATTAAGGTCGTACCAATTTAACATATGTGTTATGTTTCAACATTTCAAATAGTAAAAAGAAGTTGTTCCATATAATTTAAAGTTATGTTTGTTTTGCGGAAAATGAATAATATGGAAAATATTTTCCTAATAATGTTCACTTGTGTTGGTTGAAATAATTAGTTAACGAAAAGTATTTTCGTTATTGACGATGATTTATAGGGAAAATCGTCTAAAAAGTCTTAAGCATATTGTACTTTTGTCAATTCAATCCTAACCCTTTCAATTTTGTTAATTAGAGTACTAAACATTTTCATATTTTGCCAATTAAGTGATAAATATTTTCACATTTTGCTAATTGAGTATATTCAGCCAATTTTGGTTGAAAATTACTAATGTAGAAGTTGGTCGTTCAACATAACAAGACGACACGGATAATTTTTAATAATATTTTAATAATTGTTCTTTCTTTCTTTTTCTTCTTCCTTTTGTGGGTAGCCAATTACTAGCCAAGGGCTGGCCTCACCTAGGCAAGGGTCGCCCTTGCATGTACAAGGGTAAGCACTAGCAAGGCCACCTTGGCTTAGGTGAGGATCGGCCTCACTAGATCTAGCTTGGGGTGAGACCTAGGTCTCGATGAGCTTGGCTGCCATGGCCAAGCCTCCAGATCTCAACAAGCTTGGACATTCATCCGTCAATCAACTTGCACAAGCAATTAGTCATCAAACCTTTAGAAAAGCTTAGCCAAGGCCGGTCCTCACCCATGCCAAGATGGCCTCACCAGATCGAGCGAGGGAAGCCTTGCTGGTGCTCGCCCTCACCTAAGCAAGGCTAGCCCACCTGGACATCACCTATGGCCGACAAAAGGAAGAAGAAAGAAAGAAAATCAAAAAATAAAGACTTCAAAATTTTTATTAAAATTTTATTAAAAATTGTTCACGTTGACATTGGCCATGTCATGTAGGATGCACGTTAGCAATTTTATGCCAAAATTAACTAGATAGACTCAATTGCAAAATTGAAAGATTTATTATTAAATTAACAAAAGTGCAATAGATTTATGACTTTTTGAACAATTTTTCCACAATTAATGT
Source organism: Eucalyptus curtisii (assembly GCA_017140595.1). NCBI lineage: Eukaryota > Viridiplantae > Streptophyta > Magnoliopsida > Myrtales > Myrtaceae > Eucalyptus > Eucalyptus curtisii. The sequence continues at coordinate 4,219,184 of CM029500.1, read as the reverse complement.
CTAAATATTTTTGTGATAATAAATATATATTTTAAATTCATTTATTTTTTTAAGTAATATTAACGATCATTTTTAAGAAAATGCTTTCCATCATATATTTTCTATCAAATCATTAATTTTTAAGGTTTGTTTATTTTGTGAAAAATGAATGATTTGGAAATATTTTAAATGCATGTAATGTTATCATGAGGATCAAAACCCACTTTTGGTAATTCTAAAATGAAGTCGAGTCTTGAGTTTCTTCTGGATTTTACAACCTAATCTCAAATTCGATCGAGCATGTCAAATGTCGGGCATGATCAACTCAGTCCTATGCGGGACTCTCCACCATCTCTTCAATGCTAAGTTAGGTTAAATTAAAATTCTTAACATGATTGGCAGGACATGATTTTTACGTACGAGTAACCATAGATTTTATGATAAGTACAAGCTTAAAGTGGTTGGTGATAATCACTACTTCTTATCTACTTTAAGTCCTACATGATCAATCAACAATTCAACATATAAGACAATTTTATAATGCCTACCTTCATAATGCCTACTTGAAAATTTGATGCAGGCAAAGGTGTTGAACGACCTTACTTCACATTTTCTAAATTTGCCAAGTCTAATGAGTTGGCAAAGCAAAATAATATTAAATCAAGGGCTTTTGAATTTTTAATTCCAACATATGTCGGAGAGTAGGACGAGTGAGGTACAAGTAAGAAAATTCCTAATCAACTTATCTGATGGGGGAAACTTGTACGTAATATTGAAAAATATTATGAAAAAATAATTATTGATGATTGAGTCCTTATCCACATGCATTTCAAAGCGTGGACCGAGAAATTAAATTATTAAATCATTTCTTGTATCAGTCTAATAGTAATAATTCCTAGATGATCCCAAATATATATGTTGCTTTCCATAGAGTTTCTAGGAATGATTATTGATGTACGAATGCTTAGTTAAGGAACAATAAGTCAAGGGAACAGTAAGTCACGTCGCTATTATTTTCGAAAAACCCTACAATATCGTCACAGTTTAGTGACCAAATTATATACGGAATCTATTATTAACTTAAGGTGAGGGTTAGGTTACATGAAAGCATGGTCTTATGTTTATGAATGGATTGAAGAGTCGTATTGGATCGAGTTTGAAAAGCGGAAGTCGACCCGAATATCACGTAATGTCGTGATTATCGTTGATTAGTACGAATATGATCTTTGTCTATGTACGAATATTGTGATTTATTTATTGTACCATGCCCGCCAATCAAGGCACCCATTGGAGGCAAAACTTGAGAGGCTTTCCATTTGAACAATCTGGAAGCTAGCCCACGTTTAGTTTACGCCAGTTCAATTACTTAACTTTTTAGCATATTTGTGGGACTGTCTAGTATTCTGGAAAAAACAAACATTACGACAACAAAACAAATGGAGGAAAATTTACGTACGAAAGGAAATTACCAACTCATGGTACTCGGGAAAATTATCTAAAAAAAATTAAATCTATTTAGTTCTAAACTTTCTAATATGACATATTTAGTAAAAAGTATTTATTAATAATTTGTCAATATAATTATTCCGACTAAATTGGCTGAAAATCTCTAACATAACAGTTTTTACAATTTTTTTATAAAGTTTTTCCATGAGGAAAAATTAGGGATCTTAATAGGTTTTCAAAATTCAAGGGAATTTTTCAGGCAAAAATAGCAAATTTTAGCATATTTCCCAATCCCAGCTCATTTTCTTCGAATCCAGCTCCCCACGACGAGGTTGTTTAGGAGAGCATTTATGATGAATTTCGACGTCAAATTCAATGTTGCAATCCGAGTTTTTTGTCACTTGTGTTTTCACATCAACGATAATATCAGATGGAAGCCAAATCTATCGCGAGTGTATCAGTTTGAGATTTTTCTTTTATAACAAAGTCAGTTTGGAGGTAAATGCAGCATGGATTACTAATTAGTTCTAAACTTTCTAATATGACATATTTAGTCCTAAATATTTTATGAATGATTTGTCAATATAGTTATTCCGACTAAATTGGCTGAAAATCTCTAACATAACTATTTTTACAATTTTTTTAAAAAAATTTTGCACGACGAAAATTCCAAGTGATAAATCTATCGAAATCTTATGGCAAAATTAGGGATCTCGGTAGGTTTTCAAAATTCAAGGGAATTTTTCAAGCAAAAATAGCAAATTTTAGCATATTTCCCAATCCTAGCTCATTTTCTTCGAATCCAGCTCCCCACGACGAGGTTGTTTAGGAGAGCATTTATGATGAATTTCGACGTCAAATTCATTGTTGCAATCCGAGTTTTTGTCACTTGTGTTTTCACATCAACGATAATATCGGATGGAAGCCATCAGAGATAAATCTATCGCGAGTGTATTGGTTTGAGATTTGTCTTTTATAACAAAGTCAGTTTGGAGGTAAATGCAGCATGGATTACTAATTTTAGGTTTTTTTAGTACTATCCAGAGAATTAAACCAACGCCAACGAATAGAAAAAAAAAAAAATTATGTGTCCATTTTAATTTCGACGCCACGGCTTGAGATGGAAACTTTTATTCAGGAACTAAAGAAGAACTCATTTTAACAATCAATAATGTCCTCGACCAAAAGATTAAAGAAGAGGAAAAAGCAATAATTTGAAGGCCCAGAAAATAATAAATTAAATTAAATTTACGAAATTAGCGGGGGCAACGTGCCTCACGTGACTTTGAAAATAATCATTTAGTAGGTCTGGATAGGATCGCCGCTCTACATAATTAATTAATTTATTACTACAAAAATCCACTTTATTTAATTAAAAAAATTAAAAGGCAGAGAAGTGTCATGAGTGTTCCCACACGGTGTCTCCATTGTCACCTGCCGGAGCTCCTCCAATTCAAGCGGCTTTTATGTTTTCCTAAATGTTTGTGTAATAAAAACCTTCCTAAATTTTTGTCAGGCGGTACAAATTTGAAGGAATTGACGGCTCAAAAAAGCAAAAAATTGTTCAATCGGACAGACTTATTAAATATAGATGCTAGATCAATTTTAAACTTTTTAATTTTTTCTAATTTGATTTGAAACCTTGTCACAAAATTCCATTCTAGCTAATTTTTTATGAAATTCGCTAATTGGTTGGCAACGAATGAATCAATGCATTGACAATTTCAAGCAAAAATTTAATTGAAATAATCACATTGAAATTTCGCGAAAAAAGGTGCAAAATTAAATTAACAAAGTTAAAAAGTTTAGTATTGAACAAACATTCATACATCCATATTTAGTACTAATTGAGTAATTTTCCAAAAAGGATTTGCGACATGGGTGTTGTTGTGGGCATAGGATGAGATTTATTTTTTTTTTTGACGCAATAAAAATATAAGTATTCACATCGCAGTTGATATTTGGTGTTGTGGGGCATTAATTTTATTTTTTTTTTGCATTTTTTATTTATTAACGAGTCATTTTAGCGGGGAACAAGGGCTATCAAGTCACAAAATACGAGGTGACACGTACCCTAAATAGAACGATAGTGGTTAAAGTGACGACAAAAACTTTTTACACATGCTTTAAAGATTATAATAATGCAAAAAAGTGTTGCAATCGCTGGAATGTTGTAGAAAGTTTTACCTAATTAAACGGCAATTATTTTAATCTAAATCTAAAAAGGTGGATTGAAAACGATAAATTTCAGGATTAAGATAATATTAAAAAAAGACGGATGTTGTAATTAGTATCTATTAGCTAGAGGCTAATTAAGTAAAGTTTTTTTTTTTTTTTTTTTAGTATGTGATCTTTCTTGATGTTTCTCCTCATGAAAAGTTTTGTCGGATGCAATCAATAATGCTCGACAGGCTTGATTCATACTGATCCAAACTTGAACTACCATTAGTTTGTATCGATGCGGAAAAAAGTAGTATGGATATGTTTGAGTTATTGGGTCACTTTCATTTCTTTATTGACCAATATAAAGTTTTGAAGGATATAGACATAATTCTATACAATTACACATATCTAAAATAAAATAAAACTAAAGATTAAGAAACCCTGCTTTTGAATCGTTGGTTATTATTATAGTCCGTTTATTTCACTAAAAGCTTCTTTCATGATAAAGGAAATGACAAATGATTAGTTTTCTTTTATTTGATAGTTTAGATAAATTAATTTATTTATTACCGAAAAGAGAAGTCATTTTTCTCTAGTCTAGTCTTATTGTCTTCAATCAATGGAAAACGTTTACCATAGATCAATTAATTTTCCACCATCTAAATATTAATTTCCCGTAAATAGTTTTTCTAAAACAAACAGACCATTTATTTTTGTTGAAATCAATGGTACTTGACTTGAATTCTCAATGTCTCTCCCTTTCAAAGAGATACCACGATAAGGACCATCGGATATTCATGAATTTCTTTTACCGGTGTAAAATTAGATCACACATAAGCAATTAGGGCCGTAATGGTAGATAGTGAAATTGGTAAAATTTTGAAGAAAAAAGAAAACAATTTTCAAACGAAGAGAAGGTTTAAGAATATTAAATGAGAAACCTCCTTCACGACCATTTCTCATAGTGGAACTTAGGAAACAACACCAGGGTCCACCCGAATTGTTCCATTTTACTTAAAAAAACAATAAAACAAATATTAATCCTTTCTCCTCCAAGATGAATGATTTCGTGGATAAATTGTGAATATATTAATGAACAATATTTAAGAACCATAGCATTTCGTGATTCATTGCTAAATGTACTTAAGAGTCTAGACATACTAATGAACTTAGGTGAAATTTATCATTTCCTCTTTCAATATACTCAACGCCATGATATAAGTTATCGATATTTTCCATTAACTTAATCGGTTTAGCTCCTTGAAAAAAAGTCAAAAAAAGGAAAACTATCTCTGGAATATCTTAACTTATTATTTCCATCCTCTTGTGACCACATCATTGCACTTGGCGGGGTTAAAAGAAGTTCTCCACAAACGATCTTATTCACCCTTGATTTGAAGGAGTGAATGATTACCTTAAAGTCCTATTCTTTGGTCCTCGCAAATGAGAGCTTGTTCTGATACCAACAGACAACCCGGTGGGGAGGAGACGAGAGTTGTCGTGGGGCTGTGTAGTAGCTAGGGCTTTGCGTTTCGAGGTTTCAGAGTCCTTTTGATCGAGCAATGCGCGCGTGCTGCTGAGGCTTTTTCCCGATTTGAAATCGTGGTTCTCGCCTCTTTTTTTTTTTTACTTTTTTTAAGTCATGCATGTCTCGTGTGGAAGTGAATTGGCTTTACTAAAAATGTGGATGTGATTGAAGCGAACTGGCTTTACTAGAATTGGCTTCTTTTAATGTTTTCACTAACCTCTTTTTCAAACGCTCGTGTGAATGTACATCCCCCGATAACTGCACTCCACTTCATAAATGAAATCTCACTTGCAATCCAACTGTCAACTCTGACGAAGATCCACCTCATTTCCCACGTTTTCGCTCTCTTCATCTATTCTCAGCCGTTGATTTGGCTGTCTACGTTCATACCCAAGTGAGATTATTTTGTCACATCCCAAATTTTTATCAACCTGGAAATGGTTTTTTTTTTTTGTCAGATTTTCAGTGCCGAGATGGATCCAAACATAGTAATTGTACTTGACCCCAGAAGTTGCTAGTGAGAACATGTGACGAGTAACAATTCAATGTAGCTACTTGCTTGTGTACCATCACACGGATCGGGTTGTTTTTTATGATTATAGCCACCTGACATTTGAAAAGTCATTGGGTACTTGGCGACCCAATGTAGGTACTTGCTTCCGTATCATCATACAGATCGGATCGTTTTCGATGATTATAGCCACCCAACATTCGAAAAGTCATCAGGTACCTAGCAACCCAATGTAGCCATGCGATGTAAGGACATTTCCGAAATTATGAAATCTCACATGCAATCCAACTGCTAAGTCTAATCTATTAAAATGGATTTGGTCAACAGATCCAGGTCAAATTCCCACGTTTTTTTTGCTCTCTTCATCTATTCTCGAACGTTGATTTGTCCGTCCATGTTCACACGCAAGTGAGATGATCTAGTCATCTCATTATCCCTTATTTTTAATCATCCTGAAAAAGTTTTTTCTTTTTTTTCCTCCCCTCTTCTTCTTCTTCTTTTCTTCCATTCAACAAAACGACACGTTGAAAAAAGAAAAGGCACCGTGGGCCCCACCACTTGCGAACGACGAAAAGGAGGAAGAAGACGAAAAATGATAGCCCGTCCTCCCCTCCTTGATAAGCCACCGAGGCCTTATTGAATCCGACGCGGGGCCCACCGAATGACCAGTCCAGTCAACATCGTGGGACGAGACGGAGCTGTGCTTGTCGGGGTGGGGCCCGGAGGACGGAACGCCTCCATCGCGACCGTCCGATGCGAACCGGGACTTGCGGGGGTGGGGCCCGCCACGTGGCTCCGGTCCCGTGCGCGGGCCCCGCGTCTGTCCTATCTTATCGTACGATCGGAACCGATTCTTTCGTACCACCCGACGAGGCACGCCGGATGGGTAAAATAAATAGAGATTTTCTTTTTCTTGGTCGTAGAAAAATAAATAGAGACTTTTTTTTTTTGGGGGATATTTGTCTAATCTTGACATTTCCTTTTTTTTTTCTTTTTATATCATCAAAATAGTGAGAACGGACGACCAGCGTCGGTGATCCCTGATAGGAGTTCAACACTAATGATTGGATGTTTCGGAACTCAATGGTGGTAGTACGAGGGCTAGAGGAGTCGTATGGGGCAAATTTTTCATGTGAAAAACCAGTCGAGCCGTTACCAGTGAGTGTTTTGTGAAAAATTCTCTATGGCTTTCTAAACTCCTTCTTCTTTCAAGTTTGGTAGGATCCTTTGAAAAATGCAGTTCGAATCTTTAGAAATGTTATCATCCTGACATTTCTGAGTGTTTCTAAACTTTGAATTAAAGGTCAAAATGATTTCTTACTAAAAGGCTATCCTGAAGGGCTTGAACGGGAGAAGTTCGCCCACCGTGGGAAGGCAAACAACTAAGGGCTAAACCCCCAAATAAAGGTAATTAGCTCCCCATCTGATTCAATTTCCATTCGATTTAATGGAATTGATTTTATTTTTTTTTTTTTTGCAATACTTGATACTTTAGAAATAAAAGAATCGATTACTTTTTTGACATATATATATATATATACATATATATATATATATATATGTATATGATCGATTTGATTCGGTTCTGAGATCCGATTCTCCCTTAAATCAGAACCGAATCGTCCGGATACAATTTCATTTTCAGGAATTAATAACCAGAGCGACATTCCCAGGTCCGTTTTGCACATCCGTACCCCGAGATCGAGGAGAATCTGAGGGTTTTTAAGAATTGTGATCAAAGAATGTCTCGAAACCCCTTGAAAGTACTGCGCTGCCACGCCAATTATCGAGGCGATTGCACGCGTTCTGACGTTGTACCCAAACGTCGAAGGCCTCCCATTCGGTGCCGCTCTATTATTTCATTTTCTTGGCATCTCTCATTTTTAGTTAATAAAAGTACTTTTTTCGTCAATAGCTAAAGGATTGGATAATCAATTAGACCGACCGCCAACTTACGTGGGTGCTGAATCTGGACCAATTCTAAGAACGATTTTTCCAAGCGGATTAAATTGAAAGCACAGACACGCTTGCGTGGAATACTATCATCATTAACGTGCGGTTCTTAATAATAATACCAAAAATATGTACTAAGACACGTTAAAAGAAGATTCCTGCCCCCTTCATTCAATATCAATTTCTTTTTAGAAAGTCTAAATTCATAAATGACACGTAGCCATGTAAGCAACTTATACACCTGAATCACAAGAGGCACACAATGACTTTTTTCAATTGGGAGCAACTGAAGCATTTGACGAGAACGCCGGTCTTATGATGATCAATGTTTGACCCACAAAATAATATACTTCGCCAATCTTGATTAGGTGAATCTCGAATTGATTAACAAAGACCGATAAAAATCATGGACTTGCAAAGTACAAGGGACCTTTCTGAATTGATCTACAAAAATATAGGTCTGAAATTGTAATTAGTGAAAATTGAAGTAAAATAATGTCAACACAAAACATAAGTAGAGAGAAGAGAAGCTGCATAGATCTAGCATTGGTCTTATGCGGTACCCTATCCACCACAAAAAAAAAAAAAAAAGAGGATAATTTCATCATGAATTTTTTTCCTCCTTATTACAATTAACAATGGATGGCCAACAAAAAAAAAAAAAAAAGATACTCTATAGTTCTAGGATCTATGTGACATTATATCATTTGACCATGCATGATGGATGTGGATCGATCGAAATGATGGGGTATTATATAGTTGGAGAATCTTTATATGATTGAAATAAGGTAATTTTACCCTCCTCTGTTAGTCAATCAAAAAATTGAAGTCGTTCCAATTCTATATATATATTATGTTACAACCTTTTTGATAGGATATTCAAATATTAAATCATACCCCCATCTAATAGTTTAAATTTTTAAAATAGAAAGTAGTGACTTAAAAAATCTCACTATGTCGAAAAATAGAAATAAGTTGTTCCATATAATTTAAGTTGATTATTTCATCTTCTTGCTTTATTTTACAAGCAATTGGCAGGAGTTGCTTGATTTGTTTGAATTACCAATCAATTGTAGGATCAATCAAATGATGAACTCCGCTACTATGAACCCTAAGAAAATCAAGCAGTCAATTTAGTTCTAAATTCTTCAATATTACACATTTAGTCATAAATCCTTTAACAATTTGCTAATTTAGTCATTTTGACTAATTTTCACCATAAATCACTGATATAGCGATCATGCTACATAAGAGTCTATGATTAAATTGATAAATTTAAAAAGTTTGGTATTGAATTGACCGTTGTATAATTAATTAATTTCAAACTATGTAGTCAATTTTCCTGTGGTCAATTTACAAGGATTTTCATAATGCCTACTTGTGAGCTTGGTGGAGGCAAACGTGTTGAACCGCCTTTATACACCACTTTCTATATTTGCCAGGTCAAATTAGTTGGCAGCAACACGCAAGGAAAAAAATATACATTTGTTTACTCGAGTGGTTGCGCATTTACAAGTAAGCAGCTCCGAATGAACTGGTCTGATGGTGAAACTTGTGAGTTATGTTTGAAACTAACACAAAAAAAATATTATTGATGACCGAGTCGTCACCACGAAATTACAAATAAATTATTTCTTTTATTCCTTATCCCCAATTTGGAAACAAAGTTCTCCATATCAGCTTCAACATTGAACTCGGTGCATACTCATTTTGCTTTCTAATGTTCTAGAAATCTACATTAACAATAGCACAATTACATACATGTTACCGTTGCCAACCTCTTGCTCTTTCTTTACTGAACAATCACCGTTGACACCTTCATTTGTTTTTTTCGTTTCTTCTGTATAAATCGCCATCAAATTCAATAATGATAAATCCATCTTTTTCAGCAACCTCGACACCCCTACTATCGGACATGGAATTGTCGACTTCTTCACATCCCTCGCCTGGTGCAAAATGGGATACGTGTTCGAGGAAAAAAACCCACTAAATAAGATATGATGCCTATGTTAACTTCTTTTGTAATTTGTATAATTAATATTTTGGAAGTCGAACATCTCCTTATTATACATATTTAACAAATGCCTTACAGTTTATTTTATGTATCCATGGGACGCTAATCGTTTCCAGACTTTTTCCCTTCTATTTTTCTTTAATACTTTTTTTAACATGAGTTCCGATATCGTAACTTTTGCAATTAATAATTAGATATTATAGTTTTTTTTCCCAATCGAGTCCCTTTATCGCAAATTCCAGCAAATCAAAGCTCGAGTGTATATCGGTGCCCAACTAATTAATGCTACCGTGAATTGTGTACTGCATTAATTTTTGTATGGTTCGATTTGCGCATATTGATATTCCAAAGCACACTTTTTGTTAATATTGATAGGCACGTTAAAACCACCGAGAGTTGTCTTAGCGACCGTCCTTCTCATGAGTGGTGGGGATGTTTAATTTCAAGTATGGGGTTCCACTCTTATACTTTGTAAAGAAGTAGGGCAAAAGTTTGAAAGAGAGTTGATAGTTAGAGTAAGATGGACGAAAAAAAAAGGTGCATCAAAGTCCAATTTTTCCCTGCTGAAAATCCGAAGGACATGATTGGAAAATTCTAAAAGTTCGAGGACTTGGTGTCACAAATTATAGATTTGAGAGCCACTTTGGAAAAAGTACAAATTCAGTAAATATATGTCTTTGAAAAGGATAGCGCTAATCAATCAAACAAAATCAAAGGGGTGGGTAATGGACCGTGCACTCGTTCTAATTTTTTTTTTTAATATATTGATAAAAAGGGTGAGAAGTAATCATCAATGATGAGCTTGAGCCTTCGGGCGTTATCATATGAATTGATCACTAGAGATAGAACACTTCGTTTAAATCATGATTTAGAGATGAGGTATGGGGTGCATGACCTCGCCTCGAAAATGTCCCGTGGGAGCAAAGCCGGAGTTATCCTATGTCCCGACACGGTTGAACTACGCCACAGGCTTTCCATCTAATGGTGCCCCTTTTATGGGCTAGTTATGAAATTATTATCCTTTCGGTCAAAAAAAAAAAAACTATGTCACAGGCAAATAAATGCATTTTAAGTAAATAGAAGTATTTTTTTATTAATGAAAATGACATTCTAGCTTACGAATTGGATAATCAATTAGACAGACCACCCACTTACGTGGACAAGCCATTGGACACGTGTACGGATGCTTACCGCACGACTTTTTCCAAGTGGATTGAAGTGAAGCATTATTTGGATCATGTTGATCCATTGAGCTTGCGTGGAATACAATGATCATTTACGTGTGGTGCTTAGTAATTACCAAAAAGATTATTTTTCTTGTAAAGAAAAGGCTTATTACGTGTTAAGGGTACGTTTATTTCGAGAAAAATTAATAATTCGAAAAATATTTTGCTAAAAATAATTACTTATATTGTTTACATAAATGAATAAATGAAAAAAAATTTCCATTATCCATGAAAATTTTAAGACGTAAAGTGTTGTCAATGATGGAACAAGTACTATGAGCTATTATTTTCGATAAGATATTTTTCAAATCAAATTAGTTTTCATGAAATAGATGAGGCTAACTTATTAAAAGAGACTATTGATGTGCAAGCGGCACGCGAATGGCTTTTTTGCCTCTTTAGACAAAATCTAATATTTCACTCATATTGAATAGGTGAATCTCAAGTCGGTCAGCAAGTTCGATGAAGGGGAACAAGTAATTATGAGGGTTGACATTGTGGAATTGCAAAGTACAAGGGACGTTATTGACTTAATGCTCCGTTTGTTCCATGAAAAATAAATAAATTTAAAAATATTTTTCTAAAAATGATAATTTATATTACTTATAAAAATGAATGAACGATTTTTTTTTACCATCCATGAAAATGCTTAGATATATATTGTTTTTAATAATGAAAATATTTTTCATTGGCTACTTTTTTCAAACGATAGAAATGATAATTTTTAGGAGATTTTTTTATAGATTATTAATCTAAAAAATATAGGTCTAAAAGTGTAATAAATCCTATTTTGTGAAATGATATTTTTTGGGCCCCTTAAATCCGTCATATATATTATAATTATTATTTTTAAATCGGTGGAATTGGAATGAAGTGTTTGTTGCAAGAAAATAATGATCTGATGTGATACTAAATCCACCACCCAAAAAATAAAAAAAGGATAACTTAATCATGAATCTTCTCACTTTAGATTATTATAACAATAATCAACCATGGGTAGCCGCCAAGAAAAATGATAGATATTATGTAAGTTCCAGCATCTTTTGTGGCATGATAGCATTGACCATGGCATGATGCATGTTACTAAAGATAAACGGGGATATCGTCCACGAGCTGACGATTTGGAGGAGATTCTACGCTATAATTGTGCTGATTCTTTATTATTGATCGATGGCCCTATTCTAATTTCAGAGATAAACCGAAAAATCGACAATGTTGGATTTTTTTTTTTTTTTTTTTGTGCTGGTAATTCAATTTCCAAAAAAAAAAAAAAACTTTACCAACCCCAGTTATCATCTACCTTCCGAATGAGAAATTATTTAATATTGGTCTCACGACTTGCTTAATGTAGTTTTACCCTCCTTAATCAACAAAACACAAAATTAAAGTTGTACCAATTCAACATAAATATTATATTTCAACATTTCAAGCAGCAGAAAGAAGTTGTTTCCCATAAATTTAAGCTGTTTTTTTTTCTTGTTTGTTTTATAAGCAATTGACTAATGGTTCTTCCATTAATTCAAGTTCAAGTATAACATTGAATATTTTCATACAATTCATTAACTAAATTGAACATGTACCAAAATATCAATGATCGCATTGAATATATTCAAAATTTAAGAACTGCATTGAATAAATTTAAAGTTCATGGACTATTTATCTCATTATTTCTAAATTAAAACTCTTAACATGATTGACAAAACATGATCATCGCGTACAGGACTAGAGCTTTTATGAGAAATACAAGCTTAAAGTAGTTGCTAATAATCATTACTTCTTATCTACTTTAAGTCCTGCATGATCGATATATAAGAATTTTATAACGCCTTCTTGGAAGTTTGATGTAAGCCAAGTTGTTGAATGGCCTTACTTAGCATTTTCTATATTTGCCAGGTCAAGTTAGCTGGCAAATCAAAATAATTAAAAATTAAGGGCTTTTGTATTTTTTTAATACATGAGTGGTTCACATTGAATAATTGGAGAATACGAAAAATCCAAATCAACTAATTGATGATCAAGTCATTATACAAATGCATTTCAAAGTGTGAACCAAGAAATTCAATTATCACATGATTTCTTGTTTTACTCTATAAGCAATAATTCATAGATGATTGCCACAGATAAGTTGCTTTTCATGGAGTTCCTAAGAGTGATTATTGATGTACGGATTCTTAATTAAGGAGCTATAAGTCATATTGATATTGTTTTTGGGAAACCCAACAATATCAAAGATGATTCAGGGACTAAATAATATTCAAAATCTATTACTAAAGTAAACTGAGCCATCGCTTGAATGATTTATCCCCATGAAATGGGATGTTATGATTATTAATAATTAGTATGAACATGATCTTATATACGTACGGATTGGACGGAGGTCAATAAATAGTTGGTCCCTCGTGGGAAATACAATGACGCGGTTGTGACTAGACATCTAGCTGTACAACTTTAAGTATACAATAATCCACGTGACTGTGGAGGGATAATGTCTGCCCTAGCCCTACCATATTTCTCTGTATTTAATTCTCTGCGTCGTGTCCACATGGGCATGTGAGAAGCTATGGGGAAAAAATTAAGGATTGTTATTGCCAAAAATAAATCCTAAATTGATATATCGATATGATATTTTTTACGAATTAATTTTCATATTACAAAAAATTTTCAGTTCATACGTTAGTGTGACAAATTTACCGAATTCTTAGGATAAACTTAGGAATTTTAGCATATTTTTCAAAATGTGAGGAAACTAATTGATAAAAATAGCGGGTTTGCCGATCTAAATTAGTTTTCTCTAGATCTAGCTCCCTAGGAAGACATTGTTGGGGAAACCCAATCATGCTGAGTTCACACATTAGATTCATGTTGCAAACCGATCATTCAAGTTATTTGCCATATGTGTTTCCACGCTAGTATCTTTAACGGGGATACTAGACAGAAGCTGTTGACATAAAATAGCGCTTAAGTTCTCGATTGACAACTGGACTTGGAGTGGGCGAGCAAAATGCCACAAATGTAAAATTCGATTAGCGTTGGGTGCTTTTAGTCGGAAAATATAGGCAATCAACAAGACGACTAAAAAGTTTTGGAAACGGTAAAAACAAAAGGAGATTATTGGTTCTTTATACATAAGTGTCGATGAATGAAGCTCGGTTTCATCAACAAGAATGCCATGGCTAAAACAAATCACTATGAGCTAGTTTCCAGGTGTAATGGGACCAATAGTTTCGGACACAGTTCGCTTGGGCGGCATGGCATGGCTATAGAGAATGGAACCGACACGATCATGATGCAATGGAGCCGAAGATCTCGGAAGCTACCGGCCATAAAAGCCGGGAAAAATGGGTCGTTTCAAACATTAGGAAGTGGAGCCCCAAGTCACAAAAGTATTGGTCATCGCTAATTGTGAAAAGTGGAGAAGTGCGACTTTCGAGTAGTGGATTTATTTAGGAATTGCATATAGATACATGCTGTTGAATCCCAGGAATGACGTGGGATATGTTTGCTTTCTTTTAGAGGATTCTAGTTCCACTAAAGATATTGCCAACGAAGCCATGAATATAAATTATTTAATTTTATCTGTTACCTTTAATCTCCTAATCAAATCATATTTCCTAGCTAAGAATCAATAAATGACCCTACACACTCTTTATCAATTCATATTTCAAAAGGTTTTATGTCAATAACTTTTCCATAAAATATAAGTGAGTGGAGAGTAAATTTATCATGAATGTATTGGTTCAAGATTTTTTATAACAAGAAAATTAATTTAGAATAAATTTGATGCTGTGTACTGTCGTTGTTTGTTGTTTTAATTTTGGTGCACTTTGAAATAATATATTAAATTAAATTAAATTACAATGTGATGGACCAGAAAAGTTTAAATTAAATAAAACCGGCGAGACCCAATTTTTCTACGAAGTAAGCGAAGGCAACGTGCTGCACGTGCCTTTGAAAAGGACCGCGTCGTTCAGGAGTTCGGTGTGGATAAGATCGCCACTCCATATGTATATTTATTAATTTATTGATACAAGAAATGAATTATTTTATTTTTGGAAAAATAAAGAATAAAGTGAAAAAGGAGAAAGCCTAATGAGTTTACCCCGACCACGGTCTAATTCTAATGATTACCGGTCCGTCCCTACAACTCCTCTCGCCTGTTCATACGTTGTCTTCTTTCTCGCCAGCTGTAGCTCCAGTTCAAATGGCTTTTATACACACTGTAATATATGTATCCGAATTTATATGCCACAAAAACCCTCAATTTTTGTCACGTTCGTACAAATTTAAAGGTTTTGACAACACAAAAAATTGGAGAAATTGTCACAAACCATATTTTATATTAATGCAAATTCGATCATAATTTTTTCAATTTTACTATGATTATATACTATTGTGAAAAATTTCGAAAACCTTTACCGAGCCAAGAAATTTTTTGGTCAATTTTTACAAAAAAATTTTTTACTAATGTAAGGTTTTGATGACAAATTGTCACAAACCATATTTTATATTAATATGATTATTTTTCAATTTTACTATGATTATAAACTTATATTGACCTACTTTTGTTGTCAATTTTTGTTAGTGATCTCTAGTGAAAATTGACCGAAATAATTATATTGAATTTCACACAAAAATTTAGAATTAAGTTAATATCCAGACAATATGTTTAGTACAAATTGAGTAATTTTTTTTTTTAAATTGGGATACTAGCATAGCGGTGGCCATAACTGATGATTTCTTTGACACAGTAAAAATTTCAGGTATTCACATCATAATAAATATTAAATCTTTGGTGGTATCAATTTTTTATTATTGAGTCATTTTAGAGGGGGACAAAGGCAATCCAGAGCTACGAAGTACTTGGTGACACGTATCCCAAATGGAACAATAATTATTAAAAGTGATGTGGATCGTCGTGACCACAACAACAACTGGTTACACATGCTTTAAAGATTAAACTAGTGCAAAAAAGGGTTGTGATCACCATAATGTTTTAGAAGTTTCACATAATTAAATGGCGTCAATTATTTTAATTGTAAAGCAAAAAAGATCGATTTACATTGATAAATTTCGGAATTTAGATTAAAAAATATGTTTTAATTAGTAGCTGGAGGCTACTTAAGCAATTTTTTTTTCTAATGTTTGAATTATTGGTTCACTTTCATTTCTTTATTGACCAATATAAAGGATTGAAGGATGTAGACATAATTACACACATCTAAATTTAAAAATTAATAACTAAAAAATCCCTACTTTTGAACTGTCATTTTTCACTCATTGTCTTTCCCAAAATCGTCGGTATGTAACTCGAATTCTTGATCTCTCTCCCTTCCAAAGAACAAAGAGATGCTTCATAAAGAAAGGACTATCGAATATTCGTGACTTTTATTTACCGGTATAAAAAATTAAATCGTACATATATACATGAATAATTACTGCCGCTATGGAATACTTTAGGGTAGAAAGTGAAATTGCTAACATTTTGGAAAAAAATAATATTAAATAAGAAACTTCATTTCCCACCATTTCGTATAGAATGCATTAATTTCACCACGTCATATTTTTGAGCAAGTCCTATCTCCACTTGCATAAAAAAGATGAATCGTCTCGTGCCCACAAGCTAACCTCACCAATTCTCTAGGACTCATTCTCGATTCATCGTTTGAAAAAAAAAAAAAAACGCCTTCCCAATTCATCACTTATTAAAAAATTGACAAAAATGACACTCTTTTTTTTTTTAAATTTGAAAATTGCTGAAAGAAATGGCTCTGACATTGTTATTAATTTTTGTAATTTCTCTCATTTTTTTCAAAAATATATTTTTTGGGTGATGACAGATATTTTTGCTGTATTAAAGGACAAGCGTGATATCTCTCTTTCCTCTGTCTCTGCCTTTATATAAACCCTCCCCTCCTCCCTCCTTCTCCACTCATTTCATATAGTTCTCTCCACTTATCAAGCTCGCCAACACTGACCATCATTCCCAGAGAGAGAGAGAGAGAGAGAGAGAGAGAGAGATGGGGAAAGAGATAGTGAGCGCAGAGGAGGAGATGCAGAGATGGCTGATGGAATCCTCGTCGTCGTCTTCGTCGTCGGTGCATGAGCAGCCGAAGCTGCCGCTGCTCTCGCTGAACCACGTCTCGTTCGTGTGCAAGTCGGTGGCGGAGTCCGTGCGGTTCTACGAGCGCGTCCTCGGCTTCGTCCTCATCAAGCGCCCCTCCTCCTTCGACTTCGAGGGCGCCTGGTAAGTCCCGCCGTGCCCCCTCTTTAGCTTTCCCCTCGTCGGCACCGCTTCCCGATCCATGCTTTGAAAATCGTACCACGTTGGCCCCCGTCTTAGACGTGGCCTTTTCTTTTTTTCACGCGTTTCGGTCGGTCCGGTCCGACCGGAAATGTAAGTGTGGTTCGAGCATGTGGATCTCGCGGCTCGTCCCTAGCTTACTTGGAGATGTTTGGCGTGAGAGTCGAAAGAGCCGATCTACATGAATCCTTCATATGCCATTTCACTCAAATCGACGACAAGCTTTTGAAACGAGCCTCTCAACTTGTAGTGAGAAACGTGTTTTCTCTAAATTGCAATCTTTATTTGCGACCAAAACCTTTTATGATGCCATCTTTGAAACCAAACTGTGGGTTCTTTTTCCTTTTAAAGTTTTGAGAGCTTTCAAAGAAATTTACTCCCATGTGGTCTCTATCATGAAACCCCTTTGGACCTACAAAGAGAAGTCTTTTTGAGATTACAAAGCATTTTAGCCTCAACTTTCCTTGATTTGTGCTTAGAACAGCTTGTTTTGTCCTTTTATATGGTAGCAGCCTTTCTAAAGTGACTTTTGTTTAGTGTGGAAAAGAAGCAGACAGAGGAGTAAACATGTGGTGATAGGGGTTTCCCTTTAGGGGTGTGTTTGTCATATTTATTTATTTATTATTTTCCTCTTTTTAATTTAGCAGATGGCCCCAAGTGCCAAGTGTGCTGGCGAAACAATCCTTACATATATTTAAAATTTTCTAAAGTAATTTTTTGGGGATAATCAAATGCTTAACAAGTGCGAAGCTCATGACGGCTCAGAGTATGTAAGTTTTTCGTAATAAAATATTCAACGAGCACACCAAAAAAAAAAAAAGAAAAACTTTACAAAATCCTGCATTTAATGTGGGTAGGTCGATTATCCAAGATTTGGGATAACCAGATCTTTTCTACTTCCCACCAACTCTTTTGTCTTGGTAGTCTTGCCTTGATTTGTTGAATAAGAACAAGTCTCTAATCCATCACCTGATAGCTTCCTTGAGGCAGTTCTGTTTAGGTAGATGTTTAGTTCTTTTGGAACCCACATGTATAGTAGTAGTCTCTGTGAATATTGATTTTTTCTTCTGCCGAAATTGTCGAATTGAAAAAAGATGTTTGATACACTAGTCGATGGCGCGGACCGGATCTGATAACTGAATCGGCCTTCTCGTTTTCAGGCTGTTCAACCATGGAATTGGCATCCATTTGCTTGAGGTGGAGGATGTTCCTGCAAAGAAAGGGGCTATAAATCCCAAGGACAACCACATCTCCTTCCAGTGCTCCGACATGAAGCTCGTGATGAAGAAGCTCGAAGAGATGAACATCGAGTACGTGACCGCGGTCGTCGAAGAAGGCGGCATCCAGGTCGATCAGTTGTTCTTCCACGACCCGGATGGTTACATGATCGAGATCTGCAACTGCGACAACTTGCCGGTTCTTCCCCTGTCCTCTTGCCCTCTCAAACTCCCCAAAACCAACAAGGACCCATCGCCATCCACATTGTATAGCAAGTTTGATAATCGGAGTTTGGACATACAATGCGCCATGGAAGTTGCGAATCAGATGATGGACAACTTGGTGAAGAACATGTTTGACATCTCGATATGAGCTGAATCTAGGATTCGACGTCGAAGCGAATTTTGCCGAGAAATTCGAAGGATCCCTTTTGTGTATAGAATTTGCCAAGTCTCTCTCTCGATGCAGGTAGCAAAATGAGTGTAAAGATTTGAAGAATAAGGAGATGTTCCACCGTCTGAAAAAGTACAAGCAAATTCAATCTTTGTTTCAATTAAGTAGTGTCTGTCATGTATCCCCTCCTTGGCTCAGCTGTAAAGGCTTTTGCACCCTAGGGTTGTTGATTCCATTGTTGTAGCTTCAAAATATAAGTGAAATTCATCTATTGTTGTATTGTGATTACTTCTGATTGAGCTCATAAAGATTAGCGCTCCTTTGGGGTAAGTTTTGGTGCCTAACTCACTAGTTGCAAAACTAAATAAAACGACCGATCCATCCAAGCTATAATCAGCAAAAATTACCTAGCTATCAAAACTTCGAGTTCACAAATGGTTCAAAAGATCTTGGAATAGCAGTGATGCATCATTACACGGAAATGGAAGGACAGAGACCAGGAACTCTAAGAATAGGTTACAGACTGGGTCTTTCAAAGTTGTTGCCCAAGCCTAATGAAACAAACGCATCATAAGTTGGTATGATATGATGATATAAATTTTAAACGCATAGATTTTACGATAGAGGTAGCCAAAAGTGTTTTTCTATGACATGATTTTGACATGGCTGATTACCACATGTGAATACGAATTGTCCTGTTGCATAGGCCTCAAAGCAATGGTCTCGCTCTTCCATCAGGAAATTACTTTCATTTCCTACATATTTTGCAACATCTTCAACAGCATGCTGTTACTTCCAAAGTATTGCGGACGCATCCACATCAGGACTGGTCTCAACGATTTAATGATGCCAAAGAGTTCCTGGATCGGTTTGAAAGAATAGCACAAAAGCTTCCCGCTAAGGCTCCCGTCCTTTTCGCTGAGGGGTTTTATGGTGAAAATGCTGTCGACAAGACCATACCATCTAGCCATTCTAGAACACGTAGTTGGAAAAAATACAATGAAGTCGGTTATGAAAATTTCAGCATGAACAATCCGTGTCGCATACAAAATCATTCTTATTGATTGCAAAACTTCCCGCCATGCCACAAAATGTTCTCCATCACATTGTCGGGGATAATTACATTTCCGACAGCTTTTATAGAGCCAAATTACATAAACCGATCAGCCATATTCTTCGGAGCATATGAACAAAAGCTGGAATCTTGAACCGACCAAAACCTCAGCTTTCACTTCAGCAATTTCAGGGTATAATTCTCCCAGCGCCAAAATTGTTCTCCTTGATTATGCTCCACTTCAAGTGTGCCAAAAATCCCCATGTAATGCATCCAACATCCCAAAAAGGTGAGCAGGGGCCCTTGCTTGCTCATTTTTTCAGCTGGCTTCAGTAAATGCTGATGCCATCAAAATTTTCATAACACTCAGTTATTTGAGGGCTCTTATGATACATGATCGCCTAAATAAGCATAAACTCTTAGTTTAAATGCTCTTCCCAATTCAACAACCTCAGATTCCCTCATCTGTCTATGCATACTGTCTAGCTGCATAATCCTAATATTTCTTTGGGACATCCGGTTTGCTACGTTAACGGTCAAGCTGGCCATATCTCTGCTGTTTGTCAACATTTGTAAGCTAGCAGCAGAACAGGCAGGGTTGGACACAAGTCGGTTGAGAAATATCAAAGCTTCCCGCATCAGTAAGCTCCTGAGAAATGGTACAGGTTAGTGCACGAGAAATGAAGGCAAGATAAACTAAGGCTTCAGATGTTTTACGGAAAATGAATAATTTAGAATATATTTTCGCAAAAAATGATCGCCTTTTACCACTCATAAAAATGAAGGGCAAAAATATCTTCATCATCCATGACAATGTTTAGACATAAGTTGTTGTCAATAATGAAAATATTTCCATTGACTAGTTATTTCAAGTGATACGAGTGATTATTTTTTGGAAAATTTTTTTCAAATCACTCATTTTTCACGAAACAAACAGACCCAAAGTCAATAGCAAAGACCTCAATGGGGATGTTACAGAACTAATAATCAACTGGTATTTCAAGAATAACATGCTGAAAGTAAATGCAAGCACAAGCACCTTCAAATTTCACAGATAATAGCGATGCCATATGACTGCGATGTTAAATTTAACTATCTAACAAATGAATCATCAACTAAAGAAGAAATAAAAGGAAGAGTACCGCATCCAGCATACTGTTTGTGTAAACTGTAGAACCTTGCAATATCTTTAGCTAGTTCTGTCATGGTACAGACTATAGTTGGTGAATCCACTTACAGAAATC
The DNA here is from genome assembly GCA_017140595.1 of Eucalyptus curtisii. Classification (NCBI taxonomy): domain Eukaryota; kingdom Viridiplantae; phylum Streptophyta; class Magnoliopsida; order Myrtales; family Myrtaceae; genus Eucalyptus; species Eucalyptus curtisii. Next base: position 4,198,154 of record CM029500.1, on the reverse strand, counting down.
ATCATTCTTGTACTGGCATGCAGCAGGCCTTGTCACCTTTCCCCAAAAATTTGTTCAATAAAATATTTCTTACTGGCTTTTAGAGAATTCAGGAGAGAGGCCCTAAAGATCAAACTAAAGAGGCAAGGAAATTAAAGAGGCAAGGAAATTGAAGTTGCAATTTCTCACAACAAATATCATCTTTGGTATATTCTTCAGGGAATTGCTACAGCAACCCAATAAATCAAGCTACATGCAAAGGAAGTAGAGCCAAAAAGATGCCAAGATGCTGGTCATAATCAAGTACCTTTCTTTCAAGATATCTGGCTCCTCAGTAGGGCCTCCGGCTTCCACATCCATCTCTGATATCAAAGCTTGCAAAATCAACATAAGGAAATTCGCTCGACTGGATAGCTTGTGATTCATAAGGATTTCAAAGCCAGTTGTTCCAGATGAGGCTAAAAATGCCAGAAGAATTGTTGCTCTTCTTTGAAGTTTCAAGTCCTACAAGTGGACATTAAGTGGAATTCCAATGAAGAGATGATTTTGTTCACACTATCATTAGTAGAAATGCTAGCTTAAAATATATATTGACAAAAACAAGAAATAAGCTTTTGGCTGATTATCATATTATATCAATGTACATCAAAGCAACCGTAGAACACAAGAACACCTGAAGAACAATCCTTACTAAGAACAATCCTTACTTGTCTGCCACTTCCCCTAGAAGATACACAATCTGCCAAGGCCTCAAGAATGACATCAGATCCTCCAAAAATTGTCATTTTTTTGTCCTCGTTGCCATCCATAGAGGAAGCACATTCCCTATTTTTAAAACCGCAGGAGAATATCTCCAAGATTTTAGGACCTACAGATAACGATAGAAACTTAAATTGTAAGGATTATGAGCTTATGCTAGCAAGAAGCACATCTACCAAGGCCCGCTTTCAAGGTCCATGGATAATGTAACATTGCTAATTAACCTCAATCTGATCTCTTAAGTCCCAGCAAACTATGCTCATAGAATGAAATTCAAAAGGAAAAGTTCACATAAACTTCACATACTATTTAATAGAAGGAACATCAGATGGAATGCTTGCTCTTGGACACATAATCCAGATTCCTTCTTTAGAAGTGTCGAAATGCTTTCAGGAACCAGTGGACATCCGAACCTGATAAATAGAAGTCAATTAAATCAAGTTTAAAAAGAGTCAGAAAATTGCTCATCTTTTTCTTTGGGAGTATTTAAGGTGCGCATGGTAAAATTTCTTGGCCGGGGAAGAGTTTTTTTTTTCCAAAAATAGTTCTTTTCTATTTCTATTAGAGCACGGTTTACGAGCAAAAAAAACCCGTTTGTTAAGCGCACAAAATTTCTATTCTTGGAATGGAAAAAAAAATAGAAATGCGTTTGGTAACGCAACGATTCTTTTTTGTATTTTTTTTATTATTTTTTGTATTTATTTGTTTTTTTATTTGTTTTTATTCTTTTTTGTTATTTTTTGTTTTTTTTGTATTTATTTGTTTTTTTATTCTTTTTTTGTATTTATTTGTTTTTTATTTTTTTATTTTCTTGCGTTTGTTTTTTATTTGTATTTATTTGTATTTATTTTTTGTATTTATTTGTTTTTTTATTTTTTATTTATTTTTTTGTATTTATTTGTTTTTTATTTATTTTTTGTTTTTTTTATTTTTTTGTATTTATTTTTTTGTATTTTATTTGTTTTTTTTATTTTCTTGTGTTTGTTTTTTATTTGTATTTTTTTGTTTTTATTTCTTTTTTGTATTTTTTTGTATTTATTTGTTTTTTTATTTGTTATTTTATTTTATTTATTTGTCTTTTTATTCTTGCTCACGGTCACGGTCGGCGGGCGGCGGTCGCGGCAGCGGTGGCGGCGGTCGGCGGCCGGCAGCGGTGGGTGCCGGCGACGGCCCGGGCGACGGGGCGGCGGTCGGTGGTGGCTCCGGGCGGTTGGAGGTGGCCACGGTAAGAGAGAAATAAAACAAAAATAAAAAATAAAATTTGCTTATTTCTAGAAATTGTTCCCTGGACAAGAAGTAATTTTTTTGTTTCTCGTTTTTATTCTCGGGCTAACTTTTCTATTCCGGGGAATAGAAATCAACTTGGCGTTACCAAACGGGTTTTACGTTCTTTTTTGTTCTAGGAAACAAAAGAATAGAAATTCTTATGAATAGAAATATTCTCATGCAGACCCTAAATTGGCAGGTGCAATCAGAGCTTACTTTTCCCTGTCCTCATAAGCACTACCCCGTAGCAGAATCAAATTCATGATGGAGACAGCCTCTACCCTTATACATTCTTTAGTGTTCTTCTTTACAAGTTGACACATAAGTTCAAAGATAGAAACTCAGTCTTGAAAGGAGAACAACAGCATGCTATGACTCTTCATCAACTTGATTTCTGGATCAGAATAGCTTAAGCCATGTGAACCATAGACAGTGGGAGATCTCTCATCCCAATTCACAGAAAGAGGGTGTCCACTGATTCCACTTCCACATTCACGTATGCACGAAAAACTGTTCTTGGATAGAAGTCCCTCTACTATGATATTTTCCCTGAGTAGAGTGCACTGGAAAAATCAAATTAAAGCTCATAAGCATCTAGATATTACCTAATTAAATAGAGTTAACATAACATCAAAGTACATGGCATCTTTGGCACCAATCATAACACTGAGAAGGCATTTTATATGAGGGATACACCACATAGCAGTTACACATGGTTTAGCGAACCAATTAAAACATGAGACACATACCCACATGCACCGATAAGATGAGATCCATATCACACTGGCTATAGTAATTGGTTGATTACACCACATAATCACTGCTACGTGGTGCATCCGTCCCATAAAATACTTACTCAATGTCAACACTCATATACTACACGAAAGGTATTCTCGCCACAATTTTTTCGACACACGGACCCTTGGAGTCATAACTTTGGCGAAAGGGACACTTAAGTCGTAACTTTCGAAAGATACATTTAAGTGCCACATTTTAAGAAAAGTGGGACACACAGGTGCCATCTTCGGCGAAGTTGGCCGAAAATCATACGTGGCATTAAAATATTAATATTTACGATGTGTCTTCTTGGGAGAGCTGAGTCGGCTTGAATTCACCCCAAACGACGTCGTTTCGGGTGTTGGCCAAAATAGAACTCTTAAATCGGCCAAAACGACGTCGTTTTGGCATAATTTGAATTTTAATATAATATATAAATTATTTAAATTTAATTTAAAAATAAATTTATTTAAAAAATTTTAAAAAATAAATTTAAAAAATTTAAAAACTTTAAAAAATTAGAAAATTTTTTAAAAATTTACAAAAAATTTTAAAAATTTACAAAAAAATTTTAAAAAGTTACAAAAAATAAAAAATTTAAAAATTTTAAAAAATTTTAAAAAAAAATTTAAAAATTTATAAAAATTTAAAAAATTTAAAAAATTTACAAAAAATTTCAGCCCTCAGCCGCCTCCTTTTTCTATTTTTTTTGGTAAATTTTTTGTCAATTTCTAATTTTGTAAAATTTTTAATTTTTAAAATTTTAAAAATAAAATTTTTAAATAAATTTATTTTTAAATTAAATTTAATTAATTTTTATATTAAAATTTTTTACCACGTCGGCACCAAAACGACGTCGTTTAAGGTGTTAGCCAGAATAGAGCCCTTAAATCGGCCAAAATGATGTTGTTTTGGCATAAGTTGAATTTTAATATAATATAAAAATTAATTAAATTAAATTTAAAACAAAATAATAATATAATTTATATTTATTTTAAAAAACGGAGGAGGAGGAGGAGGAGGAGGAGGAGGAGGAAGGGCCGGCCGGCGAGGGTAGAGCCCTCGCCGCCGCCCCCCGCCGTCGCCGGGAAGGTGGGGAGGGTCGGTCGGGGCCGCCTCCTTTTTTTTTTATTTTTTTTTTAATTTTTTTAATTTTTTAAATTTTTAAATTTTTTTAAATTTTTAATTTTTAAATTTTTAATTTTTTTTTTTTTTAAATTTTTGAGTTTTTTTTTTTTAAATTTTTTTTAAATTTTTTTAGTTTTTTAGTTTTTTTTTTTTTTTAAAATTTTTTAAATTTTTTTTCTAAATTGTTTTAAATTGTTTTAATTTTTTTAAAATTTTTTGAATTTTTTTTTGAAATTTTGATTTTTTTTAAATTTTTGTTTATTTTTTAAATGTTTTAAATAAATTTAATTTTAAATTAAATTAAATTATTTTTTATATTAAATTTTTTATCACATCGCACCAAAATGATGCCGTTTTGTTTTCGTTTTCACGGAAAATTGCACGTCGGCGTTTTGGCCGGATTAGCACTCAAGTGATCCATTTTGCTCCGATTTTAACACTTAAGTATACATTTCATAAGTTATGACACTTAAGTGTCCATTTATGCCAAGTTATGGCATTTGAAGCGTTCTTTTGCCCAATTTTTTCTTATCAGTAAATGAAACAATTTCATGGTGGAAATAACATATAAGTTAGATAGGCCAGTAATTCCATGGGTTGATTATAAAATGAATAAGTAAATATTAAAAAGCACAAGCAAATACATGATTCTACCCTCCATCAAATTACTAAAATGACACCATTTTAAAACATGCATAGAATTAGCAAACAGCGTCACGGAAACACTATCGATACAATCAAGGAAAGAATGCCTAAGGAAATGACCTTTGTCAATGTTATGCCAGAAAAACGCATTTATTTAGTGTTCATGAATGAACTTCAAGTTTTCCAGTGCTCATCCTCTACTCAAATCTGCTTTTATTGGCAGTCATTGCTCAAGTTCTTCAAGGATATAAATGAACACAGATAAAACACTTCATGACAGAAAAGAGAAGGCAAATATCTGATGTCAAAAATTGAAGATGCTACTATTCAGAGAACTGAAGTAAAATTAATTCGTCAGAACAATCAATTATATACCTTTCCCCACATTTCCTTTCGTCACTACATAGATGCTTTAGAATCATGTGCAGTATACAGAGGGACCTATGTACAATACTGACCTGTAGGCTGTACCCAGGAAGAAAAGGTCACCCAACATAATATAAATTAATAATATGCATCTGGGGATAAATTCAACTTCAGCCGGAAAGAAAATGGGAAATGAAGGAGGTAGCTGAAAAATGCATAGCCAAGAAGGTATTAACTCCTATTAAGCAAATCAAGTTCCTTATTGTAACAGATAAACAAGAATCAAGAAAAAAGCATCACAATCAACCTTTCTCACCCCTGAGCTGACAATGGACAACATACATGACAAAACAACTAATCAAGATCACCGAACCTGTGACTGAGAAAGCATAAAGCAACATATGGGACTTCCTAGTCGATAGCATGTTAAGGTGGGAAATGAAAGGAAATGAAAATGCGTCTGCATAAAAAATCAAAGGAAAGTGCGGACACCAACCTGAAGGATGTGAATGACTTTTTACCCTCAAAGATTCAAATAAGTAAGGATATCATGAAAGAAAATATCTGAGTTTGTATCAAAACACGCAAGATTACCTAGAATAGCATAGTTAAGCTCCATTAGCACAGCGAGCCCAAGCCTCGCGAGCAGAGGATGAGCGAGAGAGAGCAGCTCGGGGTGGGGTCCGGGGCAGAACCTTCTGCATAAGGACGTCATCGCGCTCCCCCTTCATGGAAATTTGCCTTTCTTCTCTCACGACCCAAATTTATTCAAGCATTTTATTCAAGTATTTGATTACGACATCTCTGTGCCCTTTTCCAACTCATTTTGTTGATGGCTCCAAACACATCTTCCCCATCATTTTCTCCGATTATGCACGTACGTTGCACGTGTATCGCACGTCAAGTTTTTGAACCAATGACAAGAGATTGGGTCACTTCAGCAAGCATCAGGGTTGATGCATCTGAGTTCCTGGTCTCTGTCCTTCCATTTCCGTGTAATGATGCATCTCTACTATCCAAGATCTTTTGAACCATTTGTGAACTCAAAGTTTTGATAGCTAGGTAATTTTTGCTGATTATAGCTTGGATAGATCAGTCGTTTTATTTAGTTTTGCAACTAGTGAGTTAGGCACCAAAACTTACCCCCAAAGGAGCGCTAAGTTTTGTGAGCTCAATCAGAAGTTATCACAATACAACAATAGATGATTTCACTAATATTTTGAAGCTACAACAATGAATCAACAACCCTAGGGTGCAAAAGCCTTTATAGTTGAGCCAAGGAGGGGGATACATGACAGCCACTACTTCATTGAAACAAATATTGAATTTGCTTGTACTTTTTCAGAAGGTGGAACATCTCCTTATTCTTCAAATCTTTACACTCATTTTGCTACCTGCATCAAGAGAGAGACATGGCAAATTCTATACACAAAAGGGGTCCTTCGAATTTCTCAGAAAATTCGCTTTGACGTCGAATCCTAGATTCAGCTCATATCGAGATGTCAAACATGCTCTTCACCAAGTTATCCATCATATGATGTATGAAATTAAGCTTTCTGGCTACACCATTTTAAAACATGCATAGAATCAGCAAACAGCGTCACAGAAACACTATTGATACAATCAAGGAAAGAATGCCTAAGGAAATGACCTTTGTCAATGTTATGCCAGAAAAACGCATTTATTTAGTGTTCATGAATGAACTTCAAGTTTTCCAATTCTCATCCTCAACTCAAATCTGCTTTTATTGGCAGTCATTGCTCAAGTTCTTCAAGGATATAAATGAACACAGATAAAACACTTCATGACAGAAAAGAGAAGGCAAATATCTGATGTCAAAAATTGAAGATGCTATTATTCAGAGAACTGAAATAAAATTAATTCGTAAGAACAATCAATTATATACCTTTCTCCACATTTCCTTTCCTCACTACATAGATGGTTCAGAATCATGTGCAGTATACAGAGGGACCTATGTACAATATTGACTTGTTTGACTAAGTGAGATGAGCTTTCTTACTGTAAGGGGTTCATTTTTATCATTACCTCGGCTTGCTTTTTCTATATCAGCTTTAAGAGTTTCACATGAAATGACAAATTGTCTTGTTTATCAACAGAGACTTAAATTAAAGTTAGTATACCCGAAACAAATGTGCTGTTGATCTGTTATAACAGACTTTTCCAGTCATCATGGCATGCTTGTCTCTCATTTTAGTTGAAATCTTCTAAATCAATGTGCAGGTTATAATGGCATCTCTCAGCATGTCATGTTCGAATATGGTTCATGTTTTTCTTTGGAGCTCATATAATTCTCTTTTTCTCCAGAGATCGCATCATATTCGGTGTTATTATGTTGGAATTTTATGTGGAGATTCAATGTTATACTTCTAAGAGAATTTTGAAATGAGATTTACTTTTGGGGCATAATCTAATTCTGATTGTAGCTAGTGAACGACTTCCTTGCTGGTTGCGGGTATGTTTAAAATAAGGTTTCCTTGGTGGCAAGTCAATCTACTTATTCAATAGATTTTCTTAAATTTGTTGCAGGAAACCCCTGTGTTCTGGCTAGTCTCTTTTTCTTACCTCTAGTGGGCTATGGTGTTATTCCTGTACTTTTTCCACTGGTATGTCTTTGCCTTTTCCACTATTACCTTTGATGTGTGCAAATAGTGATGGAAGTGTTTGCAATAGCTAAAGCTCCTTCTGTTTCCTGGTTCATACGATGTTTAGTCAATCTTCAGCCATTGTCTTGAGCACTTGTGATGTAATTCCATTTTTAGTGTGAAATGATATACTAACACCTAATTTCCAACCCTTGGTCATCTCTTTTCCCTTAGTTAACAATTTTTTGCCCCTAATTACATGCTTATCATCCACTTTGGCTATCCGCTGCTAATCTTCAATATTGTTCTTTATCTGAATCATGCTCAACTCAGGCCTAGCTGCCTTAGGTCAGTTTTAACTGTAAAATTTCCGAAATGGTAATAAATGCTATGATCAATGTCATAGATGCTGAATTGGACTCCCAAGTTCGAAGCTTTGTTTCATCAACATGGAAACATGATGAACATTTAAATAAAGTCGAAACCAAAAAACACCAGATATGCAAGAAACTAGCAAACACTTACGTTTTCCTGGGCAAGCAACCTGTTGATGCTGCTAGATATCAGAAGGAGGCTTCCAGCTCGTGAAGGAAAGTAGATATGCCGGTATTATGTCATTAAACCGATTGCGCGGAGGAGCGGTGGCATGTTCTTGTTAGACAGCCCATTTAGTGTAGATCTTGTCCACTTCCTACCAACTCTTTTGACTTGGCAGTCTTGCCTTGATTAGTTGAATAAGAACGAGTCTCTAATCCCTCACCTGATAGCTTCCTTAAGGCAGTTCTGTTTTGGTAGATATTTAGTTCTTTTGGAACCTACATGTATAGTAGTAGTTTCTGTGAATATTGATTTTTTCTTCTGCTGAAATTGTCGAATTCAAAAAAGATGTTTGATACACTAGTTGATGGCGTGGACAGGATCTGATAACCGAATCAGCCTTCGCGTTTTCGGGCTGTTCAACTACGGAATTGGCATCTGTTAGGAGTAAGGAGGGGTAAATGAGTCTTTATCACTTTTAAGGTTTATTTTTGATGTATATATATTATATTTTATTGAATAATACGCACTACGTTTTCCTCACATGGTATCGAGCGTAGGGCCTAACCCTATACGACGGAGCAGACACTGCCGCCGTCGACTCGCCGCCGTCGACTTGCCGGAATAGTTGGCTGTCACCGCCGCTCACCGGAATAGGGTTTCTTTGCTTCTTCGCGTGGCTTGCTCGCGCAGTTCACTCGCGCTGTTTGCACGGCTCGCGCGTAGCACGTGCGGCTCGCGCGTGCTCGCGTAGCACGCACGGCTTGATCGCGCGCTGCGTGGTGCGCTCGCTCGCGCGACTTGATCGCACTCGCGCGACTCACTCGTGCTCGTGCGATTCGCTAGCTTACCAGGGTTTTTGACAATCCTGTGCTGGTTGGACTTGGATGCCGCTTCCTATCGTGAGACGCGCACCATCTCTCCCTCGTGCTCGTGCTAAAAGGTGGAAGCAGAGGTCGGTGAGCGAGAGGGAAAAACCTTGGCTTATTAGGGGTTTTGTCGGGATGATTTTGTGAGTTAGAATTTTCCTTTGGACTTGGTGGCGTTAGTAAATGAAAAAATTATTTGCCGCTTCCGGGAAACGATTTTTGAACAAAAGAACGCGTTTGAGACGCTTGGTAAATTTGTGTTTTTTTTTTTGGTTTCTTTTAATTTTTTAATATTTTTATTTTACCATTTTTTCTTTCCTTTTATTTTTCATTTTTTTCTTTCTTTTTATTTTTTCTTTTTTCTTCCTTGTGGCGGCGGCCTCGCCTAGCCACGGCGAGGCTCGCCGGCCCCGGCTCTCGCTAAAAGGTGGAAGCCCAGAGGTCGGTGAACGAGAGGGAAAAACCTAGAGAGAGAAGGCGAGCCTCGCCGTGGGTCGGCGACGAAAAAGAAAGAAAAGAGCAAAATAGGAGGACTTGTCGGGATGATTTTGTGAGTTAGAATTTTCCTTTAAGTCAAAAACTGTTCTTTTTTTGGTCGTTGAGATGTTGGGTCATCGAATTTTGGGTTGCTGGTTTCTGTCATGCTACGTTGAGATGCTGGGTCATCGATTTTTGTGTTGCTGGTCTCTATCATGCTGATTCTTGTTCACTCAGCTTCCTGGCGTGAATCTCGTGGATGCTTGTCACTGATTTTAGTTATCTCCAGTGTTCATTATTGGTATTTGGTTGCTGACTTTTGAGCGGAGGTTTGCTGATTTGATTTCGGGCTGCTGTTTGTTGGTGATATATTAACAATTTTGTTGAGTTATTGATTTATTGAGGCTGAGTTGTTTGATGGAAGCTAAGGCAGAGTTTGCTTATTTTTATTTGGAAAATGAGTGATCACTCAAAGAGTACAATTGAAGTAGATCCTGAGAAGAATAATACTGTGATGACTGAGGTGATTTCCTCTTCATCTAATCAAATTACTAATAAGAAGCTCGCAGGTAGTGCTAACTTTCACCAATGGAAGAAAATCGTGAAACTTACTTTGACAGGAAGGAATCAACATAGACACTTAACTGAGTATAAGCCCAGAGATGATGTAACTTGGGATGGTGTAGATGCACATATTCTTGGTCAAATGCTAAATTCTATGGAGAGTAATGTAGTTGACATGGTAACTCATATTGATACAGTTAGAGAACTATGAGAGTATTTGAATGTGCTGTATTCTGGCCAAGATAATTTGTCACGGACTTATGAGTTATCGCAGGAGTTTTATCGATTTGAAAGGAAGGGACGCTCTATTACCCAGTGCTTTGCAGACTTTAAGAGATTGTATGAGGAGTTGAATGCCGTTCTCCCTATTTCAGCTGATGTTCAACAAATGCAACGTCAAAGGGAACGATTGGCTGTAATGGGATTCTTAGGATGTCTTGGTTTTGAATATGAAAATGTTAGGTCTCAGATTCTTGGAGGAGAGAATATAGCGTCACTCACAGATACATTTGCTCGAGTTCTTCGAGTATCTCGTGAGTCTTCTCAGGATACTACATCTATGGTGAGAAGTTCAGCTCTTGTGTCCCATACTCGAACTAGTAGTGGTAATAGGATGATGGAGGAAACCGTGGCGGATATAGTGGGCGTGGTGTCGAGGAGGAGTCGAGGCATAGGAATAGGGAGAGGTTAAGGTAATCAGCATCCTTATGGACAATTCCATATATCTACTGATAATTCGGGAACTACACGAGTTTGTCATTACTGTGGCAAACTTGGTCACATTCAAAAATTTTGCTACAAGCTACATGGAAGACCAGGGCAACAGCACCATTTCACTAATACAACGTCTAATATTGACTCTACTCCACAGTCATCTGAAGACAAGGTAGTGGTTATAACGGTGAGGAATATGCTCGGTACAAACAATCTCAAATCTCACACTGTTTCTTCCACTTGCTACTTTGGCAGAGACAGTAATGCTACCGCATGCCTTTCGGCTACTTCTCATCCTTGGATCATTGATTCAGGGGCTTCTGATCACATGCCAGGTCTTTCAGGTATATTTTCCTCTTTTTCTCCTTCTTCGTCCATAGTTACTCTAGCCAATGGGTCACCTACACATGTTAAGGGAATTGGCACAGTTAACCCAACTCCTTCATTACCATTGTCCTCAGTGCTTTATCTTCCACAATTTCCATTTAACCTCATGTCTGTTAGTAAGTTAACCAAAAACTTTAAGTGTTCAGTAACTTTTTATCCTGATTCTTGTGTCTTCCAGGATCTGGCTACAAAGAAGACGATTGGAAGAGGGCGTGAGGAAGGGGGGCTGTATATACTTGAAGATGCTTCTTCAGTTGCTTGCACAAGTGTTGTGTCCCCACATCAAATCCATTGTCGTCTTGGTCATTCTTCTCTACGTAGTCTTCAAAAGTTGGATTCTAGTTTTCAATCTCTTTCTAGTCTAGAGTGCGAGTCATGCCAACTTGGCAAATTATATCGTGTTAGTTACACACTTCGAGTCATTAAACGATCAGCATCTCCTTTTTTATTAGTTCATGCAGATATTTGGGGTCCATGTCATGTGGTTTCCAATTCTGCTTTCAGATATTTTGTTACTTTTGTCGATGACTATTCCAGAGTTACTTGGTTATATTTAATGAAAGATCGTTTAGAATTATTTTCTATTTTTGTGCATTTATATCTAAAATTTATACTCAATTTGGCATGCATGTTAAAGTTCTGCGTTCTGATAATGCTAATGAGTACTTTTCCACATCTTTTTCTGATTTTATGACTCAACATGGTATGATTCATGAATCTTCGTCCCGATACTCCACAATAGAATGGTGTTGCTGAACGGAAGAATAGGCATTTATTGGAAGTTACTAGATCCATGTTATTTGAGATGAAGGTCCCAAAAACCTTTTGGTCGATCGATTGTTCTAACCGCATGTTATCTCATTAATCGTATGCCTTCTTCTGTTCTACAAGGTGGTATTCCTTTTTCCACCTTGTTTCCTAGTGAACCACTGTTTGTTCTACCACCCCGTATCTTTGGTTGTGTCTATTTTGTTCATGATCATCGACCTGGAGTATCAAAACTTGATCCCAAGGCACTCAAGTGTATGTTTATGGGTTATTCCCGCACTTAAAAGGGATATCGCTGTTATTCTCCATTACCGAGAAAATATTTTGTAATAGCTGATGTTTCATTTTTTGAATCCACTCGTTATCATAATGTTCCAATTAATGTGTCTGAATTGGATGAAGACTTGTATGTGACCACCATTCGGTCTACTATTCCAAATGTATTACCAGTATCTATAGAGAAACCACCTTCTCTCCAGGTTTATACTCGACGTCCTCGTGTTGCTACTACTGCTCCCCCCGCTCCTCCTGTCACTACTACGTCGTCTTCTGCTCCAGATTCACCATTAGCTGACCCTCCTCTTGTATCTAATCTTGATCTTCCTATTGCTCATCGCAAAGGTACACGTACTTGTACTCAACATTCTATTGCAAATTTTATTTCTCATTCTTCTGTGTCTCCTACTTTTCAAGCCTTTTTAACTACTGTTGAACAATATCCTATCCCCAAGTCTGTCGCCGAGGCATTACAAAGTTCTGGCTGGAGGACAGCAATGGAAGAAGAATTAAAGGCTCTCGAGATTAATCAAACTTGGGATTTAGTACCACTTCCTCTAGGCAAAACTGCTATTGGTTGTCAATGGGTGTATGCTGTAAAAGTTAACCCCGATGGTTCTCTTGCTTGTTTAAAAGCAAGACTTGTTGCCAAAGGGTATGCTCAGGTGTATGGGGTTGACTATCTAGACACATTTTCTCCTGTTGCCAAACTTCCCTCTGTTCGTATTTTGATCTCTCTTGTTGCAACGTATAACTAGCCTCTATTTCAGCTTGATGTTAAGAATGCTTTCTTGCATGACACTCTTCATGAGGAAGTTTATATGGAGCAACCTCCGCGGTTTGTTGCTCAGGGGGAGTTTGGATTAGTTTGCAAATTAAAAAAGTCTTTATATGGTTTGAAACAATCTCCATGGGCATGGTTTGGAAGATTTTTTGAGGTTGTACTGTCATTTGGGCTATTAAGATGTGAAAATGATCATTCTTTCTTTTATAAACAATCAGGGGGAGGTAAACTATTCGTGATTGTGTATGTTGATGATATTATCATCATGAGAGATGACTTGGTTGGTATAGCTGAGCTAAAAACCTATCTTCAGCAACGGTTTCAAACTAAGGACTTAGGAAAATTGAAATATTTCCTAGGAATCGAAGTGGCGCAATCACAGAAAGGTGTTGTTCTATCACAGCGAAAATATGTCTTGGATTTGCTCACTGAGACAGGTATGTTGGGATCAAAGCCTCTTGATTCACCCATGGAACAAGGGGTTAAATTAGTTGCTGATGGAGGAGAAATTCTTAATAATCCCGAGAGATATAGAAGACCGGTAGGTAAGCTGAATTATCTTACGTTACTCAACCAGACATTGCTTTTCTTGTCGTGTAGTAAGCCAGTTTTTGTTTCCCCTCGTACATCTCTTGGGATGTAGTTATTCGGATATTGAGGTATTTGAAGAAAGCTCTGGGAAAAGGAATTATCTACCAAAACCATGGTCATGTCGGGGTTGAAGGGAATGGGTCTCCATATGATAGAAGATCAACTACTGGGTATTGTACCTTAGTCGGAGGAAATATGGTATCATGGAAAAGTAAGAAACAAAGTGTTGTTGCCCGCTCTAGTGCCGAGTCAGAATATAGAGCCATGACACAAGTGACATGTGAATTAGTGTGGATTCGACAGTTATTGACTGAGTTAGGCTTTAAAGATTTAGTACCCATGACTCTATGGTGTGATAATAAAGCTGTAGTGCATATAGCTTCCAATCCCGTGTTTCATGAGAGAACAAAACACATTGAGGTTGATTGTCATTTTATCCGAGATAAGTTGCAAAGTGGAGTAATTCTTCCCAGTCATATTTGAACCAGCGAACAACTTGCGGACGTCTTCACTAAATCCTTGGGTAATGGGAGGATAGAACATATTTGTAACAAGCTGGACATGATTAATATTTATGTTTCAGCTTGAGGGGGAGTGTTAGGAGTAAGGAGGGGTAAATGAGTCTTTACCACTTTTAGGGTTTATTTTTGATGTATATATATTAAATTTTATTGAATAATACGCACTACGTTTTCCTCACAGCATCCATTTGCTTGACGTGGATGATGTTCCTGCAAAGAAAGGGGCTATAAATCCCAAGGACAACCACATCTCCTTCCAGTGCTCCGACATGAAGCTCGTGATGAAGAAGCTCGAAGAGATGAACATCAAGTACGTAACCGCGGTCATCGAAGAAGGTGGCGTCAAGAGTCGATCAGTTGTTATTCCACAACCCGGATGGTTACATGATTGAGATCTGCAACTGCGACAACTTGCCGATTCTTTCTCTGTCCTCTTGCCCTCTCAAACTCCCCAAAACCAACAAGGACCCATCGCCATCCACATTGTATAGCAAGTTTGAGAATCGGAGTTTGGACATACAATGCGCCATGGAAGTTGCGAATCAGACGATGGACAACTTGGTGAAGAACATGTTTGATATCTCGTTATGAGCTGAATCTAGGATTCGACGTTGAAGCAAATTTTGCCAAGAAATTCGAAGGACCCCTTTTGTGTATAGAATTTGCCAAGTCTCTCTCGATGCAGGTAGCAAAATGAGTGTAAAGATTTGAAGAATAAGGAGAAGTTACACCGTCTGAAAAAGTACAAGCAAATTCAATCAATTAAGTAGTGTTTGTCATGTATTCGCCTCCTTGGCTCAGCTGTAAAGGCTTTTGCACCCTAAGGTTGTTGATTCCATCATTGTAGCTCCAAAATATAAGTGAAATTCATCTATTGTTGTATTGTGATAACTTCTGACTGAGCTCATAAAAATTAGCGCTCCTTTGGGGGTAAGTTTTGATGCCTAACTCACTAGTTGCAAAACTAAATAAAACGACCGACCTATCCAAGCTATAATCAGCAAAAATTACCTAGCTATCAAAACTTTGAGTTCACAAATGGTTCAAAAGTTCTTGGAATAGCAGAGATGCATCATTACACGGAAATGGAAGGACAGAGACCATGAACTCTAAGAAATTACAGACTGGGTCTTTCAAAGTTGTTGCCCAAGCCTAAAGCCAATTTCAAGCTAGTGGGCAATTCAACTCAACAAGACATCTCAAGAAAGGGTCAAGAGGCCATAACATACATGATAATGGGGCTGAGCAACATGCTATCCTCGCAAGTCGCCGCTCATAGTCTCTGAAGCCATCCAGCAAGTCTTTCAGATGCTTCTTTCCCAATCGCAATACCATCTCTGTAGTTCCTTGCTCTGCATATTTTATTCTGGCATTCATAGGAATAAAGCACGGGGCCAACTTTATAGTAACTGTGGAATATCTATTACTTAAATAAGGACATCTAAATGCAATTCATAACTCAAACATGATTAGAAAGAGAAAAAGAAGTCCAAAATCTGATGACCAAGAAGACAAATAATGCAATACAATATTCCTACTATATTCTTCCCGCAAAATTTGAGGCATCCTCAACTTGACATTCTCATTCTCAGCTCCCAGATATCATCGATAATTCGGCTTTGTTGAGGACATCCTGTGGCACCACAACCCTGAACACTGCATAGTGATGATTCAAGCTTTTTTCCCCCTGTAGGCGGTGAACGCTGCCCAACGCTCCCGCACTTGGATTTGGAAAAGCGTAAAACACACGCCTGATTCTCTGATGCACAAGTGCCATCGCACACCTTAAACAAGATGAGATGTAACAGAAAAGCTCTATCAGGGATTTCATCACTCTATTTCAAAAAATATACAATTCTTAATGCTTGTTACGCCAAATGAGTTGCGACTCTCCATGTTATTTTCTCCAGATCTCAAATGTGAAAAATATCTAATCTAGAAAGAGGACGGGAATGCAAAGTGCATTTGCAAAGAACCAGTACTGTCCAAGGCATAATCTAAGATATTTTGGTCAAAGATAATGAGCCAAATAGGCTGCACATGCACCAAACCAGACAGTTGCAGCTGATTTGTTTAACTTACATTGTACATGGCTCCCAAACAAGGTAGATGTCATTGCCAGTGCATAAATATGGTCTACTAGAGAGATCACCATTTCCATAAGCAGTATCATTTTTGTCATCATTGTCGACCTGAATTTCCACATATAGATCTCAGTACCAAGCTGAAATATCGTCAGATTAAATGCAAAGAAGAAGAGAATCAAGCTATAGAATCAAATGCAATAGTTGGTTCCCTATGTTCAGTGCCAAATAATCCCAGAGTATTTCATCTTCAGTGCCAACTAGTTAATTGGTGGACAGTGCATGTGTTAAAGCACTGTCATCAAAGGTGTTCATTTAATAATCAACATATATACAGAGTTGACCATTAGCAAGTCTATCAAGACAATGAAATTGACTAAGGGATGATTATAACATGCATGCAACCAACCATCTGAGAGCTAATTGGAGTTTGAGTTGAGCAATAACAGATGAAATGGTATCATGATATTCGCAAATGTTGAGAAAAGATCATGCACTTTATAACAAAGAAGCAGATGATACTTTAGATGCCATCGTCATGCTAGAAAGGCTTGCCAGGATTTCCTTTACATGTAGAGGAAAAGCTTACGTTATTGGCATCAGTTTTCTGTCTTTTTGCTTGAGAGTTTGCAGGAGATAGAACACACTCCTCTATGGTAGATTCATCTCTGTATCTCACATCAGGGAATAAGTGTCTGTCCCGGGCAGCAGATGATTCAATCACCACTATCGCAGCATGTCGCAACGGGTGACAAAATGAAGAGCTCCTGCCAGTCTGTTCATCTACCCACCACCATGGATGTAGACAAGAAATGGATGTCTCAACTTGCTCCGGTCCACCTGAGGAACAGCGTTGAAGATATGATTCATTTTTATCCATCCAGTCATTTCAGCAGAAGATTTGGTGGAATTACCACATTCAGCACTGGCTTCTGTTTTTGGAGTTGGCCAAGAGCAGACTTCATCACATGCCCTTGCAATCACTTGATTAGATAGAGGATCTACAATTGCTGCAGCATTGACCACCTGTAGATCAGAGAAGGGTGTAACAAAAGCAAAATTTGTGCAATTTCCACAACATAAGAGGTTCCCACACTAGCATAAAACAAAATTGGACGCACGACTTGGGAGCAACATGAAGTGCTACATTTCCTTCCCAAAACCTCTATTTACTATGTCTATTCATGGACATTTCAAAGGACAACTGTCTAAAGGACCCAGCCTTCGAAATGATCAGATTGTTCTCCACTATTATAAAACATATTTCTTCTTGTTTTTTGGTTCAAAAGTCAATAAACAAGACTTTCACATAAAAACTTCACATTCTTGTCAAGGTAATTACAACAAGTAAATCTTACTTCTTGTTACCAGACCCAAAATGATTCTCGTAAGCTAATGCGAGCTATGGTGAACCCTCTAAGGCTTCATGGGAAAAATGTTGAAAGTGCAAACACGGGAGCAGTTAGAAATGATCTTGTCAAACACAATACTTGGATGTGCTTTACTTCACAAGATACTGATTCAAGGGAAAATAAAAAGTAGGACAAAAGGAAGGCCTTAGAGCATGCCAAATTGTCTCACAAAATGTCAAAGCAGTATAATCCCCAGAAAGAAATGATTGCCATATTTTTTTATTATCTTTATTTGGTAAGATTGGGAGGCCAGCTAAGGACTAATATTCAAGACCTCTGAAATCTTGACTAGTCTGAGATATAACTAGTGGCAAACTTGAAGAAATCAATCAAATTTACTTTCATTAATTGCAAGTCACAGGCATACCCAAGCACTTACCACATTACCATGAGATTTCGCCAATTCCAGAGCATACTTCATAAAACTTACAACCGATTGTGAGTCTTCTTCACTAAACCCAGTTATGCCACTGATATTGCTGCTATGTGTAAAATCAGAAGTTAAGAGAACAAATCAGTAATGACATAGGGTATGTATAAATGCACATTATACACATGAATATAGAGTAACAGATAATTCCTTGTGATCTTTGACAAGAAGTAAAATTAGGAAATGCTAAAATAAAGGCCAAATATTTGCATAAACTCCATTTTTGATTGTGAAAGGTGGGAGAGGAAAATGATGAGACTTAAACCTGGCCTAGTGACTTAAAAAGAGTGTTTTCCAACCAACTAGGCAACCCTTGGTTTCTATAGCCAAGATTCATTAGCAGCCATTATGCATGATGGAGATGGCTTGATCAGTTATTCCTTGAAAGTAACTTCTCTGGCTTATATATAACCCAAAACTCCTCTCAGTCCAGATGCAACCGAAACTAATATAACTCAGCAGAACGAAGTAAACTCAATCACATCCTAAATTTCTAAAAACAAAGCCTATCAAATTTGATACGGTCACTCAAACTGCAACTCTTTGTAAGTCTTTGGTTTTCAGATTCCAACTTCCAACTTATCTGCTTGGAAATAAATTCTGAAGGAGGTAAAAAGTAAAAAAGGAACACGCAATGCTGCCCAAGAGAATATTGAAATCCATAAGAAAGTTATCCTGGAAAAACCACCTTAACCTGCTCCTTTAATTGACACAACATTAGAATCAGAGACATCTTCACAGTTGTTGCAAATGCCCTAAACCAGCAAAAATGTCCTAAAATATGATGACAATATGTTGATCTTAAAACATGAACATGCATTACCATGACTGATGGGAATATTTAGAAGAGACGTACTAGGTTGGTGGATGGTATGAGGTGGGCCATAGCTTGCACTGTTCTACCCACTCTTCCTTTGACGATGCAGCATATTTGCAGACCTATTGCAAATTAGCACGAATAAGCACAAAGAACAAAATCCCACTTTGCCATCACATCATGAAGTGAAATAACGCCATTTTCAGGTTACATGTTATAAGGAGTTCTTATGTAGTATATCTTCTTACAAGCATATTCGAATTACAAATATATACTGATTAAATAAGCATGATATGCAGAAAATAAAGCTTTAGAATTTTATTAACAACTAATAGACTTTCCTAATAACAAATCATCTGTGCACTTTGAAAGATTTGAAAAGGATACATGCTTCCACCTAGCATTAGATGGAGTATGGCTTCTTTTCATGCCATAATGAACTTAAATGAAAACGAAAAATGATAAAAAATTCAAGAGATGGAAACTTTGTTCAAATTCAGGGTTTGAAAGCCAAATTGATCTATATATACAGTGACATCGCATCGAGCCACTGAAGTGCTATGTTACACAATCTAATGCCAGTGACAATACAGATGTTTGCCATTGCTTCATTATTATCGACCAGTAAAGATGTTCCGACTACTTATTCACTTGAAAGTACAGTTCACTGTGCAGACATAATAGAGCAAACAATAATAGTGTAAACGACCAATACCAAGAAGCCCTCTTTGGCATAAATAGCCCATAAAGCATTGAAAAAATAAAAATATACAAAGACCAAAAGAAATTCCCAAGCGAAACCTATATTAGTGCACTTTAAACGCAACTATACTTTAAACACAACTATACCTCCTTAAGCAGCAGAAAGGAGATCATTGCCAAAAACTCTTTTCAGCTAAGCGACACTTTGACGCAGACATATAACCCAATATGCATTAGTTACTTAAGTGAGATGTCTCATCCAAAAAAGAAAATGAGGGAGAATTCGTGAAATAAAATTTTCTAGAACTTGGAAAATGGGAGAAGAGAAAAGCATGAACAAATGTCAAATATGCTAGCGGTTCATTGTCAAATACGCTAGGGTCCATGGTAGTGTAAGATGCTCTGTAAGTAAACATTAATGCTCATGGATACTATAACTTGTCAAGGCTGCATATGGTTCTCTCTACAAGTTGTTGAATATAAAGAAAAATATGGGGAAATCAACATGAAATGCTAACAAGAAAACAACCCACTTTTGCCACAAAAGGACTCAACTGATAAGAATTAATTACATCCTTCACGTCACATGGAACTCCATCAAAATCACCATTTTCGGGAGCCAGGCATAAGATCACTGATAGCTGAATTTTTCCTGTCAAAACCATTACAACAACCAGACAGTTCAAGAAATCCATACGAAATCACTAAAAGAATCGTTGAAAAGCTGGGTAGATAAAAGATGATTTGTTGATGAAAAAATACAAACATCTATCCCGGGTTTCCATCAAAAGGACCTCGCAAAGGAATTAATTAGAAGATTCTTCGAGACAATTACCAGTTCATCCCCAAAAGCAAATTACCATATTTTGAGTGGTGCCCCTGTTTTGTTCGGTTTCTTGTTTTCTCGATTTTCTGATCTTTCCATCCTATTTACTTTCTGCTAATGTTCCTTTTCTGCACATCATGTGCAAAAGAGGTATTGTAATTCTATCCAATCAATTTTCATGATTGATAAGGGAAAAACAACAAACTGAGAACTGAAATTAACAAGCAATACAGGTTGTTTTCATAATTGTTCATCAGGTTTTTCAACGCCTTGCATAGCTAATACATACTAGAAAACAAGTTATGGACCAGAAAACACTGGTAGCATTTGAGTTTCATCAGATAACATTCTTCCTGAATCAGGCAATTTGTTTTCATAATAGTCCCTCAAAAGAATTTCCAGCAGTAGAAGGAGAAAATTTAGAATATGCATGCAGACTAGAGGAGGCAAGGAGCACCCCTCATTTACCCCTCAATGTAAGCAAACCATCCACAAAAACCACAGCTTCATCACTCTCAAGTGCGGGTTAGGAGAAAGTCTCTTACAGAGATATTACACCGATGATGAGAACATGACTTTAAATATCTAATGCTGATTGATTTGCTATACTCAAGTTAATGACTTACGGTGCCTCCACTGCAGACGAAGCTCTCTCATAACTTTGGGGCTTAAAAATCCAGATATAATATCTTCGACCCGATGACAATTGACATGCATGGAGTCAGATGATTCTACTCCCTCTTTTATGCTACTTAAAGAGCAGTAAATACGCAGGACTGATGTCTGAAGACTACACACGTGAGTATACACAACAGACATTTAATTCTTTGCATGAAATCACTCCCGTTAAACGACCCTCGCATGATGACAACAACATTGCAATGGCTTTTTAAACTTTTAAACGGTAACCCATAAACAAAAGGCAATAGAAACACCTGGTCAAGCAACTACCCTTATGCTCACTCAATCAGTAAGGCTCCAATCCTGATGACTAAAGCTCCAACTCATGATTTCCATCTTAATACTATAGAATGACATGCGCAGCAAAGATTGTTCCTCAAATTTCAAAGATGCAAGAAACCATGATGTTCAAATATCATCATCATTAATTGGCCAATCACGCCAATAACAAACATAACACCATATGCTCATGAACAAAGAGTGTACCTCCTTCGAGACACTTCTTCTTCACCCGCTTCACGTGATGGAGGTCCTCCAACGGCGCAATTTGACTCAAACGCCTAACCGACAACCAAACAATCAACTCCCAAATTTGAGCGAAAAATCGAACCGGATACTGAAACAGCAAGGTCCGAGAAGCGCAGAACAGAGCTCAGTCCAACGTAAGACACCGAGACTGACCTGATGATTGTGTTCGTGAGCTTCGGCTGCTCAATCTGAGCGGCGACCACGTTCACTGCTTGTAGAAAAAAAGCACATCAGCAAAAGTTCAAGTTCGGATTTTTCGCTCAGGACTCGGTCGGTCAGCTATGGAGAGGATAACCTGTGAGCTGCTGATCAGGCGGCACCGGCGGCCGGCCGGGGACGTGGAAGACTCCCCACGCGCCGTAGTCCTCGCCGCTCATCGTTCTTCGCGGCTATCTCCGGTCACCGGCCGCCCGACGGGAGGTGGTCGAGCACGGAAGCGGAGGGAGATCGCGAGCTCGACGGCGGCTGAACGAGGAAGAAGCTGGCGACCCTCTGGACAGAGATATCACTGGGCCTGAACAGGCCCACTCACTTTCAAGCCCATCCACTAAGGCAAGCCCACATACTATTTTTTTTTTGGTCAGAAGCCCACATACTCTGTTACATTACAGTGGCTCTTGATTGATATTCTCTAAATGATATTCCTTTTTTTTTTTTTTTTAGTTATTAAATAGTACAGGATTTATCGTTTCTTAACATTTGTATCAGGTTATCAGGGGTTAATGCTGAAACGGAAAAAAAAAAAAAAACCGAAAAGATCACACGGATGCGTAAAAAATAAAAAGACACTCAATAATAAAAAAACAATAAATAAATTATTGTTAAGATAAAAGATCGTGGAATGCATCATGAGCAAGCGAAAGCGAATCCCTAATTATTATATGATGAAACAAGGGTTCTGCAAACTTTGACTCCTAGATATGATTTATACGGCAAATATGATTATGTAGTTATAACGAATTGCTATGATCCAAATCCAATATGCATGCTGATGATGATGGTGATATATTAAAAGTTTCAAATAAATGGTCAAAAAATTTCAAAAGAATGACAAATTTTGAAGTGCCATATTTCGGTCGAAATTAATTTCTCAATTTCTATTTTTCTCAAATAAATGGTCAGAATAAAAAAGAATGGATATTATTTCAAATAGAAATAAATTACATTACATTGAAAATACAATTTCATGGAAAAATCCCAAAAGCGTATTTATTTGGTTTCCATGTATCGTTTGCAAGCTCATCCTACGTAGGTTCGTACAAGTAATCTTGCGGAAGCATGAATATGGGTGCCATCAACAATTTTATCAAAGACTACTTTCATCCTAAAAAGGAAGTTACAAAAAAAAAATGAAAAAAAAAAACACGAGCAAAATAAGAAAAAGAAAATTAGCAATAATTTGTGAAGTTGTTGTTATGAGTGAATTAAGTTAGCAAGAAAGCGTAAGGTTCTTTTATATGGTTTGATTTAACGATTTCTATTTTAAACCGAGAAGTTAAAAATTTCAGCTTCTCGATTTCTTTCAATTTCTCTATTTCCGGAATAAACTGTTTTAAATAGAAAAATCAAATTGCTTTACCAAACGGATTGCTCCAAACCTCCTGGAGAACGTAGAAAGTAAAAATCGAGAAATAGAAATTTTTTTACGCGCGCCTAATTTTTTGATAACAAAAAATCTCAAACTGGTACACCCATGATAAATTTACCCCAAATAACCGCAAAAAATCATAAACTAATATACTTGTGACAAATTTAACAAAAACTAATTTGTTCGACTACTAAAAACTCGAAATTAGTATATTTGTAGCAAATATGTCATCCATAAATTGGATTAATACCATAAAAATGTTAAAACTGTAACAAATAGAGAGTAAAATCTCAAACCGTATACCAGTTAACTATTAGTGTAATCTAACTTAGTAATTTGATAATAAAATTTAACAGAAACTAACATATGGTAAATTTATCACAAATATATCAGTTTGGGATAAATTTATCAAATGTATACTAATTTAGGATTTTTGGTGGTCAAAAAATTAATTTGGAATATATTTGTCACAAGTATATCGTTTAAGGTTTTTTAGAGTATTAACCATTTCAAAGAAGGGCATAAAGTGACTACATTATTTCAAATAACGACATGAAGTGGCTAAATCGTTTCAAGTAAGGGCTTTGGTCAATGGTAACTTTTCCAACCATTGGAGAAGTGGTATTTTGGTAATAAAAAAAAATTGTAACTACATATTTTTAATTTTTATTTTAATTTTTAAAACTTTTCCTCATCCCTTCCCCAAACATGACTATCAATGGCCAAGAGGTCACCCTCGCCGACATCGAGCGAGGGTGTCTCTCACCAGATCCGGTGAGGGACGCTTGTGCTTGACACCGAGGGCTACCATTGCCCGACGTGAGGGTTGCCCTCACCAAGCGAGGCTACTTCGCCCGACATCCCCGGAAGTTGATGGTGCTGGGTGAGGGTCACCAGGGTTATGTGATGGCTGGCGACCTTTGGCGAGGGCAGGTGACCCTCACCCAAATCTAGGAAAGGGTCACCACCCTCTTCCTCCTTTGGCGAGGGCCACCCTCGCCTCTAGTCAGATAGGTCGTCAGCCCTCCCCTGGGTGCCGGCGACCCCATTGGCCTTCGTCGCCGCCTCACCAACAATGGGGCAAGGGTCAAACCTCCCATCTTTCTTTTCTTTTTTAGTTTTTTTTTTAGTTTTTTGAAAAGGAAAAAAAAAAAGACAATTTTTAAAAAATTAAAAAGACGAAATTGTTCTTCATAACTGGTGAGTTCAGGCCCTTCTTTGAAATTAATATATGCACTTTGAGCCCTTATTTGAAACAAGGTTCACTTTGAGGCCTCATTTGAGAGAATAAAGGCACTTTGGGCTCTTATTTAAAAGAGTGTCCGTTTCGGGCTCTTATTTGAAATTTTCCCAAAAGTATATATAGAGATGGTTAACATATGATTTAAGCTATACTAGATTACTATGATTGATACATAAAATGAAATTCCAATCAATTCTCTTTGGGTTATCTTATTTACAAAATAAACTTAATTACGTGCTATGATTTTGTGTACCCTAAAAAAAGTTTAGCAAATCCTTCAAGCGAGAGTGGCTAAGGTAAGGGCTCATCCAATTTCATTTGGACAGTTGAGATCTGCGATGAGAGAAGAATGTAATATTCTGGACATTACCGAATGAAGAACACAAGACCCCTCTATATATAGGATGAGAATAAAGTTAGACTTAGGTACGATAAAAGTAAATCACAATTAACTCAACCCTAAATAGTAATCATAATATAATCTAACGGAGACCACAACATTGCATCACGGTTTATTGAAATAAAACCTTTTTGTTTCTTCAATTCACACCTAAAAGGTATATTCAACATCCTCTACCGCCTCTGTCACAACCGTCTTGTCCGACGCAACCACTGCTTCCGCCACAACCAACCCTTCCACCGTAGCGCTCGCCTCCTCCATGGTGCTCTCTGCAGTGGTGGGGATTGTAGCTGTCGCTGCCACGATTGCAGCCGCCTCCGTCTCCATAGTGGCAATCTCTCCTCTTCTTTTTCCATTGAGACCCAAACGAGTCATCCCCGCAGGAAAAAGTAATTAGCGACATGACAAGCAAGAACAACAGCACGAAGATCACCCTAGTGCTTGCTGAAGTGACCCAATCTCTTGCCATTGGTTCAAAAACTTGACGTGCGATACACGTGCAACGTACGTGCAAAATCGGAGAAAATGATAGGGAAGATGTGTTTGGAACAGTCAATAAAATAAGTTGGAAAAGGGCAAAGAGATATCATAATCAAATACCTAACCGTGACATTCATTAAAAAGAAAAGAAAGAAAAGCAGTCGGGGGATCAGTTCCACAAAATGCTGCTTCAGTCATAAGCACATATAATCTTGTAAGTGACTATAGCTATACTGGTGAGCCATATATACATATATCTATATATACTTTCACTTAAGCCTAAGATACTTCATCCTCTCCTCCGCATCCGTGTTGTCCTCATCAGCTCTAGTTTTTGGCCCTACGCCACCAGCGCCACCAACCCCACACATGCCTGATCATGGCCACAGCTAACATGGCCATCATCCTACCCAAATAACCCCTGTGCTCATCACCATCACCAGTGGCCTCAATGGCCTCTCGATTAGCCTCTTCTTCAGCCTCAGTGGCCTCTCCCTCGGCCTCTTCTTTAGCAAAAAGAGTGGATAGATCCAGCGCTTCATCACTCGCATTCTCCTCCTCTTGCCCGGACTCCTTGCCATCTGCTTGATCCACAATGGGCTCACTCGCCTCGTCCTCCTCTTTCCTAGGCTTTTTGCCATCGTCAGCATCGTCACCCGCCTCCGCCTCGTCTTTCCAAGAAGACTCCTCGTCATCTACTTTATCTACAGTGGCCTCTCCCTCGGCCTCTTCTTCAGCAAAAAGAGTGGACAGATCCAGCTCTAAGTCATCCTCCTCACTTCCATTTTCCTCCTCTTGCTCGGACTTCATGCCATCTGCTTGATCCACAATGGGCTCACCCGCCTCGTCCTCCTCTTTCCCAGGCTTTTTTACATCGTTAGCATCGTCACCCATCTCCACCTCGTCTTTCCAAGAAGACTCCTCGCCATCTATTTTATCCTCAATGGCCTTACCCGGCTTGGGGTCATCTTTCCCGGGCTTTTTGCCATCGTCAGCATCGTCAATGATGGAGATGGGGAAGATGATACCTACCGAGCATTTTTGTTGCGGATGTTCAATGAAGGAGATGAAGAGCCATTTGGAATGGATGATAGCTATTGGACATTCTTGTTGTGGATGTTCAATGAAGGAGAAGGAGAAGAAGGAGATAATGCAGGCACAATGACATAGCTAATAGGGGTGTGCAACGGAAACCACCCGAACCGAGATCGGACTGGACCGGACCGGCCGGTTTTGGGCGGTTCCCATGGTTGGCGGTCCGGTTCCCGGTTCCTAATCTTGGAATCGACGGCCGATTGGTTTGGTTCCCGGTTCCAAGGTGGGAACCGAACCGACCGGACCGGATCAAATTCTTTTATATATAATTTATATACATATAATATGTAAACACATATAATATATGAATATTATATATGATTATTGCAATGGGATTTGCAATTGAGGTAACAACCTCTTATGTGGCCAAGAGACCACCAAAACTCTTGTTGTTATTCTTTATTTATAGAGAAAACTTACTTGTTAGTTTCATCTTCTATTTGATGTGGGACAAGGCTCTAGGAGTTCCTCATGCTCACACTCTCTCTCTTGCTCCCCTCACTTGCAAACGACAAGGCACTTCATGTCACGCCCCGAACCCCGAGCACGTGCACATCCCACTGCAGTCGATCAAATATGCGACATCCCAAGATACATCGCCGACCCATTCATTATATTATGCATGTGGAAGCGAAACAAATCCCCTGACAACATTTAATTTGGGATAGAAAAGCAGGCAATCAATCACAATACCAAACACTCATTTATAAACACATAAGTTTAAATACAATATTGGACTGTCTACAAAATAGACCGGCTCGATAAAAGGGGAACTATCTTAAGACCAACTAGCAGAACACGTTCACCGATCCTTCAGTTTCCACCTTTCCAGACTCCATGGCTTCGGGTCCTCCACGACCACCATCTAGGGACCTGAAATTTTGGCCCACAACGGGGTGAGACATTGTCTCGGCAAGTTCAACCCCTAAACCCCTATTAGAAAGAAAATACACCCCGCATGGCCTAGCCACATCACACAGAAGACTTACCTCGTCTTAATTCCTTCCTGCACGTTAGCACAATTTGTATCACACAAACTTAGGTAATAATAAGAATTCAAACAATTGGAACGCTAACATTTTCATAGGAACCACAAACACACTCAGCACGCATTCCAATTATTATTCACTGCCACACAAGGGCATAGCCTACTCGCAGTTCGGCTATCTACTGACATTAATGCTAGGCATCGCCTCCCCCCCTTGGAGCGCGGCTTCGTCACTACGTTGACGGCATTCCCGAAGGAGCATACGTCCAGTTGGCCTAGCCTCTACTGTGATCCGAGCCTCGTCACTATATTGACGGCGATTATAAAGGAATACAGGTCCAATTGGCTTAGCCTCTACTGCGACCCGAGCTTTGTCACTAAGTTTAGAATCAGGTCTGGTTGGCCTAGCCTCTACTGCGACCCGAGTCTTTCAACTAGCACACGACAATTCAAAACTGACCTCCGGACAATTTGCATTTCACTCAAATACTCCAATTGCAATAGTAATCCTTAAAAATCCAATTTCGGTGCCAAACCCGACACCTGAGATTTTATGAATAAAATCCATATTTTTCACAACCAATACTCAATTTGCATTATTCACTCATCAAATTCAAATTCTAAATGCACAGCAGCGATCAACACGAAATTCTGAGCAATTGAGGTCAGAAATATTTTTTTAAAATTTTTTAAAATAATAATATTTTAATAATTTAGTAATATAATATATTATTAAAAATTCCAGAAATTCGAAACATTTAAATAAATAAAAAATAAAACCCTATTATGTCCCATCAAGGTTTATTAAAAAATAAACTCTCTTAACCTTAATTAAACATGCTTTAGATTAAACCAACATCTTAATCTAAATCACAATTAAATAAACTAAACTAAACTAACCACCTAAGCTTACTTAACTTAGACTAAGCACACTTAGGGCATCATTAACCGTCTAATCAAGATTTAGTGAGTTCAACTCACTGGATTAGCGAGCCAAGCGGACCAAAATGACGAGGGCGTCGAGGGGATCGACTTTCCCAAAGGTGGACCTAACCTTTGGGGCCGGGAAGCCGGCCAAAACGGGCCAAACGTCCGCTGCCATACCCATTTCTTGGCTGCTATCTTGGTGCCGATGAAGGGGGAAACGGGTTGGCTTAGGATCGAAACAAGCAGGGGAAGACCGGCGGTGGCTTGGACAGGCCGGTGGAGAGGTCGACGGTGGCTCATGGCGGCGGGGACGAGCTCCGGTAGCTCCTGGAACGCCCTGACGGAGGCTGAGATGTAGCTGGGTGTCGGGCAAGCACGGACGAGCGCAGAGTACGGCGTGCAAGGCGGTGGACGGCGCGCAAGGCAGTGGACGGCGCGCGAGCGGCGGACGACGCACGAGCGGCGACGACGGTCCGGCTAGGCTACAGCCAGCCTCGGCATGCTCAGATCTGCTAGTGCATTCAAACCTAGAGAAGAAGAACTCGACGCCAGCAGGAGGGAGGGGGAGGCGGAGGTTCGTGCGGCGAGGTGCGGCTGCGATGGCGTGTGGCGGCGGACGGCAGCGGCGGCTGGTGGCGTGTGACGGTGATCCGATCGCTTGGTTCCTTCCTCCATTTTCTGGTCTTCGCACAGCAGAGATGGAGGGGGAAACCAACGGAAGGGAGAGGAGGAAGGAAGAGGAGAGAGAGGAAGAGAGAGAGAGAGAGAGAGAGAGATGGGACCATTCCTTTTCTTTTTCTTTTTCTTTAATCCAACAAAAATGGCCCACCATGACCTCATGTGACATCACTTCCCACTCACCCAAATCTTCCACCACAATCTTTTCAATAGGTCCAATTTCATTTTCCGCCGGGGCATAAAATCTTGTACATCCAATTCTTCAATTCTCTTCAATTCTCTTCCAATTGAGTCCAATTGAAGTCCATAAAATTAATCCAATGTCACCACACTTCAATTCACAAAATCACTTGACCATAGAACCATCTTAGATCTCAAAAACACAACCAAAGGCGTGGCCTACTAATTTTTCGAGCCAAATTAGCCATACCTTGATTAATTTGCTGAAAAACTCAGTTTGCATGAAAAATCCTCCGAGTATGAGTCAATGATCCTAAAATGATTTGTGACACACCAGGACTTCTAATTTCTGAATTCAATCTCAATTTCACCGTTAATTTCACTTTGGCACGATACTAGCGCGTCCTGATCTACCGGTTAGCTTTTAAAAATTTTTGTGTATATGACCTGTGGTTGATCAATTCAAGCCACAATGTACATCTTTGACACATTGGTGACTCTCGGCTGTCGGGATAATTTCAAGGTTTCAAACATGGACATAGGGTACCCAAACGATAGAAAAGCCGGTCTAGTGCCGATCGACAAGAATTGTGCGATCTGGTGGAATCATCCACACTTGATCACATGCCTCTATCGAGCCGACCTATCTCCGGTTTCTAATCGATTTTTAACTGTGCCGTAATGACCCTTGCAGATTAATTCGGTCAAAAGGTCGTTTCCTAGTCAAATTCTCGAGTCCGATGTATTAGAATTTCTTAACAGCTTAACCTAGTAGACTAGTTATCCCATGAGTGATCAGTTCAGGGAAAATAACTATATGCGCACAGATCAAATGCCCATTTCAATTTATTGAAAATAGAATTGAAATTCGGGATGTCACACTTCAAGCTTCAAAGAGTCCTACATCGACTAAACATTCAAAGCATAGAAGAGAGATTGTCTATAAAACCTAAGCTAAGCACAACCTTTAATCAAATTGTTCATAGCTTTTATGCTTAAAATGTGAAACACATAAACTATGATTAATATTCACGCAAGTGAAGTTTAAATATTTTGCATGAGGAAACATGTGTGAGTAGTGTTTTTAGATCGCTCAGGAACCGAATTGGATTGATCGGTTCGGAGCATGGTCAATCTTTAGTGAATGGTCGTTCTTTAGTGAAAAAAGAAAGAGCCGATTCTATTGGACCGGACTGGACCGGAACCAATGGTCCGGTTCGGTTCCCGATCCTAGGACCAAATAGTCCGATCCACGGTTCCCAAAATTGGGAATCGATACTCCTGGTCCGGTTCCCGATTCCACCTTGGAACCGGGAAGGATCTTGCTCTATGCTAGAGTAACCCTCAAACCAAAAAATGTTGGGATAGCAAATCTTTAAAAATCAGACTGCGTGTGCAACGTACGTGCGATACACGTGCAACATACGTGCACAATCGAAGAAAATGATGGGGAAGATGTGTTTGGAGTAGTCAATAAAAGGGATTGATTTTTACTGGAGATGGGGAATAGATGGACTTTCTATAAGACCTATTTTACTGACGGGATTTATCACCACTTTAGCTACTTTAGCGGCTCGGCCAGTTACTCGAGATTCCCGATTATTCCATTTCCTGATGTGAGCAATGTACAACGGTCAAATAGGATCATTTTCTTCTCGAGATCTTTTACTTTTTTTCATCATGTGGGAGTTAGAATTAATTCCCGTCGATGTGTTTGGAGTAGTCAATAAAATGGGTTGGAAAATAGTAAAGAGATATCTTAATCAAATACTTGAATAGAGATATTTTTAAATTGTTTTACCAATATCTTTGTTCTACTGTTATCATGGATTTTTTATTTTTATTTTTCCATATAGTAGTTGCCATGGACTCTGAGCAATTGTCACATGCAGAGTCATTTGGAATGGATGAAAGCTATTGGGCATTTTTGTTGCGGATGTTCAATGAAAGAGATGAAGAGCCATTTGGAATGGATGATAGCTACCGGACATTCTTGTTGCAGATCTTCATTGAAGAATGAGAGAATGCAGACACAATGACATAGGGAAAAATGGATTTGCTGCAATGGAATCATCTCGTTCTATGTTAGAGTAACCCTCAAACCAAAAAATGTTGAGATAGAAAATTTTTAAAAATCAGACTGTACCTACAATGTATGTGCGATACACATGCAACGAACGTGCACAATCGAAGAAAATGACGAGGAAGATGTGTTTGGAGCAGTCGATAAAATGGGTTGGAAAAGGACAAAGAAATATCTTAATCGAATACTTGAATAGCGAGATTTTTAAAATGTTTTACCAATGTCTTTGTTATACTGTTATCATGGATTTTTTTTTTTTTATTTTCCATATAGCAGTTGTCATGGACTTTGAGCAGTTGTCACATGAAGAGCCATTTGAGATGAATGATAGCTACCGGGCATTTTTGTTGCGGATGTTCAATGAAGGAGATGAAGAACCATTTGGAATGGATGATAGATACTGGACATTCTTGTTGCGGATGTTCAATGAAGGAGAAGAATGAGAGAATGTAGGCACAATGACATAGCTAAACATGGATTTGCTGCAATGGAAGGATCTCGCTCTATGTCAGAGTAACCCTCAAACCAAAAAATGTTAGGATATCAAATTTTTAAAAATTAAACTGCACGTGCAACATACGTACGATACATGTGCAACGTACGTGCACAATTGAAGAAAATGATGGGGACGATGTGTTTAGAGCAATCAATAAAATGGGTTGGAGGTATCTTAATCGAACACTTGAATAGAGATATTTTAAAAATGTTTTACCAATGTCTTTGTTATACTGTTATCATGGATTTTTTTTTTTAAATTTTCTAAATAACAGTTGTCACATGAAGAGCCATTTGGGATGGATGATAGCTACCAGGTATTTTTGTTGCGGATGTTCAATGAAGGAGATGAAGAGCCATTTGGAATGGATGATAGTTACGGACATTCTTGTTGCGGATGTTCAATGAAGGAGAAGAAGGTGAGAATGCTGGCACAATGACGTAGTTGAGCATGGATTTGCTGCAATGGAAGGATCTCGCTCTATGTTAGAGTAACGTCAAACGAAAAAATGTTTGGATAGAAATTTTTAAAAATCAGACTGCACGTGCAACATACGTGCACAATCTAAATAAATGATGGGAAAGATGTGTTTGGAGGTGTCAATAAAATGGGTTGGAAAAGGGGAAAAAGATATTTTAATCGAATACTTGAATAGAGATATTTTTAAAATGTTTTACCAATGTCTTTGTTATACTGTTATCATGGATTTTTTTTTTTTTATTTTCCATATAACAGTTGCCATGGACTCTGAGTAGTTGTCACATGCAGAGCCATTTGGGATGGATGATAGCTACCGAGCATTTTTGTTGCGGATGTTCAATGAAGGAGATGAAGAGCCATTTGGAATGGATGATAGTTACCGGATATTCTTTCTGCGGATGTTCAATGAAAGAGAAGAATGAGAGAATGTAGACACAATGGCATAGGTAAACATGGATTTGCTGCAATAGAAGGATCTCGCTCTATGTTAGAGTAACCCTCAAACCAAAAAATGTTGGCATAGCAAAATTTTAAAAAGCAGACTGCACATGCAACGTATGTACGATATACGTGCAACGTACGTGCACAATCGAAGAAAATGATGGGGAAGATGTGTTTGGATCAGTCAATAAAATGGGTTGGAAAATGGCAAAGAGATATATTAATCGAATACTTGAATAGAGAGATTTTTAAAATGTTTTACAATGTCTTTGTTATACTGTCATCATGGATTTTTTTATTTTCCAAATAGCAGTTGCCATGGACTCTGAGCAGTTGTCACATGAAGAGCCATTTGGGATGGATGATAGCTACCGGGCATTTTTGTTGCGGATGTTCAATGAAGGAGATGAAGAGCCATTTGGAATGGATGCTAGTTACCGGACATTCTTGTTGCGGATGTTCAGTGAAGGAGAAGAATGAGAGAATGCTGGCACAATGACGTAGCTAAGCATGGATTTGCTGCAATGGAAGGATCTCACTCTATATTCAAGTAATCGTCAAACCAAAAAACGTTGGGCTAGAAATTTTTAAAATTTAGACTGCATGTGCAACGTACGTGCGGTACACGTGCAATGTACGTGCATAATCGAAGAAAATGATGGGGAAGATGTGTTTGGAGCAGTCAATAAAATGGGTTGGAAAAGGGCAAATTGATATTTTAATCGAATACTTGAATAGAGAGATTTTTAAAATGTTTTACCAATATCTTTGTTATACTGTTATCATGGATTTTTTTGATTTTCCAAATAGCAGTTGCCATGGACTCTGAGCAATTATCACATGAAGAGCCATTTGGGATGGATGATAGCTACCGGGCATTTTTATTGCGGATGTTCAATGAAGGAGATGAAGAGCCATTTGGAATGGATGATAGCTACCGAACATTCTTGTTGCGGATGTTCAATGAAGGAGAAGAATGAGAGAATGCTGGCACAATGACGTAGCTGAGCATGGATTTGCTACAATGGAAGGATCTTGCTCTATGTTAGAGTAACCGTCAAACCAAAAAATGCTAGGATAGAAATTTTTAAAAATCACACTACACGTGCACGTGCGATACAGGAGCGACATACGTGCACAATCAAAGAAAATGATGGAGAAGATGTGTTTGGAGTAGTCAATAAAATGGGTTGGAAAATGGCAAAGAGATATCTTAATCGAATACTTGAATAGAGATATTTTTAAAATGTTTTACCAATGTCTTTGTTATATTGGTTGACTGTTTGAGGTAGATTTTCTGTTCAAATAGAAGAGAACTCCGCCAATCAAGGTCCTACATTCGAAGGGGGTAAAATCAAAGTATCGTTTTCTTCAAAGTAGTTGACTAAAAACTTATATTTTCATGTTTGATATTACCTAAATAGTGCTTAAGAGTGATTAAGACTGCATAGGTAAAACAGTTAGAGATCTAGGGTTCACATCACCACTACTTTTGTAGTTCAGAAGACTCATACCCAAATTAACTCCTAAAGGACTAGCAGCAACTAGAAGTTACCGGCAAATGACAATCCAAAGATCTAAATTACCAAAGTTAGTTAATTGCAACCATCATTATTTTGAGATCGAATCACTTTGGCTCTACCCATATAGGGTAAAAGCATATTAGTGTATCCCAACTAATACACATGCTTGCTCCCCTGTAATAATAAAGAAGGCTGTCGGGAATATCGGATTCCCAAAAACCGGATTCAACGCTAAATCAAACCCCTAAAACAAGTGCGGAAGACGAGTGTGGGAAAATCACATGTATCACCGATCCTAAGGCACATCACAGAATCGAACGTATCTTGTTAGCCACAGATTAAACACCGACGCTAATATAAGGAAGAAAAACTGATCCCATTCGATCCGATGACATCAATTCGCCTTGAAGGGAAGAGATTGTCGTCTCTTTTGTTACTGCTTTTGCTTTTGAAGGGAGAGAGGGAGGAGAAACGTACGTACTGTCAAAAGGTGCGTTCTTCCCTCTCTTTTCCCCCTTAAATATGTCCTCTCCAAGGACGTGTCCCTTCAATAAAAGACGTTCCCCCAAAAGTTACAACCCTTCAACATATCCCTCCATCCATGGGCCCTAATCTTGTGGGCCAGGCTTTTAGGCCCAACATGGGTGGACGGGCCAACTTAGGCCCATCACATTAATTAATAAATAAAACCATCATCTCCCACTCGCACATGGTGGGCTGGACATGATCCTCTTTACTTCTCTTCAACATTCATACCGGTGAATAATCCGTGTGACCAGCATACTTTGAGAGCTCGTTGCCATACATCTGTTAGGAATATATAGCAGCTCATAATGGGCATCACACTCTGAGTAGATTTAGTGTGCAGTACTCTAGATCGGTCGATCACATTTATATCTCTCTTGATCTCTTTTAAACAATGATATATATATATATATATATATATTGTATTCACAATTATGATTATCCCAAAGACAGTCATAATTGGTCGACCAGTGAATACAAAACTACAATGTGATTATATAAATTCGATCTTCCTCTTTCCTTCAAACTCTCAATTTCAGTTCAGCTTACTTTTCTAGAAATGTCCCATTAGATCGAATCAACTCATGACCATTGGCAACATTCTAAGATAGCAAACACTAAATAGAAATCTTGAGAATAAGTAAAAGTCATGAGGGCACTAAAATTGAGGAACTCTTTTCCTCAAGAGTCTCACACGGCATAAAAGTTGAGATCAAACTTTTGCCACTCTTATTGATCGTCTCATGCATACGTAGTATGAAATACGTATTACGGTATTAACTCATTTCCTATGGAGCGTATGTCTACACCTTCAATACCGTACAGATGATAATTCAAACATACTCAATGTCTAACTTGAGTTCACGTATCTACTCATTCACAAAATTCATCAGAACTTACATCTAGAATCTTAGACAGATAAAGTAAAATATGTGGGGTATTTTACTTTCACATATTTTACTTTCGAACATAGTACATATCATGTCCTCATCTTAACACTTAGTTAAGGCGACATATATATTTTAAACTTGAGCTCTCGATTATCATCTAGATAATAAGCTTAAAAACCGTCTCATCTCTATTTATCACATAGTAAATAGAGGCGATTACCCGTGTGAGTGGGCTAATCTTATATATGTCCGACATACTTTCTCAACTTAATGTAATGTATTGAGCATTAAGATGCATAAAGGTCAAACAAAGATTCATAGGCATTAATAATGAAAAACACAAGTTCATAAATGTGAACAACTCAGGGAAATTACAATATCCAGTACATCAGACTCTACGCAATCCTAGAGATTTTACATGACCACAAAACACATCTCTAGGTATTGGCTTTGTCATAGGATCTGCTACCATTCTATGCGTAGATATGTACCGTAAGTTCACATCCTTTCGTGCAACCATATCTTTGACAAAGTTATACTTGGTATCTATATGTTTGGTCTTGTCATGATATTTTGGATCTTTAGTGTACGCTATAGCTGCTTGGCTATCACAGTTAACCAATAATGGATTTGCAGCTTTCTCAATAACACCTAAATGATCCAAAAATCTCTTAAGCAAAACTCCTTCTTGTACCGCTACTGATAATGCCACGAACTCAGCTTCTATCGTGGATAAGACTATACACGTTTGCTTCTTACTGCTCCATGATATGGCGCCATTGTTCAGTAAGAAAGCAAATCCAGAGGTAGATTTCCTTTCATCTAAATCTCCTCCCAAATCAGCATCTGAATAGCCTTCAAGTCTCAGATTATTTCCTTGGTAATTCAGCTTGTAATCAGCAGTTCCCTTCAGATACCTCAGTATTCTCTTAATGGCTTTCCAATGTGCTTGACCTGGATTGGATTGGTATCTACTCACCATTCCAACTGCAAAACATATATCAGGTCTTGTACACATCATAGCGTACATCAAGCTCCCAACAGCACTAGCATAAGGAACATGTTTCATTTGTTCCTTCTCTTGTGGAGTAATTGGACACAGTCTATGGCTTAATCCTTCACCTTTTGCAATAGGAGTGTCTTGCATACGAAATCGTTCAAGAATCTTATTTATATATGTTTCTTGTGAAAGAGAAAACGACCTCTTCGAACGATCTCTTGAAATCTTAACTCCAAGAATGTATGCAGCCTTACCCATGTCTTTCATCTCAAAGTTGGAAGATAACCAACTTTTGATGGTATTAACAAACTCCATATTACTTCCGGCAATTAGTATATCATCAACATATAATGATATGATCACAAATTGATCTTTGGATCTTTTGATATATACACAATGATCCTCATCAATCATTGTAAAATCATATGCCATTATGACATTATGAAAATGTATATACCACTATCTTGACGATTGCTTAAGACCATATATCAATTTCAAAAGTCGACATACCTTTTCTTCTTGGCCTTTTGTAATGAAACCAACAGGTTGTTCCATATATATTTCCTAATCCAATTCTCCATTGAGAAAAGCAGTCTTTACATCCATTTGATGTAATTCAAGATCCATACTTTCCATTATTGCCAGAATAATGCGAATCAAGGTAAATCTCACAACAGGAGAAAATGTTTCTTTATAATCAATTCATTCCTGTTGATTATACCCCTTCGCCACAAGGCGAGCTTTATATCTCTCTATCGAGCCATCAGCTTTACGCTTTATTTTGAGAACCCACTTGTTTCCAATAGCTTTGCGTCCTTTTGGAAGATCAACCAGTTCCCAAACATGGTTTGACTTCATTGACTCAATTTCCTCTCCCATTGCATGTATCCATTTTTCTTTACTAGGGCAACTTAGAGCCTCATGTATATTTCTTGGTTCATCCTCATCTTGTGGGGCAATCATAAAAGTTTCCCCTTCAATGTCAAAACGTCAACGGTGAATACTTTTGCGACTTGTTCGCCGTATGGGAGATTGTACACTTTGCACATCATTCCCCATTATGCTCCCACTAGGATTAGATAATGATGATGTCGTCTCATCATGTGGTTGTAATTGAGAATGAGTTGAATTCAATTCATAACTTCTCAAATTACTCCTACTTGGACGAACTCCACTAATATCATTATCTTGATCCAAGGTTTCAAATAGGGAGTAATCTTCACCTATTTCGCCCTTCTTAGGAAATTCATTCTCTAAGAATGTGACATCCCGTGATTCAAATTCAGTTATACTCCCACTTTCCTGCTCACCTATAAACACATACCCTTTCGAGTGTTCGAAGTATCTTATGAAAATACTCTTCTTTCCTCTAGGACCCAATTTCCCAAACTTGTGAGAGGGCTCATGAGTACAGGCAGCATAAGCCCATGGCTTAAGAAAACTTAAGTCCGGTTTTCTACCTGTCCATAACTCATACGGAGTGGAAGTAACTGATTTAGAAGGCACCCGGTTAAGTATATAGGCAGCAGTTAATAACACATTACTCCAAAAAATGATAGGTAAGTTAGCATGCGCCATCGTGGTCCTAACCATTTCCAGTAGGGTTCTGTTTCCTCTCTCCGCAACACCATTTTGTTGAGGAGTTTATGGAATAGACAACTGTCTTTCTATTCATTTTTTATCACATAATTTTCTAAACTCATCAGATAAATATTCTCGACCTCGATCGGATCTCAATGCTTTTATTTTCTTGTCTAATTGATTTTCTACCAAGTTCATAAACCTTTTGAAACAACTTAATGCTTCGGATTTATGAGAAATCAAATAGACATATCCGAATCGAGTATAATCATCTATAAAAGTGATGAAATGAACAGCCCCATGCCTTTCTCTCACATTCATTAGACCACAGATGTCAGAATGGATTAAATGCAAAGGAAATTCAGCTCTTTTACCTTTTCCAAATGGTTTCCTTGTCGTTTTCCCTACTAGGCAATACTCACATATGGGCAAATCGACTTTTTCAATGTTGCCCAACAAGCCCTCTTTGGCTAGTCTATTCATACGTTGTTGGCCAATATGACCAAGTCTAGCATGCCACACATTCACATAATTATTATATGAATTAGGAGACGTGAGAAGGGAATAACAAACATTTGCATTAACATAGTCAATATCTAATACAATGAAACCATCCAGAAACTAACCACAACCATAGAAATTTGTATTCAAAAACAAATCCACACCTCTATTGTGGAAGTTCATATTAAAACCTAGCTTGATCAACACTAAAACAGACACTAAATTCTAACGAATCTCCGGAGCATACAATACATCATGTAGGAACAAAGTGCGTCCACCACGCATGTTCAGTTGGCAGGTGCCAATTCCTTTTACTTCAGCTCTGGAGTTGTTTCCCACATAGATCCATTTAGTTCCAGTTGGTACTCGTTGGAATTCCACGAAAGATCCTCTATCCTTCGCTACATGGTCTGTCGCTCCTGAATCTACAGTCCACAAAGGATTAGACTCAGTCAAGAATATAGAACTTGATACATAGGCAAAGTTCTTAAAAGCACAAGGGGTGTATACCTTCTTTGGCTCGCGACAATCGCGAGCATAGTGACCCTTCTTGTCACAATTGTAACACTTCACCCTTGTCAGCTTCTTCATTCGAGGATGCTTTCCTCTTTCATGTTGGTCAACCTTTGGTTTCCTCCCTGAAGCACTTGGTCCCTTGCCTTTCCACCTCTTGAACCAGTCAGAACGTTTGCGCTTGGAGCCCGAAGCTCCATTTGAGCTAGAACCAACGGTATATGTTTCAGTTTCCGGCTTAGCAGCCAAGAGGCGGTCCTCTTCAAGCTCAAGATGACGCACTGCATCCTCAAAGACTTTGATATTCTCATTGTGGGTCAGGTGCACCTTCATATGCTCCCAACTTTGAGGCAAGGAACGGATCACTGATTGCACTTGCTGCTCATCAGTCAGGACATGGCCAGCATCCTTCAGCTCATTTATCATGTTTGACATCTTTCTCAATCGTTGCTTCATGGTCTGACCATGAGGCTTCTTGTAAGAGTCAAACCTAATAGTGAGCTGCCTCAGTTTGGTCACCGAAGTATGACAAAATCTTGCTGCAATGCTTCCCACATTTCCTTGGCATTCACAAAATGCCTGAATTCTCACATGACATCATTTTCCATGCTACTCAACAACGTAATGCGAGCAAGGGAGTTCTTCCTTTTCCATGCAGCAAATGCATCCTTATCTCTCTTGTGTTGTGCAGTGTTCCCATCTTCAGGCTCTTCCATGGTTAGATTAAGAGCTTCTAGTGCCTCTTGCTCTTCCAGCACATATTGGATTTTCATGTACCAGATTTCATAGTTGTCGCCATTGAGCTTTTCACCTTTGTTTAGCTCGGCAACTATGCTCTTTGTGGCTGAAGCCATTGATCTGAACACATCAGATATATATGCACAAATAATTAATGCCTATCATTTATGCATCCATTTTGCACATACTCATTATATTAATGAACAATTTCAAGTAAGGTTTCAGAATCAAAAGGTCACTATGTTTCCAATCATCCTTCAAAAAATCCTAACTTAAAACTATCATTAATATAATTGTCTTATGCAAATTCTATGAAGCTACAAAAAACTTCCATGAACTACCCACGGCAGTCAACAATAACATAAAGCAAATAATATTTGACATCCAATAGAATAATAATGCTTTCACATAATACAACTTATATATCAGTTGCTACATCAACAACAACCAGGTAGTAAAACGTTTACATAAGGTATCCATAAAGTATACTAAAAGAAAGATAGCTCGAAATATCTAAACCCAAGTCAATATATGAACTGGGAAAGCTCCTTTTTTGTTCAATTTCATGATCTTTTATTTTGTAACAATCATGTAATAATCATCTATAAAAGCCATCACAATACTCCTATGTGAAGCGGCTTTGTTGACATCCCATATGCGATTCAACACTCCTTGCCATTCGGGTGGAAAGTGTTCATGAAAAACCGCACCATCTCAGATTGTGGCATGGGATGACCATTTCATATGACCTTTTGAATTTTCCCGTTGACTTCAAGAACATGATCTATTATGTCCTCGCTCTCCCATCGATAATTATTCAAATCGGCTATCAACCTTGAAAGCATTTCCTTTTGTTCGTTGGTAATTGCGCGAATAGGTGTGTGCAACTTAAGGGGAGGCATTGTTCCTGCAATAAATACAGAACAAAAAGGGATTATATATAATCCACATAGACATAATTGAAAAAGAAACACATTTTTTTAAGTCAACGGTCAAAGTCAACGGTCAACGGTCGTCAACGGTCAACGGTCAGCCGGGTCGAGGGACATAATTGAAAAAGAAACACTTTTTTTTTAAGTCAACGGTCAATGGTCGTCAATGGTCGTCAACGGTCAACGGTCAGCCGGGTCGAGGTCAATCGGGTCGGGCCGAGCTAGTCGTGCCGGGTCGGACGGACTGACTCGACACGTGCGGCACGCATGTGTAGTTGACGTCACGATGACGTCAGCTGGCGCGGGCCGTGCACGCGCCATCGACGCCCCCCCGCGTACGTGTGCGCGTTGGCCCCACGCACGTGTACGTCTTCAAATCGGCGCGTGTGTTGCATGCGCCAATGAAGCCGGTTCGTTCTGGCCGCGGTGGGGGCGCGTCCGGCGGCCTACGGCGGCGATCCGCCACTCGTCTTGCTCGTTTCAATGAGACCTTCGACCCTACGCCAACAAAAACTTATTTCGACTTACAAAAAATCAAAAAAATGGATGAATAGTGCTCGGGTGTCGGGATTTTTCCATCCCCGATCGGTGTCGGCCGATTTTTTACGAAAATTCAATCAAAAATTATTCACAAACATGAAAAAGGGATCGGAAAACATGAACAATGGCTCTGATACCTATGTCGGGAATATCGGATTCCCAAAACCCGGATTCAACACTAAATCGAACCCCTAAAACAAGTGCGGAAGACGAGCCCGAGAAAATCACATGTATCACCGATCTTAAGGTACATCACAGAATCGAACGTACCTTGTTAGCCACAGATTAAACACCGACGCTGATATGAGGAAGAAAAACTGATCCCGTTCGACCCGATGACGTCAATTCGCCTTGAAGGGAAGAGAGTGTCGTCTCTTTTGTTACTACTTTTTCTTTTGAAGGGAGAGAGGGAGGAGGAATGTACGTATTGTCAAAAGGTGCGTTCCCCTCTCTTTTCCCCCTTAAATACGTCCTCTCCAAAGGACGTGTCCCTTCGGTAAAAGACGTTCCCCCAAAAGTTACAACCCTTCAACATATCCCTCCATCCATGGGCCTTAATCTTGTGGGCCAGACTTTTAGGCCCAACATGGGTGGACGGGCTAACTTAGGCCCATCACATTAATTAATAAATAAAATCATCAAAGGCAAAGGGGCCAATAGTGATATCTAAAAAATATATGGCTAAGAAATCTTCACCAAGAAGCTATCAAGTACTGAGATCTTTTCTCGGGTGAGACATTTCATCATAATTAGCAAGTTTTTATCATATAAACAACCCTACTCATAGATAAGGTTTGGTTGCTGTAATATCATCAAAATGGCCTGTAACATTTTCAAGATATCATAGTTTAAGATCGACTTGATTGCTTTTAGGTATCTTATATTACTATAAGTTAATAGATTTTTCTCATGTTAACCAGATAGAATATGTCCAAATAAAACATGAAGTCTTGGAACTATCTTGTTCGACTAAGTGAGATGAGTTTTCTTACTGTAAGGGGTTCATTTTTGTCATTACCTCGGATTGCTTTTTCTATATCAGCTTTAAGAGTTTCACATGAAATGACAAACTGTCTTGTTTATCAACAGATAGTTAAATTGAACATTTTTACACAATCAAACTCCTACATGTTGTGTGACTCCAGACAGATACAATTAAGCATCATAAGCACTAAGCATTCAAGGAGTGAAAAGACAAATGTGCAGTACATGTGCAATAGATGTGTTATGCACGTGCAACTGCTTTTCTTTTTCCTTTTAATGCGTTAAAAAATGACTTATGACGATATCTCTAAATAATGCTATACAAAAAGAGTGCAATTATTAAGATATAATCTAATTATCATTATTAATTTTCTTTTTGTAATAGGCCAATTAAACCATAATTTTTTATTGGCCTAATTACTTAATTAACATGAAAAATATTGGACGTACACCATGAGTACATGCAATTGGACTTGCAAGGATAAATTGGACAATTCCATGTAATTTCACTTTCAAAATTACAAATGAATTAAAATTGAATTCAATTAATATTACGAGATATCTATTGGATTAATTACCCATACCTAAGATAACTCATTGTATCCAAATTGACTTTGAATTGATGGCACGACTTTTTTGCTAAAATTGAGTTGAGGTTTGATGAGCCTTTATTCTCAAAATTAAACCTCAGTCTCAATTTGGTCAACTTGAATTTCTTCAATTAAAGTTCATTAGCTTGGTTTTCTCAAGTCCAAAAGGCTAAATTCCTCAAATTGAAAAGTTCGCAAATCAATATCCCAAAATGGACCACCGATTTGGACTTATCTCACAAAAATGAGTGGAATAGAAGTATTCATTTGCAAATCATGAAAAATTGATTTGGACCTCCTAATTAGGGTTAAAAGTGACAATTCATATTTTGACACGACCGTCTTGAAATTAATTAGACGAGTGAATGTGTGATGATCCCTAGATCAAATGTCATTGATAGAACTAAGTCTAATTATGACTAGAAAATAATTTTATTTTTGGTCGATTTTAGAACCCAAAATAATTACTTTTGTAATTTTTCCCCCAAATCATAAAAACACCGTTGATACCATTTTTTTTTCCTTCTCCTGACCTCCACCTCAACAGTCTTCTCCTGTTCTCAATGGGGCATACTACATGCCAGAATGTAAGTTCCAATATATAGTGATGTTCACGATTATGATTCTCAGTGATGTTTCTACTTGCATGTGGAGTCTCTTGACACAATGATCCATGCAGTTTGGAGGTCGATGCATCTACTTCATATCATCGGAACTCGATGTTGAGTGTAAAGTTTAGTTTCTCATGTTATCCTTCAAACACATGAAGTGAAGATGCGTCTATCCATTCGAAAGAAATGAGGCTTGTTAACGAGTTCTACAATCACGAAATGACAGTGTGTTGCTATCTTAAATTAGCTGTGCCCTGTTTGGAAAATAGTCTCCAATTAAAGATCCGTTTGGTGACTTGAGTCTGTTTTAATGATATTGCGATAGTTTGGATGTGAAATCGTTGTTCCATAGTTGAATCTAGATCCTTTGGCTGATGTGCTTATCACATGTTCGTAACATGCCTAAATGGCTGTCAGAATACACTTTCGTTGGACGAGATATGTTCTCTAGTCATTCTCCTTCCTTCTTTGCTTCGTGAAAAGAGATTTTCAGTTTCCCTGGTCCAACATCCCTTACCATGCTATAACCAAGAGACCTCCTGTATGCTTGTGTGATTGCCTCCGTCTTTGTCGGTCTGGTGCTCTCAGACTCGATCGTTGAATGCGTCTTGTTTCACCACTTGAACGCATCAGTTATAGTCTTCCTTACAATTTTGAATTTACTTTTATGTGATTTGTGTTATATTGATACTTTGCACCATTTGTACATATACCTGCCAAGGTTGAAAGGTTATCGAACTTGTCGATTGCTCA
This sequence comes from Eucalyptus curtisii, assembly GCA_017140595.1. NCBI lineage: Eukaryota > Viridiplantae > Streptophyta > Magnoliopsida > Myrtales > Myrtaceae > Eucalyptus > Eucalyptus curtisii. Next base: position 4,153,903 of record CM029500.1, on the reverse strand, counting down.
TAAGTTGAATCTGCAGCTTAACGTGATTGATGCTCATCAACGTGAGTATGCTGGTTAGAATTGGTATATACCCGAGAACCTCCAGCCATGAAATTGGCACGTCGCTAGTTCACTTGTCAAATCATTGAGATTTTTAGGCTTGCGTTGATAATCCAAGTAGATAATTTCACGTCCATTGAAGTATATGTTGGCTCTCTGTACATTGACATGATGGGGGTTCATGTTTGATTCTTTCCATAATTTTCTCGCATGTACATGTCTTGTCCAATTTCGCTAGAAGCTGTCATATTGGATGCAGTGCCCATAAATTTGATTTGGTGAACATTCTTTACACAATCAAACTCCTGCATTTTGTTTGATTTCTTTACTTCATTATTGCACATGATGGCTCGTCTTTTACTCATTTCTTCTATTTGTTTGGCGATTCATGGGGAGAATTTAGATAGTTTTGGTCCGTTCCAGCTTTGATAATGTGGATTGGAGCTTTTGATTTTGTACCCCGTCCAAATAACTGAAAAAGAGCCAATAAGGGGAATCTTTTGGTTTCCTTTGTGCTGGTATTTCATGCTTTTGAAGGGATATATGTGAAGTTCGAACTTTGGACCCTTCCTGTGCATTTGATTTAAGATTCCAACGGACATAAGTAGAGTTTGAAATAGCTAAAATCCACTTCTCAACCAATTGCACATAATATGTTTGATCAAGTTTCACCAAGGCACGGCTGCGAAATGATACGTGGAAGTGTTCAATCCGAAGGTGTTTTGATACAGTTTACATAATGTTAATTTTTTTGTTAGCTATCATGTTTCAAGTGTTTTTGTAACTGTTGAGGATGGAATTAAACCAAATTGAGCGCCTTCGCCTGCAACTATCCCTTCCTGTCACCACCTCCAACCGCTGCAACATCACCGTCACAGAGTAGCGCCGGACCATCTCTGACCATCGTGGACTTCATACGCTCTCTTTCTTGGTGACAACTCTCCAACGGGCTGCTTCGATCACTCTTGAGTTCGTTACATCCGGTCGAAGCTTCTTCGTCTAACTCAGATCAGAGACAATCACGGATGAATATCCTTGTTGCATAATTCCGTTGGTGCATATTGTCACCGCCGAGCATCGTCATTAGAGATTCTCGTTATATAACTTCTGATGTCTATCATCATCGTCCTTAGATAAGAGGAAAATTGCCGTGATTGATGCTCAACTAATCCGATTGCCACAAGAGCATTAAGATCTAATTTCTCTCCTTCTTTGGCTTTAATACTCGATTCAATTGGCTGTACTAATTCTTGGTATCTTGCTTCCATTATGAGTGCTCTCTTTTCAATTGGGATAACACACATACAGGATCTCGTCTTTTTTAGATATGAACTCTTGAACCAGCTCCCAATATTTGAATTTCAAGATGATCGTTTCTAGTGAAGTTCCGACAGCCATGAGCCTCCTCCGCGAATCCAGCACAAGACCAACTCTATTCCAGTGTACACTCTTCAACTCTGTTCAGCTCTACTCAAACAATCGAAGTTAGTCCTTTAATGCTCGATTGCTGCAAAAGCTAAGTTCTCTCCCTTACTCTAATTTTGATTTTATTGCAGTCTGTATTTCTGATTCTCTCTCTGTTTTTGTGTTCTTAGCAGCTTTGATGATCTTTCATTCCAGCGTCATCATCTCTGACGATTTCTCCCTCTGGTTTGAGCAAAACAAGATAGTTAAAGAGATTTTATTTGTCACTCGTGTCCTACATTCTGAAAGAAAATCCCATTGGTTCTTCTACACCGCTCGGCAATGTACATTTGCATCTTCATTCTGTCTCGTGATTTTTTTCGATCTTTAAGTACCATGAGGAATTCTGAAAGTGATTAATCCCTTCATTATTCTCTGCCCTGTTGAATTATTCCAGAGATTCAGGAAGGAGGACATGCGACTGTTGGGATCGGATGCATTTACGCAGAGGTCAAATTCTTTACAAAGAGTATGTACTTGTTACTCTTGCCAGTTTCTGGTTTTTGAACTAGCCAAAGACTATGATGATTTCCTGCTGATTATAGTAGCTGGTATTCTTTATAAAATTCAGGTGAAAAAAATAGTCGATTACAAGAATGTGATTGATTGTACAGTGCGCTACTATGAAGTAAATGGCTGTTATTTCCTTTTCTTCTATGGCTGGACTAGTATGTCTGCATTATGTAATAATCTTTGCCTCAAAACAATTGAAGGACATCTGAGTAGATCACGCTGGCTATGCTCTTGACCTGGACCATAATAGCCTTAAGAGGTACTCTTTTGCTACTGTAAGTTGTCCATATTTTAGACATCTGAGTAGATCATGGCTCCTCTGTATGGACCATTGCAGTTCCAATCTAACATGAAACTAAAGAATCTGCTTGACTCATCTTTTGTGACTTATCAGAGAACCTACTCGGTGCAAGCAAGATGGCTCTTTCTCATCATCTAGTCCTAAACATCACATTTCTTGTAGGCTGAGCAGAGAGTGCGTGAAGAAAGTGAGAAGCTGAGGCAGCAAGAGCATGAGCTAATTGCAGAAAAGAGAAGCAAGAATTGGCTGGCCTTTTCTTTTAGTTATAATTATATCAATTCAGAAAGAAAGAGAATCAAAGTATTTGGTTCTTGTCTGATTAGTTAATGAAGCGGTTGACATTTACTCTCTTTTGTCTGATTAGAATTGCTGCCAAGGCAGAAGAAAAGAAAGATGCAACCTTGATTGAGCGGCAAAAGGAGCACGTTGGTTTCTTTCTGCTGTTATTCTCAAGGAAAGTCAAGGCGCAGGTGCATCTATAGTGATATATAGGTATTTTGATCTGAATATATGCACTAATACATAGCGCAAAGGAAATGGGTTCATCATTTTGTTGGTGTTTACAAGAACAGGAGAAAAACCTAATAATTCCCTCTCCATCACATGTCAGCAAGTTGCCCTTTGTCTCCAATCGGTCCTTTTGGTGCACATCATTGATCTGTGCTTTATCCTTGAACAGGATTTCCTGGAGCAGAAGAGCGCTGGGCGACAGGAGCTATCTGAATATCAGAAACAGATTGGGGATCAGTATACTGCAAAGGTCGAGAAGCAGTTGGAGAGGTGGCAAAATGCCAGGAAAGCGAGAAAAGCAAACCACGATTTTATTTGTTTGGGATCCCTTAATTGTGTTAACTTGATAAACCTAACCAAATCGATAGTATATGTCAAGACAATAATTTTGCCGTCAACAATAAGGCTATGATCCCTCTTACACCTAATGAAAAATGTTGTAGCTGATAGTCATTCAATGTCTTTGCAGTTTGTATTTTTCCCTCTAATGAAACAATTTTCTTGCTTGATGTTAACGATTAGAGGGGAAAAAGAACCAACCTGCAATGATTCCGTTCTTTGGGTAACCACAAGGGAAGGGAATGGAAGAGAAATTCAGTTACTTCCTTTTTGGACTCAAAGAAGAAGTTTCTCCAAAGTCAGAGATAAATGATGGAAGCTGTCATGCGCTGATACATATAATTATAATCCCAAGAATATCCTTCGTGAGAAGTGGGAAACAATAGAAAGACGAGGCTACTTCGGTCTATCAAATCTATTTCATTTCCCTCCACATAGTTTCCGCCCAGTATGCATTTAAATAAAGATTTCACCTTTTTTTTAATAGAGCGAGAGATCAAACTTTTGACGCTCATTGTGGTGTACTTTTGATTACTTGCGAGAGAGAATGTGATGTGATTTTCAGTGAAGTCGAGAGAATTGCATGCTCCGTGCTGCTTTTTGGGAGCAGCTATACCTCTTTTAATCTTAATCTGAGGTTGCGATGAAATTAAACAAGTAATTCAACTGTAATATGAAAATCTACTTGTGATCACAACCAGGTGTTCGAAATTTGAAAATTAAACAAGTAATTCAACCGTAATATGAAAATCTTCTTGTGATCACAACCAGGTGTTCGAAATTTGAGTTAAGGCAAGACGAATCTGTGTGTAATTGGAATCACAAGGGTTAAAAAAAAGAAGGTAAATATCCGAGTCAACAAGCTGGATTGCTAAATTGGTTTTGCACTGCGTCAATCTTTTTTGAATATTAAATTGGTTGTGCAGCAGCAGGTTTTCATTTGTAACATGCACAATATTTCTTTGATGTGGAACTGCATGTCAAAAGCTCTCCTGCCATTTTTTTCTTTTCGTACATTTTCCTTTTCTGGAGCTTGCTTCTTCGTTTTTTTTTTGGGAGTGGGGTTGGAGAGCAGATGAGGTTATAGATCTTGTTACAAATCATGCAAAATCAACAAATCGGGCAGGTCAGTTAACCTCAATCATTGCAGGAGCACATGCATATTCTAGAACAGATCACCCTACCAGGTTCTGGTATAGCAAATGAGATCCGATTTACACGTTTAATATGCCGTTGGAAAGCTCGTGAAACCATCAATGAACCTCATGATGATTTCGAAAACTGAAAACGATAATATCTAGCTCAAACGAAGACAGTAAGACGACTAGTCCAGTCAAGCCATTCGAATTACAAAATAGACAGTCAATTAAGCAATCATCTGGTCAAACCATTCTAGGCTATCATCCATCATCTATAACCATCTTAAGCTGCAAAGATCATCCACACAAGCATAGAACATCATCCAAGGGTTGAGCTGTAGCCCAATTGCATAAGGTAATCTTGCCTCGTCAAGCTCAAGATCGAAAAGTTCACCTCAATTAATCTTCATGCAAAGCTCAATCGAACAAGGTTACTATAAGCTGGGAGCTAAGACTAGAGGTTGGAGTGGGCTGAGGATCACAACGTCCGATCATCGCCGGGGCTTGGATCAGCTTCAAATTACGCCTAGGAACAGCGGAGGAAGAAGTTGTCGATTTGAGGATCACCAACGGTCGTTTAGTCGAGGTTCGACTAACGGAAGGACAAGTCTCATTAGTTTTGTTGTTTTTCCTGTTTAGGGATTGTCGGGGGAGTATATGGTGGAAGAGAGAGTTGCAGTTTCTGTCGAAGACTATAAATTCATGAAATGGCAAAACAGAGGGAACTTCAAGAGAAAAGAGAAAGAAGAAAACAATATGGCTCGTCTAGGTGAAGGCACGCGACTACAAAATGAAAGCTCAATGAACGCGATCATGGCTACAGCGATCCTGCTGGCAACCATCGCGTTTCAAGCAGCCCTCTCTCCGCCTGGTGGAGTCTTGCCAGACTCCACCGCAAGAGCATATTACGCAATTGGCTCGCCCATCATGGCGTCGAAATTTCCCAAGGCATACAAATTCTTCGTATATTGTAATACGGCGTGGTGGATACATTATAAAATTACTTACTATCTATTTCAATGTAACTCTAAAATGTGAAACACAAGCTACAAATAGCAAAAGGCCGGAAAACTTACATTATGATAGTGTGAGTGATTCTGGAGACCTCCAAGTTCATCATCTCCCTTATGAATGTTGCTCTCGGGCATGGTCTTCGTCATAGAATGAGAGAAGTTGTAAGCCATAGTCCAACAAAAGAAAATGACAAAAACTAAAAGCACTAATTACCTTAATAAAAAGATGGTTCATTCATATCGTTTCATATACCATTGACTCCATTAGAAATGAAATCCTGAACTAACTGAGCCCACCAGCGATGGACTCTTGACTGTGTAAATTTAGGGAATACACAAGGATCGGGCCACACCTCCCCTGACAAGCAAACAATTACTTAGCATTTACATACATGTGGAGTTATTTTCAGCTAAATCCAAATGACTCAGCATGTCAACATTTGAAAGGTTTTAAGGGTTAATCAAATTTCAAATGCTTAAAAAAAGCAAAAGACGAAAAGTAAAAAGCAAAACCAGATAGACAACGACAAAAATTAGCCAAAACCACAAAGACAACGAAGTACCAACAAATAGAGTTCCATCTGCTGCTTTGACGCAGACATCACTTTTGCAACCACTGTCATAGACATAAGGCCCCTCTTCACGTTTAAAACTAGGATCAAGTATCCAGATGGCTTTGAACCCATGTTGGTGGAGACCATCTACCAAAGATTTTGGATCAGAGAAGTAGTCCTGAGAATAAATCCTCCGTTTCAGTTTCCATGCTGAAAATATTACTCTTTATTTACTTTGAAAGGTCTCTACTGCTTACTAAGCATTCAACCTAAGTCCTTTTACTGTTAGACAAGTTGGCGAGGCAAGAAGTCCCAGACATGAATGTGCTTTGGAGGCTTCAAACATAAAGTGGCCACCAATATTAAAGGACTCGATGGATTAAATGTATGGAAGCGATGGACAAAATAGTGATGCATGGCATTTCTGCGTCATCATTGTATCTTAGGTTGAAAATAGAATATCCAAAGAACATTGATCATCGCAGTGCCTCCAAAGTGTATTAACTAACGACATATTGCACATGACCTACCTCACTTCCAAAATGAATAACACCATCTTCTTCTAGATCATTACTAGATGAAAAACAGATTTTTATTCATATTTGACAATATTCTTACATCTTACATGTAGAAGTAGATATATGCTTTGCTTTAGGTCAAATTTCATGTAGATATATAGTTATGCTTTGTTTTAGGTGATAAGTGCACAACGTCTTTTTGAAATTGGATAAAACAATCAATTCTAGACATAAGTTGCGACTGGTTTGATACCTATTGAAAGTGAGGTAGATGATGTGATATTGAACCTACTTAGTGGAAGGTAATATGTTATTTTTCCAAACAGGGCAATAATAGGGTTAACAACAAAATGGGATTCCATGCCTTGTGAAAAGGAAAGCAGCAAAACCCATCCATATAACCCATATGCATCCATACGACATCACGAGGAATCTTCTTTTCTCTAAATTTACTTGTGATCTGCAATAACTAAAGAACTATCATGCATTGACTCATAAATGATATGCCCACAGCATACAATGAAAGTTGGACCTTGTTATTCAATCAGGTAGAAGGAAATGCGGGTTGTGGAGGAAAGACCGTAGAATCAAGCAAGATGCATCGGAAGGGCCAACCTCTCAAACTTTGTTATCAGAGTCATAGCTCCAGCACCATTGATGATAGCCTAAGGACCACTTTGGTGGCATAAACACAGTTCCTGACAATATATGCAAGCTGTATCGTTAATTCAACCAATAAAAGTAATAAACAGACTATCAAGAACATTGTCCAGTCATTCTGGTGGTCCTCCTTTAAAGTCCATTTAATAGTAAACTAGAAATCCACAGATGCATGTTTCTTAAGAAATGAAAAGTCATAGAAACACAGAGATATTTATTTTGACAACTTCATTCATTAGCATGAAGCGTTTTCTTCATTTAAAGACAGGAAAAAACAGAGAATTCATGGTAACAAGAATCATACATGATATCCTGATAAAATGAATACATTTAACTTTCCTGTGTCTGTAAATCGGCTTATCATGGATACCCCTCAGGAAAAGCACTTAAGTGAAGCCTTTACATGATATAAAAAGCAAATGGTGGGAAAAAGCAGTAAACATGCCTCGAGTTTTTGGGCAAAAGTTAAGGATTCGAACTATCATTTGTTAACAAAACGAAAAAGACCAGATAAAAAAAAGGGGCAGAATTTGCAGTACAGGAAGCTTAAAAGCCTTGCATCTAACCGGAACATCCTCCTTGGCGTTCTTTCCCACCCCTTTCCCCTCTTGCCATCCAAAACCCCTCTAAGATATGCCGCTGCAAATTCCTCCACGGGCATGTCCTCGTAACCCGGATCATCCCCCAACTTTGCCGGCTCCTGCCTCAGTTTCAGCCGGGAATCATCCAGGCTACCCGATAGTCTGGGCGCTTCGGGCTTGACCTCACCATCCACCGCCGACAGCTCTCCACCATTTCTCTCTGGCGGATAGTGAGGCTGTACAACAAAGCACTGGTGTTGGCCTCATCTTCAAGTGACCAGGCCCGCAAAGTAGAGAGAAGAAGTGAAGAGCGTCAGGATCTGGTTGTCGTACTTGCAGTAATTGGTCTCGTTCAGATGCTCTTGCTTTCTCCGGTTCACTTTTGGGAAGAACTCCTTCAGGAAATCATCCATTGATCTCATGGCTGCACATTATCTTCAAGGTTCTTCATCCTCCAGGGGGGCCACCACTTGTTGGGTTTTGGCGGATAACTAGCAGGTTTCTGCAATTCACGTCATCCGTCGGGGGTCTTTGGAGGAATCGAATTGGGTGATTACTCATGCGCCAATGAAGGTGGTGGAGAGGGGCTTGGCGGCCGGCTTCAGGGGCTTCTTGGAGGTGTCGAAAGAGAGCTTCATGCCGACGACGGCCGATTAAAACCTAACCGAGCAAACGAGCGATGAGGGTGAAAACTGACGAAGGCGGGAACGGTTGAGGAATTTAAATTTAAATTTTGTCCCCAATTTTGAGCGTTTGTTGCAATTGGGTCCCTATATACTCTTTTTAGTTCCCTACCTGATTATTTTCAATTACGTCCTTTTTTCCAAAACGTAAGTGCAACATTTTCTATGTGCCTATTTGTAATATCATTGACATGAAAACCTATATGGATAGTATCGTACCTCGGTTGTTTAATCATCTAATAACTAATCAGAAACTCCATTTCATTATCGAGACAGTATTATACCTTTGGTTGTTTAATTATTCTCATGCCGATAATTTGTTAATAAATAATACCTTGTCGATAATTGTATCTTCTAAAAAAAAAATAGTTCGACATTAAATAAAAGTAAAGTTACTTAAATCATCAAATTGAAAAAAATAATTAGAAAAGGGTTCTACCATTCCCATCACACTGTTCTTCCAACTACCAACACATATTTGAATTATAATTTACAATGTTAATTACTTCTAGTAACTACTCAACAGGTATGCTAACAATTTTAGGAACAAACATCAATTGCTCAAAAGTGATTAATTAGCAGCGTAAGGCAAAGGCTGGTTTTGGAGGGCAGAGGAGTAAGAAGCGGTTCTCTTCTCATGAGCAGTAACCGTCATTTGAAATGGACGGTTGCGATTGGAACAATGCCGCACGTGGAATCTAAAATCTCGGTTTGCTTCATCGTGGGGAGGAATGAAGACGAGCGTGATTGTGCGCAGGTGAATACGGGCCAGACCCTGGGCTCGGACTTTGCCACTTTGGGCTTTTCCTACGGTTCAAATGGTCCAAACGACTCAGGCCCAAATGATTAAACAACTTAATTCTATCCTTATGAACTTAATTGATGAGCTTGTCTCTTTGGACGAGAAAAAGTAATGGCAGAGTCTAATTGTTCGTAAGGCAGGGAATTGCGGATTAATTTGATGTTGTAAAACCAGAAAATGCTTTTGTAGAATATGAAAATATTTTTCGTGCAATCATTTTTGAATATGAACACTTATCTCGTGCCCTACCATATTAACTAATCATTTTCCTCAAAAGCTTAAGCAGTCGAGAATAGGCCTACAAGGCTACAATGTATATAGCATATCTTTTCACACAAATTTCTAAAGTTCACGTATCAAAAGTCCAATGTAATCTAACAATAGATATCACATTAAATTTAGCTCTCTATTGGTCATAAATCCATTTTGCACAAGTTGCTAATTTGATTACTTAAAGAAAGCTAACCAATATGAGGCAAGAGTCGCGCCCTGTACTATTTGTAACGATATCCGATTTCAGCCCATCCTGTTTCATTTGTTGAAAACATTTCACGCCGATGCCAAACTTACCATTTCTAACAAGGCAACTAAGAACAACATTACTTAATAAAGACATTGATTCACATTGAGGCGTCCGGAAGACTCGTTTGTCCTTGCAAACTTTATATAAATACTATAACTTGCAGCACTGATATTCTCATGTTTTTGCGTATACTGAAAGAGCTGCAACAATTTCAACAGAAAATCAACACCAGCTCTTCATTAGGTAATTAAAAGGAACGGAAAGAAAAATGATGAATTGTCTACTAAGCAAGAAGACCCATTACTGGGCACTCATATATGATCCATAATGACAAAGATGTGAAAAGAGACAATAAGAAAGATCCATTGAATCCATGTGTCATTTATGTATTACGAAAGCCTCAGATGCTCAAGACTAAAAACAAAGTCAAAGTTCGGGTGCTATGAGATTAAAAAAATAATAATAATAAGTAAAAGCCAGTTCAAACACATTTTAAACTTATGGTGGTTTATATATATATATTTGTGGTTATAGATATTCATATAGATGCATTGCTACTTTCAAAAGCATAAATCTCTAGGAAACGTCAATACAATGATTTTTGTGAACTGTTCTTTGTTCTTGACAAAATCGAGGTGTAAGCATTATCCAATCACCTCGCAATGAACGCATAATGGAACAAAACACATGAATACCTTAAATCCATGACATGCAGTCCATGGTAGTCCAGACAATGCATTTGCAAAGGGCCCATGCGTTAACATTTATGCATTCCTTGCCTTTTAGCCAATCAACAATATGTTTATATTGTTTTATGGGTCAATGACAACAAAACAAAAACAAAAAAAAAAAAATTGAGAGAGTTGCATGATAAATGCTCGATTGTCTTACGTCTCCGGTTTCAAAGTAATCTTGAATTGGAGGCCTTGCTGACCACTCATGTAGAGCCTTATTCTATTTACATCAATGTATTGATTAATGTGCATTTTGACCTATTTGACAATGTTGAGAAATCAGTGTTAGGAAATTAAAGAACTCATTTTAAAGTGTTAAAAAGGAAAAAAATAGTTGTTTGACAATCACTGCATATCTATAATTTTGTTCCAAATATAGAATCACGATCGTGATTGGTAGATAAGATTTTAATTATCATAAATTATTTTTTCTACTAAATGAATTAACCCCCCAACCTTTTTCTTACGTATTATTAGTCAATTTCTAACTTAATTAAATCTTTTCAGTCTAAATTAATTAAAGTTGTCTAACAAGCTTAATTGCATTAATTTTCAGCGCGGATAGTACAGACGACTATCGGCCGATTGACAAGTCAAACGTTTGAATATCACGTGTTCTTGAAAATAAATAAAAAGAAAATGCCACTCTTTTGTTACGTGGTTTCCCAAAGAAGGTAGTATGTGCCGTTTTACGAGAAAATCTCGGGTTGGCGTGCACGTCGTGGGGACGGCCCATTTAATGGACGACGCGTGGCGCCACGTTTCATCGGGTCCCACCACTCTCTCTCTCTCTCCTCCTCTCTCCACTGCGCTTGCGTTTCTTCTTTTATTCTTGTGGGCGCCATGGCCATGGAGCTCGAGCTCGGGTAGCCCTGGTCGCGAGCTCAAGCTACGGCAGCCATGGTCGCAAGCTTGTGCTCAAGCGACCCTGGCTGCTTTGACCTCGAGGTCTAGGCTCAAGCCTGACCTCCACAGCCATAGCAACTGGGAGACTACAGGTCGACCTCGACATCGACTATGGCTGCTTTGACCTCGAACTCGCGCGCAAGAGAACGGCCATGTCTGTGTGCTCGTAACTTGACCTGCCATGGGTACCACAAGCCCTAGGCTCGAGTCGAGCTTACGGCGGCCGCGAGAGTCCTGGGCTCAAGCTCCGCGACTGTGGTGGCGCGAGAAATAGTTTAAGAAAGGCAAGTGCGGCATTGTTGAAAAAAAAAAAAAAGGAGAGAGAGAGAGAGAGAGAGAGAGAGAGAGAGGACGCAGACGAGGTCGAGCTCCGCGGCCATGGCGACCGCAATGAAAAATGAAGAAACGCAAGCACAGAGGAAGAGAGATCACAGGAAGGAAGAGGGAGGAGGGAGTGGTGGGACCCAGATGACACGTGGCGCCATCTGTCGTCCATTGAATGGGCCGTTCCCACGGTGACGTGGAGGCCTACCCAAGATTTTCTCGTAAAACAGCACACGATCCCTAAACGATGATTCGCACGTCGGTTTTCCCTCCTCACCATTTTTGTTGCCTTTAATCCCGTTGAGAAGTCTGGATATGACATGGCCAAAAAATCTAATCTAATGGACAAGGTCTCCTGTGTACTTTACTTGCATGTACTCCTTTGTTGCCTTAGCTATTAAATTAACTAATGTTTGAGCATATTAAAAAATTTAATTTTACAGTGGCTATTACACTGAGTTATGTTATGCTGGACACAAATCATACTATTCAGATATACCCACAATTAAATGGCATAAATAGATTTAATTGTCGAAATTCATCCATGAAATATATGCTCACACAATGTAAATTTAAATGCGCTATGTTTGCAAATCAAAATAATTGATTCCCTAAGCAGATGCACTAAACCACATAACTTTGTTTGGGCACACTCGGTGTCAGAGTAGGGAGGGGGCAACAGGACCTCCTAGGCAAATTTCATATTATTTTAGTTATTATAGGCACAAAGTAAACACACAGTTAAAATTTCACCAGTCTCAATCATCATAAAATTAAAAGGCCACGTTGAATTTTGGTCACAATTTAATTTACTTCAGCCTTACACTTGACTTAATTCCTCATCTTTTACAAACTTTTATGACAGTTATTAGCGATTTCCACTTTGTGCTTTCGGATTATTAGCAATACAATCATCAAAAGCTGAGCACTGTCCAAGTATCTTTGCCTCGATCACCAGGCAGTCCGGCTTTGTCCTGAGCCAATGGAGATGAAGTGAACTGTGCCATGGTTTCCACTTCCAGAGCATACTTTGGACATTGCTATTCTGCACTTGCGATTTGAGTATGCCAAGTTATTGTCGTGGACTCGTACCTTATTTATTTTTTATTTTTAATGATAGAGAACTAATTCCAGGAAGTCTATTGAGAAGATGTGGAAAGAGTCTCTTGAGCATGGTGCTTCTCAATGTATGAGGCAGTTCGATCTAGACTAAAGAACTAAAAATGCGTAATGATGACATCATTTCGTTGTTGAAAGGGTGGCGGAAATCCACGGAGCCTTACTCCATTGGTCATATCCATCTCATGGTTTTTGAATATAAAGGGACTCCTCTTTTTGCCTAATATTATTCAATCAAAGTGTTTCAAAGATATTATGATGGCGGACAACCGCACCAAAATGCAATTGCTAATTCAAATTAAGCATGCAAATTTAGTTAAAATTGTGTACATTATGAAGGCTACTCAATGCGTTTTATTGAATCAGATTAGCCTAGATCACATGGAGTTGCAAAATTATGGCACCCCATCATTCAATTTCACTCCCCTGCTAGGGCATTTTAGTATTTTAAAACATAGCAATATGGACCAATTGAGTAGCACTATGACAAAACATAATTGAAATACGAGGAACAAAAAAAAGGGTGGTAACAATTAATGAAGAGGAATGCCGAGTAAAGAAAGTTCCGATCATGGATCAAGTTAGACCTGATTGCAAATGAGGTCGCATGCATGCTGGCAAGTTTCAATCATGTAGTAGGCCCTGTCCCGGTCATGATCAAGCTCCATCTATTTGTTGTTGTATTCATTCTTTCCCTTCTTCAATTCGTATGAAACTTATCGCCATCTTCCTCAAATGCCTTGATTCAAACTTTTGCTTAGGGTGATCTGAAGGTGGCAAACAATAATGCCCGAGAATAGTATGATTTCCATGCCATTACACGGTTGGAAGGAGGAATAGGCCGGACTATCAAAAGGGCCTTTGGACCTGACTTTCAAAAATCGAAATGGGCTGAGGCCTGGCATGCATGCTGGGAGGATCTTATTGAAAAACCACATTAATCCATACCGCAATTACTAGAAATATTTGCATGACATTTTGAGCCAAATCGCATATCGATCTGGTTAATAAAATTCCGTGGTTTTATCTTTAAAAAATTATGTAATTCCTAAATCTGGAAGAATGTTGTTCAGAAATGAGAATGTGAGAACCTTCAGTTTCGATGTTTTTGTTTATTCATAATATTTTTCTTTTTGTAAAAAAGTAGTCATAACCTTTTATAAATAGCCATAACATTTATATAGATTAAGGAGTAATTTGAAATTCTAATGTTACAATTATGCAAAAAGAATAAACAAATCCAAAATTTCCTCGTCAACTAAGGTCTTTTTGTTTGGTTTATGCTATGATATGAGGGGTTTTTAGTAAAAAAAATAAAAAAAAATTGAAAATTAGAGAGATAATACATGAATTGTCAATACTTATTTTAAGTCAATGATCAACATTAACTAGTCAATGACCAGGCCCGCAAAGTAGAGAGAAGAAGTGAAGAGCGTCAGCATCTGGTTGTCGTACTTGCAGTAATTGGTCTCGTTCAGATGCTCTTGCTTTCTCCGGTTCACTTTTGGGAAGAACTCCTTCAGGAAATCATCCATGGAGGTCACTTCACCTGAAACGAATGCAAGTATCAAGATCATTGGTCGTCGATTTTTAAAGAACTCGGGTTGAAGAAGGGATTATCTTCTTCCTGGCACAGCCATTGGCATCTGCTAATTTTCAAGATCGTCCGTTTCTGGGTAAATTCAAAGGGCGATTCTCTTCCTAAATTTCATTCTGTTTCGGACCGGAGGAATCAAGAATGATGAAATGCATACGTCAAAAAATCCAGATTCATACCAAAGACACGACCAATAACAGCACTGGCTGACATGAACACCCAGTGAAATTAGTACTTTCGGAAATCTCTCCCCTTCCCTGCATATTCACAACCACTTCCGGGACAAAACGCAACCCTTTTGCATCAACCTTCGATCAAGATTCCGCATTTTTTTTTTTTTTTTGGGGTAAATCAAGATTCCGCATTTATCTTCCACAAACACCAAAAAAAGCTATCTTCCCCGGATAAAGCTTCGCAATTCACGAAACACCACAGCAGACGCATTCAAAATCCAAGCAAAAAGGCGAGATGAAAGACAAAAAGACTCACCCGAAACGCCCAGATCGTACCCAAAAAGCGATCCACCAAGGTAGACACGCACTATTAGCACACCTCTCCATTCTGGACTTGTCTTGTAGTTCACTTAGTTTTGATCATCCAGACATTAATAGGTAAGGTATTGGCCTGATTCTCCCCTCGTTCTTCATGGGATAAGCTGTGAAATAAAAGGAGGGCACAAGATTGGGATCCTTGACCAAACGGGTAGCGGAAAGACAACTCTCTCATTAGTGCTTTGTGGAACCTACCGAAGGGAAAATAGTTGTCGACAGCCTAGACATATCCACTATTGGAATTCATGACCTGAGATCACATTTTGGGGTCATGCCGCAAGATCCGACACTTTTTGGTGGGACATTTCGATACAACCTAGACCCCTTGTCTGAACACACTGATGAGAATTGCCTATTGAATATAAAAAAGTATAATTTCTGATAAATATTGGATATTTGCATTAGAAAACAACTAATGATAGAAGCACCAATCACTAGGGAGAAACGCAATAAACAAGCCTCACTGGAAGTAGCATCCATGTTTATGATGTCATACTGATATGCTTTGGTTAGTTCGGGATCCTCTGTCGTCTGGTCTTGCGAACCGGGACCAGCCGGGGCACGTGTTCTCAGTCTTATATCCACAGGAACATTTGGCTGGTTGGTAGCCCCTTTTATGAGTCCCTCCTGGTCTTCTTCTTCTGCGAATTCATTTCTCGACTTCCGACTTGCAGGTGATGGTCCTCCAGTTGGAGCCCCGGGAGCTTTACCCCACCCAAGTCGCCCGGCCCGCACCTCTTCTGCCCTGCTCAAGAGAAGGTGTCCTTCGGCCTCCCCGCGAAATCTAAACTCGGTGGCCCTTTAGTTAGTACTGTGGGTGGTCTCTCTCTTGTATCTGTCTATCTATCGATAGCGACTTCTTTATAGCTTGTAAGGTCACAAATGGAACCAAGAAAATATCCATTGTTACGTAATTTTCAGAGAATTTAGTTGAGGATGCGCATAATATCTGTTTGCTTTCACTGTGGTCAATGCTCTGTTTACCCTTGAAGATGTATCAGGTACCTAAATTGACCCACTTGGATTCCAATTTACAAGAATTTGACTGGACCGTGTTCTTGCGTCACATTTTCAATTTCCTTTTCTTCATGGGGTAAAACACACCGGAAATGTGGCATCGATCTCAGAACTTAAGAATTGTACCATGTAGAGAGTTAGGATTGGAGAAATATTCTGATAGCATCGATGTGGTTAATGAGTAATTGTGAATAATCTAGCGAATTACTAATCAATGAATGATAATAAAGAATTTTAAGGGCGATGTAGCGGGGGCAATGATCAACCCTTGCCATCCGGCAAAACTCGTGAAAGGTAGTTGTTCTGCAATTCCATGAGTTTGAGCCGAGGCAAGTAAACGAAGCTGTTTGGAATGCTTCCATTTACTTAGTTCTGCCCCAAACTCACCTTAAGTAGGCTATAACATGAGCCTAGAGCTTCCGGGATCGGCCCAAAGAGGAAATTTGTTGAACAGGATCAAGATCCTGAGCTGGTTCAGTGAGCACAAATTTCGAGGGATCGTTCCAGTGAGCTTGTTGGTGGACAAATCGAGATCCTGAAGCTTCCCATTCCTGCCTAGATCCTCAGGAATCACACCAGTGAAGTTGTTCGTCCATAGGCCTAGAGTTTCCAGGCTCGGGAGGTCTGCAAGGAACTCAATCGACTCGCATAGCTTGTTCAAGAAGTATTCGACAAGTTTCAGCTTCTGGAGTCTAGCGACCTCCAATGGTATCTCTCCAGCGAATAAACTGACAGAGATCAAGATTCACCGAGCTTGTCAAGGTGCCAACTTGCTTTGGGATCAGACCCGAGAGAAGATTGAATTGTAGATCCAATATGCGTAGATTCTTTAAATTCCCCAACCCGAGCTGTACCGTGCCGTCCAATCCATATGTGGAATGATCCATGTGAACAAGATTAAAGCCGAGCTGCACCGCGTCCCCTTGAGCATCTAATTAGAGCATCTAATCCTCGACCATAAACAAACCAAGCTCGAGTTTGAAGAACTCCAGGTGCTGAAAGCCGGTTTGCTGGACTCAAATCCTTGCTTCAGCGAGAGTAGGACATCAACATCACTAACGGAAGTAGATGAAGCAGGAATTACAGTGCACAGAAGTATGATTCATTGAACAAAGAAATGGACCCTCATTGTTTCTCAAAGAATGTGTCGTTTTCAAACAAAGATGACAAGATTTTAGAAGAATTTATTGTATAATGCTCGGTTTGAAGAGAATGACGTGATGCTGAGTAGCTTCAGGGTGTGTGATCAAAGCATTAAAAAAACTGACCTTTATTGGATCAATTGGCCTCTCTATCGATCTTTGTTTGGCTTCTCTATGTCTCAAGCTTCTTTAGACAGAGGTCGAAGGAAGCAAACGAAAAGAATACTAAAAAGTGGAGCTGCTAGCTAAACTGAAGGTGAAACGAGAGAGAACATAGAGTGAGATAACTGATTGGGCATCGAAATCGGACATCAGAAATTTAAATGAGAGAGAGAGAGAGAGAGAGAGAGAGAGAGAGAGAGAGAGATTGCAGATTGCCATTTTAGCTTTTGCCGAAGGGCGCTTAAAGTTGATTTTGGAAAAATAAAATAAAATAAACGATAAAGGGTTGTATATTAAAGAGGATTTGTCCAAGCTTAAGCCGAGGTTCAATTAACAATTCAAATTGCGATGAACTAAGGGATGAACTTTTAGGACCCGGTTGCAAGAACTACACAAGTATTAAGAGTAGCTTTATCCCTATCTGTTAGCTAGTATAAGGATTATTATCTTAATGGTCGAAAAAATTACTGAATCGACATATAACTTACTTTGCTGGGGAAAATCATTTCAATTACAAATGAAAAAAATTAGACTTGGACGTGAACTAAAATCGATACAAAATTTGAAGCTAGAGAAGAGAGATGTTTTGAGCATTTGCTTATAACGGAATCATTTGTTGCACAACTACTGTCCCTCGCGTCATCAATACGTAACCAAGATTCAAGAAAATGTCTAGAGCTTTAGCTTTGTCATTTGAAGAAAATTGAACGACAAACTTCATCAATTGCAATGAAGAAAAGTGAAGAACTTCATATATTTTCAATGACTCATCAACCATTCATAAATATGACATGAAGAAAACCATTTCGCTTTTACAAAAATAAAATTCGGGACACATGTCACAATATAAACAATACTCATCGAAAATTTAACATAAAATTTAACATATATATAGTAGTAACGATATTATGTTATAAATTACTATTATTGTTATTCCGAACTCTTAGTAATTCGGGTCATAATTTAGCACCATCCGTCATTGGAAGCTACACACGTGTACAAGAAGTGCAAGTACGAAGTGGTCATATGTACGCACGAACGCAATAGGCATTGTCTGTCAAAGTGATGAATTTGACTCTAGACAAGTCATATCACATTCTGAATCTCCCGTGGAGGAAATCAGGTGCCGAACCATTTTACTTTTCAAGTGGCCATCGGGTCAACTTGACTTTTATTTGTCGGGTTTAATATCCATCAAATTGAGTCCATCTCTTCCGAGCAAAAGCAAGTTATTTTATATTGAAACTAGGAATTGTTTTCTTGTATTTGGGAGACCAAGTGCTAAAACATTTTACTTTTCAAACGATCAGTTAGTCAACTTGACGTATTTAATCGGGTTTGATATCTGCCGAATTTAGTTCACCTTCTTTGATCATGAGTAGGTCATTCACATTAGGACTTGGAAATGCTTCCTTGTGTTATGATCTCAAGTTTTTCAGTCAAGTAAAAAATTAAATCATAGGTCTCACCTTAAATTTTACTTCATTTTCGAGCTCGAATTTTGAGATGACACATATTATTTTCGGAGTGGCTCGATCAAAATTGACAATAACCAACTCTTTTTTTTTTTTTTTGGTAAAAGACAATAACCAACTCTTTTTCCCTAATTTTTGTAAAAATTTCTGAACAGAAGTCAAGCTTACCCAAGTTTATGTCTTAAACTTATATTATATAATGCGATGTATCTAAATAATGGAATTTTCTCGCAAAATAGAATTTCTCACCTTTCTTAGGTGATTTAAATAGTAAGGATGATCATTATATCAGGATGATCATTATATCATTACAAGAGAATCTCACCTTTTCCTTGTATTAGGAAAGGACGCTGAAAATGAAGGGCAATCCTTCATAGGACATGATCAGACAATGCTTCTAACTCTTTTAATTTATATATATCTTTACCCGTATAAACGATTCATTTTTAGCATTAATAAGAGAAAGAAGCGGTCTCAAAGATAGTGCTGGAAAAAGGAAAAAAAAAAAACAGAGTCTATGTATCGTTATTTGCTTTTGATCATCCACTTGCAATTCCAATACTGAGAATTGCTCGAAGGAAACAACTCCATGCATGAGGCCCGTCGTTCATGGAGAAAAGTGCTCGGTATTGAAGTTCTTTATGAGATAATTTTTCTCAAAAATAGTTACTTACTCATATTCTCGTGGGAATTCTGCACTTCAATAATATAATTATCCGGAGTAAGTGCTATAACTTATTTCCAATACTTGGTGACTTGATTAAACCAAGCCTTCGCAATTTGAGAATCTCCTTATCAAGTGGCATGTTTTCCCTAATCGGACCCCTCAATTTAAACAAAAAAAATGGAATTGTGATGCTAGAATCTTGAGTAGAGCGGGCAATGTTTTAGTAAGTAAATTATGTCAATACCATTTTCCATGCCATTTAGTTAAAAGGTGATCTCCTCATTACTTATCCTGGCAAAACCACCCTATCAGAGTCATTGTTAGCCATTGGTATGCAACTTGTTATTTGAGGCACTAAACAATTGATGTTTGATTATTGATCTTTCTTACTTTGGCAACGGGGAAAATTATCTCATCTAAACTCACATTTCAAGTAACTATGATGGGCCTAATTGAAAGGCGCTTGCTTTGAGACGACTCTGTTTATCGTGATTGATTCATTTCACTGTATTAAGACAGCTTAATTTTGCGCTCACCCAAAGATCATCTGGAAATTCTTGCCTCTTGCATTGGACATGCGTGCCCTATGCAGAGAGGAGATCGCCAATCATGGGCATTCCAGTGGGCTAGGCCATTTCTGCTTTTCTGGGTCTAAAAGCCCATTTGAGTTGCATAGGATTAAGAAGCATAAAAGCCATTTCGCATTTTATGTAAATTTCTTGAAGTCCAGTGAAAAAATTTCGAGTTCAAGAAGGAAGATGTTAGATTCTTTTTGACCATAAGAGAAAAGTGTCTCATTTTAATTGTTTATCAAATAACAAAATAGAAATATAAAGGACTGTTCTGTTTTTTTTTTGGGTCAATAACGATTATTCTTTATATCTCGCTTCACATATATTGTTTGATAAAATGCCTTGAAATCTCAACTAAAAAATAATCAACAATATTGCCAGATCTGATATTGATATAAAATCGCTCGATTACAGTTAATTTTTTTAAGTGCATGGTGTTTCCGTATTTTTTTTGTTTCCTTTGCATTTGCTTTATTCTCTGTCCTGGACCGTCTTCTCGCGGTGGTCCTCCATGAGGAAGTTGAGCGAAGATCACTGGTAGGCATGTTCATCAAATATTCTGGTAATGTCCCGAAAGCCTCACATTAGCCTCGGGAGTTGTTGGTACTTTGAGTACGTTCATTGATATTGAAGTTTCCATCGTCATCGGACGACCAGTGGCGATGGACGAAAAAAGGCCAATATTAACAGAGAAATATAGGTGTCGAAAAGCTGATTTGTTTTGGGTAAGGAGATTCGATCGTCGGCCAATAGTTGGTACGTTCTCCTTTGTAAAGACATTTTAGGAAAATAGAGATGGGTTTGAAAAAAATTGGGTTGTTCTGGTCATATTAGGTTAAGTTTAGGGATTTTTGTTGTAATATATATACATAGAAGAGTGATTTTTGTGGTGGGAGTTTTACTATGTCGCCCATAAATTGAGGCCGAGAGTGAAAATTTATTAAAGTTAGATGGTGATTCTGCTCCTGCAAAATGGTTTAAGAATTCGTATGAGCCATCTTCTCGTTTGTAATTGATTCAAAGAAAGAACAAAGAATTTCTAGACAAATACTTTGCTCCAAAATAACTGGCATTCCATGGAAAGATCAAAGCAGGACGGCATCTATCTTCTCAAAAACTCTCGATTGATTGTTGATAAATGAGTTCCAAACGATTCATCAAGCATCCATAATCAACGGTGACCGCCAGGATCAGCCCCCCCGCTCCCTTAGGTCTTTTTTTTTTTTTTTTTTTGGTCTAAAACAGCGGTATTATATATTAACTGCCAGAATTACAACCGCTGGACAAAGCTTCGGAGTACAAAAGATCTAAGAGATGGGAAGGGGGAGAAACGGGCCAATTTAGGGGAAGCATAGAAAGCCCATGAGACTTAGCAACCCAATCAGCTATGAAATTTGAGGCCCGTCGACAGTACCGTATGCGAAGAAAAGGAAAAGAGGGCAAGAGTGCCCTAGCTTCGTGAACAAAGATCGCTGTTGCCATGGGATCGAAATAGGGTTTCGCACAAGATCCACCATCACCGAGCAATCGGACTCCGGCAGCGACGATCTCGATCCAACCCTTTTCGCAGCAGAAATTTTAAGGTAAGAACCAACGCTTGAGTCTCTGTTTCTAGGGCTGAAGAAGCGTTGACGGTTTCTGTGAACCCGGTGATCAGGTGACCCGCAGAATCGCAACACACGTAGGCTATCGCTCCTTGCTGTGAGGAGGTCGGGTAGGCTCCGTCAATATTTATTTTAAGAACTCCCAGATCTGGTGGATGCCACAGCTGATCATAATCTGATTGTGTCCTCCGCAGGGTCGCAGACGTCTGGTTGCAGAGACGAGTCGATCTAACATTGGCAAGAGCCAATTGCACCACCTGTTCAATGGTTATACTTCTTTGGCGAAAAACAAAATCGTTCCTGCTCTTCCATAGATGCCATAGAATAGAAGCCACTATCTCCAGCACATGTAAGTCATTACTGTTCTCTATGAAGTCTCGCAAGGCATTTATCCATTCTAGTAGTCGTAGACATTCTCGGGATGCTAAATTTACCCGTGGATGCGACCGAGATAGATTTTGTCCTAGGGCATAAGAGAAATATGTGTTCGGTTGTTTCGGGAACCTTATCTGTGCACATAGGACAAATGGGGTCGGGATGATATGCCGGTGGAAAAGGTTGTCTTTTGTAGGCGGGCGTTTTGGCAAAGAGACCACATGAATATGCGGAGCTTCGGGGGCTCGTAAATGCCAAATAGAAGACCATAACTTTCTAGGAGGTTGGTAGGATGAAGAGGGCACATCGAGTTATCACTGGGAGTGTGAGCTTTGATGTAATTATAAGCACTCTTAACCGTATATTGACCATTAAGCTGACCCTTCCAAATAATCATATCAGTAATATAGGGAGGCCGAATCGGTAAAGACAGAATTTCACTTACAGTTTGGTGATCAAAGCTTTGACGAAGGAGGGGTTCATTCCATGCATCCTGATTTGGTAGAATAAAGTCTGCTACCTTCGTTGCTTCTCCTCTAGGAGCTGGACCTCCTATAATACCACTAGAGAGCCACTTGTCCTCTCTAATGTTGATCCTCTGACCATTGCCAACCGCCCTTTGGACATTATCTGAAATAGAATCCCGCCCAATTAATAGACTATGCCACCCCCATGAGGGTCTAGATCCTTTTTCAGCCTTCAAGAAGTCCGAATAATGAAAATATAAGCCTTTAAAAAGTCTGCCCCATAAGGTAAGAGGTTCTTGAGTTAAACGCTAAGCCTGTTTTCCTAGTAGAGCTTTATTGAACGAAATAAGGTCACGGAAATCCATTCCACCATGGTCCTTTCTATTCTTAAGAATATCCCATTTCTTCCAAAGTGGACCCCGATTTACTACAACTCGCTGCCACCGTAACCTTGCAATTTGCTGTTCAATGGACTTACAAAGAGATAGAGGAATCCTAAATATGGACATGGCGTATTGCGGGATTGCTTGGACGACCGATTTAAGAAGAATTTTCTTACCTCCCTTTGAGATTAGCTTTTCTTTCCAACCCTGTAGCTTAGATTGTACTCTTCCCAGGATCCATGAAAACATCTCCCTTTTAGAATTACCCCAGTCTGAAGGAAGACTAAGATATTTACCAGTTTTGGCCAATATTGGGACACGTAGTTCGCTGGCCAGATTAACTGGAGACTCGGGGACAAGCTTTGTTAAAGAAAATCCCCGATTTGTTTCGATTAACTTCTTGTCCTGTCGCTCGACAATATTGGTGAATAATATTGGCTAGATTCGACATTCCAGTAATTTACCATCTAAGAAAAAGATAGCATCATCAGCAAAGAAGAGATGGGATAGATTAGGACACCACATGTTTAAAGTTATGCCTCGAAGAGTGCCCATGTCTACTGCATTTAGAATAAGAGTTGATAAGACGTTTGCCACCAGGATAAAGAGGTATGGCGAGAGGGGATCGCCTTGTCTCAAGCCCCTAGTTGGGTAGAAATAGGGAAGAGGTTCTCCATTGAACTTTACGCTAAGCGAAATGTTGTGACACACCTTTGCATTACCCAGCAAACCCATTTTGCATGAAATCCAAGGTGAGTGAGGTAGTCTTTTAGGAAGTCCCATTCAACCCTATCATACGCCTTAAGCATGTCCAATTTTAGGATAGCCTGAAACCTTTTCTTCCTCTTTCGAATCTTAAGTTGATGTAGAATTTCCTGAACAATAAGAATATTATCCTGGATTTGACGTCCACTAATAAAAGCACATTGTTCTTGTGCAATCAGATTCGGTAGACAAGGCTTTAATCTATTGGTCAAAACCTTTGAAATGATCTTGTATATGAAATTACAAAGGCTAATAGGTCGTACTCGATCTAACCTTTCGGATGAGGAGTTTTGGGAATCAAAGATAGTAATGTTTTGTTGTATTCGGGCCTCAATACTCCGGTGCTAAAAAATTCTTTTGAGAAAGGAAGATATCATCCTTTAAGATATCCCAGTGGGAATGATAGAATTGTCCGTTTAAACCATCAGGTCCCGGAGCTTTTGATGCTCCCATTTGAAAAGCAGCTAATTGTACTTCCTCTGGAGTGATTTCCTTTATTAAGTCCTCATTCATCTCCTCTGTGACCATAGGCGGACCTTGTGCAAGAACAGGCCAATAGTCACGACTTCCCACAGACCAATACAACTGCTGGAAAAAACCAGTTGTGATGTCCTTCAACAGACTAGGATCGCGAACCCACTGATGATGCTCATTTTGTAACATGCTAATAAGATTTTGCTGCCTTCGATGCACAGTTGTTGCATGGAAGAATTTGGTATTTTTATCTCCCCATCTTAGCCAATTAAGCCTTGAACGCATAGCCCAATATTGTTCCTCCTGTTGCCATAATCTCTGTATTTGCTCTTTTATCTGAGAAACCTCATCTTGATTGTACTGATCATCTGGTTGATTGAGCAGGTATTGGAGCTGGTCCTTAAGGAAAGTGATGTGTTGATGACCATGGGAAAATTTGGATCGACTCCAGCTAGAGAGAGCCATGAAAACAGCCTTTAATTTCGAGGTAAGTTCTTACCTCGATCCGGGATCCCGCCATGAAGCAGCAACAAGAATGCGACACCCTGGGTCTTGTAACCAAAAAGATTCAAAATGAAAAGTCTTCCTATGTTTGACAGGTTCGGCTGCTGTTGTTAAAAAAATAGGGCTGTGATCTGAACCAAGTGGAGGCAAGGCAAAAGCTTCAGCAGCAGGAAAGGTAAGACGCCAATCCATTGTACAAAATACCCTGTCCAATTTTTCTTTGACACATTCATCGCCATTCCGATTGTTAGTCCATGTGAAAGAGCATCCTTTGCTGGCTACCTCCATCAAAGAACAGTCATTAACCATATGACGAAAGGTATGCATACGATTTTTGTCAGCTGGTCTCTTACTTATTTTCTCTCATGGGTAGAGTATGTCATTAAAATCACCGATGCACACCCAAGGTAACATATTAGACCGACTGATTTGTCGCAAGTCCTCCCATAAGAGCTGCCGAAGATGGAAAACAGCTGGTGCATATAAACAGGTAAGGTGCATAATAGCTCCATTAGAATTATCCATACATAGCATATGCAAGTAAAGATAAGTTTCGCCATTCTCCGTCAAAGCAACCCCTTCATTCCAAAAAATGGCTAAACCGCCAGCAAAACCGATGGGATTTACAATCATACTCTTCAAAAACCTCAACCTTTTCTGGATCCGTTGAAGAAACATTTCTTGATTTTTTGTTTCCATTAAAAAAAGAGCATCTGGTTTTTCTTGGGCCACCATTGCCCTTAAGGCACGAACTGTCAGGGGATTGCCCAACCCCTGACAGTTCCAACTAATAAGCTTCATTTGTTCCTTGGTGGCTGTTTAGGGCCAGCCACCAATGCCCAGCGATCAAATTCGTCAGCAACAAAAATTGGAGTCTCCTGCGGTTGGTTTTCATCGAGACCCTCGATATTTGTAGACACCTATCGAGTTTCCAAACCACTTCGCTTTCTTCATGGGTCCAGCTTTAGGATGCAAGTGAGTATGCTTCAGCTTCTTCGATTTTGATGAACCTGTTTCCACTTGTTTTAATTTGGCGAGGGATTTTTCTGTAACAGGGATCTCGGTTGCTTGCCCGAGAGGCTTCCATTGAAGCGGAGCTGCCATAGTTATAATTTGACCCTTAACTGGTATGTCCAGAACCTCCTTTGGATTATTGATAGTCGATTGATTTGCTG
Organism: Eucalyptus curtisii; assembly: GCA_017140595.1. Classification (NCBI taxonomy): domain Eukaryota; kingdom Viridiplantae; phylum Streptophyta; class Magnoliopsida; order Myrtales; family Myrtaceae; genus Eucalyptus; species Eucalyptus curtisii. The sequence continues at coordinate 4,128,251 of CM029500.1, read as the reverse complement.
GGATCAGATTGGATGGCGAGTGTGGAGTTTTAGGGATGACTTCCTCTACCTCCTCAGTAGACAACTTGGTTTCATAAAAGGTATGCCAAAATGGACTATGCTGACACACCTCTGCGCGTAGCCAATTTCCATAATAAAGATTGTCCTTGTCGTCAGTTTTTGCAATGTCAAAAGGATAAGTTGTACAGTGTGTAGCATAGTGACCTATAACCCCGCAAGAGTAACAGTAGTGAGATAGTCACTCATAGCGAAAATCTAACCATATTGTCTTCCCATCCAATTGAATGAGCTGACCTGGGATGAGAGGTTGCTTTAAATTTAATTCTACTCTGACTCTTCCAGCTTTTAGGGGTAAACCATCATGCTGTTCAACCTTCACTGCCAGCACCCGACCAACACGACGCACAGCTTTGCGTAACATACCGTCTCCGTACACCATTCTAAAGGTAGTCCAATAACATGCACCCGAACTCACACCTGGAAAAATTATAGCAATGCAAAGGAGTATTAGGAATCCAAGGCTTTAAAATAACTAAGTGATTTGAGAATCGCCAAGGACCACCATCCAATATCCGTTGCTTATCCCCTTCCGACTTAAATTTGACCACATACAAACCTTCTTCACTCGATGTATGTCCACGTGATCCGTACGCCAAGCTAGTTTCATAGTATTCTGAAATGCTTGGAAATTAATAGTTTGGTTAGTGAGAATCTTACCCACCAAAGTCAATTTGCATTCCTCTACTTTTTCCTGTGGTGCAGCAACCTCGCAGATTTCAATTGTTTGCTCTGACCAGAGCCTTCCCATTATGTTACACAGTGCAGCAAGGCGAGCATCAGTACCATGGTGAGAACTGTCTATCCCTGAAGAACCCTCAGCTGAAGGTTCCATCTTTCCGCCAGTGCAGGTGAATCAACTAAAAGAAGAGAATCCAAGATTGGGCATAGAGAGCATAGCGACATTCAGACGTGGAAATTAGTCACAGAAGCCTATGACGGTGAAATAACAGAGGAAAAGCGACATGCAGAAGAGTTAACGAAACAGGAAGAGTGCGACTAAGTGTGTACTTGACGATGGGAAGAGGAAAATTGACAGATAGATGAAGATAACACTCAGATGAAATCCATAATCGGCCCGCGAGGATTATCAGTAAAATGGGCATGAATGTAGGAAGGGCTTGTTCTAGGAAGTAACGGAGATGGGTAAAAGGAAATCGAGCCGGTCCATGGGTGAAGCAACGGAGAAATACGAGATGGAAAAATCAGAATGGAGCAGCGAGATGAGAGCTTGAAGAAGAAAAGGATAATCAATTTAGGGTTCCGAACCAAAGAGGAAAACTACCAGAGGGTAGAAGGAAGCTCGACAAAACGAGAGACACTCCCTTAGGTCTTGGGTGCCTCGTCCTTGTCAAACTTCTTCCTGCAAAATTTAACAAGACCATCAAAAGACGTCCAATTCTCGAATTCAGGTCTGCGAACACTGTTCACAGCTCCTATATCTCCGGCCAACGCCAGCTCATCTTGGCTCCTTATTAAGATAGACATGGCATTATCTTAGTGTTGATTGCCATCAGTGAAAGCATGTTCTTGCTCCGGTGCTGGGAGTCCCCGGTGTTATTAACATGGGATCGAATGCTTTTAAAGGGTCGTTGCCATCAGTGAAAGCATCTCCGTTTGAAAGCAACATAGTCTTTGAGAAACAACGAGGGTCCATTTCATTGTTTAACGAATTGTACTTCTGTGCGCTATAATTCCTGGTTCATCGACTTCGGTTAGTGACGTTGATAACCTACTCTTGCTGAAGCTAGGATTCGAGTCCCCAAAATTTTGAGGGTCATACCAAACATATTTTTATTCCGGAAATAGAAATTATATGTAGTTATCAAACGTTTTTGAATGCTCATAAACTTGTCCAAAGAACAAAATCCAAAAATAATTATTTTTTAGCGGAAATTGTTATTGGGAATTGAATGGTTACTAAACACACCATTAACCCGTTTTTAGCGTATTTCCATAATATACAAACCTAGCGATCCATATTTAACCCAACTCACTCCCAACCCATGTTGCTAAAATGCATATATTGAACCCAATTTAGGAAAACTCGTACTCAAGTTGAGGTAAGAAGATAGAGCGTGCGAGTAAAAGATGAAGCGCGAACAAGAAATGGTGAAAAGAAGCTTACACAGGTGACTTTTGTCTAATGAGTTCTTTCATTTATAACTTATTTATTGAATATAATTAACTCACTTAATAACTAAACTCATCAAAAACACACGTGTCAAGAAAGGAGTGTGTGATTCATTTTGATAGGTGTAATACATGGGGGTGTGATCCATTAATCAAATCTATTATCCCATCACGAATCAAAAGGCTCCGGCCCCAAGAAATCCCGTGTCCCGCGGATCATGGTAGGCACACCCAAAAATAGGCAAACCGAAAAGAAAAAGATAAAGAGGAAAACAAAGACAGAGAGCACTATTCGGGAACCGTCGCGAAAGTGGGCAGTATGTGGGAATGCGCGTCGCCCCCATGCCATGCCATGTCAAAAAACCGCGTGAACCGCGAACCGCCCCCACGTAACACGACTGACCGACTTAACTGATTTTCGAAGGTTCCTGTCCATCTCCTTCCTCCCTGTCTAGATGCCCCGGAATCCGCGAAATTACACAACGAATCATTTGACATTCCGGAACCGATTCGGAGAGCTCGGAAAGGGGTAAGAGAGGAGAGAAATTCATGCCTATGCTAGAAGCCTAGAAGTCGGGACGCGTCAAAGTCAAGTCCTGGGACGTGCCCTTTACGTGAACGGTCCCCTTTTAACGACGTCCCCGTCCCACCACCACCATCATCATCATCCGACCCCAACGCAATCTCCCCAGTCGCTCTAGGGACAGAACCGTTCGTCTTCCCCGGAGAAGCGACCGGCCTCGAGGTACCCTTCTGGGGAATAGTCCCGCCCGGTGGGTGATCATGGAGGGAGAAGCGGGAGAGAGCTCCTCCGTCTCTAGCTCGCCGTGCTCGTCGTGCGGCGGCGCGGACGGTAATGGAAGCGGTGGCGTTGTTGAGTACTTGATCGGAGTGATCGAGAAGGCTGGGTCTTACGGCGGTTACAGGAAGACGCAGAGGAAGGAGTGCCTGAAACTGGCGAGGAGGTTGAAGCTGCTGGTCCCGCTTTTGGAAGAGATCGGAGAGGCCCGTCGCGCCGCAGATTCCCCTGCCGGTGATGGTTTGGACGCTACCCTGGTTCGCCTGAGGCAAGCGGTGGTTGCGGCTAACAAGCTGTTGAAGCAATGTCACCGCGGAAGCAAGATTTATCTGGTTCGCTAACTGTTTACCCGGTCGTGTGCTCATTTGGGTTCCTCGTTTTCGATCTTCTGAACTGGGTTTCGATAAAAAAAAAAAAAAAAAAAAATGCAGGTGTTGGAGAGCGAGGCGGTCATGAGTAGATTCCATGCTGTTTACGATAAGCTAAACGAGGCCTTGGATGATATGCCTTACGACGAGCTCGGGGTCTCGGTTGAAGTCCAGGAACAAGTAAGTTTGCAGCAGACTCTTTAGTTTAATGACATTGTTGTTTCCTTCAGAGCAAGTTCTCGGATTCGCTTTTGCAGAATCAAGAGGAATTCAACAGAATTGAGTGAATTCATGAGCTCAAATTAGTAAATTTAGATAAATTTTGTGTATTGTTCCGTTGATCGTTCGCCGACATACTGATGGGTCTCATGTATATGAAGGTCGAGCTATTGCGGATGCAACTCAAAAGGGCTCAAAAGAGGAGGGACACGCAGGACATTGAGTTGGCGATGGATCTGATGGTGGTACTATCCGAGAAGGATGACCGGAATGTGGACAATGCCATCCTACAGCGCCTTGCGAACAGATTGGAACTACGGACCTTCAGCGATCTGAAAGCAGAAACAGTTGCCATCAATAAACTCGTGAAGCAGTTCGGAAAAGATGCTCAGAATATCCGGCAAATAATGTGCTTATTTGGTAAGTTCAAACGGATCATCGGGTTCGAGGAGCCAAGCGTGCAGGATTTTTCTGTTTCCTCGAGGACTCTGGAAAAGTTGCCGTCTCTCTCCATTCCTCATGAATTCTTATGCCCGATCACGCTCGAGATAATGACGGATCCGGTTATCGTCGCCACCGGACAGGTAATTCCATTAATCACCACCAGAACACATTGCATTCTTGCAGAAACTAAAACACAAGTAGTTTAACTGAGAAACCGTGAGTTTAAAGGGCAGGTTTCAAGTGAAGCATCACGCTTCATCTTCTAGTCTCAGCACGCATTGCGAGATAGTTGAAGCTCAATCCTCTGCAAATTTTTCTAGACATTGATGTTCATACTACAGTTGCAGTTCAGAGCATCGATATAAGTAGCGCATAAGATTGATTTGTAAGCTGAGATATCCTTTTCTGTCTTATATAAGACCTATGAAAGAGAGAGCATACAGAAGTGGCTGGATTCGAATCATCGGACGTGCCCGAAGACCGGACAAATCTTGCATCACTTGTTGGTGGTGCCCAATTACGCTCTCCGCAACCTTATTTCGCAATGGTGCGAGAAGAATGACTTTGAGCTCCCAAGAAATGGCTCTTCGAGCGAACTCGTGAAGCAGATATCTTGCCTCGTACAAGATGTGTCCTCTTCTCAGCTGAATGCTCGAAGGCACGCGATTCTGGAGCTCCGGACTCTCTCCAAGGATAACCCTGATAACAGAATCCTGATAGCCAACATGGGAGGAGTCACGCCTCTAGTTCAGCTCCTGTCGTTTCCAGACTCTAAAATCCAAGAACACGCCGTGACTGCACTCCTAAACTTGTCCCTCAACGACGCGAACAAGAGAGTAATTGCCCGAGAAGGCGCGATTCCAGCTATAATCGATATACTGCAGAGCGGAACGGATGAGGCGCAGGAGAACTCTGCAGCAGCCTTGTTTAGCATATCGATGCTCGACGAGAACAAGGTGCTTGTGGGCTCCGCGAATGGGATTCCTCCATTAGTGGATCTTCTGAAAAACGGAACAGTTCGAGGAAAAAAGGACGCGGCTACCGCGCTTTTCAACTTGTCGTTGCACCAAGCGAACAAGTCCAGGGCCATCAAGGCGGGCGCCATACCGCCGTTGCTCGATTTGCTCGAGGACAAGAATTTGGGAATGATCGATGAGGCGCTCTCGATCTTGTGGCTTCTCGCCTCGCACCCCGAGGGGCGAGGCGAGTTGGGGCGGCTATCTTTCATCAAGACACTGGTGGAGATCATCAAGAACGGGACACCCAAGAACAAGGAGTGCGCGACATCAGTGCTGCTGGAGCTGGGCCTGCACAACTCGTCCTTCGTGCTGGCCTCGCTTCAGTATGGAGTATACAAACATCTGGTGGAGATGGCCCGAAATGGGACTAACAGAGGCCAGAGGAAAGCCAATTCTCTGCTGCAGCACATGAGTAAGCGCGAGCACATTGCCTGAGACGTCGCGAAATGGGCGACTAAGAACAACATTACTTAATAAAGACATTGATTCACATTGAGGCGTCCGGAAGACTTGCTTGTCCTTGCAAACTTTATATAACTATTATAAATTGCAGCACTAATATTCTCATGTTTCTGCGTATACTGAAAGAGCTGCAACAATTTCAACAAAAAATCAACACCAGCTCTTCATTTGGTAATTAAAAGGAACGGAAAGAAAAATGATGAACTGTCTACTAAGCAAGAAGACCCATTGCCGGCACTCGTATATGATCCATAATGACAGATGTGGAAAGAGACAATAAGAAAGATCCGGTGAATCCATGTGTTAATATTTATGTATTACGAAAGCCTTAGATGCTTAAGACTAAAAACAAAGTCAAAGTTCGGGTGCTATGAGATTAAAAAAAATTAATAATAACACTTTAAACTTATGGCGGTTTATATTCTTTTTTGTCATTGTAGATATTCATAAAGATGCATTGCTACTTTTAAAAGCATGCATCTCTAGGAAACCTCAATACAATGATTTTTGTGAGCTGTTCTTTGTTCTTGACAAAATTGAGGTGTAAGCATAATCCAGTCATACTATGTAGCACCGACACGGACACGCGACACGCGACACGCGACGCGACACGACACGCCGACACGTCATTTCTCAAAAAATAGAGAATTCCGACACGTTACATATAAAATATAATTTTTTATATAAATGCAAAAATAAATAAATAAGAATAAAAAGAGCATAGAATTAATTTATACTAAAAATATTAATCCAACATTTGTTAATATCATTCATTGTTTTAATTTGACAGAAATTGAACGAGAAATTCAAAAATTGCAAACATGAAAGAGTAAACTTGAAGGAACATGTCATGTTTTCTTATACTTGTCAGAGATTAATGAGATTTCTTATAGTCCTAGACAGAGTTCGGAGTTCATGATATAGACTAGGTTCGAGAAAAATGAAAATCCAAGACAAGAATTCTCGAAGTATGACCAAAAGAAAATGAAATCACTAAATTTGCCACGGAAAATGTGAGAGGTAACTCACATGCCAATAACATAGACCAAAAGAGATAACTCGCAAGCGATGCTTGCGAAAGACGAAAAGAAACAATAAAAATTATAACTTTAAGTATGTGGGGGCAACGGAATGACACCGACGAGAAAATGGGTGTTCCATCGTCACTCACGGGAAGATTAGAACTTATAAATGAGAAACTTGAGAGTAAGAATTTTCTTCTTTCCCCTTATTTTTGTTATTTTCATTATTTTTTCATATATTTACATTCTGACCCCTCAAGTATTGAAAATTTTTAAAATTGACCCTGTGCGTGTCGAAATCACGTGTCAGAATTTCAGACTCGCGTGTCGGGAAGAGTTGACCACGTGTCAGATTTTTCGACACTCGTTGACCGCGTGTCGGAACGTGTCGGAGAGTGTCGGAGCATGTCGAACACGTGATGGAGTATTGGACACGACACAAAGACTTCCGGAGAGTGTCGGTGCTTCTTAGTAGTCATATCGCAATGAACGCATAATGGAACAAAACACATGAATGCCTCAAATCCATGACACGCACTCAATGGTAGTCTAGAAAAGAAAATGCATTTGCAAAGAGCCCATGCATTAACATTTACGCATTCCTTGCCTTTTAGCTAATCAACAATATGTTTATATTGTTTTATGGGTAAATGACAAAAAATAAAATAAAATTGAGAGAGTTGCATGGATAAATGCTCGATTGTATTACGTCTCCGGTTCAAAGTAATCTTGAATTGGAGGCCTTGCTGACCACTCATGTAGAGCCTTATTCTATTTACATCAATGTATTGATTAATGCGCATTTTGGCCTATTTGACAACGTGGAGAAATCAGTGTTAGGAACTTAAAGAACTCATTTTTAAGTGATGATAATCTTCAAGTGTTAAAAAGGAAAAAAGAAATAGTTGTTTGACAATCACTGCATATTTATAATTTATTTCCAAACATAAAATCACCACTGTGATTGATAGATAAGATTTTGATTATCATCAATTATTTTTTCTCCTAAATGAATTAACCCCCAACCTTTTTCTTACGTATTCTTAGTCAATTTCCAGATTAATTAAATCTTTTAAGTCTAAACTAATTAGAGTTGTCTAACAAGCTTAATTGCATTAATTGCTTTAATTTTCAGCACGGAGGACTATCCGCCGGGAGAAAATATTGGCTGCAGCTCTGACTCCAGCGTGGCTTCCTCCGAGTCCATTCACCGGGCGACACGTGTCGCCCGGAAGCCACGCTGGAGTCCGAGCGCGTCCCTTTTATTCTCGGTAAAATAATCTTCTTTTCTCTCTCCTCTAGCGCCTGCACGCTAGGCCTGCGCTCTCTCTCTCCTCTGCAGAGTCTGCACACATTTATTATGTTCTCCTTCCTCTTCCCTCGTTCTTTCCTCCCGAGAAGAAGAAAAGGCATTCCAAGCGAGCGAAGTTTTCAAATTTTGAATCTCTGATTTCGCTCTCGTTTGCTACTCCGCGCTCTTGCTGCTCCGGCATTGCGTTTGTCAAGCGACCGTTCCCCGCCGATGCCCGGCGCTCGCTCGCTCGCTCGCTGGTCCTGTCGCTTCCTCCGTCTCTGCTTCGGCGCTCGCTCTTTGCTCCGTTGTTCGCTCCATCTTTGCTCTTCTGGCGCTGCTTTCCTTCGCGCATTAATCTGCTTGGGCGGTCGAGATTTGGGGATCCCATTTCTGCAACCACCTGCGTCGACGCCTTCCAAACCGGTTACGAGATTTGTGGGATGTGTACACGCAGAGCAAGAGCAGGAGATTGCCCAAGTTCTGGCGGGACGCCTTCCAGGCCGGTTACGAGTTCTTGACGACTGACGTGCCGGGCGTTCGCGACGTCGCCGTTTCGGAGATCGCGAAGATGTCCCTTGGCTCCTTCACCTTCTCCGACCCTCTCGCTGCTCATTCTCGTCCTGCGGTAACCCATCCTCGCCCTTCAAAAACCCCCTTCTTCTATAATGCTTTCGTCGCTAGCTTCATTTGCTTGCAGAACTTTTAGTGCTGAGAAGTTGAGCATTTCTTGTGATATTTTGGGAGTTTGGTCGCTGACTTGTCCTTTCAGAGATTGGGTGGAAGTCATGAGTTTATGAGGTCTTGGTTCTTGTCATTGAGCCCTCTAAAGGACGTCGTTAGTAGTTTAACCACGTCGAAGGAGCTTCTGAAAGTTCTTTTTCGGGTCGGTGGTCTCGAGAAGCAACATAAACCGACTATAGCCCTCATCTCAGCCTTAGGAGTCGAGCTCGATCGTTCCATCATCCAGGTTGAGCAGTTGATCCATGAAGAGAGGTCTCATTCTCACCAGATTGATTTCCTCATGAAGCATTTCGCATAAGAAAAGGCATCTTGAAGAAGAAAGGAGCGGGAACGAATCCGCACTGCCATTTCACATATGGCGGAGGAAGTCGACGTGGAAAAGAAATTGAGAAGACAAACGGAGAGACTAAACAAGAAGCTTGGCCAAGAACTGGCTGGCATGAAGTCATCTCTTTCCAAGGCGATGAAAGAGCTCGAGAGTGAGAAGAGGGCTAAGGAAATATTGGAGCAGGTCTGCGACGAGTTAGCGAGAGGGATTGGAGAGGACCCGGCGCAAGTGGAAGAATTGAAGAGAGAATCCGCCAAAGTTCTTGAAGAGGTGGAGAAGGAGAGGGAAATACTTCAGCTAGCGGATGTTTTGCGCGAGGAGAGAGTGACAGACGAAACTTTCAGAGGCCAAGTACTATTTTGAAGAGAAGAATGCCGCCGTCGAAAAGCTGAGGGCTCAGCTCGAGGCCCTACATGAGATCCAAAATGAGTAAAGATGTGAATTTTCCGAAATCAGAGAAAGCCAAGGAGCTCGAGGCGTTCTTGAGCGACAAGATCAATCTTGAATGCGCTGAAAACGAATTATTCTAAGAGAATAAAGAAGCTGATGGAGAGGAGTGCGAAGGAAATGAATCTGCAGAAAGCGATCTTCATTCGATCGAATTGAACATGGACAACAACACCAGGAGCTACAAGTGGAGCTACGCGCACGACGATACTAATCAAGAGAACTCGAAATGGGTCTCGGTAGATAATGAGTTCGACTTCAATGGGAGGAGATCTTCATCCGACAAAATTCAATGGGAGAGCATCTCCTTAAGAAGAGGAAACTCTAAAGGGGCGAATCTTCACGACGGTGCCAGAACTCATGACAACCTGAATGGGTTCGACGCAGGGAGACTAATAGAGTTCTTCTTGCCGGCTAAAATGGACAGCAACAAGGAAGACGAAACCAGAAGAAACAGAGCGCTCGCAGGCCTGAAGGACCATCAGCTGTCGAATTTCGCCAGTCCGATCAGGCCATGGAGCCAGTCCTTGCCTCTGCAAGATCATGGCATGGAGAGATGGACTGTGGGAGAGAGTAATGAACGCGAAATCGAAGCGAGTCAGGATTAAAGAGTTTTTTTCCTTCTTCCTTTTGCGCTCATCTCCATGTCAGGCAGGGAATACTAGAAATTGCTCTGACATGGGAATACTAGAAATTGCTAGCGACCGATGTCCTCACGTTAGTCCTATTCGAGAATTTTGATACTATAATTGTATATGTGTTGCTGCTCTAGTGCTGATGTTAAAAACCATCCCAATTCGCAATTTTAGTTCTTGCTGCTAAGTACCATGTTGATGTTGCTGCTGTCCCAGTATGCAAGACCGGTGTCATCTGCCTGAAAGAAGTTAAAATATACTTTTCCATGAGAGTTATGATCAACATGAGAGAATAATTCCACCTATGCTCTTCATCATTCCATGTGCTCCTTAACAACTCATTTCGTCGTCAACTGATCGAACAGATTCTCTGGCATGAGGGCTAGCATTTGTTATAAGACAAACCTGATATAGCTAGTATAAACACCTAGAGGGGGTGAATAGGTGTAAAAACAATTTATCAAGATACGAAAGCAATACTTGGCAGACAATAGAAAGAAAGTTCTCTAAAACAGTAAACAGAGAGTAGGGAAGAGAAAATTGAACACAAGGTTTATAGTGATTTGGCTTATTCCAAGCCTACGTCCACTCTTTCGCACTGACAGCCCACCGGCTGGATTTCACTATGAACAAAAGAGATATTTTAGCAATACTTTCCCTTGATTCCACAGTGTAGATATTCTACCACACTTCCTCAAGGTATCTCAAAATATAGACTCTCTTTTTGTGTACAAGATTTCGCTCACAAATGAATTGACTAAGAATAAGGAGCTTCGACTTTGGAATTCTTCTATCGTGCACACCCTCGAACAACTAGAACGTCTTCCTTATATACTCCTTTATGCCATCATACCCGTTGGCACTTACCAAAGGAATTCTTCCAATCTTCCCGTTGGACAGAATCAATTAGGAAGATCATTCGAGCCATTAAAGGAACATGTCGATAGCCCATCAATCCCGCTCGCCCATACAATCGGGATCTCGGTTTCCATAAGTAGAACCTTCCAAGTATACTTCGCCAATCATCGGATCTTTAATCAATCTTAATTCGAATAAAGGATTCCGTTATGTCATATCCAGCTAAGAGATCTTCGTCGTCGATAAGATCAAATCCTTAACGAATCACACAAATCCCCGGATAGACCTTCTTCGACAAACTACAAACTCGTCAATGAGAATAGACTTTGAGTCTTGAGTCCGGCAATCCAAAGGTCTTTAGACTTTAAATAGTAGAGTCTGCAAATCTTCGACTAGATCGATGGAAACGTTTTGTCGCTTCAAAATATTCCGTAAAAGATTTCTCCAACAATCTCTCCCTTTTTGATGGTGACAAAACTTTCCCGCAGATTTGAATATCTTTGACTCGCAAAACATTACTCAAGCAAATATGGATATCTCATAAAGATTAATGGCTTAAAGATAACACTAGAATCTGCAACCACAGAAAATAGGTTAGTCTTGCATGAGAGTAAAGCCATTCATAAGATATCAATAGTACTTAATATAAGCAGTCAAATCCAAATCCCAAAATCAGTCCACAACCAGTCACACAAGTCAAGTCAAACATCAAAACAAACAAATTAAAAGTTTAAGTTCAAAGTTTTCAAATCTCGCATCTCTCCCCCTTTTTGTCATCATAAAAAAGTTGAGATGGAATAGAGTCAAGATTGCTTGGGAATACGAACAAGCTGGAAATCTCCCAATGACTCGGACGATGCCTTCAAGCTTTTTCAAATCTTCCTTCGCTTGAGCCACCTCTTCACTCTTAGCATTTGCTTGAATCAAGAGCAAGGGCTTGGATCCGATCATTCAAAGAAACCGAAGAAGCTTGTCCGCATTCCGTAAGTTCCGAACTTCGTATCCCGCGAGCATATATTTGACCACGCATTTCTAAGAGAACATCAAGAATTCTCGCGGAAATCTGCTGAATTATCACCGTCGCGATCGGCTTCGGCACGATTAGATGGAGTAAAGGCGACGATGGTACATCAAGATAGTCACGCAGATTTGGCGATGAAGCACCATGTCCCTCCTTAGGAAATTGAGAGACATAAATGTCCTCCGGATCCGCCGGAGAGCGGTCGACTCCTTCACCGGTAGCGAGGATATGAGGACGTTCCCCTTTTCTCACCATCTCCCCTGTTTCCATGCCTTCGGTGGAGAAGAGTGTTCCTCCCGCTCTCCTTCCTCCGGATTTCCTCTTTCTTCTTCTTCTTCTTCTTCTTCTTTTTCAAACCTTTCTTCCTCTCGCATCTCTTTCTTCAACTTCTCTATCCTCTCGATTCTTTCTCCTCTACTTCTTTTTCTTCGTTCTTTTTCATGTCGTTCCATTGATTCCGGGAACGTAACGACTCGGTTCTTCAATACCATAGCAGAAATGGTGATGTCATCCTCATCATCTTCATCCTCAATGATGAGAGCTCTTCTCTTTTTGGATGGAGCAGTCATAGGCTCCTTCCCTTTTCTTTTTGCTGTAAAAGAGACTTGATGAGGCTTGGCAGGGGTTGTCTCCTTGAATTTCTCCAGCGCCTTGTTGAGTTCTTTCAGATGCATTTTGGACACCATTTTCAGTCCTACTACCATTTTATCACACGATCGAACACGAGAAATTGTGGAGGCTGAATATTCAAATGTCCGAATAACTTTGACACAAGACCCGGATAAGGAAGTTGACCCTTGTCCTTCACCACTCGCTCTATACATGTGGAACAAAATAGTGTGAGGAAGAGAAAACCTTTTTCCAAAGATTGATGGCGTACATCAGCTTTGCCTCCGAGTTTGAAACATCGTCTTTGAAGTAGATTTTTGGTCCGAGACAATTTATCACAATCTTGTGAAGCGAGAATGTTGAACGCACGCATTCTTGAGTAGGAAATTCTTCCTCTCGTCCTTTTGTCTTTAACAAGTTCCAATGTAGCACGAGCAATAGAGACATTAATAGGTTGATATTTTCCTCTTTCAACCCCAATCACATCAGCTAGCATATCTACATCCACCACAAAGTCCCGATCTCGGACACTAAAGAAATTCTATTCGCATCCAATAAGCTAAGATTCGAATAGAAATATGCGCTTAGTTCAAAGCATAGGCACGTAGTGTCGTAACGTAACTGTTCAAGTTGAAGAAAACGGAACTTTTCCCTCAAATTAACATTCACAACATCAAGGAAATCAAAATCCACACTCCTAGGGTTTATCACCCCACGCTTCAACAATTTGAAGTATAGATCCTTCTGTTCCTTCGATCGGAACAAGTCTGTCCTTTTTCCCCGAATTTTCGCCGCCACACCCATTAGGAGCAATTCCCAAACGTTCCATATTTCGCAAAAAGATGAACTTATTTCCATATCCTTTGTCCTTAAGAAACTCATCGATGTAGTTCAATGGAGTACCGCTCCTCTTTAAAGCACGATAAAGCTTATAAATAAAAGAGGGCTTTTGAGTTCTTACAGAAAGCTCCTCAACGATTTCTTCTTCTTCGCGTTGACCAACACCCCGTGGACTAGTTGGTGGAGAATGACGCCGCGAGAATGTTGTGGGCTCATTCTTGCCGATCGGGTGATTCCTCTTCCTCGGTGAGATCAAAGTGAGTAGGCCCCTCACTCATTTGCCGTGGTCCCTTGCTTGCAATTCTCGAAGACTTTCTTGAAGAAGACATCTTTCACAGTCTTGAAAGATTCCGAACTTGACTTTCCCAAGAAAGATGATAACTTTTTCGAAGATTAAACAAGTGAAGAAGACATGAGTGGAAGATCGATGCTTTTTAGGGTTTTTGAACGAAGAGGAACCGATCGTTTATAGGTCGGTGAAGAGAGGCATACCAAGCGTCGTAATGGAAAGTAAAAGATGCCCTTTAAAAATAACGCCTTTTTCAAAAAATAGATACCTACCATTTTAAAATATTAACTCCTTTTTGAAAAAGAAAAGATTGCACTTATCACGGAAATTGAAGATAGCAAAAATCAATTATAGATAGATGATCGTACCTTTCCGAGATTTAATATGAGAGAAGATAAAATAACTTACAGTTAAGAACCTTGTTTGTCTGAGTCTGAGAGTCTCTAGACTTTAACTTCTTCAAGCTTCAGGATGTTGAGTCTGGAACGGATGATTTCAAATTGATTTTTCTCCAAAGGCTTTGTAAATATATCCGCCGTTGATTCTTTGAGTCAACAAACTGAATCGAAATTTCTCCATTTTGAACATGATCTCTAATGAAGTGATGTCGAATCTCTATATGCTTCGCTCTTGAGTGAAGAATTGGATTTTTAGTAAGATTGATTGCACTGGTGTTGTCACAGTTAATCTCCGTGCATGAATCTTCAATTCCAAAGTCTCTTAGCTGTTGTTTTATCCACAGAATTTGTGAACAACAACTTCCGAGAGCTACATACTCGGTTGTAGAAAGAGCTACGTATTTTGCTTCCTTGAAAACCAAGACACCGTCCCGCTTCCAAGTAGTTGACAAGTGCCCGAAGTGCTCTTTCTATCAACTCGCAACCAGCTAGATCTCGCATCCGAGTATCCAAGAAGAGTAAAGTCTCCCTTTTAGGATACCAAAGACCGATGCTTGAAGTTGAGGCAATGTATTTGATAATACGCTTTGCAGCATTTAGATGAGATTCCTTAGGGTCTCGCTTGAAATCTAGCACAAATGCAAACACTAAACAAAATGTCGTGTCTAGAAGCGTAAGATAAAGAAGTGAACCAATGATACTCCTATATAGCTTCTGGTCAACTTTCTTTCCTCCTTCATATTTGTCTATCTTCAAAGAGCTTGACATTGGTATATCAGTTTTTTTACAATTTTCCAGTCCAAACTTTTTGACAAGATCATTAGCATATTTTTCTTGATGAATAAAGGTCCCTTCCTTCAATTGTTTCACTTGAAGTCCAAGAAAGAAGGTTAGTTCACCCATCATGCTCATTTCAAATTCATTCTGCATAGACTTAGAGAAATTCTTGCACAAACTTTCATTAGAGGATCCAAAAATAATATCATCAACATATATTTGAACAAGCATAAAACTTTTGCTTTCTCTTTTGATAAACAGAGTAGTGTCTACTTTACCTTTAACAAAGCCATTTTTAATTAAAAACTTACTCACTGTCGTACCAAGCTCGAGGTGCTTGCTTTAAACCATACAAGGCCTTTTTCGTCGAATCGAATCCGGGTTTCCTTGGGTCTTCAAACCCAGGTGGTTGTTCCACATAGACTTCCTCATGGATAAATCCATTCAGAAAAACACTTTTGACGTCCATTTGGAATAACTTGAAATTCTTATAACAAGCAAAAGCAAGTAATAATCGAATTACTTCTAACCTTGCTATTGGTGTGTAAGTCTCGTCATAGTCTATCCCTTCTTCTTGCGTATATCCCTTGGCCACGAGTCTTGCTTTGTTTCTTATGACTTTTCCTTTCTCGTTCATCTTGTTCCTGAAAACCCATTTAGCTCCAATAATAGATTTACCTTTTGGTTTAGGAGTCAACTCCCGGACATCATTAATGCTGAATTGTCTCGAGTTCTTCTTGCATAGCTTCAATCCAGCTTTCATCGATAAAGCTTCTTCTATGCTTTTGGGTTCTATTTCGTAAATAAGAGCCACAAAGACTAGACTCTTCGTGCCTTTTGGATCTTGTGCGAATTCCTTCATTAATGTCGCCAATAATGAGATCTTTGGGATGACCGGACTTATGCTTCCGATTCATCGATTGATTTTTCAGGTTGATGATCACTTCCTTCATTTGAATCTTCAATAACCACTTGTTCTTTGGTCTTTCGAGTCCGAGCCGCTTCTTTAGACTTTATAGAGTCCGAATGAGGTTCGATTCTTCAAGATGAGTCTCGAATAGATTCATTTTGCATAGAATCCCGGAATTTGACATTCATTGATTCCTCCACAGATTGAGTCTTCTTGTTATAGACTCGTAGGCTTTGCTCGAGGTAGAATATCCAAGGAAGATGCCTTCATCTGATTTTTCCTCAAACTTGCCAACTCGATCATTTGCATTTTTCCAAATAAAGCATTTACATCCAAACACATGAAAGTATGAAACAATAGGTTTCTTTCCTTTGAATAACTCATAGGGGTTTTTTTTTTTTTTTCTAGAATTGGTCTTAGAAAAACTCTATTAATAATATAACATGCTGTAGAAACTGCTTCAGCCCAAAAACATGAAGAAATGTTACTTTCAATTAAAAGAGTTCTAGCCATTTCTTGAAGCAACCTATTCTTTCTTTCCACAACTCCGTTTTGCTCTGGAGTATATGGAGAGGAGAATAAATGCTGAAAACCAGATTCATCACAAAATTTTGTAAAATCTTGATTTTCACATTCACCTCCATGGTCTGTTCTTATACTTGAAATAACATACCCTTTTTCATTTTGAACCTTTTTAGCAAACTTTTCAAAGTAGGAGAATGTTTTAGACTTACTTGCCAGGAAATATACCCAGGTAAATCGTGAGTAATCATCCACAATTACTAGGTAATATTTCTTACCTCCAATGCTCTGAGTTCTGGTTGGTCCAAAGAGATCCATATGCAGAAGCCGCAGTACACGATTAGTGGAAACTTGATTTATTGGTTTAAAGAAATTTCTTACCTGTTTTCCCAATACGCATGGAGTGCATAGATCAGACTTTTGGTATGATAAATTGGGTAAACCACGAACAAGCTTATTTGCTGAAATTTTGGCTATTTGCTTCATATTGATGTGCCCAAGCTTTCTGTGCCATAAGTTAGCTTCGTCTTGAATTGTGATCGACATTGCGATTCATCCGGTTTTACGTCCAAGAGGTAGATATTTCCATGTCTTCGACCCATAAATGACCGAGTAGAATCTTTTTGGTTCCCGAACATATTCCCTCTTGAAAGTTTATTTTGAAACCGGTATCACACATTTGATCGATAATCGAGCAGATTGTAGTTGAGTCCTTCCACTAGGGAAACATTGCTTATTGTGAGGTTTCCAATCTTTACGGTTCCAAATCCCACAATTCTTCCTTTGTCAGTTTCCTCCAAATGAGACTTTTCCACCATTTACTTGAACGAGCTTTATGAAACAATTTGAATCTCCTGTCATATGTCTTGAGCATCCACTATCTAGATACCATTTTACCTTTTTCTTGATAGTGACCTGCATTTAAAAGAGACTCAAGTTTTCTTTGGTACCCATATTTTCTTGGGTCCATTGGTGTTAGTATTATATGCGTTCTTGCCCATACTTTTTTAATGGGTTTCCAAACCATAGGACATTCCTTTTCAAAATGATCTCGCACTATTGCACTTTGAACATCCGAGAGCATTTCGACCATGGTTTTACAAAAACCTTTTTGAAATGATTTTTGTAAGCATCTCTTGTGAGTCTTTGCTTAATTCTTTCATTCACTTTAGGAAAATCAATTAGAGGAATGGTTTCCCAGCTACTCATTCCCAAACCAGATTTATTGAAATAAGATCTTTGTGCTGAAAGAATTTTTTCAAGTTTCTCAGATCCTATTGAAAATCTTTTTGAAATATTTGATATGTCAATTTTTAAAAATTCATTTTCTTTTAAAAGATTTTCTTCACTTTCTTTATGAGTAGAAACATTCATGTCTAAACATTTCAACTTTTCTTTCAAAGCATTTTCCTGTTGTTTTAGTGCAGAATTTTCTTTTTTAAGTTCGAAAATCCTTTTAAGAGAAGTCTTAAGACTAGAACACAGCTCATCAATGTATTTAGAGACTTTAATAGGGATTTTAAAGTTACTTACCTCAAACTCACTGTCTCGAATCGAGTCTGTCTCGAGTTTGAATCAATCCGATTGTGCCATCAAACATATATTGGCATAATCATCATCACTTTCTTCACACTCGTATCACCTGTGTTTTCGCTTTAAGAGCCTTTCGATACTTTTCAGCTTTTCCTTTCTTCTTCCTCGAAGAGACAGTTGGGTCCGATGTGTCCCTTTTTCTTACATTCAAAGCGAGACTATATCTTTGTTTGATTCATCATCCTCACCAAGACTTAGTCTCTGTTGCTTTTGAAAACTCTGTTTCTTTTGATTGAATCTTCTTCCTTTCTCGTTCAGCTTTTCGAATCTTCTTATCATGAGAGTAAGCTCCTCATCATCCATATCGTCTTCGTAATCAGTAACATCGAATCATCATTGGATTTTAATGCAATGGATTTCTTACCTTTAGGATATTCGTCTTCATTGATTCGTTCCACTTCATAAGACCGAAGAGTTCCAACCAACTCATCGACGATAGTGGCATGATTCTTTGTGTCTCTCTTATTGAGGTCTTTATGTGATTCCAATCCTTGGAGAGTCCACGCAATAGCTTGTTTACTTTCATGGGATCGAAATTGGTTGACCTTGATTTTCAAGACCATTCACGATTTCGTAAAACGACTAAACATGTCGTTATAGATTCTCCCGAATTCATTTTGAAGGCTTCGTATTGACCGAGGAGAATGTTGATTCCGGTCTCTTTCACTCGATCAGTTCCTTCATAGGTAATATGTAATCTATCACAGAGACTTTTTTGCTGTAACACAAGAAGATATTCTGTTATATTCGTAGGTGATAAAGCACAATATAAAGAATAAATTGCTTTTGCATCAAGAACTTGTCTCTTGATTATCTCTTCCCGAGTCATTTCACTAGACTCAACAGCTTTCTTTTTCTCTCTCGAGACAAGATGCAGCTTTAGGAGTGATTCCTTTTTCTACAACGTCCCATTCCGAGGATCCTTTGATCTTAAGAACGCTTTCATCTTGTTTTTCCGCATGTTGTAATCCTTTCCATCAAAGTAAGGAGGTCTCGGTATTGCTTTGCCCTTCCACCAGCCTTGGAGCTAACATACTAGCCATGGATCTTTAACTCAAGTAAAACACTTCAAACAAAGTGAGTACACAGTGCTCGATACCAATTAATATAGCTAGTATAAACACCTAGAGGGGGTGAATAGGTGTAAAAACAATTTATCGAGATACGAAAGCAATACTTGCGACAATAGAAAGAAAGTTCTCTAAAACAGATTATGATCAAAGTAAACAGAGAGTAGGGAAGAGAAAATTAAACACAAGGTTTATAGTGGTTCGGCTTATCCCAAGCCTACATCCACTCTTCCGCACTGACAGCCCACCGGCTGGATTTCACTATGAACAAAAGAGATGTTACAGCACAGCTTTTCCTTGATTCCACAGTGTAGATGTTCTACCACACTTCCTCAAGGTTTCTCACAAATATAGACTCTCTTTTGTGTACAAGATTTCGCTCAAAGGAATTGACTAAACAACAAGGAGCTTCAGACTTTGGAATTCTTCTATCGTGCACACCTCGAACAACTTAGAACGTCTTCCTTATATACTCCTTTATGCCATCATACCCGTTGGCACTTACCAAAGGAATTCCTCCAATCTTCCCGTTGGATTTAATCAATTAAGAAAATCATTCGAGCCATTAAAGGAACATGTCGATAGCCCATCAATCCCGCTCGCCCATACAATCGGGATCTCGGTTTCCATAAGTAGAACCTTCCAAGTATACTTCGCCAATCATCGGATCTTTAATCAATCTTAATTCGAATAAACGAATCCGTTATGTCATATCCAGCTAAGAGATCTTCGTCGATCGATAAGATCAAATCCTTAACGAATCACACAAAGTCCCGGATAGACCTTCTTCGACAAACTACAAACTGTCAATGAGAATAGACTTTGAGTCTTGAGTCTCGGCAATCCAAAGGTCTTTAGACTTTAAATAGTAGAGTCTCGCAAATCTTCGACTAGATCGATGGAAACGTTTTGTCAGCTTCAAAATATTCCGAAAGATTTCTCCAACAAAACCGCCTGTCGAAATAAGACCAGGTGCATGGAACTGGAAAATATTGAAACGGCGAAACCCCAAACCCCCAAAAAAAAAAAACTCGTCACTGAGCTACTGAAAGAAAAGATCGAACTAATTCATGAGAAAAGTCATTAATGTTCTTATTTCATTGCCAAGATACAGACTAGTTACAAGAGTCCTACTGCACAGGATACAGACATGTTTACTGTGCAACTGAAATATAACATTGCTTTCTCAGCTATCAAGCAGGAAGTATTTATGAACTATGTTGCTTGCAATCAGAATTTACAATAGCCCATGAAGTCAAAAAAGTTGAACAAACAATCAGGAGTCCAAAAAGTTGAAACAAACAATCAGAAGGTTCCCACTGGGACCAACATTTGCTAGGCGTTATTTGCCATGATTCGGACCTGGCCATGGAGCTCGAGCTCAGGGAGCCCTGGTGGCGAGCTCAAGCTACGGCAGCCGTGGTCGCAAGCTTGTGCTCAAGCGACCTTGGCTGCTTTGACCTCAAGCTCTAGGCTCAAGCCTCAGCTCCACAGCCATAGCAAATGCGAGACTGCAGGTCGACCTCGACCTCGACCTCGACCCTGGCTGCTTTGACCTCGAGCTCGCGCCCAAGGGAACGGCCATGTCTGTGTGCTCGTAACTTGACCTGCCATGGCTACCACAAGCCCTAGGCTCGAGGTCAAGCTTATGGCGGCGGCGAGAGTCCTGGGCTCAAGCTCCGCGGCTTGAGAACTAATTCCAGGAAGTCTATTGAGAAGATGTGGAAAGAGTCTCTCGAACATGGTGCTTCTCAATGTTTGAGGCAGTTCGATCTAGACTATAGAACTAAAAATGCGTAATGATGATATCATTCCGTTGTTGAAAGGGTGGCGGGAATTCACGGAGCCTTACTCCATTGGTCATATCCATCTCATGGTTTTTGAATATAAAGGGACTCCTCTTTTCGCCTAATATTATTCAATCAAAGTGCTTCAAAGATATTATGATGGCGGACAACCGCACCAAAACGCAATTGCTAATTTAGACTAAGCATGTAAATCTAGTTAAAATTGTGTACATTCTGAAGGCTACTCAATGCGTTTTATTAAATGAGATTAGCCTAGATCGACATGGAGTTGCAAAATTATGGCATGCCATCATTCAATTTCACTCCCCTGCTAGTGCATTTTAGTATTTCAAAACATAGCAATATGGACCAATCGAGTCGTGATATGAAAAAAGATAATTGAAATACGAGGAACAAAAAAAGTGTGGTAAAAATTTCCGATCAAATCAAGTTAGGCCCGATTGCAAATGAGGTCGCACTCATGTTGGCAATGAACTAGGGCACATTTCCATCACGTAGTAGGCCTGTCCTGGTCATGAATCAAGCTCCATCTATCTGTGGTTGGATTCGTTCTTTCCCTTCTTCAATTTGTATGAAACTTATCACCATCTTCCTCAAATGCCTTGATTCAAACGTTTACTTATGGTGATCCAAAGGTGGCAAACAATAACGCCCGAGAATAGTATGATTTCCATGACATTACACGGTTGGAAGCAGAGATGGGCCGGACTATCAAAAGGGCTTTCAGACCTAACTTTCAAAAATCGAAACGGGCTAAGGCCTGGCATGCTAGGAGGATCTTATTGAAAAACCACATTAATCCATACTGCAGTGACTAGAGATATTTGCATGACATTTTCAGTCGGATCGCATATCGATTTGGTTAATAAAATCTGTGGTTTTATCTTAATAAAATTATGTAATTCCTAAATCTGGAAGAATGCTATTAAGAAATGAGAATGTGAGAACCTTCGGTTTTGATGTTTTTGTTTATTCATAGTATTTTTCTTTTTGTTAGAACGTAGTCATGACCTTTTATAAATAGCCATAACATTTATATAGATTAAGCAGTAATTTGTCATTCTACAATTATGCAAAAAGAATAAACAACTCCAAAATTTTCTTATAAATAGAGGTGTTTTCGTTTGGTTTATGCCATGATATGAGGGGTTTTTAGTATAAAAAAAAAAATGTGAAAATCGAATAGATAATGGTCAAGACTTATTTTAAATCAATGATCAACATTAACTAGACATAACGAGGGAAAGATATTTAAAAAGTCATAAATCTATTGAACTGTTTAGGGGTGATCGACTCCCGGTTCCTAAATGGACTGGTTGTTCTTGGGCCCAAGAACTAGACTACATTCCTGGTTTGGTCTAATGGAACTGATCACTTTTTTTTTTCATTACTTTTTTCTCACTATTTAAAACTAGATCAAGATAGTGTTTAGTTCGTATTTTACTAATTTTTTTAAAGAAAATTAAAAAAAAGGTATATGTAGTTGACTCCATTTGATTCCCCCTTGGAATTGAGAATCGGATTGCTCGGATACTGGTTCCACTTTTAGGAATCAGGAATTAGATTGACACTCTAGGGAACTGAACGAAACTGACTGGTTCGGGCGGATTTGGGTGGTTCGTTTTGCACACTCCTAGCACTTTTGCTAATTCAGTTTTAAATTTTTCAATTTTGTCAATTAAGTTTTAAACCTTTTCACTTTTTATCAATTGACTCAATCCAATTAATTTTAGTTGGAAATTGCTGATATAAACGCTAACGCTGATGTGATGTTTTTAATAATATTTTGAATTTTTTTAATGGTTTTTTTTCCTTTTCTTTGCTTTTTTTTTTTGAAAAAAAAAAGGTTTTTGGGATAGAAGGCAATAAGCGAGGGCCGGTTGACCCTCGCCAGCCCTAGGCAGGGTTGTTACGCCCCTTGCAGCTCTAGGCGAGTAAGGGCTTGGCAAGCAAACTATAAATAATTCATAAATATTGCTAAAAAGTGTCACTTTAACAATTTTCGGCCAAAATTGATCGGATTAATTCAATTGGTAAAATGTGAAAATATTTAGGACTTAATTGGTAAAATTAAAAGATTTATGATTAAATTGACAAAAGTGTAATAAATTTAGGACTTTTTATACAATTTTCCCGATATAAGGGTCTAGGTTAGCCTTAGTCTAATATGTCAATAGGTAGAATATTATAAAAATGTATTCACACGCACATATATATATGTACGGCCATTTTACATTTTATTGAGCGTTTTCTTTATTTTTACTTGGCAAAGTGGTCCCACTATAATAGACAAATGAATAATTATTCTAGATGAATCATCATCCCAATTATTCTAGATGGATCATCATCCCAATTAGAGTCACTTGGGACCATAATGACTTTGCCCCAATGTAAAGCTCGGCTAATTAAATTGACATTAAGTAAAAGTAGCAGACTCCAACATGTCAGCTTTTACATCCAAGAGACGGAGGGAGAAACAATATTAAGTTACTTTTCAATTTATTGATTATTGAAAACTTTTGGAGAAAATGATAGTTTTTATTGTGTGGGGAAATGACCCTTTTAATCCTTCGGTCCAATTTTGGTGTCTTAAAACAATGTTGTCAAAAAGGTGAGGGGGTCTCTTGTCATTTTCAAATCATAATTTTTATTGTGTCTGAAGAAGTTACAGCTTTTGATTGGGAAAGAAACTGCACAACGCCAAAGCCGAAGCAAACATTCAACCCATCGATATCCCACAATTACTTTGTGTTTCGAGGCAAGTCTCTGGATGCTCGAGAGACAGTGGCAAGCAAATTATACGAAATGGAACTCTCATGCATCATGAACAAGGCAAGAAGCCACTTTCATTCCGTCGCAGACCTAGATTCCGCCGGGGATGGCGCCATAACTAGCATTTGCAATTATGGCGTCCTTGAAAACGTTCCAACTTGTAGCTTCAAGAGAAGATAGAGATCTGTGATTTTTTTGCTATTTGAGACTGTGCTGATCTTGTGGAAGCTCTAATAAGCGGGTCTGCAGATCACTTCAATTGGGAGTGGGAGGAGCACCTTCTTATCATGGACTATTGAAAGCTTCTCTGGAACCACTTCGTCAATATACATCGATATAATGTTGTGCCAATTATGAAACTCTGGACACTATATGTGCACCACGATGATACCTTTGGTATGATCGTGCAACACTTGGGTCTAAATTAGAAATATAAACTCCTTATGTCGAAGAAATTTTTCCATGTAGCTCCCGAACTTTTCTTTCCATGTTAACGAGACCTCATACTTTTGATTTTTCGAGTAGGCGTTGTATGCTTTAGGAGTTCGTTCTGAATCGAGCCTTTCTACATTGATTTTTCTCCATAACCATTAGGTACTTTAGGAACCTGTCTCAATCGAGTACAAATTGATTAGCCCCCAAATTTATCTAAGATGGAAGGAGGTCATGTGGATGGCAAGATTAAACATCATCATCTTATATTGTAGATCTACATTGAAACACTTGACCAATTGATGCCTTTGCAATCCATCATCGTACTCCATCTAATAATAAAGGCAGCGATAAGAATCATTTCACTTTGCGACAGGCAAGCAAAAAACGAATGGTAAATTTCCTCAAATATCTCATTGTTAAGTAGCACCGAATTTAGCTAATCAGGTGAAAGAATGCGGTGAGAAGACACGAATTTCAATAAAAGAAAAATGATTAGAAAATACTTAAATATTATTAAAATTGTCCATGTTAGCACCTGTTGTACCATGTAGAATGGTCCGTGTTTATGTTAACGATTTTTGGCCAAATTTGGCTGAAAAAATATTTGAGACTCAATTAATAAAATCAAAAGATTTGGGACTGAATTTAAAAAAAAATGCAATATATTTACAACTGTTTGGATAATTTTTGATCGAAAAGGTGATATTACACCTGCAGTGGCTCTTCTTTTCTTATTTAGTTGACTCTATTTGAAGTATATTTCTTGTATCTTTTTTGTAATTATTAGATAATACACGTCGTACAATATTTCTTTAATACCGTATCGGAGCTAAGCGATCCCGAGCAAATTGTAAGTGCATTAGGGGCACGCTGCCCCTGGTATTTTTAGGTTTTTCTTTGTCTCGAATACAAAATTAAATCCCTTGAAAGACTACGTAAAGCCAGCCCACCCTCTATCGCTTCATCTCTAATTTGACTCGGTCCATCTCTTCTCTTTTCAAACTTTACGCTAGATCTTATATACGCTTTTGATTATGTATGAAAGATAATGAACTAATCTTAAATCAATCTTGAATTCAAATTGATTTGGACCAATCTTGACCCAAATCTTCGACCAATTTCATCCAAAAACCAAATTCGGAAACTAAGCGGCCGCTCACGCAATTTAGTCTAAACCACGGGATTGAAATTGCAGTAATTTTGTGTTTTTGCGCTAATATTTGAAAAATTATTTTTTATGCTTTTCCATTCCATCTCCAAATCAGTTCCTTCTTCACGAGTCGCACACTCCAATTCTCTCTTAATCTGTGCTCGCGAGGGAGACCACCCAGACGATCAGTTTGCCTGGCGTCTCGCCAGAACCCTTCCATCGCATGTCGAGGTGGCGATCGGCAGTTGGTTTAGCTCTTGAGACTCCGCTTCTTGCAAGGATTCAAGGCATCTCGCCGGAGCGGCCATTGACAAGAGCTCCATGCCGTTTGCTCCTTCTTCCTTATCATGGGGATATCAGAAGCAGCCAATGTTGGAGATGCTGTAGGAGTCGCAAGGCAGCAACTTTTCCGATGCAGACCTTCAATTTAGATTCTGCATCAGGTTGGTTTGAGCATTCAATTCCAACATTTCTTGCCCTTTCTTGATTTTGGGGATTTTGGGTTGCAATCTTATTTGTTGTTTGACTTCGTGACGGAGAATAAGAATCAATGAATCTTTTAACCCGTCAGGTACTTGCTTTGATGAATATTGAAGACCGGTCCTTATGTGCGGGCGTTTAGGACTCATGGAGCCTCCGAAGGTCGCGTAATGGCAGAGTTCCACAAAGATTCACTTTATGGAAAATTACTTGACCTAGTTGCCAGAGAACCATTAGTCCGTTTGTATTTGATTACATGCCGGCCCTCGAAATCCTGAATTTGTTCCGAACTCGAATCAAGTCTTTGCCAAAGTCTCGGTTCTGGTTAACCTGCCCAAAAAGACTATTCTTAACTCATCATGATCTATTGATGGAATTGTCCCCACAAATTGGAGAACATCAGCAGCTTGAGGCTCTTGATCTTGAAGGGACTATGATCATGAATCTGCCAAAGGAGGTCGCGAAGCTAACGAAGCACACTTTCTTAAATGTATCTGTTTGCCGACGCATAAATCATGCCCCAAAACACGCAAAAGTGAATGCATTGATTCTTCAGGGCGCTATTTTTGCGCTCACTCGATTAGAAGAGCTTAGTAAGTTTGGAGTATGAGATGAAGGAATGTTGGGGAAGTTGTTATTTACAATGTTAATGGCTTCAAGAGGCTGGATGCTCTTAATCTATACTTCACGCAAGCATAACTTCTGAGGAAACTCATACGGTTCGTTACATCAACGGCGCCAAGATCTTTGTCACATTTCAAATTTATTGTTGGTGATGGCGATGAATGCATCACGATTCATCTCTTGAATAATGTTGAATTTGGGTTAGAACATTGGGATAGATCCTTGAAATATGTAATTGGTGTGGATGTCTCTACTAATATACTACTGCATTTTTCTTAGATTGCCATATGAACATCACTAAGCTATTTGATTTTGAGATTGAAACATGGAGCAATTGAAATGCTGCAAAATTGGGGAGCGTAATGAGATTCGAGTTATTATTGACGGAACTGACATGTACGACGAATTAGATAGAAGTGAAACTAAATTGGAAACATGGGAGAATGATCGGTGGTTTCTCGGATCACTCGAGTATCTCTACATATGTCATATGAAGAGTTTGAGGTGCATTTTATGAGGGGCCACTGCCTTGAGAATGTTTGTCTCATCTTAAATGTTTGTCTTTAGTCACATATCATATTCACACCTCACCTACTAGAAAACCTCGACAGCATAGAAGAGCTTGAAGTCGTAGACTAGCCCCTTGTCTTAAGTTTAGTGAGGTGTGAAGATACTTCCATTTACGAGAGTACCTACTTCCTCCCCAAGTTGAGAAAGATATCTCTAATCTCATTGCCTCAACTCATTAGCATTTCGAGAGTACCTACTTCCTCCCCAAGTTGAGAAAGATATCTCTAAATTGCCTCAATCATAGCATTTCTAATCTCACTTGAAATTTTCCTCAACTCATTAGCATTTAGCATTTCCAGACGTTGACACTTGAAATTTTTGTCGACCAGCCATTTAGGCATCCATTTTTTTGCAAAAATATAAGAAATGAAAACGATGAAAATAAAAATAAAAACAAAAATATAGTAAAAAAATTTAATAAAAGATTTTTATAAATATCAGGTGGATCGGTTTGTCTAGCCCATTCTTTTTATTTCTTTTTGGACCCAATCCTTTTCTTTTCCCTCAAACCCAGCCCATTCCCTTCATTTTACTTTTTCTCATTATTGACCCATCCGAAGCAGCAAGGGCGTGGCCACTTTGCGGTTTCTTCTCTGCCTTTCGCACGCTCAGGCTGTGAGCGTAAGGAAGGGACCGGGACGCAGTGAGAGAGAAGAGAGAGATCGAGGGTGAATTTCATTCCATTCGCCGGTGGTTCGCCTGAATCACCCTCGACCATCTGAGGAAGCCAACTCGCCCATTGTCGTTCGTCACAGCAAGCTCTCGAACCAGGTAGGCCTGAAGAACGCCCTGCTTCTTTCTAGCATAAAATTCATGTTTTGGGCGAATCGTGTGATGCTGAAGCCGATTTGTAGCGTATAATGATGATTTAGAGTGTGACATATCCTTGCCAAGTCAAGAATTGCTCTGAAAACTAGCCTAGAATTCATGTTTTAGGTCGCATGTCACATGTTCGATAAAATGTCTAAGTGAGATTCCGAGATGGATTTTGTGCGATTCGCTGTGTGATATTGTTTTGATCCGATTTTGGTTTATGCTCGCTTCGTTGATTGACTGAATCGAAGGTAATGCTGCGTTTTCCTTCGTTTTTATGGCGTATATGCGTTACCAAGTTGGCCATGGACGAACACCTCCTTGTCGGAAAATCTGTTCCCACGCCGGTGAAGCCTGCGGTTAGTGGTCCATTCCTCTTCATTTAATATACATTTGAGTGATTTTTATGCTAGTTTTATTAGGTTTCTGTCATTCATGTCTTTATAGTCGCGAAAATCCCATGGCCGGAGCTAGTCCGGCGGCGTTAGTAATCACCAGCCAATTAGTTTTCGGCACCGGTCGGTGTGGATGACCGGTGAAGGGTGGTGGGCCTGAACTCGAGGCAAGAGATGTCGGAGGCGGAAGGTGGTTCGGGTCAGTTACACAGAAGTGCAGAAAAAAAAATAGAAGAAAAAAGCAAGAAATTTTAAAAGATAAAGAATAAAAATTCGGTTATAATAGAAAAGGGGTCAAACCCAGCCAATGGGTCGGATCTAGTAGGCCTGGTTAGTGGTTAGAGACCGCGGGGTTAGAGGCGAATGGGCCCATTTGATATGTTTGGGGCAGTCACTAGGGCCAGCCTGAATTCAAACTCTACCCAGAATATTAGGGTTTGGGTCAGACACATATCCGGATTGGGTTCTCTGACCCGGCCCAGAGTCCTTTTCCCCAGATAAAAAAATATTTTTAAAAATAATAAAAAAGTAAAAAATTCTGAAAAATTTAAAACTCGTAAAAATTTCAGAATATTCAAGAAATCCATAATTATTTTTGGAGATTCGAAAAAATTCCAAAAAATTTAGAAATTATGGAAAAAGCTTAAGAATGAGTTTTTCTGTAGTTTTTTTTTAGAGAATTTGTAAAAATCCTTAAATCAAAAATTGAAACCTAATTTGACAATCCTTTAGGCTTTATCATAGGATTTTTTTGGATGCCTTTTTTTCCTAGAGATACACTAGGTTGTTGTTTGCATTTGTTATTGCAATTGTACTTGATTGCGCATTTCTCATATATTAATTGTTCTTTTCATTTTTAGAATGGTCAGGAAAAACTTTAAAATCTTCGATAAGCTACCCTGATACTTTGATTAACATTGAATCAAATTTAGGTATCGAAAGGGCATTGGTTGTAGAATTAGTATAATCAAGTCCTCGAGTCTGAAATCTCCAGTTGTGTATGTATCAAGACGACACTCTCGTATCTTGATTAGTGTTTCTAGCCAACCCTTAACAACGGCTAGTGGAGACTTCTTTTGAACACATAGATTAAGAAAATTAATGTCATGCGAGGTGTGGGTTTGAGTGAACCCACATTCATAATTCATGGGCCAAGTGTGGATCACCAACTAGACGATGTGTTCGAGCTGTGTGTTGCGGGAATGCTCACTTATATTGTTTTATGAGCAAATACCTCTGAACCTATCTCATCCCAAAGATAAGTCGTGATAACTTGATGACTTTGCTGGGGACTTGAGGATTTGGGCCTAATAAAACTCAATTGTTTGTTAACTAATGTGATTTCATAGCGAGGCATTTGCGAAGGTGACGTAAGTTGTTAAATGTTGGGGTAGGTTAGGAATTATAAGGGTGGATTGTTTGATGGCATGTTTGTTTAATGGTTGGTGTAAGGAATGAATGTTTATATGAATAAGATTGAAGCATTGTTTGGATATCAATTGTTGTGCTTGCCTTTACATATGCCTTAGCACTACAATTTACACACACAACTTGTGGCTAAACCCTAGCTGCACCCCATGAAACACTTGGGAGGTGTTGAAGATTGAATGGACCATATGCAATTTGCGCTAATGGGACAATCATTCTGGATTTGGCTCATTTGTTCACAAGAAACAAGTCTAACCCACCTGCAATTTGTGATATTGGTGAAAGGCTTACTATTAGGTTAAAATAGAAACCTTGAGCCTATAGTACTCTACCCGTTTGGTGTCAAAACCTTGCAAGTACATCTAGATGTCTATGTGATTTAAAAAAAAAAAAAAAAATCTCGTCAACCATTGTAAGTATGATTTCTCTCTTTACCTATTTACTTTGAATCGAAATATCATTTTCGCAAAATATATGGAAATCAATTACGCTCAATGTGATTTAGGCCCATAATGAGAAAAAACCTACAAGTGGCATAGGCCAATATTTCTTGTTTGACCCTATAGAACAAGTGGATTGTCTGAATTTGGAATTATGGGTTGTAAGTCATTTTTGTCAATTAATTTTTTAAAGTTAACCTTACATTTTGAGATGTTGAATTGAAATTACATTGTGTGCATGAATTTTTCAAGATTGAAGAGTTTCCAAAAGTGGATAATTTTCTCAAAATTAGATGATTGGAGCAAAGTCTATTTGTAAAATCTAAAGGGCATTTGATTGATAAACCATGGAAGGATCTCTCAATAATGTTTTTCCTTGCAAATGAACACTTCACTCTTGTAAGTGGGGATTTCGGGGCAAAGTATCATTGCCTCACTTTCATTAGAAGAGATTGTCTCATCCTTTCTCAATTGCATAAGTAACAATGTCTTTCCTTCATAGCTTATACATGATGGCTGATTTTTAGAAATCCCTCTACTTGACCATGCAATGAAGTAGAAAATACTCTGAAGCCAAGTCAAAAATTTTTTAGTCCTATACAGTTGTCAATCCTTTGTAGCAAACTTTCAGGATGTTATTTCCGAAAGAACAATCATGCATATCCCATTAATAAGCCATTTGAATGTTGGAAGAGGAGCCATAATGTTATTCTACTAGATGACGAAGAACACATTTTGAAGATCCCATAATTTGTTTTATTATTCGAATGTGATGGTTGTCTTCCTTTTCTTATCATTTCACATTCTACCTTAGTTTATTCATGGAATTTGGAGTTTTTTTCGTCGGGCGCTAGCTATTGATGTTGTGGTTTATAATAGAAGTGAAGATGCTCGTAGACATTATAGGAACATGCAATTCTATGAGGAAGGGGTTTCGATAGCATTTCAAGTGCTTATATGCCCTTTAGAGGCCGTTGTCAAGGATATAAACATCCTGACACAAATAGAATGGGAAGTAGTGGCTGTTGACGATTGCCAACAACTTAGAACTTTCTCATTTATGAAGAATTTGAGAAGCTATTGACAAAACTGAGGCTTCTTCCCATTAATGGCAAACCGAAGGAAAAAATGAGGAAGAATATTTTGATACAGGGTGTGAGACTCGTGATAATGGGGGAGAAATACTTGCGCTAAGAATCAAATTAACAAATGGAATCTTCTGATGAAGAGGGTGAAATATTACCTCGTGTGACAGACTATCAACTTATTGATCGTGAGAGGAAGCCCGTCTCGTTTTCTGTTTTGCCGCTCCTGTAGTCGGACAATGATATTTTCGTTGACTTGCAAACTCAAGAAAACTTATGAGGGATGGTAGATGATGGGCTTCAACACATATGTAAGGCGGTAATGCATTGAAGTATGAACTCTTCGAGATCTATGTCCTTTCCAAGAATAGAGGGTGGATATAAGTCGATAGTCCAAAAAAATCATTTCGCCAAACTATAACTATCTTGGTTACCATCTAGAGTCTTCATTTTGCAAAGAAATCACCACAGGCATCTTATGTATCCGTGTGATGTCATTTGCAAAACCTTAAAGCTTTCAGGTTTATATGCCTATCGATACATTTGTAGTGAAAGCCGTTCACCTATTCTACTTGATTTTTTATCAACTTTCTACCATATCTCAGGTGGCATGATGTTAAACTTTCTCATGAAGATCTATTGGATCATGTCTTGTTGATCACAAATGCTGTCAAAAGAGATATTGGCGAAATTCTGTGTTTCTAGTAACTTTTCTTGACCAACAGTAGGCAACTAAACTTTTGCGTAAGGACGTTCCAACTGCATGTCTATGTGATTAATAAAAAAAAAATTCTTGCCACCTGTTTACATTGCATTAAAATTTCATTTTCGCAAAATCTGTGGAAATCAATTGAGCAATCAATATGATTTTATTTGATGCTTTCAAATTTAAAATCAATGTGATAAATCCAAAGAGATAATTATTGGCGAAGGATTATAGAAATTTATTTGAAGAAATTTAATCTTTTTTCTGTATCAGCGTTATTGATCATATACATTTGAAGATGCTTTTCTTTATCCATTTTTACATTGAAAAATCACTAAATTAATGATAATTGATTGAGTTCAAGTTGTGTGTAGATAACGAGCGTAGGAGCATCTCTGGCTTTTTTGTTGATGTATGGATTTCAATGGATTAGGTAAGCAACACATTCTCATAAAAATGTTTAAAAAGAAGAAGCAAATAGTAGTAAAGAGAAAAACAAAAAACGAAAAAGATAAATGAATAATAAATAGATAAAAATAAATAACAAAAGAAAAGGCTTGGAAGTTGGTGATCTCGATCTATTTTCAGTAATCTCTCTCTCAATAGATTTACGGAATGGTTGACAAGTGAGCGATGCAATGTAGGGAATGAAAATTCTACAAGATCGGTATTTAGATCGCTACATTAGCGTTGAACACGATGGCCACAACGTCATTTTCTCTACATGAATCCTCTCTCTAGTTCCTTTTCCCTTCGCCATCACCAAAATCCTAGAAAGCTCATGTTCCGATTTATCATGGCATCTCCTTCTCCATCCTTTCACTCGAACCTTTCACTCGAAAGCAGTGGTCAAGGGCTACCCTACTCTTTATCCTTTGTGGAGGGGACATTGGTGGGGTACATACATATCCAACCCACCTCAGCCACATGCCGCCAGCTCTAATCCCCAGCCAATATGCATCATATGCAAAATGGACTATGATTGGAAGTTTGAGCTAAAGTGTTATGATGTCCAAACGATTGTTGGGTTGACCTTTTTTGTATTACTATTGATTTTCTCCTACTTATTTTGCATTCTTGTTGGGCTTGAATACACAATAATGAAAGACGTTGGATTACCGTGTTCAATCTCATGGTCACTGCATTGGTTGGGGCCACTTAAAAAGCCGACCTATTGGTAGAGAAATTGGAGGATTTTGGAAACTCGTTATTCCACAAAGAGGAGGTCGTTTGCCCTATGGTGAATGTCAATGGTTCGAATCTTCTTGAGTACCTTTTATGTTCATTTTTTGTCGGTTGACAATACCAGATTTAATCCAACATGGTACCACGAATCTGTATTTCGTGGTAATCCGTGGTACATATACATTGAGAATGTGATTTCTACTCGATGCTATTGACGTGTATTTATGCCATAGAACCCAAAGCGATGTCCGTTGGTTCTGAGGCAACATAGAAAGTTCTCGCGTTTAAGATGCATCTTGCATTTTCATGAGCTAGATTTATCTTAAAGTCACTTATGATCTCTCTTTACAATATTTTGACTTAGTTCTCTTGATGATGGGGGATAAGTACTTGTGCTAAGAATTAGGGGTGTGCAACGGGACCGGGTATACCCGGTTCCCGGACCGGCCCACCCGGAAAACAGGGTCGGGAACCGGTTCCCAAAATTCGGAACCGGTTTAAATCCGTCCGGGAATAGGTTTTGAGTGATTACTCACCCGGAAACTGGTTTGCGGACTGGTTTTGGAACCGGTTTTGTAGTAGAGTCCAAAACTTTTTTTTCTCCCGATTTCTATTCGTACTTTCGCAATCACACGACGCTTTTTCTCTTGACTCTCTCAAACACGCACGTCACTCCTCCTTTGTCATTCCTCTTCCTCACTTGCTTTCCTCCTTCACCGGCTCCCTCTCGCATTGTTTGATGGACGGACAATGTTCGTCACATGGATTGGCTCGCCTAATTTCTCTTTTGTAGGAGAAGTTATGCTTGCATAAATGAGTAGCTTCATGTAGTAGTTGTAGGAATAAGACTAATATTAAACCCATATTTGTTGGTAATTCTTTATTTTATGATTTTATTTATTATAATTAGCCCGTGATCCTTAATTTTTCGTTTAGTCAAAAAGTTTATGTATTTATTTGTTACAAGTGCTTCATGTTTCAATAAAAATTAGGAGGATAACGTTATTTTCTCACATATTAATATAAAATTTCAAGTTATATTGGATATCGGGAGATAGCAAAATAGGTTCTAGTGAAAATAGGATTGACCCTAGAACCGGATTGGAAAAATATGGTGGGTTGGGTACAGGGTCCAATACAAATAGGATTGGGTATAGGGTCCTGAAAAGGGGAACTTGTTATAACATGGTCGGGTACAGGATCCAGGTCTAGACCCTACCCACCCTGAACCCGATCACCCCTACTAAGAATCAAATCAACAAATTGAATCTTTTTACAAAATGGTGAAATATTAACTCATGTGACAAATTATAGGGGCCATAATATTAACATAGTAAATTTCATGCATATCCGCCATGTTTACGACAAATTGCTAATGAGGATCAAAATTACGGTAAGTGATGGTTGGAAACATTTGGTATTGCAGGCGCAAAAAAAATCTATACTATTTAAGATACTTGTAAGCCATTATGGAGGTATTGACTGTGTAATGTTTTCGGTCATGAAGTCATCCTACATACGCCTCTAAGAGGACTCATATTGCTTGAAATGCCAAATTACAGCAGTACCCACTCTTTCGGCCGAGTCTTCCAAACAAACCCGTTTTCGGTGGACTTATCACTGCTTGGAATGCCATCATTGCAAATAGGACCGTGACGACCATGACCGTTTGCTGCATGCCTTTCTCCCATGATATCCATTCTTCCTTCCTCTCATACAATTGGAGTACCCATCGTGGATAGGAATTCTTGGTGGTGGCCATGCCTCTCAATGAATAAAGTTTTACGACCTTTGGGGGTGGTAGAGAAGAGAGTGAATTGGTGAAGAGGAACCAACCCTTTCGGGGAATTTATGGTAGCAAGTAAGATTGTGATGACCTTCACGGATTTGTTGTGTCATGGGGGGCCAATACCTGTATTGGTACATTGTAAATCGCCATAGCGAAAATTATAAGAATACTAACGTAATAATTTTGTTCATATCCGCCACATTAACGACTTCTAGCTAATAATAATCAAAATTACAAAAAGCGACGATTGGAAACATATGGTATTGTAAGCAATAAAATATATATACTAGTCGGGATCATTGTAAGCCATTTTGGATGCAGCCATCATGTAATGCTTTTCGGCTACGGTGTCCTCCTGCCATTCGCCTTTGGGAGGATTCATCATGGATTTGAGGAAGTTTTAGCTTGCTATAGAAAAATAGTTCTGAGTTTGACACTTTTAAGTTGGTGATTCCTGGCATGTTTATAGTTATCACTTCCTTTTCTCTCTGGATTGGGTATTAAGTACCTCATTTTGTGCTTTACTGAGTAGGGCCAACAATTTACGGACTGATTGTTGAAGCAGTCGTTGACATTGTAGAGAAAAGTGGTGGCTAGTTCCATATATTAGTTATCATTGCAGATGGCCAAATTTGAACATGAATTGCCTCTTCGATAAAAAAAATTAAAATAAAAATCGCCTTCCCCCACCCCAAAGGGTGGCGCAACCAATTGCATTCACGCCCTACCAAAAGAAGGGAGAGGAAAACTAATAGACAAGCAAGGGATACACAAAGGAAAATACATGTTGAGCCATCAATAGAAATGCAATGCCCTGGCATGACTTCTAGCCCTTTTCTAGACTTGGACCGATGAATTTAACAAATTAGATGATATAAATCATGTGCTACAAAAGTTTAACTAAATCTTGGCAATAGACCACTCAAAAGATTTTCATACAAATGAAAAACTTGAAAGGCCATATTACGGTTCTACCTGCTCTTTTGATTGAGTTCTTGGAATAAACCCTTTCCGATAGACTTACCCTTACTTGAAACACCTTCATCACTAGAGGTACCGCAACAACCGTGACGGTTCACTCCATGCCTTTCTCTCATGATTTCATTTCTTCCTCTCCCTTGTTCGGTTGAACAACACATTGCAAATAGAAATTCTCAGTAGTGGCCACGCCTCTGTGAAAAAAATGTTATATTTTTTGGGGTGACAGAGAAGATAAAGTGAATTGGTGAAAAGAAACAATATCTCTCGGGGAATTTATGATGACAAGTAAGATTGCGGTGATCATCACAGATTCATTTCATCATGCGGGCCCAATATTTATATTGGTACCCTGTAACTCGCCACCGCGAAAATTATAGCGATTCTGAATATTTAAGGTAACAAACTTTGTACATATCCACCACATATGGTATTTGTGAGCGATAGAAAATCTATATTAGTGAAGATACTTTTTAGCCATTATGGAGGCACCGGCAGTGTAATGCTTTTCTGCCATGATGTACTCCTACCATTCACCTTGGGGATTCATTATTGCTTGAAAAGTTATATTATGACTGTACCAGCTCTTTTTGCCTACTTTTCCAAATATACCCTTCTCGGTGGGTTCATCGGTGCTTGAAATGCCATCGTTGCATGTAGTATGGCGACGATCATGACGAAGGTTTGCATGTCTTTTTCTCATGATTTCCTTTTTTTCATCCCTCTCGTTCAGTTTAATTACATTTCTATGATGGGAATTCTTGGTGTGAGACATGCCTCGGTGAATAAAAGTGTTTTCTAATCGTTTGCTTACTGTAATTTTGACTTTTATTAGTCATATGTCGTTAACGTGATGGAGATGCACAAAATTTATTATGTTAATATTTTGGGTCGCCGTAATTTTCGCTACTGCGACTTATGGTGTACCAATATAGGTATTACCCCTACATGGTAAAATGAATCCATGACGGTTATACCAATCTTACTTTCCCCCAAAAAATACAACACTTTTTTTTTTTTTTGCTGAGGCATGTCCAACACCAAGAATTCTTATCCAAGGCATGTAATTCAATTGGACGAGAGGGAGGAAGAAAGAAAATCATGGGAAAAAGGCATGTAGGAAATCGTTATGATCGTCGCGATACTACTCGCGACAATGGTGTTTCAAGCAGCGGTGAGTCCACCGGGGAGGATATATTTGGAAAACTCGACAGAAAGAGCTAGTACGGCTGTAATATAGTCTTTCAAGCAGTAATGAGTCCTTCCCAAGGCAAATGGCAAGAGGACACCATGGCAAAAATTCATTACACCGCGGGTGTATCCATAATGACTTACATGTATCTTGACTAATATAAAATTTCTAACACTTGCAATACTATATGTTTCCTATAGTCGCTTACCGTAATTTGGATTCTATTTAGTGATATATTGTTAATGCGATGGATATGTACAAAGTTTGCTATGTTAATATTCATGGTTGTTATAATTTTCGTGGTGGCGACTTATAGGGTACCAATATAAATATTGGCCCCACATGGTGAAGTGAATTTGTGATAGTCGCCGCAATCTTACTTGTTATCATAAATTCTCCAAGAGGTGTTGTTTCTTTTCACCAATTCACTCTCTCATCAATCACCCCAAAAAATGTAACATTTTTATTCACCAAGGTATGGCTACTACCGAGAATTTTTGTATGTAATGTGTTGTTTAACCGAACGAGGGAGAGAGAAAAGAAATCATGAGAGAAAGGCATGGAGTAAACCATCACGGTTGTCACGGTACCACTGGCGACAAAGACGTTTCAAGCAATAGTATGTCCACCAGGAAGGGTTTATTCGGAAAACTTGGTTAAAAGAGCGGGTACAACTGTAATATGGCCTTTCAACCTTTTTATTTGTATGAAAATCTTTGAGCAATTTGTCATCAAAACTTAGCTAAACCTTTGTAGCACGTGATCTATATCATCTAATTTGTTAGATTCATCAGTCCAAATCTAGACAAGGGCTAGAAGTCATGTGAGGGCATTGCATTTCTATTGATGGCTCAACATATATTTTCCCTTGTGTATCCCTTGCCTGTCCATTAGTTTTCCTCTCCCTCCTTTTGGTGGGGCGTGAATGCAGGTGATTGCACCACCCTTTGGGGTGGGGGGAGGGAGAAAGAGGCGATTTAAAAAAAAAAAAAATCAAAGAGGCAATTCATGTTCAAATCTGGCCATCTGCAATGATAACTAACCTATGGAATTGGTCGGCACTTTTCTCCATAATGTCCTTGGCGCCTCAACAATCAGTTCATAAGTTGTTGGCCCTATTCAATAAAGCACGAAACAAGGCACGTAATACCAAAACAAAGAGAGGTTAGGAAGTGACAACTATAAACATGCTAGGAATTACCAACGTGAAAGTGTCAAATTCAAAACTATTTTTTTTTATAGCAGGATAAAACTTCCTCAAATTTGTGATGAGTCCCCCCGAAGGCGAATGGCAAGAGGACATCGTAGTTGAAAAGCATTAGATTGCGGCTGCGTCCAAAATGGCTTACGATTATCCTAAATAGTATACATATTTTATTGCTTGCAATACCATATGTTTCCAATTGTCGCTTTCCATAATTTTGAATTCTGATTAGTTATATGTCGTTGACGCGGTGGAGATGCACAAAATCTTCTACGTCAATATTTTGTGTGGCATCCGAGAATTTTGACGACCTTTGGATAGGCGGCGATCCGTGATTAAGTGATGAAAGTATCGTCGGATGATGTCGTTGGCATTACATGCGAATATTTAGTTTGTATTATTGTTGGACCAACACATTTCGTTTAGTACTGATCTAATCATCGAATAAACCATAGTCTTGTCGGAAAACTTTCATAAGCTCACGACCTCATCCGTACTTTGCTGACCTTGGAAAATGACGGTA
Source organism: Eucalyptus curtisii (assembly GCA_017140595.1). Lineage (NCBI taxonomy): Eukaryota > Viridiplantae > Streptophyta > Magnoliopsida > Myrtales > Myrtaceae > Eucalyptus > Eucalyptus curtisii. The sequence continues at coordinate 4,089,819 of CM029500.1, read as the reverse complement.
CATCACGGATTGACGAAGGTGTCAACGGATTCTGTCATCGGCACGGGTGTTGGACTCCGTTGTATCATCGGCCTTATTGGCACCACACTCGACCCCGCCGACCTGTGTATATTTTTCCGATGACACTACTCGGCTATACTACCTAAGTGTTCATGAAGTAAGAAAGGAATTCGGGTTTCGATCCATTGATTTTGAGAGTTGAAGGAACGGAACATGGCCATGCGTGAAGAACATGGATGCCCGTGTGGAAAAGAGGAATCACCTGCGCCCAACGCTGTCCCAATCTCTTTCCATTTGGTCGATGTTTTAGTCAACATTGTGAAAGAAATATTGACCGAAGCAGGGCCAACGTTAGCCATGTTGCTTCTCCATTATCGGCCAGCAAATTAAGACTAAGAAAATGATTAAATAAAATGCTGAAGACACGTTCCTCACTTAGAGAAGCAAAGTGTCGAGCGGCTGAGAGGAAATTTGAGCATGTTGGACACGTGTACTCCAACTGCCTCTCGCCTGATTAAACCACCTAAAATTCCCCTCTTAAGTTGACTGGTTTTAGTAAAACCAGTGGCCATTGTATTTGAAACCGAGAAAAGAGAGTTCAGCGTGTGAGCACAGCAAACATGAGAGAGAGAGAGAGAGAGAGGGGAACGCAAGCGAGCGGAGTGAAAGGAGGGAAGAAGATCGTCCTCTGCCCTGTGCGTGTGCTGCCGCCGTCGACGCCGCTCGTCTTCGCCACTGTCGAGCCGCACCACCGCATCGAATCCCTCGCCGTTAGCACCGTAGGACTTGAGGCAAGTAGAGTCCATTAATCTACCATTTGCTTGCTGTGACATGTGTGTAGTGTATGGTAGATTTCGGTTGTGATAGAAGTGATGAAATTCGAAGCATTGGGGAGAAGTGTCTTGGCTTTGCATGCTGTTTTCTGGAAAATCAGTCCGACCCTCCATGAGTTCGTGAGCTGCATGCGACTTTTTAGTTGGAATCTCACTTCGACCTCTTGATGAAAGTTGTAGAGGACATCTTGAGGAGTAACATACTAAAATTTGAGATGAAACAGACAAGTATTGCTTGATGAAATGATTTTCCTTCGAAGAAACTGAATCTGGAATTTGTTGTGCTGACCTTTAGTGATTTCGTGGACTGTAAAGTAGCTTTTTGTTGGAATCTCACTTCGACTTCTTAATGAAACTTCTTGAAGTATAACATATCAAAAATTGAGAGGAAATGAACAAGTATAGGTCGGTGAAGCCATCTTTCTTTGAAGAAATTGGATCTGGAAAACGTTACCTTGACCTAGTATGATTCTGTGAATTTTTATAAAATCATCCAGTTGAAATTTGATCTTGTGCCCTTAATGGAAGTTGTAGATGACATTTTGAGGAATAACATACTGAAAATCGAGAAGAAATGGACATGTGTAGGTCGGTGAAACGAATTTTCTTTGAAAGGACTTAATCTGGAAAAAAGTACCGAGAATAGGAGGAACTAAATCGTCTATAGCTATTAACCTAGAACGAATTGGATTTATATTTCTTCATGAGATATTTACCTCTAGGTGTTGTCTATAACATATCAAAATTTCAGAATTTTTGGAGTTCGTTTGGGTATTTAATTGAAATTATTTTCGAAACTGTGCAAAATGTAATGCTGAAATTTTGAAAGCTGTGATGCATGGACCGTACTGATTTGTATGAAGCTCGTTTGATATGGTATTCTTCATGAAATATTTTCCTCTAGATCTTGTTTATAACATGTTAAATTTTCACAATTTATTGAGATTGTTTACTAATTTTTCCAGAATTTTTATTTAAGGAGTGCATTCTGCTTTGTCCGAAAATTTGCTCCATTTTCAAGAACAAATGAATTGCTTTATGAAGTGTGATATCTTGGGTGTTAATTGTATTGCATATATGGTGACATTTGGCATATCACATGACATCAAAAAGGTTGGTTTAAACCTCTGACATTGTTGCATCAAATGCCTTGTTGAAAATGAGATATATATGTGAATATACATTGTGACAATGATGATATCGTCGGAGGTGGGGGCCGACGATGCCCCGAGAGTGTCGGGATGCCCAAAGGTTTGAATGAGTCGATGCCCTTTGGATGCCTTGTTGTATTTTGAATACATGCCCAGAGGATTTTCCCTGGGAGTTTCGGGATGCCCGGTGGTATATCGGTACGTAATTCCGGGAAATGCCTGGTGGTATGTCGGTACGTAATTCCGAAAGCCCTAGAGGTGTGTGCCGGGGGGATTCCTCGTGATGCCAGTTGGGTGCGAGATGCCCGGAGGTGTGTGCCGGATGCCCGGAGGTGTGTGCCGAGGCTCCTCACGATGCCAGGTTGGGTGCGAGCGATAAATGGGGGATGCAAATACTGGTCCCTAGGAAGAAAAATGATATGATCCAATTGAAAGATAAAATTGAGAATTAAATCATGCGCATGGATATGTGCATATGGCATGTGATGAACCTCATGGAAATGCAAGCATGAATTGCATGGTGGAATATGCATGGCTACTTGATGATATATGTACAAGTGCATGGTGGTTGCATGGTGATATATGCATGACTACTTGATGATATATGTACAAGTGCATGGTGGTATATGCACGTTGCATGGTGATATATGCATGGCTGTAAGGTGAGGCATGTTCGAATGCATGGATGATATGTGCTTTATTCGTGATACCTTTATTGTTCTGTCTGATGCATCGTGTAGTTTTGTGGATCTTTACTGCTGAGTGGTTGTATATACCCCGTTTGGGGACTAACATTTCAGACTAGGCAAGATACCTCTGCTACCACCGCCACCGCAGATGGATCGAGTGGTTGGATATGACCGTGAGGAGGATGATAGCAAAGGAAGGAACTTTTGGACGCCGACACCGGTCGATGGACCTTAAGTAAACGATCGTTGTAAAAGATGTCGGTCATCTTTTGAAGTATAGCCGAGTATAGAAGACTACGGCATTTTGATGTACCGATGAATGATGTCCATCTGGTTTAAGTAAATAAAAGTGTTCGGCTTTTACCTATAAATGTTTAGTTGGTGTGCATCGTCTTCTGAATATAAGGAAGAGAGTTGATGGATGTGCTTCCGCCATATAAATTGTGCAGGGATCGATCTAAAAGATGTAAACCCCCGTGACTTATGAATTCTAATGAAATTGTGGCACCCCCTTACCGCGATCCATTAGGGTCACCACATGTATCTATCACTTATCCTACCGCATACCAGTCTAATACTTATTTTAAATTAAAGTGGGACCATAGTTCATAGGGTTTGCTCAGATTAAAATCTTTTTTTTTTTAAAAGGTTTTAGCGTAGCTCACTAACGGAAGCATAAACGAGTCTCTCCATCCCTTACTCCAATAACATTAATGCAATGCACACCAACTACGCACAAAAAGAAAAGACAAAACCGAGTCACTTTTATTTACATTATCAAGATGGACATCCCGGGTCGGTACAACAAAAGGCCAAGATTTTTAACTGTACTTGGCTATGACTCAAAAGAGAACTCGACCCTACATCAAACGTATAAACCCATCCATCAACAAGTGTCGGCTACCCCAAAAAGTGTCAGCTCCCACTAGTCATGAGTACCATCACACCCAACCCGGTGCATCGGGCGGCGGCGGCGCTAGCATCCCGCGCATCACTCCATCGCGTCGAATGTGGACAGAAAGAAACTCTTGGACAATAGGGCCCCTAACCAGGCCTACATCATACATAACCAGCACACGGACTCGAAGAAATACCAAACCAGGAATGCTAACACAGATGTGCTCCACGCACTTAACCTCAACGTCATTAGGTATACCATAGAAGGTACCACGCGCAACCGGTGGCAACGGCATCTTTTAATCTGAAATGTTAATCCCCAAAGGGGTGAGTTCAACTACTCAGCAGTAAAGATCCATTCATCAACACATTGCAGCAAGCAGAACAATCAAGATGTCACAAGTATGGTGCATATCATTCATGTTATCAAGCATCCATCACCATGCGGACATGCAAACATCCCCTTGCAATCATGCATATATCACCATGCCATATGTACATACCCATGCACCAAATTAAGTTTTCAAATTTCAGGGGATCTCTTTTAATTTTTTTCTTCCCAGGGATTAATATTTTCATCCCCTTTTTATTGCTCGCATCCCACCTAGCATCGTGAGGAACCTCCGGCACACACCTCCCGGCATCCGGCACCCACACTCTGGGCATCTCGAAACTCCCGAGGACATCTGGCTCACACACTCTGGGCATCCGGCACACACCTCCGGGCATCTCGACACTCCCGAGGCATCATCGGCTCACACCTCCGACGGTATCCGTATCATCATATTTTATTTCATATATGCATCACATTATCCCCATGACATGTGATGTAGTGGTGACAAAGTTCTAATTCAGCTTTAGATGTTATATACATTGTCATATGACACCACATATACAACAAAATCCATCACACAAGACATTATATCACATGGAGCCAATTCATTTATTTTTAAATATGCGGCATTACTCGGGTAGAACAGAATACACTCTTCCGAAAATATTTTCGATTAACTACCCAAAAGAACTCCAAAAATTATGAGACTTTGATATGTTATAAACAACGCCTAAAGGTAAATATCTCATGAAGAACACTATACCAAAAGAACTTCACACAATTCAGTACGGTCCAAGCATCACAGCTTTCAAAATCTCAGCATCACAGTTTGCACGGTTTCGAAAATAATTTCGATTAAATATCCAAACGGATTCCAAAAATTCTGAAAATTTAACAAGTTATAGAAAACACCGAGAAGTAAATATCTCATGAAGAACAATATACTAAAAGAACTTCACACAATTCAATACGGTCCAAGCATCACAGCTTTCAAAATCTCAGCATCACAGTTTGCTCGGTTTCGAAAAAAATTTCGATTAAATATCCAAACGGATTCCAAAAATTCTGAAAATTTAACAAGTTATAGAAAACACCGAGAGGTAAATATCTCATGAAGAAATCTGAATCCAATTCGTTCTAGTTTAATAGCTACGGATGATCTAGTTTCTCCTATTCTCGGTGCTGTTTCTCCAGATTAAGCCCTTTCAAAGAAAATTTGATTCACCAACCTTATCATGTCCATTTCTCCTAAATTTTTAATATGTTATTCCTCAGAATGTCTTCTATAACTTTCGTTAAGGGCACAAGATCAGATTTCAACTGGACGATTTTATAAAAATCACAGAATCGTACTAGGTCGAGGTAACGTTTATCCAGATCCAGTTTCTTCAAGGAAAGACGATTTCACCTACCTAAACTTGTTCATTTCATCTCAATTTTTGATATGTTATACTTCAAGAAGTACTCAACCACTTTTGTTGAGAAGTCGAGGTGAGATTTCCACTAAAAAGTCACATGCAGCTCACGAACTCATGGAGGGTCGAACTGATTTTCCCAGAAAACAGCATGCAAAGGCAATGTACTTCTCCCTATTGCTTCTAAATCTCTTTACCTCTACCACATCCGACATTTTCCCTCCGACATACACACATCACAGCTAGCAAAAGGGTAGAGAAACGGACTATACTTGCCTCTAATCCGAGCACAACACAGCAAGCAAAGACGGCGGGCTCGACGGCGGGACACGGCGGCTCGACGGCGACGACGAAACTCCTCCTCTTCTCTCGCACGCTCGCTCTCCCTCTCTCGGACGGTCACTTTCTCTCTCTCTCTCGGTAATCCTCTCTCTCAATCCGCCCACTTTCCCTCTCTTTCTTCCCTTCATAATTTGCAATCATTTGGTTTGCATGGCTAATGCCACTTGGCCCTAGGGGAAAGACACTTGGCATTTTTCCCATGCACATGATGGGCTAGAAGATGGGCCGGGCCTTCTCCCCTTGGTCGACGGCAGCTCCTTTCCTTTGGGCTTTGCGGGCCAGGCCAAAAGGGCCGAATGGTGGGGCTGGTCTTGGGCCTAAAAATTCAACCCACTCTTCTCTACTTTTTCCCTTTTAATTATCACCTAATTACCCATCATATAATTACCTAATTACACTTATTCGCTTGGCCATAAAACTTGCAACATAAATTAATAAATTCCAACCTATAAATCACATAGCCAAGAATAGAATTTTCTTTCCCATCAAATAATTATCCATTGAAAAGCTTGGCCTTAATTTTATTGCAAATCATGGATCAAATGGCTACAATACAACTTGATGGTGCTTCCATCACCTATCCATGGTTCATAGCACATCTAGGGATTGACATGAAATTCTAGGATGCCACAGAAATTCCTTGGTATCGAGTATTATATTATCAGGTCAAGTGAAAGGTAAGCGGACTGTGGCGACCCTAACGGTTTAGGGGCCGTCGAGGGGTGCCACATTTTGGGTCACCATAATTTTTATTATGGCAACTTATGGTGTACCGATATAGGTATTATCCATGCATGTTAAAATGAATTTGTGATTGTCATCCCAATCTTACTTACCTCCAAATATTCGTAAAAGTTCGTTCCTCTATACCAATTCACTCTTTCTTCTCTATTATCCCAAAAAATGTGACACTTTTGTTTGCTGAGGCATGGCCACACTCGAAATTTTCTGTCCGCGGAGTGTAATTCAACCGAGCGAGATGGGAGAAAGGCATGCAGTAAACCGTCATGATTGTTGTGGTCTTACTCATGACGATGGCGTTTCAAGTAGCGGTAAGTCCAGGGCGGTATATTTGAAAAAAGTTGGTTGAAAGAGTAGGTAGAGCCATAATATGGCCTTTCAAGCAAGAATGAGTGCTCCTCATGGCAAATGGCAGGACTCCATGGCCAGAAAGCATTACATGGCAAATGCCTCCAAAATGGCCTACTATTATCTTGACTAGTATAGATATTTTATCATTTGCAATACTATATGTTTTCAATCGTCGCTTACCGTAATTTTGATTATTATTAGCCATAAGCCATTAACACAGTGAATTTGGACAAAATTTATTATGTTAATATTCTAGGTCGCTATAACTTTCGCTATGGCGATTTACAATGTACCATTATAGTTATTGGCCTGTATGACAATGAATCCGTGAAGGTCATCACAATCTTACTTGCTACTATAAATTCCCAGAGAATGTTCATTCCTCTCCATCAATTCACTCTCTCTTCTCTACCACTCCAAAGAACGTAAGACTTTATTCACCGAGAGGCATGGCCACCTGAGAATTCCCATCCGTGAGAGGGAGGAAGAATGGATATCATGGGAGAAAGGCATGCAGCAAACTGTCATGGTTGTCACGGTCCTATTTGCGATGATGGCATTCCAAGTAGCGACAAGTCCACTAGGAGGGGTTTATTCAGAAAACTCGGTCGAAAGTGCGGGTACAGTCGTAGTATGGCCTTTCAAGCACTAATGAGTCATCTTGAAGGCAAATGGCAGGACTCCATAGCCAAAAAGTATTACATGGTGGGTGCCTCCATAATGGCTTGCAGGTATCTTTACTAGTATAGAGTTTTTATCGCTTGCAATATCGTGTGTTTCCTATTGTCGCTTACAATAATTTTGATTATCATTAGCCATATGTCATTTACACGATGGATATGCACAAAATTTACTATGTTAATATTCAGGGTCACTATAATTTTCACGGTAATGATTTACAGAGTATTGATATACATATTGGCCCTACATGGTAAAATGAATCTGTGACAATCATCGTAATCTTACTTGCCACCATAAATTCCCTAAGAGGGGTTGTTCCTCTTCCCTAATTCACTCTCTCTTCTCTATCACCCAAAAAAACTTAATTACACTCCGCGAACAAGAATTCTTGATGGTGGCCATGCCTCAACAAGTAAAAGTGTCATGTTTTTTAGGGTGATAGAGAAGAGACGGTGAATTGGTGAAGAGAAACAACACCTCTCAGTGAATTTTTGGTTGCAAGTAAGATTGTAATGATCATCACAGATTCATCTTACCATGCGAGGCCAATATTTATATTGGCACCTCGTAAGTCGCCGCTGTGAAAATTATAGCAATCTTGAATATTAATGTAGCAAGTTTTGTGCATATCTGTCACATGAACATCTATTGGTAATGAGAATCCAAATTACGCTAAGCGATAGTATAAAACATATGGTATTGCAAGTGATAGAAAATCTATAAAAATCAGAATACTTGTAAGCCATTATGGAGACGCCTATAGTGTAATGTTTTTCGACTATGGTATCTTTCTGCCATTCACCTTGTGAAGGAGTCATTGCCACTTGAAAGGCCATATTACAGTTGTATTAGCTCTTTCTACGAGTTTTTCTGAATATTCCCCTCCTCGATGGACTCACCGCTGCTTGAAACGCCGTCGTTGCAAGTAGGACCGTGATGACCATGGTGATTTCTTGCATGCCTTTTTCACATGATTTCCTTTCTTCCTCCCTCTTGTTCGGTTGAATTACATGCCTCGGACGAAAATTCTCATTGTTGGACATGCCTTGGCGAATAAAAGTGTTACGTTTTTTGGGGAGATAGAGTAGAGAGTGAACTGGTGAATAGGAACGCCATTTCTCGTGGAATTTATGGCGTGTTGAAATATTCAGGTTTTCGAATCTCCAGATGCAAGAGCTGAAATTGTCATTGTCTTGTCGAACGGTGATACGCTTGTAAGTTGTAGCCATCCCATGCTTTGCATCCTGTCTTACTGGCTTATCTCCACTACGATGGTCACCCATTCTCATCTGCGCCTTACTTTTCCCTAGTTGATTTGCTTTGGTAGAAATCACAAGATCCATTTCAAACCCATATTTGAGAAAATGTGAGCATTTCAAGTTCTTATTTGAAATTTTCTTTGACCATTTAAAGGAAAATTAATTTTTTTTATAAGGTCATAAATAGCGTTCATCGAGGAAATATTCTCTACAAGTGGCTTTGATTGCTGGATAATTAAGGGATGGACGGTCACTCAAATGTAAATATTGACCGAGGTTGCTTTTGGAAAATCTCTGCCCAGCAAATATTAGAATCTAATAGACAATAAAGAGCAAATATATACTAATGCGAGCTAAAGATACGTGCGATTGCATGTTCCCTTACCTCCTCCTAAGCACTTCGATCCTTGGACCACGTTCTCGTTCTGATTCTTCAGGCTCTATATCCTCTCTTATTCTGATTTTACTCCGATGCACTTCAATTGTTATAGCGCGTGAGTATCATTAAATGAGATTAGATGTTGCTGCATTTGTGGGTCCATACGTAAAGAACAGCTACGTAGGTTGTTCCCAGTTTGGTTTTTGTTTCCCCAATTCAAACCAAACAGATTACATCACACGTATCTTAAGAATTCAATGGAGGGAGAAGTTTGACGATTTACTTAATGTTGTCGGGTTAGATTGTAAGAGGTTGATCAAACAAGGAAACTATGTTGATGAGGACATACTAACACTGCGATAGCGTGTCTAAGTCAGAGGGAAGACTGATTGTGATTGTACGGTTTCGCCATTTTGATATGACGACCCCGTAAAGTGTTCAAGTTCTACAGAGTTACAAGGTAGTTTTTGTACTTTTCTATAACTAATCAGAGTGTATGATAAGAAGATTGATAACTTGATACTTTCACTGAATTCGTGTGTCTCTTGTATTGATTACATGTACCCTATTGTAGAGTCTAAGAGCATGGGATTGGTCATCTTTTGTAGTGAAAGGAAAAGTGGTAAGGCTCTTAGAGACATTTATCACGGGCGTATTTCAAATATAAAACCAAATGACATTATATTGTCATTGAAGATTTCATGGCTGACCGAGCATCCTAACGAAGGAGTCTCATAATATCATTTGAAATACAGCCTTTATTCTTGTTTGTTTGCGTGTGCGTGTCCATCCATGTGGTTGATTTGAAACCGTTGCATCTATAATGATCGATATATCAATGAAATCTCCATCCAAACTAAACTTGAAATGACCTGTTGTCATCGAAAGTTATAAATGTTCTTTATAAGTACCCTTTTTTCCTCTTCAGTCTTGAATAGAATTTCTATTTTTACTTTCTAATATGGCTTTCCTTAAAGCACACAAATTATTTATGCTTTGAGAAAACTCAACACCATAGAGCTTTTCTCCGTTGCGTATATAAATTATGATACCCTTCTTCTTCAAAGCTATAAAATGAATTACTACATGATACAGCTCTTGTTTTCCTTTTATGAATGGATGCTCTCATCGATCTTGTTTGGCTTCTTGTGGAGTTGACTTTTCCGAAGGTGCGATGTCAATTACCTTGGGTGTCCGGTGTTGTACGGTACCGTTTAAGCATATTGCTACTAATGCCCAGCAAATTTCATATTTTGTTTTTTAGTAGTTTTCCTAAATATGGACGACCCTTTAATTTCCAACAACTTTTGCTATAACCGGGCTTTTTTATTCTCATCTCTAGTTTTGTGCATCTCCAATAATGAAATGAGCTGTATGAATAAGGAATGGAAAAATAGTCAAATCATAGTAAATCGTATTGGACAAACGTGATTTTTCTGCTCCACAAAGCTAGGGATGCTTATCAAGTCGCGGATTGAGCGGTGAAAGCCCATCAGATTAAGTCTCTTTACCCGAATTGGCTAGCTAAGCCTCCCCATTCTCTTTGGTCTTTGTTATGTTTTGACTTTGAATCCCTGTAGAGTTTAAGTTCTGATCATTAGTGAAAGTTATGCCTTTTGCGACCCCAAAAAAGAAAAAAAAAAGAAAAAAAAAAGAGCAAAGTACTGCAACCATTGATACAAAAATCATTTATATACTTCGCTAGTTGATAATTGATTGATACACCAATAAAATTGTAGGGTAGAGGATCTCCATTCTCATTGGACAAGTCTTTTTATCTTGTGCTTGAAAGTTGAAACCCATCCCTCAATTCAACTATGAAAGTCTGTGTTACATAACAGTCCGAGTGAACATGTTAACTAGAACAATACAATTATTACACGTACATGAGAACACTAAAGTTAGTTCGTCGAAAGCTCAATAGGCTCCTGAATTGATTCTTTAACAAGAGTATTTTGCAATGATTGATAGATTTTCCTTGAAATATTTCTTTCCCTAAATCAAATATAATAACGGGCGGAAAGAAATGCTCTGCCCCTTCTAAAATTAGCCAATTTTCAAAGTGAAAAAATTCAAAATCACATTCTATATGGGACACTACCGACCACAAATTGTGAAATTGGCAACTCTCCCTTTTCCTTGATAACTCGTCTCTAACTCTAATACTATGTGAAGCAATTTGAACATATTAATTTTCATTCTTCAAATCGACAATTCTTTATAAGCTGAATTTTATAAAATATACAAAATAACACGAACTTTATCCATTTTATAAAGAATAACACAACCTTTAAACCGGATCACGCAGACAAACAAACTCAAGATTTTGGTTTAAAATCAACGCCCATTTACTCACTCATGAGAAACCGCCGTTAAATAGCATACATGTCGATTGATCGAGTACAAGTAATTTTTATCAATCTTCTATTCTGATGGCGACGATTGAAGGTATGCCCTAGTGAGTGAGGTTGGTTTTTAATGGGTTTTTTTTTTTTTTACCTCTGCAGCTGATGGCAACGATTGAAAGACGGGACTTGCAATCACAACAAAGAAGTTATATCGACGTTGATGGCTCAAAAGGAGAAGTTGAAGCAAAAGATTTGGCCGATAGAGGCGGCTAGAGAGAATGTGAATGTTGAGGGGAAAAAAATAATGAATCTTGAAGAGAAGATCAGTAAGTGCATGTTTATCAATTTGAAAACAGAGGAGAGTCATCTGTTTTTAGAAAGATTGAGGAACTTAGAATTTTTATTTTTTGGTAGTAAAAAATAATGGCAGCTTTTTACTTAGTTTTGTTGTAGGCTTTTAGTAATGAAATCTTGATGCTTTTACTAATTAAAGGTCGATTCTTATCGATGTCTTGATTCGTCAACCATTCCTGAATATCACATATGACAATACTGAGAAATCAACGCTAAGAACTTGAAAGACTCATTTTTAAGTGTTAAAAAGGAAATAAATAGTTGTTTGACAATTACTAAATACTTATAATTTTTTTCCTAATATAAATTGCTATCATGATTGGTAGGTAAAAATTAATTATTATCAATTGTTTTTCCTACTAAATGAATTATGTAACTTCCCCTTTACGTATTAAATAAGTCAATTTCTAGCTTAATTAAATCTTTTAATTCTACACTAATTATAGTTATCTGACGAGCTTAATTGCTTTAATTTTCAGTGCGAGAGTGCCACCTGCCGGTTGACAAGTCAAACGTTTGAATATCACGTGTTCTATAAAAAATGATAAAAAGAAAATCTCGAATTGATTGTTCAGGGATTATGTGCTGTTTTACGAGAAAATCTCGTTTTAGGAGAAATGCACGACGTGGGGACGACCCATTTAGTGACGACACGTGGCGCCACATGTCGTCCGGGTCCCATCGACGTGGGGAAAAACAGTTGACCAAGTCGCCGGAGATCCCTCGGTGTCCTGATCTCTCGGTATCGTTTCGAAAATCAAGTGGGTCGGTTTGTCTAGCAGCAGGCTGGGCGCAAGGAAGCGAGGACGCAGTGAGAGAGAAGAGAGAGATCGAGGGTGAATTTCTTTACATTCGCCGGTGGTTCTCCTGAATCACCCTCGACCATCTGAGGAAGCCAACTCGCCCGTCGTCGTTGATCACGGCAAGCTCTCGAACCAGGTAGGCCTGAAGAACGCCCTGCTTCTTTCTAGCATATAATTCATGTTTTGGGCGAATCGTGTGATGCTGAAACTGATTTGTAGCGTATAATGATGATTTGGAGTGTGATATATTATCGCCAAGTCGAGAATTGCTCTGGAACCTAGCCTAGAATTTATGTTTTTGGTCGCACGTCACATGTTCGATCAAATGTCTAAGTGAGATTCCGAAATGGATTTTGTGTGATATTGTTTTGATCCGATTTTGGTTTATGCTCACTTCATCGATCGACTGAATAGATGGTAATGCTGCGTTTTCCTTCGTTTTTATGGCATATTCACGTTACCGAGTAGGAATGGACGAACGCCTCCTCGCCGGAAAATCTATTCCCACGCCGGTGAAGCTGCAGGTTAGTGGCCGCCATTGTCAGTCAATTCTTCTTGGTTTAATATGCATTTGAGTGATCTCTATGCTAGTTTTATTATATTTTTGTCATACATATCTTTATAGCATGAAAATCCCATTGGCGGAGCTAGTCCGGCGACGTTAGTAATCATCGGCCACTTAGTGGTCGGCGCCGGTCGGTGTGGACGGTCGGTGAAGGGCGGTGGCCTGAATTCAAGGAAAGAGACGTGGTCGGAGGTGGAAGGTGGTTCGTGTGAGTTGCAGAGAAGGTGCGGAAAAAGAAAAAGGGAAAAAAAATGCAAGAAATTTTAAAAAATAAAAATAAAAGATAAACAATAAAAATTCCGTTATAATATAAAAGGGGTCAAACCCGGCCAATGGGTCGGATCTAGTTGGCCGGGTTGGAGATCGCGGGCTAGTGGTTGGGCCGAGTGTAATAAAAAAGAGATAAATCGGAGGCCGCGGGCTTAGAGGCGAATGGGCCCATTTGATATGTTTGGGCCAGCCTGAATTCAAACTCTACCCAGACCATTAGGGTCTGGGTCACACATATCCGGATTGGGTTCTCTGACCCGGCCCAGAGTCCTTTTCCCCAGATAAAAAAATATTTTTAAAAATTAAAAAAAAGTAAACAATTCTGAAAATTAATAACTCGTAAAAATTTCAGAAAATTCAAGAAATCCATAATTATTTTTGGAGATTCGAAAAAATTCCAAAAAATTTAGAAATTTTGGAAAAAGCTTAAGAATTAGTTTTTTTTTTTGTATTTTTTTTTTTTTTTTTAGAATTTGTAAAAATCCTTTAATCAAAAATTGAAACCTAATTGAACAATCCTTTAGGGCTTTATCATAGGATTTTTTGGATGCCATTTTTTTTTTTTAGAGATACACTAGGTTGTTGTTTGCATTTGTTATTACAATTATACTTGATTGCACATTTCTCATATATTAATTGTTCTTTTCATTTTTAGAATGGTCAGGAAAAATTTTAAAATCTTTGATAAGCTACCTTGATACTTTGATTAACACTGAATCAAATTTAGGTATCGAAAGGGCATTGGTTGTATAATTAGTATAATCAAGTCCTTGAGTCTGAAATCTCCAGTTGTGTATGTATCAAGATGACACTCTCGCATCTTGATTAGTGTTTCTAGCCAACCCTCAACAGCGGCTAGTGGCGACTTCTTTTGAATACATAGATTAAGAAAATTAATGTTATGCGAGGTGTGGGTTTGAGAGAACCCACATTCATAATTGACGGGCCAAGTGTGAATTTCCAACTGGACGATGTGTTCAAGTTGTTTGTTGTGGGAATGCTCACACATATTGTTTTATGAACAAATACCTCTGAACCTATCTCATCCCAAAGATAGGTTGCGATAACTTGATGACTTTGCTGGGGACTTGAGGACTTGGGCCTAATAAAACTTAATTGTTTGTTAACTAATGTGATTTCATAGCGGCGCATTTGCGAAGGTGACATAAGTTGTTAAATGTTGGTGTAGGTTAGGAATTATAAGGGTGGATTGTTTGATGACATGTTTGTTTAATAGGTGGTGTAAGAATGAATGTTTATATGAATAAGATTGAAGCATTGTTTGAATATCAATTGTTGTGCTTGCCTTTACATATGCCTTAGCACTACAATTTACACACACAACTTGTGGCTAAACCCTAGCTGCACCCCATGAAACACTTAGGAGGTGTTGAAGATTGAATGGACCATATGCAATTTGCGCTAATGGGACAATCATTCTCGATTTGGCTCATTTGTTCACAAGAAACAAGTTTGACCCACCTGCAATTTGTGATATTGGTGAAAGGCTTACTATTAGGTTAAAATAGAAACCTTGAGCCCATAGTACTCTACCCGTTTGGTGTCAAAACCTCGCAAGTACATCTATATGTCTATGTGATTTAAAAAAAAAAAAAATCTCATCAACCATTGTAAGCATGATTTCTCTCTTTACCTGTTTACTTTGAATCGAAATATCATTTTGGCAAAATCTATGGAAATCAATTGTGCTCAATATGATTTAGGCCCATAATGAGAAAATTCCGACAAGTGGCATAGGCCAATATTTCTTGTTTGACTTTGTAGAACAAGTGGATTGTCTGAATTTTGAATTATGGGTCGGAAATCATTTTTGTCAATTAATTTTTTTAAAGTTAACCTTACATTTTGAGATGATTGAAATTACACTATGTGCATGAATTTTTCAAAATTGAAGAGTTTCCAAAAGTGGATAGTTTTCTCTAAATTAGATGATTGGAGCAAAGTCTATTTGTAAAATCTAAAGGGCGTTTGATTGATAAACCATGGAAGGATCTCTCAATGATGGTTTTCCTTGCAAATGAACACTTCACCCTTGTAAGTGGGGATTCCGGGGCAAAGTATCATTGCCTCACTTTCATTAGAAGAGATTGTCTCACTTAGAGATCCTTTCTCAATTGCATAAGTAACAATGTCTTTCCTTCACAGCTTATACATGATGGCCTATTTTTAGAATTCCCTCTACTTGACCATGCAATGAAGCGGACAATTCTCTGAAGCCAAGTCAAAAAATTTTGAGTCCTATTCAGTTGTCAATCCTTCGTAGCAAACTTTCAGGATGTTATTTTCGAAAGAACAATCATGCATATCCCATTAATAAGCCATTCGAATGTTGGAAGAGGAGCCATAATGTTATTCTACTAGATGACAAAGAACACATTTTGAAGATCACATAATTTGTTTTATTATTCGAATGTGATGGTTCTCTTCCTTCTCTTATCATTTCACATTCTACCTTAGTTTATTCATGGAATTTGGAGTTTTTTTCGTCGGGCGCTAGCTATTGATGTTGCAGTTTATAATGGAAGTGAAGATGCTCGTAGACATTATAGGAACATGCAATTCTCTGAGGAAGGGGTTTCGATAGCATTTCAAGTGCTTATAAGCCCATTAAGTGCGAATTCCTATCTGCGATGTGTAAACCAAGTGAATGAGAGGAAGGAAGAATGGATATCATGGAGAAAGGCATGCAACAAATTGTCATGGTCGTCATGATCCTATTTGCAACAATGGCATTCCAAACAGTGATAAGTCCACCGAAAGGGGTTTGTTTGGAAGACTTGGCCGAAAGAGTGGGTACTGCCATAATATGGCATTTCAAGCGATACGAGTGCTCTAGGAGGTGCATGGTAGGATGATTTCATGACTGAAAACATTACATAGTCGATACAGAGAGATCATAAGTGACTTTTAGATAAATCTAGCTCATGAAAATGCGAGATGCATCTTAAATGCGAGAACTTTTATGTTGCCTTAGAACCAACGAACATCGCTTTAGGATCTATGGTGTAAATACATGTCAATAGCATCGAGTAGAAATCACATTCTCAACATATATGTACGATGGATTACCACGAAATACAAATTCGTGGTACCATGCTGGATTAAATCTGGTATTGTCAACCGACAAAAAATGAACATAAAAGGTACTCAAGAAGATTCGAACCATTGACATTCACCAGGGTAAATGACCTCCTCTTTGTGGAAGAACAAGTTTCCAAAATCCTCCAGTTTCTCTACCAAGAGGGTGACTTTCCAAGTGGCTCCAACCAATGCGGTGACCATGAGAATGAACATGGAAAGACGTTCATTATGGTGTATTCAAGCCCAACAAGAATGAAAAATGAGTAGGAGAAAATCAATAGTAATACAAAAAAGATCAACACGACAATCATTTGGACACCATAACACCTTAGCTCAAACTTCCAATCGTAGTCCATTTTGCATATGATGCATATTGGCTGGGGATTAGAGCTAGGGGCATGTGGCTGAGGCGGGTCGGATATGTATGTACCCCACCGATGTCCCCTCCACAAAGGATAAGGAGTAGGGTAGCCCTTGACCACTGTTTTCGATTTAAAGGATGGAGAAGGAGATGCCATGATAAATGAGAACATGAGCTTTCTAGGGTTTTAGTGATGGGCGAAGGGGAAAGGAACCAGAGAGAGGATTCGTGCAGAGAAAATGAAGTTGTGGCGATCGTGTTCAACACCAATGTAGCGATCTAAATACCGATCTTGTAAAATTTCCATTCCCTACATTGCATTGCTCACTTGTCAACCATTTCGTAAATTTGTGTAGAGAGAGATTACTAAAAATAGATCGAGATGACCAGCTTCCCGGCCTTTTCTTTTGTTATTTATTTTTATCTATTTATTATTTTTTTTATTTTTATTTTTTTCCTTTTTCTCTTTACAACTATTTACTTCTTCTTTTTAAACATTTTTATGAGAATGTGTTGCCTTGTTTATTGAAATCCAGACATCAACAAAAGCCGGAGTTGCTTCTACGCTCGTTATCTGCCACACAACTTGAACTCAATCAATTATCATTCTTTTAGTGATTTGTCAATGTAAAAATGGATAAAGAAAAGCATCTTCAAATGTATAAGATCAAATATTTTGGTAGATGATGGGCTTCAACACATATGTAAGGCGGTGACTGCATTGAAGTATGAACTCTTCGAGATCTATGTCCTTTCCAAGAATAGAGGGTGGATATAAGTCGATAGTCCAAAAAAATCATTTCGCCAAACTATCACTATCTTGGTTACTATCTAGAGTCTTCATTTTGCAAAGAAATCTTCATAGGCGTTTTATGTATCCGTGTGACATCATTTGCAAAACCTAAAGCTTTCAGGTTTATATGCCTATCGATACATTTGCAGTGAAAGCTGTTTACCTATTCTACTTGATTTTTTTTCAACTTTCTACCATATATCAGGTGGCACAATGTTAAACTTTCTCATGAAGATCTATTGGATCATGTCCCATTGATCACAAATGCTGTCAAAAGAGATAAAGGCTTGGTGAAATTCTGTGTTTCTAGTCACTTTTCTTGACCAACATTAGGCAACTAAACTTTTGCGTAAGGACGTTCCAACCGCATGTCTATGTGATTAATAAAAAAAAAATTCTTGCCACATGTTTATGTTGCATTAAAATTTCATTTTCGCAAAATAATAAAGTAGCCAATATGATTTTATTTGATTCTTTCAAATTTAAAATCAATGTGATAAATCCAAAGAGATAATTGTTGGCGAAGGATTATAGAAATTTATTTGAAGAAATTTAATCTTTTTTCTGTATCAACGTTATTGATCATATACATTTGAAGATGCTTTCTCTATCCATTTTTACATTGACAAATCACTAAATTAATAATAATTGATTGAGTTCAAGTTGTGTGGTAGATGACGAGCGTAAGAGTAGCTCCGGCTTTTGTTGATGTCTGGATTTCAATGGACAAGGTAGGCAACACATTCTCATAAAAATGTTTAAAAAGAAGAAGAAGTAAATAGTAGTAAAGAGAAAAAGGAAAAATAGAAAAAGAAAAATTAATACTAAAAAGATAAAAGCAAATAACAAAAGAAAAGGCCGGGAAGTTGGTCATCTCGATCTATTTTTAGTAATCTCTCTCTAAACAGATTTACGGAATGGTTGACAAGTGAGCGATGCAATCTAGGGAATGGAAATTCTACAAGATCGGTATTTAGATCGCTACATTGGTGTTGAACATGATCGCCACAACCTCATTTTCTCTGCACGAATCTTCTCTTTGGTTCCTTTCCCTTTGCCCACCACCAAAACCTTAGAAAGCTCATGTTCCCATTAATCATGACATCTCCTCCATCCTTTCACTCAAAAGCAGTGGTTAAGGGCTACCCTACTCCTTATCCTTTGTGGAGGGGACATCGGTGGGGTACATACATATCCGACCCGCCTCAGCCACATGCCCCTAGCTCTAATCCCTAGCCAATATGCATCATATGCAAAATGGGCTACGATTGGAAGTTTGAGCTAAGGTGTTATGGTGTCCAAATGATTGTCGTGTTGATCTTTTTTGTATTACTATTGATTTTCTCCTACTCATTTTGCATTCTTGTTGGGCTTGAATACACCATAATGAATGTCTTTCCGTGTTCATTCTCATGGTCACTGCATTGGTTGGGGCCACTTGGAAAGTCAACCTCTTGGTAGAGAAACTGGAGGATTTTGGAAACTTGTTCTTCCACAAAGAGGAGGTCATTTACCCTGATGAATGTCAATGGTTCGAATCTTCTTGAGTGCCTTTTATGTTCATTTTTTGTCGGTTGACAATACCATATTTAATCCAACATGGTACCACAAATTTGTATTTTGTGGTAATCCATGGTACATATATGTTGAGAATGTGATTTCTACTCGATGCTATTGACATGTATTTATACCATAGATCCCAAAGCGATGTCCGTTGGTTCTGAGGCAACATAGAAAGTTCTCGCATTTAAGATGCATCTTGCATTTTCATGAGCTAGATTTATCTAAAAGTCACTTATGATCTCTCTCTATAATATTTTGACTTACTTCTCTTGATGATGAGGGAGAAGTACTTGTGCTAAGAATCAAATCAACAAATTGAATCTTCTGACGAAAGGGTGAAATATTAACTCATGTGACAAATTATAGGGGCCATAATATTAACATAGTAAATTTTATGCAAATCCGCCATGTTATCGACAAATTGCTAATGAGGATTAAAATTACGATAAGTGATGGTTGGAAACATTTGGTATTGCAGGCGCAAAAAAAAATACTTGTAAGCCATTATGGAGGTATCAACTATGTAATGTTTTCAGTCATGAAGTCATCCTACCATACGCCTCCGAGAGGACTGATAACGCTTGAAATGCCATATTACGGTAGTACCCACTCTTTCAGCCAAGTCTTCCAAACAAACCCCTTTCGGTGGACTTATCACTTTTTGGAATGCCATTATTGCAAATGGGACCGTGACAACCATGACAGTTTGTTGCATGCCTTTCTTCCATGATATCCATTCTTCCTTCCTCTCATTCAATTGGTTCACACATCGCGGATAGGAATTCTTGGTGGTGGCCATGCCTCTCAATGAATAAAGTTTTACATTCTTTGGGGTGGTAGAGAAGAGAGTGAATTGGTGAAGAGGAATGAACCCTTTCGGGGAATTTATGGTGGCAAGTAAGATTGTGATGACCTTCATGGATTCATTGTGTCATGGGGGGCTAATACCTATATCGGTACATTGTAAATTGCCATAGCAAAAATTATAGTGACTCAGAATATTAGCGTAATAATTTTGTTATATCGGCCACATTTATGACTTGTAACTAATAATAATCAAAATTACGAAAAGCGACGATTAAAAACATATGGTATTGTAAGCAATAAAATATATATATTAGTTAGGATAATTGTAAGCCATTTTGGATACAGCCACCATGTAATGCTTTTCGGCTACGGTGTCCTCCTACCATTCGCCTTTGGGAGGGACTCATCACGGATTTGAGGAAGTTTTAGCTTGCTACAGAAAGATAGTTCCGAGTTTGACACTTTTAAGTTGGTGATTCTTGGCATGTTTATAGTTGTCACTTCCTTTTCTCTCTGGATTGGGTATTAAGTACCCCATTTTGTGCTTTATTGAGTAGGGCCAACAATTTACGGACCGATTATTGAAGCAGTCGTGGACA
The DNA here is from genome assembly GCA_017140595.1 of Eucalyptus curtisii. Taxonomy (NCBI): domain Eukaryota; kingdom Viridiplantae; phylum Streptophyta; class Magnoliopsida; order Myrtales; family Myrtaceae; genus Eucalyptus; species Eucalyptus curtisii. The sequence goes on along the minus strand of CM029500.1, from coordinate 4,069,182 downwards.
TTGTAGAGAAAAGTGGTGTCTAGTTGTATATATTAGTTATCATTGTAGATGGCCAAATTTGAACATGAATTGCCCCTTCGATAAAATAAAAAAAAATCACCTCTCTCCCGCCCCCCACCCCAAAGGGTGGTGCAACCACCTGCATTCACACCCTGCCAAAAGAAGGGAAAGGAAAACTAATAGACAAGCAATGGATACACAAACAAAAATACATGTTGAGCCATCAATAGAAATACAATGCCCTAGCATGACTTGTAACCCGTTTTTATACTTGGATCGATGAATTTAACAAATTAGATGATATAGATCATGTGCTACAAAAGTTTAACTAAATCTTGGCAGTAGACCACTCAAAGATTTTCATACAAATGAAAAACTTGAAAAGCCATATTACGGTTCCACCTGCTCTTTTGATCGAGTTCTTGGAAAAAACCATTTCCGATAGACTTACCCTTACTTGAAACACCTTCATCACTAGTGGTACTGCAACAACCATGACGGTTCACTCCATGCCTTTCTCTCATGATTTCCTTTCTTCTTTTCCCTTGTTCGGTTGAAAAACATATTGCAAACGGAAATTCTTAGTAGTGGCCACGCCTCTGTGAAAAAAAAAATGTTATATTTTTTGGGGTGACAGAGAAGATAAAGTGAATTGGTGAAAAAAAACAATACCTCTCGGGAAATTTATGGTGACAAGTAAGATTGTGGCGATCATCACAAATTCATTTCACCATGCGGGCCCATTGGTACCCTGTAAGTCGCCACCACGAAAATTATAGCGACTTTGAATATTTAACGTAACAAACTTTGTACATATCCACCAAATTAACGAGTTATTGCCAAATAGAGTCCAAATTTGGGTAAGTGACATCAGGAAACATATGGTATTGCGAGTGATTGAAAATCTATATTAGTGAGGATACTTGTAAGCCATTATGGAAGCACCCGTAGTGTAATGCTTTTCTGCCATGATGTACTCCTGCCATTCACCTTGGGGATTCATTATTGCTTGAAAAGTTATATTTTGACTATACCAGCTCTTTTTGCCTACTTTTCCAAATATACCATTCTCGGTGGGCTCATCGCTGCTTGAAATGCTATCGTTGCGAGTAGTATGGCGACGATCATGACGAAATTTTGCATGTCTTTTTTCATGATTTGCTTTTTTCCTCCCTCTCGTTTAGTTGAATTACATTTCTTTGATGGTTTTTCTTGGTGTTAGACATGCCTTGGTGAATAAAAGTGTTTTCTAATCGTCGCTTATTGTAATTTTGACTTTTATTAGCCATATGTCGTTAACGCGACGGAGATGTACAAAATTTATTATGTTAATATTTTGGGTTGCCGTAATTTTCGCTACGGCGACTTATGGTGTACCAATATAGGTATTGCCCCTGCATGGTAAAATGAATCCGTGACGGTTATCCCAATCTTACTTACCCCAAAAAATAAAATACTTTTTTTTTTTTTTCGCTGAGGCATGTCCAACACCAAGAATTCTTATCCAAGGCATGTAATTCAACTAAACGAGAGGGAAGAAAAAAAAAATCATGGGAAAAAGGCATGTAGGAAATCGTTATGATTGTCGCGATACTACTCGCGACAATGGTGTTTCAAGCAGGGGTGAGTCCATCGAGGGGATATATTTGGAAAACTTGGCAGAAAGAGCTGGTACGGCCGTAATATAGCCTTTCAAGCAATAATGAGTCCTCCCCAAGGTGAATGGCAAGAGGATACCACGGCAAAAAAGCATTACACCGCGAGTGCCTCCATAATGGCTTACATGTATCCTGACTAATATAGATTTTCTAACACTTGCAATACTATATGTATCCTATAGTCGCTCATCGTAATTTGGATTCTATTTAGTAATATATTGTTCATGCGATAGATATGTACAAAGTTTGCTATGTTAATATTCATGGTTATTATAATTTTTGTGGCAGCGACTTATAGGGTACCAAAATAAATATAAGCCCCACATGGTAAAGTGAATTTGTGATAGTCACCGCAATCTTACTTATCATCATAAATTTCCCAAGAGGTGTTGTTTCTTTTCACCAATTCACTCTCTTATCTATCACCCCAAAATATGTAACACTTTTATTCACCAAGGTATGGCTACTACCGAGAATTTCTGTATGTAATGTGTTGTTGAACCAAATGAGGGAGAGAGAAAGGTTATCATTAGAGAAAGGCATGGAGCAAACCATCACGATTGTCATGTTACCACTGGCGACAAAGGCGTTTCAAGCAAGAATTTGTCCACCGGGAAGGGTTTATTCAGAAAACTCAGCCAAAAGAGCGGGTACAACTGTAATATGGCCTTTCAAGCTTTTCATTTGTATGAAAATCTTTGAGCAGTTTGTCATCAAAACTTAGCTAAACCTTTGTAGCACGTGATCTATGTCATCTAATTTGTTAGATTCATCAGTCCAAATCTAGACAAGGGTTAGAAGTCATGCCAGGGCATTGCATTTCTATTGATTGCTCAACATATATATTCCCTTGTGTATCCCTTGCCCGTCTATTAGTTTTCCTCTCCCTCCTTTTGGTGTGGCGTGAATGCAGGTGATTGCACCACCCTTTGGGGTGGGGGCAGGGGGAGAGAGGAGATTTTTTTTTTTTTTTTAATCGAAGAGGCAATTCATACTCAAATTTGGCTATCTGCAATAATAACTAATCTATGGAATTGGTCGGCACTTTTCTCCATAATGTCCATGGCGGCCTCAACAATCAGTTCATAAGTTGTTGGCCCTAATCAATAAAGCACGAAACAAGGCACTTAATACAAAACAAAGAGAGATTGGGAAGTGACAATTATAAACATGCTAGGAATCACCAATGTGAAAGTGTCAAATTGAAAACTATTTTTTCTATAGCAGGATAAAACTTCCTCAAATCTGTGGTGAGTCCTCCAAAGGCGAATGTCAGGAGGACACCGTAGCCGAAAAGCATTACATTGTGGCTGCGTCCAAAATGGATTACAATTATCCTAAATAGTATATATATTTTATCGCTTGCAATACCATATGTTTCCCATCGTTGCTTTCCATAATTTTGAATTCTCATTAGTTATATGTCGTTGACGCGGTGGAGATGCACAAAATCTACTACATTAATATTTTGGGTCACCATAATTTTTGTTATGGCGACTTACGGTGTACCGATATAGGTATTATCCTTGCATGTTAAAATGAATTTGTGACTGCCGTCCCAATCTTACTTACCTCCAAATATTCCCCGTGAAAGGTCGTTCCTCTATACCAATTCACTCTTTCTTCTCTATTATCCCAGAAAATGTGACACCTTTGTTTGCTGAAAACCATCATGATTGTCGTGGTCTTACTCATGACGAGAGAGGAAAAAAGGAAATCATGGGAGAAAGGCATGCAGTAAACCGTCATGATTGTCGTGGTCTTACTCATGACGATGGCATTTCAAGTAGCGGTAAGTCTACAGGGAGGGGTATATTTGAAAAAGTTGGTTGAAAGAGTAGGTAGGGCCATAATATGGCCTTTCAAGCAAGAATGAGTGCTCCTCATGGCAAATGCCGGAAAGCATTACATGGCAAATGCCTCCTGACTAGTATAGATATTTTATTATTTGCAATACTATATGTTTTCAATTGTCGCTTACTGTAATTTTAATTATTATTAGCAATAAGTCATTAACATGGCGGATGTGGACAAAATTTATTTTGTTAATATTCTGGGTCGCTATAACTTTCGCTATGGCGATTTACAATGTACCAATATAGGTATTGGCTTGTATGAACACAATGTATCCATGAAGGTCATCACAATCTTACTTGCTACTATAAATTCCCACATAAGGTTCATTCCTCTCCATCAATTCACTCTCTCTTATCTACCACCCCAAAGAACGTAAGACTTTATTCATCGAGGGGCATGGCCACTTGAGAATTCCCATCCATGAGAGGGAGGAAGAATGGATATCATAGGAGAAAGGCATGTAGCAAACTGTCATGGTTGTCACGGTCCTATTTGCGATGATGGCATTCCAAGTAGTGACAAGTCCACTAGGAGGGGTTTATTCAGAAAACTCGGCCGAAAGTGCGGGTACAGTCGTAATATAGCCTTTCAAGCAGTAATGAGTCCTCTCGAAGGCGAATGGCATGAGGACTCCATGGACATAAAGTATTACATGGTGGGTGCCTCCATAATGGCTTGCAGGTATCTTTACTAGTATAGAGTTTTTATCGCTTGCAATATCGTGTGTTTCCTATTGTCGCTTACAATAATTTTGATTATCATTAGCGATATGTTGTTAACGCGACGGATATGCACAAAATTTACTATGTTAATATTCAGGGTCACTATAATTTTCATGGCGGCAATTTACAATGTACCAATGCATCTTGTCTTACTAGCTTATCTCAATTACGATTGTCACCCATTCTACATCTGCGCCTTACTTTTTCCCTAGTTGATTTGCTTAAGTAGAAATCACAAGATATATTGTCTTGCTTTGAGTGTTCATGGCTATATTTGTAAATTAGGATGCAAGGTCAGAGGGTTGAAAAAGGCAGTAACCATTATGAATTTAAAATCTAATGGTTTCTAGTTTAAGAATAAATAATAATGCGGAAAATTCTAAATAAAGCTATAAAGTGTCCTTATTTCTTAGAAATGGATTTGGTTTCAAAAAGGGTTTGAAATGATCAAATGATTTCAAATAAGGGCCTGCAATGACCAAATCATCTTAAACAAGGGCCTTGGTTGGCTAGCGACTATTCCAATCATTAGAGAAAATGTATTTTGATAATATAAAAAATTTGTAACCATATTTTTTGTTTTTCCTTTTCTCTCTTTTATTAATTTTTTTCCTCTTCCTCCCCTAGACATCACGGTGAGATACAGCCTTTGTGCTTGTTTGTTTGTGTGTGCGTGTCCATCCATGTGGTTGATTTGAAACCGTTGTATCTATAATGATCGATAATATCAATGAAATCTCCATCCAAACTAAACTTGAAATGACCCAATAAATTGGAACCTGTTGTTAGCGAAATTCATATATGTTCTTTATAAGTACCCTTTTTTTCTCTTCAGTCTTAAATAGAATTTCTATTTTTACTTTTTAATATGGCTTTCCTTAAAGTACACAAATTATTTATGCTTTGAGAAAACTCAACACTATAGAGCTTTTCTCCGTTGCGTATATAAATTATGATACCCTTCTTCTTCAAAGCTATAAAATGAATTACTACATGATACAGCTCTTGTTTTCCTTCTATGAATGGATGCTCTCATCGATCTGGTTTGGCTTCTTGTGGAGTTGACTTTTCCGAAGGTGCGATGTCAATTACCTTGGGTGTCCGGTGTTGTACGGTACCGTTTAAGCATATTGCTACTAATGCCCAGCAAATTTCATATTTTGTTTTTCAGTAGTTTTCGTAAATATGGATGACCCTTTAATTTCCAACAACTTTTGCTATAACCGGGTTTTTTTATTCTCATCTCTAGTTTTGTGCATCTCCAATAATGAAATGAGCTGTTTGAATAAGGAATGCAAAAATAGTCAAACCATAGTAAATCTTATTGGACAAACGTGATTTCTCTGCTCCACAAAGTTAGGGATGCTTATCAAGTCGCGGATTGGGTGGCAAAAGCCCATCAGATTAACTCTCTTTGCCCGAATTGGCTAGCTAAGCCTCCCCATTCTCTTTGGTCTTTGTTATGTTTTGACTTTGAATCCCCGTAGAGTTTAAGTTCTGATCATTAGTGAAAGTTATGCCTTTTGCGACCCCAAAAAAAAGAAAAAGAAAAAAAAAAAGCAAAGTACTGCAACCATTGATACAAAAATCATTTATATACCTCGCTAGTTGATAATTGATTGATACGCCAATAACATTGTAGGGTAGATAATCTCCATTCTCATTGGACAAGTCTTTTTTATCTTGTGCTTGAAAGTTGAAACCCATCCCTCAATTCAATTATGAAAGTCCGTGTTACATAACAGTCCGAGTGAACGTGTTAACTAGAACAATACGATTATTATACATACATGAGAACACTAAAGTTACTTCATCGAAAGCTCAATAGGCTCCTGAATTGATTGGTTAACAAGAGTATTATGCAATGATTGATAGATTTTCCTTGAAATATTTCTTTCCCTAAATTAAATATAATAACAGGGCGGAAAGAAATGCTCCGCCCCTTCTAAAATTAGCCAATTTTCAAAGTGAAAAATTCAAAATCACATTCTATATGGACACTACCGACCACAAATTGTGAAATTGGCAACTCTCCCTTTTCCTTGATAACTCGTCTCTAACTCTGATACTATGTGAAGCAATCTGAACATATTAATTTTCATTCTTCAGATCGACAATTCTTTATAAGCTGAATTTTATAAAATATAAAAAATAACAACGAACTTTATCCATTTTATAAAGAATAATACAACCGTTAAACCGGATCACGCAGACAAACAAACTCAAGATTTTGGTTTAAAATCAACGCCCATTTACTCACTCCCGAGAAACCGCCATTAAATAGCATACGTGTCGATTGATCAAGTACAAGTACTTTTTATCAATCTTCTATTCTGATGGCGACGATTGAAGGTATGCGCTAGTGAGTGAGGTTGGTTTTTAATGTTTTTTTTTTTTTTTTTTTTTTTTTTAACCCCCGCAGCTGATGGCAACGATTGAAAGAGGGGATTTGCAATCACAACAAAAAAGTTATATCGATGTTGATGGCTCAAAAGGAGAAGTTGAAGCAAAAGAGTTGGCCGATAGAGGCGGCTAGAGAGAATGTGAATGTTGAGGGGAAAAAAATAATGAATCTTGAAGAGAAAATCGGTAAGTGCATGTTTATCAATTTGAAAACAGAGGAGAGTCATCTGTTTTTAGATAGATTGAGGAACTTAGAATTTTAATTTTTTGGTAGTAAAAAATAATGGCAGCTTTTTACTTAGTTTTGTTGTAGGCCTTTAGTAATGAAATCTTGATGCTTTTACTAATTAAAGGTCGATTCTTATCGATGTCTTGATTCGTCAACCATTCCTCGATATCACATATGAAAATATATACTGCAGGTCAAGGAATATGAATAAATGGGAGTTTTCATCAGCGGTTTACTCCCATGCGTACAGGACGTTGGCTTAAAAAACAGGCAAGGTGTTTCAAAAACAAAATCTCATGGTCAAACCTTTGATTACACAAATCGTCATGGTCCTCGCTGTTTTCGGGGGTAACATGTAAGTCATTTGAGTTGTCATGGCTGCTATCTCCTCTTGTGGCATTAATTGGAAAAAGCGACGTAATCAGCTCCATCATTTTTATTCTTTTCTTAAGCTCCTTTCTATTTTGCCTAGCCTCTTTTTATCCCTCGTTACGTGGAGACTGTTCATCACGAAATAAGCTACTATCAGACTCGGCGTTACTTTGATCCCCATGTATTGAGTTCATGGAGGTTGCCATAGTAATCTCGAGTAGCAAGTTTACTACTTTCCCTCTGGCCTACTTCTCTATTCCTCCTTGTAAACAAATCGGGCTATGATGTAATAGCTATTAGGATTATAACATAACTAAGCTATATTACCTATTGTGCTAGGGTGACTGTAGGCATGTTTGTTTTGATCACAATCAGTTTATATTGTTTCATGGCTAAATGAAAATAAAAATAAAAATCGAGAGAGCTGCATGGATAAATGCTTTATTATATTACTTCATCGGTTCAAAGTAATCTCAAATCAGAGGCCACGCTGGCCACTCTTTTAGGGCGTTATTTGATATACATGAAATGTATTAATTTATGTGTATTTTGGCCCATTTGGCAATATTGAGAAATCAATGCTACGAGTCTAAAGAACTCATTTTTACGTGTTAATAATCTTCAAGTGTTAAAAAGGAAAGCAATAGTTATTTCACAATAACTAATTATCTATAATCTTTCCGAATATAGAATCGCGACCATGATTGGTAGATAAGATTTTAATTATCATCAATTATTTTTTTCTACTAAATGAATTAAGTGACCCCCTTTTTCGACGTACTTTTATGTATGAAATAAGTCAATTTCTAGCTTAATTAAATATTTTAATTCTAAACTAATTAGAGTTATCTAGCAAGCTTAATTTCATTTTAATTGCTTTAATTTTCAGCGCAAGGGCTATCCGCCGGTTGACAAGTCATATGTTTGAATATCACGTGAATAAAAAGAAAATGCCACTAATTTGGAACGTGGTTTCCTAGAGAAGGTTTTGCATTGATTGTCTTACGAGAAAATCTCGAGTAGGAGACCTCCACGACGACGTGGGGACGACCCATTTAATGACGACACGTGGCGCCACGTGTCCTCCGGGTCCCATCGACGTGGGGAAAAACAGTTGACCGAGTGGCCGGAGATCCCTCGGTGTTCCTGATCTCTCGGTATCGTTTCTAAAATCAAGTGGGTCAGTTTCTTCTCTGCCTTTCGCACGCTCAGGCTGCGAGCGTAAGGAAGCCACCGGGACGCAGTGAGAGAGAAGAGAGAGATCGAGGGTGAATTTCTTTCCATTCGCCGGTGGTTCGCCTGAATCACCCTCGACCATCTGAGGAAGCCAACTCGCCCGTCGTCGTTGGTCACGGCAAGCTCTCGAACCAGGTAGGCCTGAAGAACGCCCTGCTTCTTTCGAGCATATAATTCATGTTTGGGCGAATCGTGTGATGCTGAAGCCGATTTGTAGCGTATGATGATGATTCGGAGTGTGACATATCATTGCCAAGTCGAGAATTGCTCTGAAAACTAGCGTAGAATTCATGTTTTAGGTCGCACGTCACATGTTCGATAAAATGTCTAAGTGAGATTCCGAGATGGATTTTGTGAGATTCGCTGAGTTATATTGTTTTGATCCGATTTTGGTTTATGCTCACTTCGTTGATTGACTGAATCGAAGGTAATGCTGTGTTTTCCTTCGTTTTTATGGCATATACACGTTACCAGGTCGGCCATGGACGAACGCCTCCTTGTCGGAAAATCTGTTCTCACGCCGGTGAAGCCTGCGGTTAGTGGCCGCCATAGTTGGTCCATTCCTCTTCATTTAATATACATTTGAGTGATTTTTATGCTAGTTTTATTAGGTTTCTGTCATTCATGTCTTTATAGTAGCGAAAATCCCATGGTCGGAACTAGTCCGGCAGCGTTAGTAATCACCAGCCAATTAGTTTTCCGTGCCGGACGACCGGCGAAGGGTGGTGGGCCTGAACTCGAGGCAAGAGATGTCGTCGGAGGCGGAAGGTGGTTCGCGTCAGTTACAGAGAAGTGGGCACGAGCAAGCGTCGGGATGAAAAAGATGCATAAAAAAAAAATTAGAAGAAAAAAGCAAGAAATTTTAAAAAATAAAACCAAAAGATAAAGAATAAAAATTCGGTTATAATAGAAAAAGGGTCAAACCCAGCCAATGGGTCGGATCTAGTTGGCCTGGTTAGAGACCGCGGGCTAGTGGTTGGGCCGTGTATAAAAAAAGAAGAGATAAATCGGAGGCCGCAGGCTTAGAGGCGAATGGGCCCATTTGGATATGTTTGGGCCAGCCTGAATTCAAACTCTACCCAGACCATTAGGGTCTGGGTCAGACACATATCCGGGCCGGGTTCTCTGACCCGTCCCAGAGTCCTTTTCCCCAGATAAAAAAATATTTTTAAAAATAATAAAAAAGTAAACAATTCTGAAAAATTAAAAAATCGTAAAAAAATTAGAAAAATTCGTGAAATCCATAAATTTTTTTAGAAAATTCAAAAAAATTCAAAAAAATTCAAAATTTTTGGGAAAAGCTTAAAAATTAGTTTGAGTAGTTTTCTCTTAGAATTTGTGAAAATCCTTTAATAATAAATTGAAATCTAATTGAATAATCCTTTAGGGCTTTACCATAGGATTTTTTGGATGCCATTTTCTTTTTAGAGATATGCTAGGTTGCCATTTGCATTTGTTATTACGATTATACTTGATTGCATATTTCTTTCTTTTCATTTTTAGAATGATCAAGACAGACCTTAAAATCTTCGATAAGCTACCCTGACACTTTGATTAGCACTTATCAAATTTAGGTATCGAAAGGGCATTGGTTGCATAATTAGTGTAATTAAGTCCCCAGGTCTGAAATCTCCAACTGTGCATGTATCAAGATGACACTCTCGCATCTTAGTTAATGTTTCTAGCCAACCCTCAACAACGCCTAGTGGTGACTTCTTTTGAACACATAGATTAAGAAGATCAACGTCATGTGAGGTGTCGGTTTGAGAGAACCTACATTCATGATCGATGGGCCAAGAGTGGATCACTAACTAGATGATGTGTTCAAGCCGCATGTTGTGGGAATGCCCACTTATACTGTTTTATGAACAAATATCTTTGAACCTATCTCTTCCTGAGGATAGATCGCGATAGTTTGATGACTTTGTTGGGGACTTAAGGACTTAGGCCTAATCAAACTTAATTGTTTGTTAACTAATGTGATTTCATGGCGACACATTCACGAAGGTGAGGTAAGTCTACTACCATTGTGTTAAATGTTTGTGTAGGTTGGGAATTATAAGGGGTGGATTGTTTATTGACATGTTTGTTTAACAATTGGTTTAAAGAATGAATGTTTATATGAATAAAATTGAAGCATCGTTTGGGTATCAATTGTTGTACTTGCCTTTACATATGCCTTAGCACTACATATTTGCACACATAGCTTGCGCCTAAACCTAGCTACACCATGAAACACTTAGGAGGTGTCGAGGATTGAATGACATTATGTAGTTCACGCCAATGAGACAATCATTCTCGATTTTGCACATTTTCTCAAAAGAAACAAGTCTGACCCACCTGCAGTTTGCGATATTGGTGAAAGGCTTACTATTAGGTTGAAATGGAAACCTTGAGCCTATAGTACCCTACCCATTAGGTGTCAAAACCTTGCAAGTACATCCACATGTCTACGTGATTTAAAAAAAAAAAAAAAATTCTTGTGACCCATTGTAAGTATGATTTTTCTTTTTACCTGTTTACTTTGAACTGAAATTTCATTTTTGCAAAATCTATGGAAATCAATTCAACGCCCAATATGATTTAGGCCAATATTGAGAAAATTCCTACAAGTGGCATAGGCCAATATTTCTTGTCTAGCCTCGTAGAACAAGTGGATTGTTGGAACTTTGAATTATGGGTCATAAATCATTTTTGTCAATTAAGTTTTCAAAGTTAACCTTATATTTTGAGATGTTGAATTGAAATTACATTGTGTGCATGATTTTTTCAAAATTGAAGAGTTTCCGAAAGTAGATTCTTCTTAATGAATAAACTTTTCCAAATTAAAGGCACAATTTTGTGGAAAATTTTATCAAAATGAGATGATTGGAACGAAGTCAATTTGTAAAATCTGAAGGGCGTTTGATTGATAAACCATGGAAGGATCTCTCAATGGTGTTCTTTCTTACAAATGAATACTTAGCCCTTGTAAGTGGGGATTCTGGGCCAAAGTATCATTGCCTCACTTTTATTATAAGAGATGGTCTTATCGAGAGATATCTTCTCATTTGCATAGGTAACAATGTCTTTCTTTCGCAACTCATACGTGATGGCCAATTTTTAGAAGTCCCTCTACTTGACCATGCAATGAAGCGAACAATTCTTTGAAGCCAATTCAGAAAAATTTGACTCTTATTCAGTTGTCAATCCTTTGTAGCAAACTTTAAGGATGTTATTTCCCAAAGAACAATCGTGCATATCCCATTAATAAGCCATTCAAATATTGGAAGAAAAGCCATAATGTTATTCTAGTAGATGACCAAGAACACATTTTGAATATCACATCATTTGTTTTATTATTCAAATGTGATGATTGTCTTCCTTTTCTTATCCTTTCACATTCTACCTTAGTTTATTCATGGAATTTGTAGGCTTTTTTTTTTTTTTTGGTTGGGTGCCAGTTATTGACGTTGCAGTTTATAATGGAAGTGAAGATGCTCGTAGACGTAATAGGAACATGCAATTCTTTGAGGAAGGGGCTTTCATAGTGTTTCAAGTGCTTGTATGTCCTTCAGAGGCTGTTGTCGAGGATATAAATATTTTGCCACAAATAGAATGGGAAGTAGTGGTTGTTGATGAATGCCGACAACTTAGAACTTTATCCTTTATGAAGAATTTGAGAAGCTATTGACAAAAATGAGGCTATTTCTCATTAATGGCAAGGCAGAGGAAAAATGAGGAAGAAATTTTTGATACGGTGTGTGAGACTTCTGATGATAGAGGAGAAGTACTTGTGCTAAGAATCAAATTAACAAATGGAATCTTTTGACGAAGAGGGTGAAATATTACCTCGTCTGACAAACTATCAACTATTAATCATGAGAGCAAGCCTGTTTCGTTTTCTATTTTGCCGCTCCTATGGTCGGTCAATGATATTTTCATTGACTAGCAAACTCAAGTACACTTATGAGGATGGTAGATGATGGGCTTCAACACATATGTAACGGGGTGATTATATCGAAGTATGATTTGTCTAAGATCTATGTCCTTCTTGTTGACACCTAATTTATTTATTTACTTTTTGTTTAAAAAAATTAAAATACACCATTAAAAAAAGGGGGCGAGAGAGGCCAATCGAGCCAAATCCGACCTTGGCCCGGCCCGCCTCTCCTTCCCTTCCCCATGTGGGCCCAACCCTTTTCCCATTCAGCCCGGCCCATCCCAACTTGCCTCTTTCGGCCATCCTTGCGCACAAACGTATAGCAAAAAAAAAAAAAAAAAAAAAAAAAAAAGACAGAGCAAGAGTAGAGGTCAGAGGGTAGAGCAGAGCGGGGTAGGAAGTAGACAGCACCGTAGAAGAGGAGTAAAAACGGAATCGGAGGGAAGGAGAGAGGTCCGGTGGGGAGAGGCGAACAGGGCACCGCACAAGGAGATCAGGAGTAGACCGAGGGAAAGAGAGGTCCGAGGGAGAGATCTGAAGGAATGAGGGCAAGATCGCCGCCGCCACCGTCGACGTGTCGCCCGACCATAGCCATTTCCACTGGTACCCAGCCATAATTTGGAATTTACTGGAGCCTTGATCGGGGATGGGTCAGCGGATCTCTCACATGGAAATGGTGGTCCTATTAGACACCCCATCTCTTTCAACGTCGCCGAGAAACCGTCCATATGATGATGGGTTCAGTTAATGGTTCTGGTCAGGCCTCAGCGTCATCTCACGTGACAAGGATCACTCATCTTGAAGTCTTGGCGTCAACAGGAGGCCAAATTATGGATATATATTTCAGGGTAGTGTTGACCCTAATGAACACTATCATCCATTTCCTTGAGGATGAACAACATCCAACCTGTTGAACTTGAAACACTAGGTGCATTTTTGGGGGAGCCCATTCTCAATAATAGAGCTATTGCTGGGAGTTTGTTTCGAAACTAATGTCATCAATATGGTGGGTCGTGAAGAAGCTCTTTTATTGAGAATGGGCTCCCCCAAGAATGCACCTGGTGCTTCAGGCTCAGCATGTTAGATGTTGATCATCTCTCAAAGAAATGGATGATAGTGTTCATTGGGGCCAACACCACCCTGAAATGAATATCCATAATTTGGCCTCCTGTTAAAGCCAAGAAAATGAGTGATCCTTGTCACATGAGATGACGTTGAGGCCTGACCAGAACCATTAACTGAACCCATCATCATATGGGCGATTTCTCTATGACGACGTTGAAAGAGGTGGGGTGTCTAATAGGAGCGCCATTTCCATGTGAGAGAAATTTGCTGACCCATCCCTGATTAAGGCTCCAGTAAATTCCAGATTATGGCTAGGTTCCAGCAAAAATGGTGGTGGCCGGGTGACGCGTCGGCGGCGATAGCGGCAGTGGCCGCGGCGGTCTTGCGCTCCTTCTTTTAGATCTCTCCCCCAGACCTCTCTTTCCCTCAGTCTGCTCCTGCTCTCCCTGTGTGGTGGCCTATTCACCTCTCCCCCCTGGACCTCTCTCCTTCCCTCTAGTTCCCTTTTTCCTCCTTCTGTGGTGCTGTCTGCTTCCTGCCTTGCTCTGCTCTGCCCTCTGACCTTTGCTCTTGCCCTGTCTTTCTTTTTTTATTTTTTATTTTTGCGTGCGAGGATGGTTGGAGGAGGCAAGTTAGGATGGGTCGGGCCGAATGGGAAAAGGGTCGGGCACACGTGGGGAAGGGAAGGAGAGGCGGGCCAGGCCAAGGTCGGATTTGGCCCGACCCGCCCTCTCTCGATTTTTTTTTTTTTAATTATGTATTTTAAAATAAATAAATAAATAAATAAATAAATTAGGTGTCAACGCTTCCCAGAAGAGAGGGTGGGTATAGGTTGATAGTCCAAAGAAATCATTTCACCAAACTATCTTGCTTGCTATTCGTAGTCGTCATTTTGCAAAGAAATCATCACAAGCATCTTATGTATCCATGCAACGTCATTTGCAAAACCCTAAAGCTTTCGGGTTTAGATGCCTATCGATACATTTGCAGTGAAAGCTGTTCACTTGTCCTACTTGATTTTTTTATCCATTCCCTACCATATCTTAGGTGGTATGGTGTTAAACTTTCTCATGAAGATCTAGTGGATCATGTCCCATTGATCACGAAAGCTATCAAAAGAGATGAAGACTCGATGAAATTCTGTGTGTCTGGTCACTTTTCTCGACCAACATTAGGCAAATAAACTTTCATGTAAGGACAATCCACCTGCACATCTATGTGATTAAAAAAAAAAAAAAAATCCCGCCACCTACTGTAAGTGTGATTTCTCCCTCCACCCGTTTACTTTGAGTTAAAATTTCATTTTCGCAAAATATATGGAAATGAGCGCCCATATTACAACTATACCTGCTCTTTCAACCGAGTAAGGCCAAGGGTGATGAAGAATGAAGAAGAAGAGGTTTGACGATATTTAGATACATTGAAATTCGGTTGGAGTAGGGATGGGCAACGGATTTGGAACTCGTTTTTTTCCAAAAATAAAAAGGATTCAGTTTTCACATTCTAGATTACCTTAGCGCATGTATTATTAGTTTCTAAAATTTTATTAGTTTCTGGGAATTTATTTTTCCCAGGCATAATATAATAACTAAATCAAAAATAAAAAAATTATTAAAATATATGAAGGGTGAAAACGCATAGGTGCACAAGCTAAAGAAGACCAAAAAGAGGGCATGGGCAGAGGGATGAATCGGCAGGTAAAAAGTGAGCATAGCAGTATGAAATGAACGATCCACGGATGAAACTTTTAGACAGTAGCAATAGCAACGATTGAGCGATGACGTGTGGTCCTCCTTCCAGGCGAGAAAGATCAGGGCCTATGTGTTGAAATGGCCGGGTGGCGATGAGGGTGGGGTGGTCGTTCTGGGGGCGGCGGCGGTGGGGTAGGGGTGGTAGTTCAGGTGGCAACAGGGGTAAATTTGTACTCTGTAGGTTGCTTCTGTGAAAATTATAGCGACCTAGAATATTAAAGTAGTAAATTTGTGCATATCCACCGCGTTAACTACATATCATTAATGAGAATCAAAATTATGGGAAGTGACAATAAAAAACATATAGCATTGCAAGAGATAAAAATTCTATACTAGTCAAGGCCCATAATAAGAAAATTCTTACAAGTGGCAAAGCCCATTATTTCTTGTCTGTCCTGATAGAGGAAAACTAGGAAGAAATTTTCGATACAATGTGTGCAATTTGAAATGATGGGAGAGAAGTACCTACACTATGAATCAAATCAACAGATGGAATCTTTCGACGATGACGGTAAAATATTACCTCCTGTGATAGTTTATCATTTTATTTCTTGTTTAACCCCATAGAGGAGAATATGGAAGAAATTGTTTATACAATGTATGTGATTTGTGATGATGGGGGAGAAATTAGATCTTCGACCAAAGAGGGTGAAATATTACCTCCTGTGACAGACTATCATTTTATTTTCTTGTTTGACCCCATAAAGGAAAATGTGGATGAAATTTTTGATACGATGGGTGCGAATTGTGATGAGGGGGGGGGTAATACTTGCGCTAAGAATCAAATAAACAAATGGAATCTTCCAACAAAAAGGGTGAAATATTGCCTTACGTAACAAATTATCATGTGAGGAAGAAATTTTGGATACGATGTTTTCACTTGGATGCCATGAGGCAGGGCTTGGAAAGTTTTCGTGTAGAAAGGAGGGATCCGCAAATCCTCTAGACAAGTGCGTAGGGCTTTGAACCCAAATACATTATCCACAATGGAAATGTAATCCTATTCCTAATACATTGACCCAAAACAGCATATCTAAATTATAAGAAAACACATGGCTTCCATAACTCAGGATACTTGTTATTGTATGAGAAACGCTTCAATCCATATTAATATGAAACGAGTTTTTTCTTATCACTTTGAATGAAAATGAAAAATATATATATATATATATATATATAAATATATATTTGAATTTCAACTCTCAAAAGCATTTCGGCGCTTATTACACCCTTCCTTGTCTTTAGGTGCCTAGGTATCTATGTAAGCCTTTCCTCATTGGAACCTTGCCTGTCACTTTAAGGAGCGGGATCCTCCAAAACCACAAGAATCCTTCGTTAGAATGGGATTTCAACTCAGCAACTTTTGAGATTTTGAGAAGAGTTGCTCTTTGGAGAGCACATCACTATGAAAGTTGTAAGTTGCTACATGGTGAACTGAGTCACATAGAAGCCACCTTTAGAACTATGCACTACTGTCTTGCATAGTCGAGGGCGAAGTGTTGCACGATAGCGTGACTTCGTGGGAGCCACCTCTAGAATCTTGTACTGTTGCATTATGTGGAAAAGGACTAAGTGCTACACGACAAACGAATTTCGTGTGAGTCACCTCTAGAATCTTGAGCTGTTGAGTTGTTGAGCTATTGCTCATTGTGGTCAGGAACTAAGTGCTACACGACAGCGTGACTTCGTGGGAGCCACCTCTAGGACCTTGTACTGTTGTTGATTGTGGTTAGGGACTAAGTCCCACACGATAACAGAACTTCATAGGGGTCATCTCTAGAACCTTGAGTTTGAGTATGGAGTTGGAATATTGAGTTTGGATATTCAGAGTGAATATCGAGTGTAAATTGAACCACCTATGTGAGTTATCCGCGCCTGATTATGGCACGAAATTGTGTGGCACAGAATGGGACGTGTTATAACGATTTGGCCCTATAATCGGGACCGCTGTGAATTGTTTGATGAATGATATGACGCGTTCCAATTATTGAATGCATTTTCTATATGCATGTGTTCTATGAGATGCACTAATGTGCAGGGAGGTGCTAAGGCGAGGTAAGTTATCTATGATGTGTGCTTGGGCCGCCTCTAAGTGAATTTGCGCCCTAGTTGAGGCTTAGGGTTTAACTCGCTGAGATTTATTCTCACCCCGTCATGGGCTAATCTTTTTCAAGGCCGTGGCATGAAGATCTGTTGAGTGCGGATTTGATGGGCGCGAGATGCAACATCTTGTGGCGGGCCCTATTGCTAGTGGAGTTAGGTTGATTTGGGGTTTATTTTGAGACTGACTTATGTTTATAAACTTGTAGGTTTAACCGGGCATGTTTATAAAGTGTGGTTTTTGTGAAAATTTATTGTCCTGCTTTTCTATCCCAAGTTAGTTGTTGTAAGGGGATTTGTTATTTCGCTTCTACTTGTGCATGAATCGATTGGGTTGGCGACGTGTCCTGGGAGTGTCGCAATTTAATCGACCACCGAGGGATGTGCACGCACTCAGGGTTCGGGGCGTGACAAGTTATACAATTGGAAGTGAGCAGCGGAAGCTCGATACTTTCATTAGAGGAGATCATTACGAGGAAACCCAAGTCTAAGCCCGTCAACATATTCAATTTGACCCACCTTTACTCAAAAGATAAAAACAATGAGTTATGGACCAATTAAGATATGTTAACTGTTCAACACCACATCAATTCTCTGATGTGGAACTTCCCTAATACAACTCATCCACACATGCATACTAAAAACCTACATCGTGTGTGTAAGCTTAGTTTAGGTATCCTTTTGGCTCAACTTCATCCCTACAGGCTTGTGTTGCTACACTACAACGCCTACTACAATGCCCACCTACCCAAAAACTGTAATCATTGACTTTGATACCATTTATTAGGAGTGCAGCAGAAGCCTAATACCTTAATTTGGAAAATTGCTAAGAGGGAGCCCAAGTCCAAGTTTGTCAGTATATTTAGTTAGACCCACATTCACTTGAAAGCTTTAGTTAATGAGTTATGGGCCAACTAATATATAGCAACTCCTCAATACCATATCAATTCCCCAATGTAGAGCTTTTTTAACACAACTTACTCACACATGCATCCTAACGTGACGGCTGATTTTTAGAAATCCTTTCTCTGAAGCCAAGTCAAAAAAATTTGAGTCCTATATAGCAATCAGTCCTTTAAAGCATACTTTCAAGATGTTATTTCCCAGAGAACAATCGTGCAAATCCCGTTAATAAGCTATTCAAATGTTGGAAGAGGAGTCATAATGTTATTTCAGTAGATGACCAGCAACAAATTTCGAAGATCACATAATTTGTTTATCCTTCGAATGTGGTGGCTGTCTTCATTTTCTTATAATTTCACCTTCTACTCTAGTTTATTCATGGGATTCGGAGTTTTTTTTTTTTTTTAAGTACCAACTATTGATGTTGCGGTTTATAATGGAAGCGAAGATGCTCGTAGACATAGTAAGAACCTGCAATTCTATGAGGAAGGGACTTCCATGGCATTTCGAGTGCTTAGATCCCCTTTAGAGGCGATTGTCGAGGCTATAGATATTCTGACACAAATATAATAGGAAGTAGTGGGCGTTGATAAATAACAACCTAGCACTTTCTCATTTGCTAAAGAATTTAAGAAGCTAAAGACTCGAATGAGGCTTCTCTCCAATAATGGTAAACCAGAGAAAAATGATGATGAAATTTTCAGTACGATGTGTGTCATTTGTGATGATAGGGGAGAAGTACTTACATTAAAAATAAAATCAACAAATGGAATGTTGACGAAGAGGGTGAAATATTACCTTGTATGATAAACTTTTCTTATTGATCGTGAGAGCAAGCCTATTTCTTTTTCTATTTTGCCGCCCTCATGGTCAGGCAATGATATTTTAGTTTACTTCCAAACTCAATTACACTTATGCGGGATGGTAAATGATGGACTTCAACATAAATGTAAGGAGGTGACTAAATGGAAATATGAATTGTTCTATGCACATCTCGAGACCAATGTCTTTTTCAAAGATAAGGGGTGGATATAGGTTCAGTCCAAATTTGTCATTTAGACAAACTGTAACTATTTTGGTTACTATCTACAGTCTTCATTTTGCAAAGAAATCCCCGCAGACGTCTATCTATCCATGTGGCCTCATTTATTAAACCCGAAACTTTTCAAGTTTATGTGCCAACCGATACATTTGCGGTGAAAGCTGTACATCTGTTTTACTTGTTTTTTTTTTAATCAATTTTGTACCATATCTCAGGTGGCACGATGTCAAACCTTCTCCCGAAGGTCTATCAGATCATGTACCATTATTGATCACAAAAGCTGCCAAGATAGATAAAAACTTGGCGAAATCTATGTCCAATCACTTTTCTCCAGGAATTTCAGGCCCATAAACTTTCACCTAAGGATGTTCAAGCCATGTCTTTGTGAAGGACGCAAGCAACCCTTATAAATGATGAAAGTACCAAATGATCAGAAGTGAACCTCCTACCTAATCTTGCGATGGTGGTATTACAAATGCTTTACAAAGAAAGGACTCTTCTTCCACTAGCTAATCCTAAATTTTCTTAAATTAATGGTTTGATTGTGATTGTACACATAGAAGAGAATATTGGGGTCATGGGAGAAAAGGCTCTCAGATTGCACAATATAAATTTGGCAGAGAAGATCCTCAGACAAACAGATTGAAAGCAAGGCACCCTTCCATTCCGCCGGCCTCACCATTCGTTTTATATGACACCAAATTTACAACTATGAGAAGCAATCAAAAGTTGATGACATCAATTGTGCTGAGAATGCGGAAAGCCAGAAGTTATTGTATTTTATCCTACTATATTCAATATAATACATTTAACACTTGACCTCAAATCAACGACAACTCACTCTTTAACTCAACCCCACCTTGCTTTTCTAGTACAATCGTGGTGTATACATTACAAAATTGCTTGCTATCTATTTCAATATTAATAAAAAATGCAAAACACAAATTACAAATAGCAAAAGGCTAGCAAAAGGCTGGAAACTTACATTATGATAGTGTGAGTGATTCTGGAGACCTCCAAGTTCATCATTTCCCCTATGAATGTTGCTCTCGAGCATGGTCTTCGTCACAAATTGAAAGAGAAGTTGTAAGCCATAGTCCAACAGGAGAAAATGATAGAAATTAAAAGCACTAATTACCCTAAAGACAGCTGGTTCATTCATATCATTCCATATACCGACTCCACTAGAAATGAAATCTTGAAGTAACTGAGCCTTCCGGTGACAGATGACAGTATAAAGTCAAGGATTCCACAAGGACCGGGCCACACCTCCCCTGACAAGCAAACGGTTATTCAACATTTACATACATACATGTAGACTTATTTTCAGCTAAATCCAAATGACTCAGCACGTCAACATTTGTATGTTTTGAAAGATTTTAGGGGTTATCTAAATTTCAAATGCTACAAAAAAGTAAAAGATGACAAGGAAAAATCAAAACTAGATAGACAACGACAAAGATTAGCCAAAACCATAGTGAAAAACAACAAGATCCCAACAGATGGAGTTGAGTTCCATCTACTACTTTGATCCAGACATTCCTTTTGCAACCACTGTCATAGACAAAATACCCCTCTTCATGTTTGATACCAGGATCAAGCATCCAGGTCGCTTTGAACCCGTCTGGTGGAGACTATCTACCAAAGATTTTGGATCAGAGAAGCAGTCTGAGAGTAAAATCTCCCATTTCAATTTCCTTGTTGAAAATGGCACTCTTTATTTACTAGAGAGGTGTCTACTGCTTACTAAGCATTGAACCTAGGTCCTTTTACTATTACACAAATTAGCAAGGCAAGACGTCCCAGACATGAATGCACTTTAGAGGTTTTGAACATAAAGTGACTACCAACCATAAAGGAATCGGTGGATGAAATGTACGGAAGCGATGGACAAAATAGTGAGGCATGACATTTCTGCATCAAGCACCATATCTTAGGTTGAAAATAGAATATCAAAAGAACACAGACCATTGCAGCGCCTGAAAAGTGTATTAACGAACAACATATTCCAGACGACCTACCTCACTTCCAAAATGAATATCACCATCTTCCTCAAGATCATTCCAAGATGAAAAACATATTTGACAATATTCTCACATCTTACATGTACATGTACATATATGCTTTGCTTCAGGCTAAATGTCATGATGTAGATCTATAGTTATGCTTTGTTTTTAGGTGATAACTATGTGACGTTTTTGAAATTGGCTAAAACTGTGAATTCTAAACATAAGTTGCGAGTGGTTTGATACCTATTGAAAGTGAGGTAGATGATGTGAAATTTGACCTACTTGGAGGACGGTAATCTGTAATTTTTCCAAACAAGGCAATAATAATAGGGTTAACACAAAATGAGATTCCATGCCTTGTGAAGAGCGAAGTAGCAAAACCCATCTATATAATCTATAGGCATCCATACGACATCACAGGGAGTCTTTTCTCTAAATTTACTTATGATCTACAATAATTGGACAAAAATTAGAGCTAAAGAACTATCATGCATTGACTCATAAATGATATGCCGACAGCATAAAGTGAAAGTTGGACACTGTTATTTAATTGGGTAGAAGGAAATGCGGGGTGAGGAGGAAAGATTGTAGAATAAAACAAGATGCATCAGGAGGGCCAACCTTCTAATTCTGTTATCAGAGTCATAGCTCCAGCGGCGTTGACGATAGCCTAAGAACCACTTTGGTGGCACAAAAACAGTTCGTGAAAAATATATGCAAGCTATATAATTCAAGCGATAAAAGTAATAAACAGACCATCAAGAAGATTGTCCAGTCATTCTGGCGGTCCCATAAAGTCCATTTAGTAGTAAACTAGAAATCCACGTATGCATGTTTCTTACGAAAAGAAAAGTATAGAATGACGGAAATATTCATTTTGACAACTTCATTCACTAGCATGAAGCTTTTTCTTCATTTAAAGGCAGAAAAACAGAGAGTTCATGGTAACAAGAATTATGCATGATATCCTGATAAAATTAATACATTCAACTTTTCTGTTTGTAAGTCGGCATATCATGTATATTCCTCAGGAAAACCACTTAAGTGAAGCCTTTACATGTAATAAAAAGCAAATGGTGGGAAAAATCATGCTTCGAGTGCTTTGGCATCAAATGTCGAAATCAAGATCTCAAAATTTCGAGAGCTTCCGTAGGAAAGATTCTAAGGATTTGAAGTATCACTTGTTTACAAATCGGAAAAGACTAGACAAAAGAAGCGGCAGAATTTGCAGTACAGGATGTTGGAGTCAACACCTAATTGTTGGGGTTTCATGAATCATGTATAAGAAAAATTTACAAAAAGAACGCAGCAGAAATAAAGATATATTTTATACACGATTCTCCTAAGGCGTTGTTCGTGCGTTTTAATCGAAAATCTGAACATAAAAGGGAGTTAAACGAATTACCTCTCGAAGCGCACTTTGAAACGAATCGGTTCGGATGTTCTACAGTTCGAGTCCCACAAGCGTCGGACCTCTAGTTCAGACACACCAACAACGAACGTCGAACGGAAGAGAGAACTTTCGGATATTCACCACTTCGATCGTGCTAGCAATCACGTGGAAACAATCCGTTGTATTCTTGATGTATAATAGTCACGGCCCGGACGAGAGAATTGTTTTTCTTCCTCGTGTCTCAAAGACACAAGAACACACACACACTTTTACTCAATATTCAGCAACTAACAGAACTTCAAGTTTTTGTTCATGGTGAAGAGCCGATCCGGAATAAGAAGACAAAACACACGAAGTCTCCTTTTTAATTTTTTTCAGCAGCACTTTAACTCTCGTCCATCAATTGTTTTTTATATTAAAACCGACCAGCAACGGTTGCTAATCGATGGACGATCAGCAACCGTTGCTGATCGTCCATAGCAGACGATCGTGCATGAGACCATCGTGCATGAGCAACCGCTCATGCACGATCTTGGCATGATGGTCAGCGGTTGCTGACCATCCATGCTTCGTGCATAATGGTCAGCAACCGCCGACCATTACGCTTCGTGCATGTGCACGAATTCGTGCACATGCATGAAGCTTTAATTTTTTAATTAGTTAATTAATTAATTAATTAAGTAAATGAATAATTAATTAATTAATCAATTCTCCTTTTAAAAATAAAAAGAACATAATTTTATATGTACAATTGGAATACATTAACATGTATCCACTTCGGACATGCGTGTGCATCATATGCAAGTAGGCTCGTGACTATAATACAAATTAAATTAAATCTCATTTAATTTAATTTCAAATCGACTCAATTCGATTGTAGTAATTGCTCAATTATATTTCTCTCTTGTTCCACATTATCCTAATTGTTTATGGTGTGTGACATCCCTAGGTTCATCACTAAGCTGGTAGTAAGACTTGTACTAACACATTAGTACTCCCAAAAGAATTAATTGTCCCGATTAATCTTTGGGTCCTACAAGCCATGATTGACATCTAGTAATATGTCATGGCTACCCAGATAGTGTGAATACTTTAAGAACATAATGAACCTGTCAGTTTTGGCTACAGTGTAATTCAATCCCTCTGTCTTACTATGTCCCAATCAAACAAAGACCATGGAATATTAGTCAAGTCATTAATTCGATCATATGCACAAATCTAATTGACATGCATTTTATTTGAGACATAAACAATTTATTCTCAATTACAACCCCGGCCGAGGATTTCAATGCAGTGTCACAGTTAGATCGCATAGGACATCATTATCATACCTTGCATATAATAAGGAGACAGATTCCATATTGCGCACACGTGTAACTTCGTATATGAACAAACTATGACCAGCAGGTATAAAGACGGATCAACGACCCGGCATTATGTGCACCCGTGAACCATAGTTGTTCAATACACAAGTTAACACTGTGCCTCGGGTCTAAGGATTATTTACACAAGACCAAAGCATGAACAATTAGACATTGACCACGCTAAAAGCTTCCATGTCGCTAATCGTTCGATATGCGTCACGTTCGGTGAACTTGTCTAATACAAACACTGTGTTCTAACTCAGGTATCATAATACCCAATGACATGTGACTCATCATTCCCTTAAGTATCCAATACTTAATGGCGAAGTTAAGAACACACCGGTCTCAACAGGATTATTAATATCCACTCAATAATCCATCGACCAAGAACGATTTAAAGATTCAGTCTAACTATGAAACCGTCACATATATTCTTGACGTCTCAAGAATAGGTCTAGTTACAACTGATCTTATGGAATCATTCATAAATATAAAATAATTAGACAAATGAATGAATACGTCATTGCCATTAATTAAATTAATAATAATGAAAATACAACTGAAATCCCTAATATGTAACTATTACATAATAGCTTTAGGGCATACAACCAACACTAATATGAAAATAAGATGACTTCTAGTCGAACTTTGCCTTTGATGTGCCGACTTATTCCAGTGAGAATGCTGGATATTCAAAGGCGGTGAGTGAAACCAAAAGTGAAGAACTCTTGGTCAAAAAGGAGAGGAACCGCTCTCTCTCTCTCTCTCTGTCTAGATTTGTCTCGTCCTCCAGAAGCCGCAAGTTGCTAGAGAAGAAAGTCAAAAGAAAAGTTGCAGCCCACAATTGTTGACTCCTCAACAAAGAAGAAAATGAAAGTACTTTATGCATGAAGTAGCCGGTGAAGCTTGAGCCTATAAATAAGGCTTGGGAGTGCAAAAGTAAGGTAGGCCACACGAGTTGAGAGAAGAAGAGATTAAGAGAGAGAGAGTCTCGTCATAGAGAAAGCAAGGTGTGAGCCTCAGGCCAGAGAGGGCCTCAAGTCACCAGGTGCAAAGGTGAACTTCATAGCGAGAGGCACTGCAGCCTCAGTAGCTCAGTGTGAGCGAGTTAACGGAAGAATAGCTGATTGTATGCATGTACCAGCTAGTTAGTTTGTGTGCTTGTACCAGCTAGCTAATTTGTTGAGTATTTTGAGTACGTGGTGTGAGAGAATATATTGTAATAGTTGTGTTAAACTTCTATTGTCGTTTTAGTATAACCAGTGTTTTGAGTTATCTATTACAATTCTCTCGTGTAACAATCATAACGCTTCCGCATATTCTTACAATGAGTATTAGAGTAAAAGCTGCGCACTCTTACAAATGGTATCAGATCAAAGGGTCGCATACCTTAAAGGAAACATAGGAGCTTTGCATCTAACCGGAACATTCTCCTCGGCGTTCTTCCCTACACCTATCCCCTCTCGCAATGCATAATCCCTCCAACATACGCCGCCACGAACTCCTCCACGGGCGTGTCCTCACACCCCGGATCATCCCCCAACTTCGCCAGCTCCTCTCCCAGTTTCAGCTGGAAATCATCCGGGCTACCTGATGGTCCGAGGGCTTCGGGCTTGACCTCACCGTCCACCACTGATAGCTCCTCGCCATTCTCTCTCCGACAGACAGTGAGGCCGTATGACACGGCACCGGCTTTGGCCTCATCGTCGGAGTAGTAGGAGCGGAGAGGCAGGTTGAGGTTGTTCATCCTCTTGACGGGACGCCACTCGTTGGGCTTCGGCAGGATAACCAGCAGATTTCTGCGGTTCGCGTCATCTGTTGGGGGTACCCGAGGAATCGAATCTGGTGATCTGCTCGCAGGCGCTTCGCGGCGACTGTCTGAGGCGTCGGCGACGAAGCGAAAGGTGGTGGAGAGGGGCTCGGTGGCTGGCTTCGGGGGCTTCTTGGAGGTGGTGAAGGAGAGCTTCATGCTGACGACGGCCGATCAGAACCTAACCGAGCAAAAGAGCGATGAGAGAGCGAAAACTGACGAAGACGGGAACGATTGAGGAATTCGAATTCGAATTTAAATTTCGTCCCCAAATTTGAGCGTTTGTTGGAATTGGGTCCCTATAATCTTTTTAGTTCCTTGCTAATTATTTTCAATTACGTCCTTGTTTCCAAAACGTTAATGGAACATTTTTATGTGCCTATCTGTAATTATCATCAACGCGAAAAAAACTATATGGACAGTATCGTACCTCGGTTACCATCTAATGAATAATCAAAAACACCATTTCATTGTCAAGACAGTATTGTACCTTGGTTGTTTGATTATTCCCATGCTAATAATTTGCTAATAAATAATACCCTTTCATAAATTATATGTTCTAAAAAATAACTTTAGTTCGACATTAGATTAAACTAAAATTACTCGAGCCATCAAATCTAAAGAATAATACTTTAAGGGTTCTACCAATTCCATAACAATGTTCTTCCAACTACCAACACATATTTAAATTATAATTTACAATATTAACTACTTCCAGCAACTACTTGGGAGGTATGTTAACAATTTCAGGAACAACCATCAATTGATGAAAAGTGATTAACAAGATTGGAAAATTGTTGATTCTTGTGCCGTTGCCGTTTAAAAAAAAAAAAAAAACAGCATAGCAATAAAAGTAAAAATTATTTAAAAAAATCACACGACATGTAGGTATCTAAGATTAGAATAATACCACCCACTTCCCTTATCATTGGGCCAGCGGCGCAAAGAGGGGCTTCACGGGCAAGTTCGGCTTGTAGGTATCTCTACTCTTTTCGGAAGGAATGTCAAGACTTAGGGATAAACTTTGGTAGGCCTCCAGAAAATTCTCTGCTTCGCTATGTTTTGTTTGATTAATCATATCAAAGAAAACTAAACAATTATATTGCTACTAATTTAACGATGATGTATTTCCTTTTTTTTTTTTTTGGAGAGTTGTGAACATTACACAGGGAAATTGAATCTTCCAAAAATTCTGGGTACATGAGGTGCCTAATTTCGAAACTCTTTGCATAACATGTCTTCATTCAACAAAGTATTTATCTACATAGAAATTGAATAAAATATAAATAAGAAAATATCTCCAAGTGATCAACTCGTCAATACTTTGTTTGATGTTATTATTTTCATACTGATTTGTAAAAAATTCTGTAATGCAACCATTCTAACCTTTTCCCTTTTATTCTATTACTTCAATACTCATGGCTAGCATGGAATCAATAAAATAAAAAGTCAAAAACAATCCTTATCTATTGCCCATATGGAGATTTGATCTATAACATATACTTTAGTATCTTCCTTAATATACATCACAATTGAGGTGGATGAAATTATTACATGTAAAGAGAAAAGGAGAATTCAGTGTTCATGTAAAAAAGTCGGAATAAATTTCTCAAATGAATAATGTGAAATT
This sequence comes from Eucalyptus curtisii, assembly GCA_017140595.1. Lineage (NCBI taxonomy): Eukaryota > Viridiplantae > Streptophyta > Magnoliopsida > Myrtales > Myrtaceae > Eucalyptus > Eucalyptus curtisii. The sequence goes on along the minus strand of CM029500.1, from coordinate 4,041,716 downwards.
CAATTTTGTGGGTTATATATATATATATATATATATATATATATATATATATTTATTTATTTATTGCAGCATGAGCGGCGTAAGGCAAAAGGCTGGTTTTGGAGGGAAGAGAAGTAAGCGGTTCTCTTCTCATGGGCAAATGGACGGTCCCGATTGGAACGATGTCGCATGTCGAATATGGAATCTCGGTTCGCTTCAGTGGGGTAATGAAGATGAGCATGATAATGCACAGGTGAACACGGGCCTGATCCCTATAAAACAGGCTTGGACATGTGCTTTTCCTACGTTTCGAATGGTCTGAACGACCAGACCCCAATGATTGAACAACTTAATTTAGGAGCTTATCTCTTGGGACAAGAAAAGGTCCTTTTCACGAGCCGTACATCACACATTCTTTTTCTTTCTTCCATATTCTTTTTTTGGCAACTATAAGTAAATAGCACATTTTTCTCATTATTTTTCGATTTGTAGAAGCGTACAACTTGATGAGAAATGCATGCCCGATGAATTGGTTTATTTCTGGCATACATTTGATGTTAACAAATAATTTGACAGTTTTCCACTTTGGTTATAGATTCATACAAAGGGTATTGTAAAAAAAATAAAAATAAGTACTTAAATTAATCCTATCTGTGACTAATCTCTCGTTTTCCTTGTCCAATCTCTAAAGCTACGAAGTCAAGAAAGTCACAAAACCATGTGGGACAATTAATTCCCCCAATATAAAAAGTTAAAAATGATGTCTAAACAAGACAAAAAAGAAGCAAGCAATGTATAAAGTAAACAAACAGCTGACAAGAATCCTGGCCAGTTATAATCATATACTAATCTAACGACACCATACACATAAAAAAAATTGTGAGGAACAACTCTTTAGAACCCAAAACCATTGGATTTGATTGGGAACTACCCGTCCCATGGAATATTTGCATTTGGATTGCTGGGAAAAGAATACTTAACTGATTAGATCAACAATAGATACCATTTTTCAAGTTCTCCCACTATGCAAACTCGCGAAGCGTAGGCAATCTTGCCATGGACCCATCATCGTCCACTGCCCCACAGAGAACTGCCCCAGCTTCCAATCCAGCTAACACAGCAAGGTCGACAGAAGCCTCTGTATGCCCAGCTCTTTTCAGGACACCATCCCCCTTGTACTTCGATGGGAAAATATGTCCTGGCGTGTTGAAATATTCAGGTTTTTTAATCTCTAGATGCAAGAGCCGAAACTGTCGTTGCCCTCTCGAGCCTAATGAGCCTGTAGCCATCCCATGCTTTGCATCCTGTAACAATATCTAATTACTTACTGGCTTATCTCCATTATGATTGTCACCCATTTTACATCTACGCGTTACCTTCCATACTTTTCCCAATTGGATTTGCTTCAGCAGAAACCACAGGATATGTTGTTTTCCTTCGAGTGGTCATGGCTATACGTGTAAATTAGGACGCAACGTCAGAGGGTTGAAAAAGGCAACAACCACTATGAAGTAGAAATCTAATGATTTCTAATTTAAGTATTAGTGCCTCCCAAAGATGACTACTTGACACTTTCTCTTGAATATCTTTATTTTTTTTTGTAGGGATTCTCATAAATAGCATTCGGAAAAATACACTTTACAACCGGCTTTGATTTCTATCCTAGCGAATGGTTGGACGGTTAAATGTAGATGTTGATCAAGGTCGCTTTTGGAGAATTTTTTTGTCCAGCATGTCAAAATGTGAAGGGAAAGGTAAAATGAGAAGAAGAAGGATAGGGATTTCAATGTGTTTCTCTGACTTTCATTCAATGTACAAAGTTACATTATATTACAGAACATGTGTAAAAGAAAAAAGAAACGACACAATGTACATATTAGATCTTATTTTAATTGATTCAATAAAATCCCTATGATTTGATCTAATCAAATCTTTCCAACTTTCTGCGTATCTTCCAACACTCCCCCTCAAACTGGTGGCTTGTAGATGTCCAAGACGCCTACCCTGCTCAAGAGATACGCATGCTGTCTTTGACACAGAGGTTTGGTGAAGATATCCGCCGGTTGTTCTTCTGTTCGAATCCCTTGTGTCTCGACTATCCCTTCCTGGATTTTCTCGCGGGTGAAATGACAGTCTACCTCTATGTGCTTCGTTCTCTCATGCATGATAGGGTTGGATGCAAGTTTGAGGGCCGCATCATTGTCACAAAATAATTTTGTTGGTCCCTTCACCTGCACTCCAAGATCCTGAAGTAACCCTCTCAACCACATTATTTCACATGTGGTCTTAGCCATGGCTCGATATTCTGCCTCTGCTGAAGATAACGAGATAGTTGGCTGCTTCTTCGTTCTCCAGGAAAGCAAAGAATCCCCCAATTCGATGCAAAAACCGGTTATCGATCTTCTGCTCATAGGACATGTTGCATAGTCTGCGTCGCAGTATGCAGTCATCTTCATGTCACACTTCCTAGAGAGAAGAATTCCAAGACCAGGACATTTCTTCAAGTACTTCACGACCTTCAGCGCGGCATTCATGTGAGATTGTTTCGGCTTATGCATGAACTGACTAAGTGTCTGCACAGCATAACTTATATTTGGTCTGGTCATAGTTAAATATATGAGCTTCCCAACAAGCTTCTGATAGCCCAATGGATCTTTGAGTGTGGGATCTGCCTCCTGAGATAGTTCAGCATCATAATCGGCGGTTGTCAGTTTGACGTTTTGCTCAATCGGTACTACAGCTGGCTTACATCCAGATAATCCTGCTTCTGAAATGATCTCCAATGCAAACTTTCTCTGGCTGAGAGAGATTCCTTGGCTAGATCGAGCAATTTCAATTCCAAGGAAATACTTGGCGATCCCAAATCTTAAATATGGAAAGTAGAATGCAGGTATCCCTTAAGGCCTTTGATAGCTATTTCATCATTCCCCATAATGAGTATGTCATCTACATATATCATCAAGTAGATAGATGACGTACCTTGAGTCCATGTAAAAACTACATAATCAAATCTGGATTGTTGAAAACCAGTAGCTATTAGTGATTCAGCAAATTTTGCATACCACTGTCTGGATGCTTGCTTGAGTCCGTACAAAGATTTGCGGAGACGACATACTTTATTCTCCCCCTGTCTCCGTAAACCTTGTGGTACTTCCATATATATCTCCTCGTCTAAATCTCCATGGAGGAAGGCATTATGGACATCCATCTGATGTAATAACCAATCTTGAGAAGCTGCTACGGAGAGAAAAGAACGGACTGTGACATCCTTGGCCACAGGGGAAAAAGTTTCGTGATAGTCGAAACCCTCTTTTTGTGTGAAGCCTTTAGCCACAAGTCGCGCTTTGCATCTTTCAATCGATCCATCTACTCGATATTTGATCTTGTATACCCATTTACATCCGATTGCTTTACGATGTGGAGGAAGGGTAACAAGATCCCATGTGTGATTATCCATGAGAGCCTTCAATTCTGCCTCCATTGCTATTTGCCATGATGGATCATTACTTGCCTCATGGAAGTTGGATGGTTCGTGTTCTTTAGAAATACGAGCAATGCAACATCGATGCGCCGGGGACAAACGATCGAATGAAACATAAGAGGAGATTGGAAAAAGAATACCTGGTGAATTCCTGACTCCACATATGTAGTCTTTAGTCCAGGTAGGTGGGCGAGTAGCATGACTAGAACGTCTGGGTCGATCATCTTCCGAAGATATAGGATTGTCTGGAATTTCCGCAGGAGATGAGTCTAAAGTAGGCATATATGAAGGAACCTCATCATTCAGCCTTACATCCTGGACATCCACTAAATGTGTTGCGTTGGTAGTAGATGTGGAAAATCCTTGTGTATCCGCCAATGAAGGAAGAAAGATATATCCAGAACCTGCAGACCTGTCTTCAGCAGAATAGGTTGGAGAATGCCTTGGTTCAGTGCCACCTTTGTTCTGGTCGGCAAAAGGAAAAATAGTTTCCTGGAATGTGACATCTCTGCTGACAGAAAATTCTCCTATACTCGGATTAAAAATCCGATATCCATTTTGTAAGGTAGAATATCCCATGAAGATGCAATTGCGAGCACATGGACTCATCTTATCTTTGGGTCCAACAATTGCAGCATAGCATAGGCAACCAAAAACTCTCAAATGGCTCAAGTCAGGCTCCTTTCCAAAAAGTATCTGGAAAGGAGATTGTCCATCTAGAATCTTGGTCGGCATTCGATTTATTAAATAAGTAGCAGTCAATACGCAATCCCCCCAAAAAGCATCTGGAATAGAAGCTTGAAATTTTAAAGCTCTGGCAACCTCCAAGAGATGACGATGCTTCCTTTCCACCACTCCATTTTGTTGTGGTGTATAGATACAGAAGCTCTCATGCAATATTCCTTGTGACGAAAGAAGATCCACACATTCATTGTTAAAAAATTCCTTCCCATTATCTGTCCTTATTCTTTGCACAGGTTTCCCAAATTGGGTTTTTGATAAGGAAAGAAAGGTCCTTAAGTTGGACACAACTTGACTTTTAGACTGCATGAGAAAAATCCATGTGGCTCTGGAGTGATCATCCACAATGGTAAGGAAAAACCAAGACCCATCATAATTTACTGTGTGATAGGGTCCCCAGACATCAACATGCAGCAAGGAAAGGATATTTTTTGAACGACTTTGCCTTAAAGGGAAGGGATTACGCGATTGCTTTGCAAGCGGGCAAATTTGACATTGAGGATAAGAAAAATGAGAGCTATGGCCCAATCTGGAGTGCAAAAGGAAATTTCTATCATTGGAAGTCGAGTTACACAATGATTTCTTATTGCAAGGAAAAAGATTAAAATTTTTCGGCAAGCTCTTCCAGAAAAATAATCCTTCAGAGAGACTACCCCAGCCCATCAGTGTCCCAGTTGAAAGGGCCTGAAATAGACAGGTATTGGCATTGAAAAGAGCTCGACAAGAGTTTTCCTTACAGGCTCTAGACACTGAAATGAGGTTAAACTGGAAGTTCGGAATATAGAGGACATTGGTATGGACAATATGAGAATTAAGTGTAACTGTCCCTGTTTTAGTGACATAGGCAGCGTTTCCATTGGGCAATTGCACAGTGACAGGATCATCTAACTCTTCATTAATAGCAGAAAATAACCTTGTATCATATGCTATATGATCACTGGCTCCTGAGTCTATAATCCAGGTATTTCTAGAAATAGTACTTGCCAGGCAATAAGAAGTACCTGTAAAGCTGCTCCCCCTTTTTGGACGTCCAATTTTTGCAAGGCCTGCATAAGTTGCTGATATTCCCCATGTGTGATAGGTTGATTCACAGAATTCATCGATCCTGAAATTTGATAGGCTGCTGCAGATATTTCTTTTCCCTTTTTTTCCTTTTCTCCAGGTCTGCCATGTAATTTCCAGCAAGTGTCAATTGTGTGATGGGGTCGCTTGCAAAAATCACAGAATAATTTGCCTTTATTTTTCAAATTTTGCCCATATCCTTTCGAATTTTGAGGATCGTTGGATCCCCTTAGAACGGACAATCTCCACCGTCCAGATCAGATAGAGCTCGCGTGCCTTTGGAGCCGTCGGATCGCGACATCCGATCTGGGCCGTCCGCGGTGCCCCATTTATAGCTCTTTTGATCTGCAAACCCTAGCAGCCCTCGGTTCTCCGCGAACCCTATCGACTGCTCGTGCCCTTTCCTTTCTAGGGTTTTCTCCTTCTCCACCCTTGCCGCCAGCACTAGGGTTTCGGAGTTCTTGCTGTCCGATGAAGCAAGCCGTTGATTCTCCTCTTGCACCGCAAGTTGGAAGATCCGGCCGAGGGTTGGTGTCGGTTCCATCGCCAGAATCTGCGATCGGAAGGTAAGGAACGAATCATTCAATATGAGTAAGAATCGGGTCGCATTCTCTCTGTCCTTCATGGTTTTATACTGTTGGAGGGTCGATTCGGGCCCTTCCAACTTTTCTTCAGCGGCTTCCAACTCGTTCCAGAGTGCTGAAAGCTTGTTGAAGCACGTCGTTACCGATGTGTTTCCTTGCTTCAGTTTGCTGAGTGCTTGGTGAAGCGAAATTTTTTTTGCCCGATCCAATTTACTGTACATTTCTCGAATGCTGTCCCAGATTATTTTCGAGTCTTCTATGGGTGGTAACCCAGCCGCGATTTCTGGGTTGATGCAGCTGCCGATCCATGTTCTGACCAATTGGTTACACTTTCTCCACTGTTTTCCCATTTTCTCGTCGGTCGGGATCAGAACGGTCCCGTCGATGAACCCCTCTTTGTCTTTTGTGATTAGGGCTCGCGGAAATTCCCGCGCCCAAGTTGAGTAATTTTCTGGACCCATGAGAGGGTGGCTGATGAGCCGCAACTCCGGTCCGTCGGCAGTGGAGACATAGAGTGCATCGCCGGGCTCTAGTCGACCCATGGCGGCCGTGAAATGAAATGGAAGAAATCCAGGTGGTATTCCCTGGTATGGATTTGTGGATTGCCCCTGAAGTCCCGCATCAAAATTACTCGATCCGCCCGTCTGCTCCGGGCCGATGGTCGTGCCTGCCCCAGTGCTGGTTGGTAGGCCTCCGTCGCTCGGCATGTTACTCTGAAATCCCAACGATGATGTGACTGGATTCGTCCCAGGGATCCATGGATAAGGCATCCATTGGTAGGGATACGCCAAGAATGGTTGACCCAGATTAAACTGAGCTGGAGCATTATGCCAATATGCATGTTGATTTTGGATCTGGGGTTGGCCGAATTGTTCTTCGGCCATGGAGATAACACTGGAAGCCTGTGGGGTCGTTGCTGTTGCTGTTTGTTCATCTAGGTTGGAGGTGAGATTCTCTGGTTGATTCATATTGAAAAATTCCCTTAAAAAAAAAGAAGAATGTTGATTCCTCTCGGCAACCCTTTGCAGGATAGGGTTCTTCTAGGCAATCAACAGGGACGAAGCGGAAGCTATGTCAGAGTCTTCGACGCTCTGATACCATGTCAAAATATGAAGGGAAAGGTAAAATGAGAAGAAGAAGGATAGGGATTTCACTGTGTTTCTCTGACTTCCATTCAATGTACAGAGTTACATTATATTACAGAACATGTGTAAAAGAAAAGGAAATGATACAATGTACAGATTAGATATGATTTTAATTGATTAGATCAAATCATAGATTCAATAAAATCCCTATGATTTGATCTAGTCAAATCTTTCCAACTCTGTGCGCGTCTTCCAACACAGCAAATATTAGAATCCAATAGACAATAAAGAGCAGTTCCCTACTGATAGGAACTAGAGACACGTGCGACCGCATTTTCCTCAGCTCTTAAGCACTTCGATCCTTGAAGCATGTTCTCCCTTCTAATCCTTGACTTCTGGCTCTTCAGGCTTAATATTCTCTCTAATTCTGATTTTACTCCGATGCACTTCAATTATTATGGTGCATATGTATCATTAAATGGGATTGATGTTGCTGCATTTATGGTTCCATACTCTCTTTGGCCATTGTTATGTTTAAACTTTGAACCATCTTATGGTTTAAGTTCCAATTCTTAATGAAAGTTATGCCTTTTGTGATAAATATATATATATATATATATATATATATATATTTTTAAAAAAACGTACTGCAACCATAAATACAAAAATCAATTATATACCTCACCAAATGATAATTGATTGATACACCAACAATATTTTAGGGCAGAAGATCTCCTCTCTCATTGGACATGTCAATGTAGTATTTTTATCCTGTGCTTGAAAGTTAAAACTCAACCCTCAATTCAACTGCAAAAGTCCTTGTTACGTGACCGTCCGAGTGAGAGAAATTATTAGCGTTGCCTTTTGTTATCTCGCACTGTCCCCAACGCATTTATATTAAGTATACTTAATTTTAATTAATTTAAATTACTATGCAGTAATTACACATACATGAGAACACTAAAGTTAGTGCATTAAAAGCTCAGGTATAGTCTCCTGAATTAATTGTTTAATAAGAGTACTCTACAGTAATTGATAGATTGGAAATATATTTTCCCCTAAATTAAATATATAAAAAGAATTGCTCTGCCTGTTGTAAAATCAATCAATTTTCAGAGTCAAATATTCAAAATTACATTCCATACGGGCACTACTGACCGAAAATTGTGAAATTGGCAACTCCCCTTTTCCTTGCGAACTCAGTCTCTAACTTTAATACCATGCGAAACAATCTTAACATGATAAACCATTTTTAAGCCAACCTTCATTAAAAAATAGAAAATTACACCATTTTATAAAGAATAACACCAACGTTAAGACGAATCACGCAAACGCTCAAAATTAATTTTTTGGACTAAAATTAACACCTGTTTAGTGTTTACTCAGTCTGTAAAAATCACCATCAATTACTTAAATAGCATACCTGTCGGCTCACGTGTCATCTTAAATCTATTTAGCAGCTGGGTAGGCAAAATAAAAACATGTCGTTTTCTACATCCTAAAGCAAGCAAGCAGACAATTTTTTTTTAGAGTATTAGGCTCCGTTCGTTTCACGGAAAATATTTTTTGGGAAAACGTTTTCCGGATTTTCCGGTGTTCGTTTCACGGAAAATGAATTCCTAAGGGAAAATAATTTCCATGAAAGGGAAAAAGTCTTCTAAATTGGGGGAAAATGTTTTCCACTTTTGAAAAGTGGAAAACATTTTCCTCACTTGATCTCTCTTATCTCACACATCTATAAATCCTCATTTCGTCCTCCCATTTCTTCTTCTTCTTCTTTTTTTATTCGAATTATTTTTAAATTGTAATTTTTTTTATTCAAATTATTTGTAATTTTCTTTTTTTTTTCTTTTTTTTTTTCCCATCTTCTTCTTTCTTGGCTAGTCATTGGCCGTCACCAGGTGAATCTCAAAGTCGTCGATCTCAAGCTCGCGCTCGTCAATCTGGCGAGCCTTGAGCTTGACGCTCGCGCTCGCCAATCTGTTGAGTGGAAAATATTTTCCTTACTGAACATCAGAAAATATTTTCCGAAACATTTTCAGATTTTAGCCGAACACCAAAAAATATTGTCATTTTCCTGGAAAATGACTTCTGGGAAAAAATTTTCTGGAAATGGCCTATTTTCTGCGAAACGAACGACCCTTAGAGAAACCTTCTCTTGTTGAGCGTCAAGAGTGGGAGCGGGATCAGGAGATAGGTCTTCGCTTTTCAGTGGAGGAGGGGCTGCGAGCAAGTCCTATTAGAGTTTCGATCAGACATTTTTTATTATTTTTTGAACCGGTTAGAGTTTCGATCTGGGGCTTGTTTCGGTTGACAATGCCCTGAATTCAAAACGTTTCGGGGCTCTGCAATGTTGATTTGTTGGGGAAGTTCGAGAGGCTTCCCAACTATTTTGCAGGCGTTGTTTCGACTGATGGAATACGAGTAATTTGTATCAATCTTCTCTTTCTGATGGCGACGAGTGAAAGTGCTTCGGGTCAGCGAGTGAGGTTGGTTTTGAATGGGTTTTTTTGCCTTTGTAGCTGATGGCAACCATTCAAAGAGAGGATTTGCGATCGCAACAAAGTAATTTATATTGATGTTGATGGCTCAAAAGGAGAAGTTGAAGCAAAAGATTCTGTCGATAGAGGCGGCTAGAGAGAATCTGAATGTTGAGGGAAAAAAATAATGAATTTTGAAGAGAAGATTAGTAAGTGCATGTTTATCAATGTAAAAAAATGGAGGAGAGTCATCTGTTTTTAGATAGATTGAGGAACTTAGAAAGTTTTTTTTTTGTAGTAAAGAATAATGGCAGCTTTTTACTTAGTTTCGGTGTCGGCTTTTAGTTTGATGTCTTGATTCGTCAACGATTCCTCAATATCACATATGAAAGTATACACTGCAGGTCAAGGAATATGAGGAAATTGGAGTTTTCATCAGCAGTTTACTCCCATGCGTACAGCACGTTGGCTTAAAAAACAGGCAAAGGTGTTTCAAAAACAAAATATCACGGTCAATCCTTGGATTAAACAAATCGTCATCATCCTCACTGTTTTTCGGAGGTTAACATGTTCGTCATTTGAGTTGTTATGGTCGCTATCTCCTCTTGTAGCATTAATTGGGAAAAGCGACGAAATCAGCTCCATCACTCTTATTATTTTTCTAAGCTCCTTTCTTTTCTGCCTAGCCTCTTTATATCCCTCGTTATAGGGAGACTATTCATCACGAAATAAGCTACTATCAAACTTGCCGTTACTTTGATCCATATGTTTTGAGTTCATGGAGGTTGCTACAGTAATCTCGAGATGCAAGTTTACTAATTTCCCTCTAGCATGCTTCTCTATTTCTCCTCGTAAACAAATAAGGTTATGATGTAATAACTATTATGATAATAACATACCTAAGCTATATTTCCTGCCCTAGGGCAATGGTAGGCACGTTTGGTTTGATCACGATACGTTTATATTTTATTATGGCTAAATGAAAAAAAATATAAAAAATTAAGAGAGCTGCATGGATAGATGCTTGATTATATTGCTTCTCCGGTTCAAAGTAATCTCAAATCGGAGGCCATGCCCATCACTATTTTAGGGCCTTATTCGATATACATAAATGTATTGATATATGTGCATTTTGGCCCATTTGACAATATTGAGAAACCAGTGCTAAGAACTTAAAAAGGAAAGAAATAGGTGTTTGACAATTACTAAATACTTATAATTTCTTTCCTAATATAAAATTGCTATCACGATTGGTAGGTAAAATTTTAATTATCATCAATTGTTTTTTCCTACTAAATGAATTAAGTAACCTCTCCTTTTACGTATTAAATAAGTCAATTTCCTACTAAAATCTCGGGTAGGACTCCTCCACGACGTGGGGACGACCCATTTAATGGCGCCACGTGTCGTCCGGGTCCCATCGGCGTGGGGAAAAACGGTTGACCGAGTTGCCGGAGATCCCTCGGCATCGTTTCTAGAATCAAGGGGGTCGGTTTGTCAAGCCCATTCTTTTTATTTCTTTTTGGACCAAATCCTTTTCATTTTACTTTTCCTCGTTATCGACCCATCCGAAGCAGCAGGGGCGTGGCCACTTTGCGGTTTCTTTCTCTGCGAGCGTGAGGAAGCGACCGGGACGCAGTGAGAGAGAAGAGAGAGATCGAGGGTGAATTTCTTTCTGTTCGCCGGTGGTTCGCCTGAATCACCCTCGACCATCTGAGGAAGCCAACTCGCCCGTCGTCGTTGGTCACGGCAAGCTCTCGAACCAGGTAGGCCTCAAGAATGCCCTGCTTCTTTCTAGCATATAATTCATGTTTTGGGCGAATCGTGTGATGCTGAAGCCGATTTGTAGCGTATGATGATGATTTGGAGTGTGATATATCATTGCCAAGTCGAGAATTGCTCTGGAACCTAGCGTAGAAGTCATGTTTTAAGTCGCACGTCACATGTCTGATAAGATGTCTAAGTGAGATTCCGAAGTGGATTTTGTGTGATTTGCTGTGTGATATTGTTTTGATCCGATTTTGGCTTATGCTCACTTCATTGATCGACTGAACAGGAGGTAATGCTGCGTTTTCCTTCGTTTTTATGGCATATTCACGTTACTGAGTGGCCCATGGACGAACGCCTCCTCGCCAGAAAATCTATTCCCACGCCGGTGAAGCCTGCGGTTAGTGGCCGCCATTGTCAGTCAATCCTTCTTGGTTTAATATGCATTTGAGTGATCTCTATGCTAGTTTTATTAGATTTTTGTGATACATATCTTTATAGCGTGAAAATCTCATTGCCGGAGCTAGTCCGGCGAAGTTAGTAATCACCGGCCAATTAGTGGTCGGCGCCGGTCGGTGTGGATGGGGATTACGAAGGTGCAGAAAAAGAATAATAAATAAAAAAAATGCAAGAAATTTTAAAAAATAAAAATAAAAGATAAACAATAAAAATTCAGTTATAGTATAAAAGGGGTCAAACCCGGCCGATGGGTCGGATCTAGTTGGCTGGGTTGGAGATCTCGGGCTAGTGGTTGGGCCAAGTATAATAAAAAAGAGATAAATGGGAGGCCGCGGGATTAGAGGCGAATGGGCCCATTTGATATGTTGGGCTGGTCACTAGGGCCAACCTGAATTCAAACTCTACCCGGACCATTAGGGTTTGGGTCGGACACTTATCCGAGCCGGGTTCTCTGACCTGGCCTAGAGTGCTTTTTCTCATATTAAAGAATATTTTAAAAAATAATAGAAAATCAAAACATTCGGAAAAATTAAAAAATTCATAAAAAAAAATTAGAAAAATTCGTGAAATCCATAATTTTTTTTAGGAAATTAAAAAAAAATTCAAAAATTTTGGGAAAAGCTTAAAAATCAGTTTGAGTAGTTTTCTCTTAGAATTTGTGAAAATCCTTTGATCAAAAACTTGAAACCTAATTGAATAATCCTTTAGGGCTTTATCGTAGGATTTTTTGGATGCCATTTTCCTTTTAGATACACTAGGTTGCTATTTGTGTTTGTTATTACGATTATACTTGATTGCATATTTCTCATATATTAATTGTTCTTTTCATTTTTAAAATGATCAAGATGAACCTTAAAATATTCGACAAGCTACCCTAACACTTTGATTAGCACTTATCAAATTTAGGTATTGAAAGGGCATTGGTTGCATAATTAGTGTAATTAAGTCCCCAAGTCTGAAATCTCCAGTTGTGCATATATCAAGATGACACTCTCGCATCTTAATTCATGTTTCTAGCCAACCCTCAACAATGACTAGTGGTGACTTCTTTTGAACACATAGATTAAGAAGATCAACGTCATGTGAGGTGTCGGTTTGACAGAACCTACATTTGATGATCGATGGGCCAAGAGTGGATCACTAACTAGACGATGTGTTCGAGCCGCATGTTGTGGGAATACCCACTTATACTATTTTATGAACAAATATCTTTGAACCTATCTCTTCCTGAGGATAGATAGCAATAATTTGATGACTTCGCTGGGGACTCAAGGACTTAGGCCTAATCAAACTTAATTGTTTGTTAACTAATGTGATTTCATGGCGGCACATTCGCGAAGGTGAGATAAGCTTACTACCATTGTGTTAAATGTTTGTGTAGGTTGGGAATTATAAGGGGTGGATTGTTTATTGACATGTTTGTTTAACAATTGGTGTAAAGAATGCATGTTTATATGAATAAAACTGAAGTTGTTGTACTTGCCTTTACATATGCCTTAGCACTACATATTTGCACACATAGCTTGCGCCTAAACCTGACTACACCCACGAAACACTTAGGAGGTATTAAGGATTGAATGGACAATATGCAGTTTGCGCCAATGGGACAATCATTCTCGATTCTGCACATTTTCTCAAAAGAAACAAGTTTGACCCACCCGCAGTTTGCGATATTGGTGAAAGGCTTACTATTAGGTTGAAATGGAAACCTTGAGCCTATAGTACCCTACCCATTAGGTGTCAAAACCTTGCAAGTACATCCACATGTCTACGTGAATTAAAAAAAAAAAAAAAAATCTCCTGACCCATTGTAAGTATGATTTCTCTCTTTCCTTGTTTACTTTGAATTGAAATTTCATTTTCGCAAAATCTATGGAAATCAATTCAGCGCCCAATATGATTTAAGCCAATATTGAGAAAATTCCTACAAGTGGCATAGGCCAATATTTCTTGTCTAGCCTCGTAGAACAAGTGGATTGTCGGAACTTTGAATTATGGGTCATAAATCATTTTTGTCAATTAATTTTTCAAAGTTAACCTTATATTTTGAGATGTTGAATTGAAATTACATTGTGTGCATGAATTTTTCAAAATTGAAGAATTTCCAAAAGTAGATTCTTGTCTTAATGAATAAACTTATCCAAATTAAAGGCACAACTTTGTGGAAAAATTTCTCAAAATTAGATGATTGGAACGAAGTCAGTTTGTAAAATCTGAAGGGCGTTCCATTGATAAACCATGGAAGGATCTCTCAATTGTGTTCTTTCTTACAAATGAACACTTAGCCCTTGTAAGTGGGGATTTTGGGCCAAAGTATCATTGCCTCACTTTTATTAGAAGATGATCTCATCAAGAGATACCTTCTCATTTGCCTAGGTAAGAATGTCTTTTCTTTCGCAACTCATACGTGATGACCAATTTTTAGAAATCTCTCTACTTGACCATGCAATGAAGCAGACAATTCTTTGAAGCCAATTTAGAAAAATTTGACTCCTATTCAATTGTCAATCCTTTGTAGCAAACTTTAAGGATGTTATTTCCAAAGAACAATCGTGCATATCCCATTAATAAGCCGTTCGAATATTGGAAGAAGAGCCATAATGTTATTCTAGTAGATGACCAAGAACACATTTCGAATATCACATCATTTGTTTTATTATTCAAATGTGATGATTGCCTTCCTTTTCTTATCATTTCACATTCTACCTTAGTTTATTCATGGAATTTGTAGTTTTTATTTTTTATTTTTCTGGGTGCCAGTTATTGATGTAGCAGTTTATAATAGGAGTGAAGATGCTCGTAGACATAATAGGAACATGCAATTCTCCGAGGAAGGGGCTTTCATGGTGTTTGTGCTGAAATGGCCGGGTGGCGATGGGGGTGGGGTGGTCGTTCTGGTGGTGGTGGTGGTGGGGGTAGGGGTGGTAGTTCAGGTGGCAATGGCGGTGGCAGCCATGGTGGTGGTCCCATCCAGCGGCCATCAAGAAGTGTAGTGTAGCCTATTCCCACCAAGAGTCAAGGGTCATCAGCCATCGGGTCTCACCAATCGTTGATGCTCGGCTTCGTCATGAGTTGCTATTTAACTCTTAGTCTACTGTTTTGAATAAACCCCTTCTATTGCTTGCAACGCCATTGTCGCAAGTAGGATTGCGACAACCATGATGATTTGTTGTATGCCTTTCTTTCATGATTTCCTCCTCCTTCTTGTTTGGTCAAATTACATGCCACAAATTGGAATTCTCGGTGGTGGCCATACTTCAGTAAATAAAAGTATTATGTTCTTTGGGATGATAGAAAAGAAAGATTGAATTGGTGAAAAGGAATCTCGAGGAATTTATGGCAGCAAGTAAGATGGCAACCAACGTCACAGATTCATTTTACCATATGGTGCCAATATGTATGTTGGTACTCGTATATCGCAACTGTAAAAATTATAGCGACCTTAAGTAATAACATAGTATATTTTGTGCATATCTGTTGCGTTAAAAACATATCGCTAATGACCATGCCCACCCCCACCACCACCCAGCCTTTTCACCACATGGGCTTTGATCTTTCAGGCCCAGAAGGAGGACCAAACATCATCGCTCGATTGTTGCTATTGCTGCTGTCGAACAGTTTTATTTGTGGATCAGTCATTCCATACTATTGTGTTCACTTTTTACCTACCGATTCATGCCTCTAAAATATGATTGTAGATCAGAAAGTGTTTTCGCTTGAGTAGTTGTTCCTCCCAAGCCAAATGAGTAATGCCTTATTTGGATGAGTAATGCCTTATTTGGTAAACAATGACTATTTATGTTATTGCCAAATGAGTAATGCCTTATTTGGTAAACAATGACTATTTATGTTATTTTGTTCCTTGAGCAAAAAAAAAAAAAAAAAAAAAAAAAAATCCGTTTGGTAGTGTCAACTAATTTGCCTATTCTCGGGAACAAATTTGTTCTTGGAAAAAAAGTTACGTTTCTTTGTTCCCGGAACACCTCAAGAATCAAGTAATTTTCTTTTTTTTTTCTTCTCCTTTTTTTTTTTTTTTCCCTTCTTCTTCCTCTAGCCAATCAACGGCCTCGGCCATGGCAGATGATTGGCCAAACGAGAGCCAACAACCTCATCAAGGGCCAGTGAGGCTCCCTCTAGGCTAGCAATCGGCTAGAGGAAGAAGAAAAAAGAAAAGAGAAAAAGAAAAAAAAAAAAAAAATGTAATAAAATTATTTTAAAATTTAAAGAAATTATAAGTCACAAAAAAAAAAAAAATTTGATGTCTTACCAAATGCATCTCTATTTTGAGAATAAAAATTTTATGCAATTACTAAACATCTTCGAATGCTCAGAAACTTGTGCCGGGAACGGTATCATAAAAACTTATTTCTAAACAAAAATTATTTTTAAGAATATAATGGTTACCAAACAAGCCCTAAAAGTTCGAAAAATCAATTGTGGAAAAATGCTTTCCCCCAAACAGATACACTCTTAAATTTATTAAAAGAAATTATGCCATATCAATCTTATACTTATCAGTTGTGCCAATTTAGTATTATTTGTTTTAGGATTATACTCTGAAAAATCCCAAACTGGTATACGTGTGATAAATTTACCCGAAATTAATTTTTTGATCATGAAAAACCCCAAATTAGTACACATATGACAAATATACTCCAAATGACCATAGAAATTAGCAAACTTGTACACTTATGACAAATTTACCCTAAATTAATTTGTTTGACGACCAAAAACCCCAAAATGGTACATTTGGGATAAATACATGCTTTGTTAAATTAGATTAATACCACAAAAAAACTACACAAATTTTACAATTGTGACGTAGGAAGAGTAAAATCTCAAATTTGTACACTAATCAATCAAGTCACGTGTCATCAAATTTAGCAATTTGATAGTAAAATTTAACGGAAATTAATATAGGGTAAATTTGTCATAAATGTACCACTTTATGATAAATTTGTCAAAGATATATCAGTTTGGGATTTTTTATGGCCAAAAAACTAGTTTAAGGTAAATTTATCACATGTGTACTTTTAGGATATTAACCAAAAAAGAAACTACAAAGACCAAAATAAATTCCCAAGCGAAGCCCATATCAGTCCACTTTGGTCGTAAACACAACTATACCCCTTAAAGCAGCAAAAAGGAGATCATTGCAAAAGAACTATTTTCAGCTAAGGCTTTGTTCATTTTGCGAAAAATAATTTCTGAATTTTCCGACGTTCGTTTCACGGAAAATGAATTGTTTAGGGAAAATATTTACCATAAAGGAAAAAAAAGTCTTCTAAACTAGGGGAAAATGTTTTCCACTTTTCAAAAGTGGAAAAATGATGGAAAACATTTTCCTCACTTAGTCTCTCTTATCTCACAGCCCTAAAAACCCTTGCTCCCTCCTGTCCCTTTTTCTTTTCTTTGTTTTCCTCTTCTTCTTTTTGTTTTTGTTTTTTTTTGGCAAACCCTCTTCTTCTTTCTTGGTCAGTCGCCGGCCACGGCCATGGCCAAGGACCAGCCATGAGCAAACCTCGAGCTTGCCCACCTCTGGCAAGCTTAGGCTCACCACACGCCAGATCGGTGAGCGCAAGCTTGTGGCGAGGCGCTTGCCGATAGGTCATGCTTGCCAATCTAGTGAGCCTCGAGGTCACCGAACTCAAGCCTTGCCAAATTGGTGAGTGGCGAGCCTAGGCTCCTCTATGGTCAGTCGTTGGCCATCGCCGTGGCTGGCGACCGATGTGACATCCTGATTTTCGACCCTATTTTGATTAAATGAAATTGGCTTTTCATCGACACTCCTATAGTCCTTTTCTCTGAGCTGATCACTCACGAGATAACTAATCTATCTGGTGAAGCCGTTAAGGGATATAAACACGACAAATTTGAGAATTCAACCAGAAATCGACTGCTTGACCGTGCTAATCGATAAGAGTCAATATGACACCATTATAATCAATTAGAGACTGGAGATAGGTTGATTCGATGGAATGACGTAATTAAATTATGGGCGATTTCACATGATTGCAAAATTCGCATCGAATGGCACTGACCTCATTTTCTATCGATTTTGTACTCTGTGCCTGTAATTGAAACCTTAAGATTTTTATGACAATCGAGAGTCGTCGATGAGTCGAAGATGCACAAACGTGGATCGAGAATTATCGACCACAGGTTAAATGCGATAAAATCCCTAAAAACTACTCGATAGATTAGGCCACGCTAAAATCGCATTTGATTGAAATTAACGACGAAATCAAACCCGGTTTCGGGAATCGAAAGTTCGATCGTTTCACAATTTATTTTTAGGACATCGACGCATCTTTTGAAGAATTTTTGGCGAGCCTGGAATTTTTACGGAAAATCGATTTCGGACAATTTGGAAAAATAAAAGAAATTCAAATGGGAGAGGAATTTGGCTATTTTGCTATCCAAAATTAGTTAATTGTGGAAATTATATGCAAGAAAGTAATTGGGGACCAAGAAGATTAGCATGAAGACTTTGGGGATCAAGAAATGATGAATTAAGATATTTTGTTGACCTTCTTCCCCCTTCAGCTTCTCGCGCACGCCAAACGAGCCGATCCCTCCTTCGCTACTTCTGCTTCCTTTTCATTTCCCTCCTTCCCCTTCTCTACCAGTTGACCGAACACCCCTTTGCCATTTTCTCCTTCTACATTTCTTCCCTGCAACTGCCATTAAACTCGACCGCACCATCTCTACCCAGGGGTGTGCAAAGTCCAGGCGGGCGGTTCCCGACCTAGAACCGTGAACCGCCCGCTAAGGACCGATTCCGAAAAATTGGAATCGGGATCCACCCGTTAGTTGCATGGATCCATACGGGAACCGAACGCCGATCCGGTGCGGTTCCCGGGTGGATCCATGAAACCGGTCTCGAAGATCTTGAGGTGGATCTTGTTGGGCAAATCCTTCCACACGAATTTGTTGCTAACTTGCTGTCGAGGGCGACGGTGCTGGAAAATCAACACCGGAAGCCCGAATAGAGAGATAGCGAAAGGGACAGAGGACGGACCGTCCATGGAACCGGGAATCGGACCGGTTCTCTCAAGAACAACCGGTTTTGGGCAGTTTCGGTCGGGTTCCGGCGGGTCCGGTTCTTTTGCACACCCCCTAGTCGGGATGGTGACGCCGTAACGCTTGGAGTGCAATGTCAACGTCATGAAGCTAGAGTATTCTCCTTATTTCAAAGACAAACCAGGAGGAAGTTATATGCGACCGCGGATAAAACAATGAAGGATATTTTGAAAAGTTAACTACAAAAAGGGTGTCTTTAATCAAAGAAAGTGCAGAGCTAGCACCACCGTTTCTGTAAATAAATTTTCATAAACATATTAAGTTTCCCTTTTAAATTCATTTTTTCGCCTTCATGCTAATACATAATATTTATATGCCTTTCTCCGGTTAGGAGAAAAACTTATATCAATTATTGATATCTAAAACTCTTTAGCTCACTAAAGATTAATATTAAAATTATATATAATTTTAAAATAGTCGGTCGGGTTTGGGTGGGCGGATGGACGAATCCGCCCATGGAACTGGGAACCGAACCGCATGTGGCACCCCTTGCTCATGAACCATTAGGGTCGCCACGGTGTTTACTACAAGCCCTACCGCATACCAGTCTAATATTTTCCAAATGAAGTGGAACCATTTTTTTTTTATATATATATAAGTTTTAGCGCAACTCTCCAACGGAAGCATAAACGAGTCTCACCATCCCTTTCTCCAAAAACAATAATGCAATGCACACCAACTACGCATCAAAAGAAAAGACAAAGCCGAGTCACTTTTATTTACATTTTCAAGATGGACATCCGGGGGTCGGTACAAAGCAAAAGGCCAAGATTTTTAACGTACTTGGCTATGACTCAAAAGAGAACTCGACCCTATATGAAAGCATAACCATCCATCCACAAGTGTCGGCTACCCCAAAAAGTATCAGCTCCCACCAGTCATGCGTGCCATCACACTCAACCCGGTGCATCGGGCGGCGGCGGCAGCAACATCCTGAGCATCACTCCATCGCGTCGAACGTGGATAGAAAGAAACTCTTGGACAACCGGACCCCCAGCCAGGCCTACATCATACATCACCAGCACACGGACTCGAAGAATTACCAAACCAGGAATACTAACACAGATGTGCTCCGCGCACTCAACTTCAGTGTCAACAGGTATACCGTAGAAGGTACCACGCATAACTGGCGGCAAATGCATCTTTTAATCTGAAATGTTAATCCCCAAAGGGGTGAATTCAACCACTCAGCAGTAATGATCCATTAATCTACACATTGCAGCATGCAGAACAATCAAGACACCACAAGTATAATACATATCATTCGTGCTATCGAGCATACAACACCATACAGTCATACAATCAACCCCGTGCAATCGTGCATATATCACCATGCCATATGAACATACCCATGCACATGATTCACTTTTCAAATTTCAGAGGATCTCATTTTTATTCATCTTTCCAGGGATCAATGTTTGCATCCCTCTTTTATCGCTCGCACCCAACCTGGCATCGCGAGGAACCTCCGGCACACACCTCCGGGCATCCAGCACCCACCGGGCATCTCGAAACTCCCGAGGACATCCGGCTCACACACTCCGGGCATCCGGCACTCACACTCCGGGCATCCCGACACTCCCAGGGCATCGTCGGCTCACACCTCTGACGGTATACTCATCATCATAATTTATTTTTCATATATGCACCACAATAACCACATGATGTATGATGTGATGGTAACAAGGGTTGATTTCAACTTTTGACAATATGCACCATACCATATGACCCCACATATGCAACATAATCCATCACACATGACAATACATCACATAGAACCAATTCTTCTCATTTTCGAAAATACATCAAGGTTCGGGTGAAACAGTATACGCAGTTCCGAAGATAATTTCGATTAAATACCCAAACGAACTCCAAAAATTATGAGATTTTGATATGTTATAAAAAAAAACACTAGAAGGTAAATATCTCCTGAAGAACATTATACCAAAAGAACTTCACACAAATTAATACGGTCCAAGCATCACAGCTTTCAAATTCTCGGCATCACAGTTTGCACGGTTTCAAAAATAATTTCGATTAAATATCCAAATGGACTCCAAAAATTCTTAAAATTTACCAAGTTATATTTAACACCGAGAGGTAAATATCTCATGAAGGAAACTATACCAAAATAATTTCACACAATTTAATACAGTTCAAGCATCACAGCTTTCAAATTCTCGACATCACAGTTTGCACGGTTTCAGAAATAATTTTGATTAAATATCCAAATGGACTCCAAAAATTCTGAAAATTTACCAAGTTATATTTAACACCGAGAGGTAAATATCTCATGAAGAACATTATACCAAAAGAAATTCACACAAATTAATACAGTTCAAGCATCACAGCTTTCAAATTCTCGACATCACAGTTTGCACGGTTTCAGAAATAATTTTTATTAAATATCCAAATGGACTCCAAAAATTCTGAAAATTTATCAAGTTATAGCTAACACCGAGAGGTAAATATCTCATGAATAAATCTCAATCCAATTCGTTCTAGAATAATATCTATGGACAATTTAATTCTTCTTACGTTCGGTACTGTTTTTCCCAGATTAAGTCCTTTCAAAGAAATTCGATTCACCAGCTTACTCAAGTCCATTTCATCTCAATTTTCAGTATGATGTTCCTCAGAAGGTTTTCTATAACTTTCATTAAGGGTACAAGATCAAATTTCGACTGTACGATTTTATAAAAATCACAGAATCGTGTTAGGTCGAGACGACGTTTCTCCTGATCTAGTTTCTTGAAAAGAAGACGATTTCACCTACTTCCACTTGTTCATTTCCTCTAAATTTTTTATATGTTATACTTCACGAAGTCCTCTACTACTTTGGTTAAGGAGTCGAAATGAGAATCCATCAAAAAGGCTATTTTACAGTCCACGAAATCACTAAAGGTCAGCACAACAAATTCCAGATTTAGTTCCTTCAAAGGAAATTCATTTCACTAAGAAATACTCGTCCATTTCATCTCAAATTTTAGTATGTTAACCCTCAAGATTTTCTCTACAACTTTCATCAAGGAATCGAAGTGATATTTCAACTACAAAGTCGCATGCAGCTCACGAACTCATGGAGGATCGGACTGGTTTGCCTAGAAACAGCATGCATAGCCAACAAATCTCTCCCTATTACTTCGAAATTTCCTTACCTCTACCACATCCAACATTCACCATCCATCCAACACACATCACAGCTAGCAAAGGGTAGAGAAACGGACTCTACTTCCCTCTAATCCGAGCAAAACGTGGCTAGCAAAGGTGGGGTGAGGCGGGCTCAACGACGGCGGCTAGGCGGACGCACGGTGGCCGGTCTCCTCCTCCTTCTCTCTTCCTCTCTTTCTCTCTTCCTCTCCTTTCTCTTCGTGCGACCACTCTCTCTCTCTCTCTCTCTCTCTCTCTCTCGGTCGATAATCTTCCCCTCCCCCTCATTCAATCCGCCTCCCCTCTAATTCTTCCCCTTCATCATTAGCAATCATTAAGATTGCATGCTTGACACTTGGCCAATTTTCATGCAAACCGGCTTCTCCCTCTCCTTGGTCGACGGCAGCCTCTTCTTGGGCTTCATGGGCCTGCCTTTGGGCCGACTTCTCCATCCGGCCTTCCTTGGTCGACAGCCCATTGGGCCTCTTGGGCCGGGCCTTCGCCGGTAGAAGGGTGGGGGATTGTGGGCTGGTTTGGCCCAAAAATCAGCCCACTTCCTCCTTTAATAAATGACTATTACTTTCCACTTAAAATAATTACCTAGTTTGCAAAAATAATATGGCTAAAAGCTTACAACATTAATCCATAAAAATCAAATCCATAAAGTGCATAACCAAAAACAAAATTCTCATTATCAAATTATCCTATAGCACCAACTTTGATAACCCAAGAATATAAGATATTTTTCCATTAATGTACATGGCCTTAGTCTATTACAATTTCTTGGTCTAATGGCCACGACGTAAAATAACGACGCGTCCATCCAAATTTCCTAGGTCGTAATGCCTCTAGAAAATTGCCATGAAATTTTTGGGATGCCACACAGTACCCACCGGTTCCCATAAATTGGAACTGGGAATCGGACCGGTTCCCTTAAGAACCACCAGTTTCGGGCGGTCCGGGCGGGTCCCGGTTCTTTTGCACACCCCTATCTCTACCCCACCATAACTCTATGCTGCCGCAGCTCCTTCCTTTTTCCTTGTTATTGCCAGCGATCACGCCCACCAGAATTCCCACAGCTCACTCTCACGCCCGTGACCGTGAGCTCCCACCTCCTCCATTCCCTCGGTTGCACTACCACACGTCCACTTTCCCCCTTGCATCTCCACCGTCCCACGTATAGAAGTCAGCCCCGCCAATTTCATTCAGCTGGTCAGTTGACTGCCAGCCCTTATGCTAGCGACACCACCCGCCACCGATTCCGCCGCACGTCCCCATCCCTCATGAAGCCAGCCCCCCTTTTGGCGGGCGTTGCCACGCCACCGAAATCAGCCCAGCCGCGTCCCCACCAAGCTGCCACCATCCGGTCAGCCCCTCAAGCCAAGCCGCGACCAATAGCCCCTTCAAGATAGGTTTGAAAGTCAGCTCTAGCTGTGAGCTTTGTGAGCCTTTTCATCCCTCTCCGAACTTCCTTTGGTGTCGTCGTAGACCCGAGTTGTGGTCGCAGTCGCGCCGTCGTTGCCATGAACCAGTTTTCGTGCTAAACCCGTGAGTTTACTTCATAATCTCTAATTAGGATGCTAATTACACTTAAAGGTGAATTAGTTGCTAGTTAGTGGATTAATTAGGCTAATTAGGGATTAGGGTATTTAGTTAGTGTAGCTAAGTTAGTTAGAATGGATTAGTTAGAGTAAGTATTTAGTTAGGTGGTTTAGTTAGCATAATTAGTTAATGTATTTAGTTAGTTAGATTAGATTAGTTAGCTTAAGTCGATTAGTTAGATTAGCTTATGTTAATTTAATTAAGTGCTTTAATTTAATTTTTTTGCCATTTATTTAATTATTTATTAATTAGTGGAAAATATACCGGGATAGCCGGTTGTCAAAATTTCATGCCGATAGTCGTGGTAGTGTTGGTTTGTGCAATTGATTGATAATTTATGTAATTGAGTGCTAAATGATAATTTTTGAATTATTATTTCAGAAATGTGGATTTTTTGTATTTGATTAGAAAAATACTAGGTGTCGGTCTTTTATGCCTAAAAGGTTTTGAAGTACTATATAAAATCGTGGGATTTTTAAAAGAGAGGATATCACATTTTATGGCTAAATCTGATCGTGTGTCCACACACAATTATTTTACTGAGTGTTTTTAATATGAAGAAAATTGGCCAAGCACGTGATTTGAAATTGAGACATTTGAGTGCAAAACACGATATTCTTGTCCGAAATTAGATGTGCGTGTGATCGCTACGAGAATCCATCACCCGATAAAGCTTGGGTGGGCGATGCTCCTATATGGAATGCCCCACTTCAACGGATGCTTGATCATGGTAGAGGCTAGACCAATACTCCTTCAAGAGTGCCGTTTAAATGTAGACGTTACCGTGCTCGATGAGGCGAGACGACGCCCAGTTATGCCAGAGGACTGCCGATTGTTGAATTGGATATGGCCGTTGGGTCGTAATTAACTAGAACGCTTGAATTAGTGAAATTGCTTGGCCTGATTATGGGACAAAATTGTGTGTAATGGAATGGTTTATGTCATAATGATGATTTCTCTACAAAACTCGTGCTTAGAAAAATGTTTACGTCAAGCCATGTGCATAAGAATGCATGTCTGAAAGGCTGATACAAACTGGACACTGTAATTCCAACAATATTTCTGCAAAGGTACTTCCTTCTATAAAACTCTATACAAGATCAATTCACGAACTATCTCAACAGCTAGGTGCTTCACGCGAGCAAGCAACAGCAGATGGGATCTTGCCTTGGGGCCTACAGTAAGCGGTAACAATGAATCATCTTAAGTGATAAGGGAAAATCCCAATATAAGACTCATTTCAAATGGAACTGTTAGACAGGCACTTAAACTTCCTTTCTATCAAATTGAGGTACCATATTAATTTAGTAGGCAATATAGAGCATCAAAATTCAAGAATAACCTTTGTCATTCCAAGAATAAATCCACGTTCAGTTAAAGCATCCATTTCATTGAAGCCCTCAAGCATTTCCACTTGTTGCTTAGCCACATTATCCTTAGGACCTAAGTCATAAAAAGTAACTGAATTTCAAAATCCAACGTTTTGTGCATGCAAAGAGCACCGGAGGACGGGTGTATAGATTTATTGAGTTCAAAAACATGTACAACAAACTAGAAATCCATATTACAGTAAGCACCAAACCTTTGTCTTTAAAAATCACAAGCATCAACCCTCATTCCTCATCGAATAACTAATACTTTTTAAATGCTATGTAAATGCAAACACCGACCTGTGGTTGTTAGTGCACAAACATGAAATGCACACAAACAAGTGTGCTTCTCCTAAGTACACACTATCATACACAGAAGCAATTTTGCAAGTTTCAAATAATAGGATGATGAAAACAAGAGACGTGCTTGTACACGAGCTAGTACCCAAGGGCATGTGATAAGGCAAGCATTGGTCAGTTTGCAATAAATGTTTTCATGGTCACTCAGAGATTCGCATCACTAATGATGTTATATACGCACCCAATGCCAATAATGATAATTCGTCTTGAAAGAAGCTCTTGTTTTCCGAATAGTTCCCTTTCCTGCTTAGGTATGACTTTATTTTCTGAATAGCTATAAGCAAATCTTGTAGAGCCATGCAAATGGGTTAGGACTAAAACTAGATCTCTTGTGAGAAAATTATGGCGAGAAAGGACACAGAACCTTACAGTGGGAAGATGATTTCACACATCAAGTAACATTTGCTAGCTTGCCAATGTTCTAATGCTACGAAACCATTTAATCAACTTTATACGGTTCAAATCAAACGAAGCACAGAAGAGAGGTGAACTAAATGTCCGGTTCGACTGTTCAAAAACTGAAAAGAAGAGCCCGACACCAAAGAACACCAACCGTACCCATGGAAAACATTCATCCTATTGGACATAGCAATGAAGACAAGGGAAGAAAAGAAAGCCCCAAATGCACCTTGAATGACGGAGTTTGACTAGTCAACAACCTCCCCTTGGGGCTTGAGTCGCGAGAGCAACACATAGTCACCGAGCGTAATCGTTGACCAACTTTGCAACGCACAGTGGTAGGACATGTGCCTCAGGCTCCGCTCCCGCCCTACCATGACCAAATCTCTGCTCCCCTCCCTCTGCTTCAGGAAGAAACGGCCCTCCCTCCACCTCTAATCGGTTGACGAAGCACAGTTGTTATGGCCTTAATGTGCTTCGTTGGCGATGGCGGGGGAACAGCCGCTCGACAAATGACGGAGCAACAATGAGCACGAAGAGAGAAACGAGTGAGTGCCGAAGCAGAGGCACATGCTTCATTGACGATGGCGGGGAAACAGCCGCTCCATGAACAACGGAGCAGCAACGAGCGCGATGAGAGGAGAGTAAGCACCAAAGAAGGGGCACCACCTTCGTCGGCTCGGGCGGGGAATGGCCACTTCACAAACGCCGAACGAACGTCGAAGCAGCAACAAGCACAAAGAGAGAAGCGAGCGAGCGCCAGAGCAGGGGTAGCCGTAATGTGGTTCATTGGCAATGGTGGGGGTACGACTACTTAACACACGGCGGAGCAATAACGAGAGCGGAGAGAGAGAATTTGGGATTCAAAATTTCGAACCCTTCGTGAGGAGAAAGAAATGGGGTTGGCAACTGTTGGAGAGGAACGAAAATCGCCTGCTTCCCTTTCCTTCTTCCATGCCGTAATAAATTCATTGCAGAGGAGGCGTGCGGGCTAGGAGGAGAGAAAGCGTGTGCAGGCTTGGAGAGGGAAAAGAAGGCTAGGGATCAGAGGAAGGGAGAGAGAGAGAGAGAGAGAGCAAGAAGAGAATGAAGATGAGGGAACTAAAATTTTGAATTCACGAGAGGAAGGGAGAGAAAAAAACGTCATTCTTCCTCCTTCAAAATGAGAAAAAGGAGGAGAGAGAGAGTGAAATAAGAGTCTATTTGGTAACATTCCTGTTTTGAGAAATAATTTCTTTTCAGAAATAATATTTTTTTCTATTTTTATTTCCTTGAACAATTTCTAAATAAAAGAATATGTTTGATAACTATATACAATTTATATTCTCAGAATTGAAAAAGAACAGAAATGCGTTTGTTACACCCCAATGGCGACTGGCAGGAGGTCGTGGTCGGAAGCCGAGGGTCGGCCAGTGGTAGAGCAAGTAGCAAGGAAGAAGAAAGGAAAAGAAAGAAAAGAAAAGAAAAGACTTAAATTTAGAAATTGTTTAGGGGAATAAAAATCTACTTTTTTCTATTTCTTATTCGTATTCTAAATCTATTCTCTAGACATTTTTCTAGGAATAAAAAAATTAATTAACGTTATTAAACAGATTTCTATTTTTTCTATTCCATGGAGTAAAGAACATAAAAATAAAGAAATAGAAGTGTTGTCAAACGGAGCCTAACTCTCCACAACAGGTCTAGTGTAGCCATTAATGTAAGGAGGAAATTACTATTTTCTATGTGGAAAGAGCGGTGGGGACCACTAGCTGACGTGGAGCCACGTGGAGCCTCCTGATTGGCTGGGGCATACATGTTGTGGCCGACCAACCTAATATTTTCTCCCCTCCAATAGTGTTAAAGCAGGCTTCCTTACTTTGGGTGTGGAAAAGAACCAACAACAACCCAGACCGCTCAAAATCGAACCGAACTGGACTAAAACCTGCAGTTCCCAAGCGAACCAGTCCAATTTTTAGTTCCAATTAACTAGAATCGGTGGGTACCAGTCCGGTTCTCGTTATAGGTGTGGGCCCGCTCACTCGACTGAACTGGTAATATATAAATATATATTTAATTTTAATAAAAAATTATGACAAAAAATTTAAGAAAAATGAAACCCCTATAATTCCTATTCTAAAGTTCAATACCCATTAACCGAGTGCTTGTATTGTGTCACTCTCATCTTGTACGAGTTGTTTCTCTCTCTCTCACTCACAGCCTTGACTCTCAACTCAACGCGCATCGACTTACGGCGTCAACTCTCAATTTGAGTCCGAGTCCAATCTTTCTACGAATCTTGCAATTAAGAATAGGAATTTTTTTTTTTTTTTTTTTTGCTTTACTTTAATTTGTCGAAAAATGTTGCTATGAGTGAATGAAGTTTCATGGACCCACCCCGGTCCAATTCTTGGGTGGATCGATAGAACCAATGAGCAGTTCCCGGTTTCAATTTTCCGAAACCAGTCCTTAATGGATTGTTCTTGATTCCAAGGTGGGAACCGCCCACCCAGACCATGCTCAACCCCCTTTCTGACACACACTCTCTCTCCCTTTGCCTCTTTGCTTCCTCATCTCTTTTTCTTCGCTTCCTCCACTGCTAAGCAAATCATCTCTATCCAACAATGGTTATTACGCCTCTTTTCTTTGCACTTAACCTCTCTTCTTCAACCCTCACTTCGGCCATCACCGAATCCCTCGCTCTTCTCGTTCTCTCCCAAGACCCCTCCTCTCTTGCAGCCCACCCACCATGGCCCTAGCTTCCATGCCTCCGGTTCCAAAACCGCAAGCCCGACAACCTCTGACTCGGCCCGGATCGTCCCGAAAGTTTTCTTCTTCCTACACCGGTTTGATCCAGCCGAGGGTCACACCCAGATTAAGGAATTGGAGTTCATGAAGAGCAGTGGGAGGGCCAAGAATTGTCCCAAAATGTGAGGCCCGATTTTGCGATTCTAGGTCCGTCTAATTTGGGCAAGTCTTCCCATATCAATGCTCTGGTTCGAAAGAAGGAAGTTGCAGTTACATCCAAGAAACCAGGTCCTTTTTCTTTCTTATGGTTTTACTTTGGTCGCCAGGGATGAGTTGAATGATTGATGTATTTTGCAGGCAAGACTCGGCTTATAAATCACTTGGCGGTGAACAGGAGTTGGTATATTGTGGATCTGTCGGGTTATGAAGGAGTTTTTGGCTTGCTTAAATATCTCAAGTTGTGTGACAACTCATAAATGCAGAAAAAGAAAAATCGCAGGATGTGAGGTAATATGTAAGTTTTGTTTCTTGGAATGCTGCAACTAATTGAGTGAGGTAAGTCGATTCGAAGTTGTTAAGAGTGGAAAACTGGATAATCCTTGGATCACTGCTTGTTAACAAGGTTGCAAAACTTGATTAATTGCACTTAAATGGTTTAAGCATTTTTTACCAATCACTTTGGATATGCCTAGGTAGTAATTCTTCTGGCTAAGATGTAGAGATTAGATATGTCATAATATCCATATTCCAAACATTTTGATGATTTATCAATTTAGTCCTAAACCTTTAGAAAAATTCCAAAAAATGGCTCAAAATACTCTCAATTTCTCAAATAATTGCATAAAGTAAATCATATCTCAAATAAGAACTTGAAGTGCTCTCATTTTCTCAAATAAGGGCTTTAAGTGGCCATGCTAATCTAAAAGAAGGACCTAACCTCATCGGCTGATCAAGGGCATTCCATCCTTTTGCTTTCTTTATTTTCTTTCTTTTTTCCTTTTTTTCCTCTTTTTTGGCATAAAAAAGACAAACTAAGAAAATAAAAATAAAGACTAAAAAAAAAAAAAACACACACACACACACACACACAAAAAAACTTAGGAGGAGGTCCAGTCACTTGTGGCCGCCACCCCGTCATCAATGGGGCATTGGCCATGGCTAGCGAGATCGTCGGCGATTGGTCAAGGTGGACAACTCTTGCCCAGACCTGGGGAAGGGTGGCAACCCTCTCCTAAATCTGGTGAGGACCAAGCTCTCACCTTTGGTCAACGATCCCGTCAGCCATGTCCAATGCCCCAATGGCGATAGGGTAGTAGCCACAAGTGAGGGAGGGCTGGCTGCCAACCCTCCGCCTAAGTTTTTTTGTTTTTTAATAAGTTTTAGCCTTTTTTTAGTTTGTCTTTTTTTGAACAAAAAGAGACAAGGAAAAAAAAAGAAAGAAAATTATAAAAAGAAAAAGGACGGAAAATGCCCTTGACTGGCCGAAAAGGTCAAGTCCTTCTTTGATATTGACATGACCACTTTAGGCCATTATTTAAAATAATGTCCATTTTAGGCCCTTATACTTTATGTCTTTATTTGAGATGAGGTTCATTTCAAACCCTTATTTGAAAAATCAATGATATTTAGGGCCTTTATTTGGAATTTTTTATAAAAATTTTGACAATATTTCAACTAAGCTGTAGAGATTAGATATATAACATTCACATCATAATATCCATGTCCAATTCCCGTCATGATATTCATGTCCTAAACCTGTTGACGATTTGAAATTGTAGACATTCCGGCTAAATATCCAAATAATAGTTTTAGAATTAAATTGACAAATCTTCAAAATGTTTGATTAAACTGACACAATTGAAATGTTTATAACTGAATTGATACAATTGAAAAATTTATGATTGAATTGACCACCGTACAATAAATTAACGATTTTTTGGAGAATTAAACTGAAAAAAATTAAAGACAAAAGATGTAATGAGTCAAGACACTTTTCAGGAAACTTTCTAGAAGATATGATGTCCTCCATAAGAATGCAATAACGTACTTCCTTTTTTATCTGTACAATGATGCACTCCAAAGTGTTCTTTGTTTATGAATTCAAACGCAACGAACGATAGAGAAAGATAGTATAATCGTTAGAGAAGAAGATAATACTCGGTCCAATCTAATTCATCGACATTCCAACCTTCCGAAATAGCCTCGCACTGTTCTGGACGTTGGAGAATCTTTGGGACACCGTTTCAATGAAACTCGATGGTAGAAATAAAAACTTTCTGCACAGCCACCGTTTAAAATTCCATTGAACCAGCGTTGGTCGAAGTCAAACGATTTTTTATTTTCTTCTATATAGTCCTTTTCTTTTCAATTTTTCTCCAATACAAAAAGCTAAATATTCAACATAAAATAAAATTTGATCATCACGAATATTGTTTATTGTTTGTGATAACATAATCAGCCACCACACAAAGCACGGAATGGTATGTTCTTCTCTGCCGAAGCCCAACAATAGACTTTATGTAAAACAGTTTCGACAACTTAGAGCTCACAGAGCCACCCAAAAAAACTAAGAAAGACACATAAGATCAAAGGGTCTCTCCACAAGCAAGGCCGTTGGTCAATAATGCATGCCTAATCGAGGGGCACGGGTTCGTACATAGCCGACGCAAGAGAGTCCTTGAAATCATTACTGGGTTGGCCGAATCCGTCTCCACATCCGTAAAAAGTATGACAAATTCGTGCCATGTTTAAACAGGCACCAAGAAAAGGCCTTAATCCGGGAATTCGGTAGTCTTCAAACATGGCTCTATTCATCCACTTCCAGGCCTCACGCACCATATGCATGATGTGTTCACGCGCAGCCTCTTCCGATGCGCCGGTTTCATTCATGTAGCATTCCAATGCCTTCAAGTTGTCTCCTCGTGCCAATTCATGCTAAGCATGGACAATTATTGTTGGGTTATAACCATAAGTCCAAATACTCTTCTCACTTTCGTATCGAAGAAATAAAAAAGAAGATGTACTCTTTTTTTCTTATGAGCCACTATTTGCAAGGAAAAGAACAATATAAAATTAAGTTACCGATGATGTACTGAGATCATTGATGAGTCGAGTCATCTTGCATGAACAACGCATGATGCTCGGGATTTTCGACACGTAATCAAGTCCCTCTTCCGTCAATTTATCCGTGGTTAGGAAGTAACTGGGCAACAACAAAACCAGCCCTCCGGATGAATTGCTCGCAACGTCAATTTATTCCTTCAGGGTCGGTTTAATGCCCTTGCTGCGCCAATGGACCTCCTTCAGGTACGCCTTGCATTGATCGGCCCACTATAGGATTGAAATTCGGAAAAGTGTGTCAATGACCAAGTCAAGGGACGTTCTTTTCTCATACTTTTTCGGACTCTCAAACATTCAAAGAGAAGTCATAACGAAAGTTAGAAGTAGAAAAATGAATCAACTGACATGGACTAGAAATTATCAGGTGAAAGATTTAGCAAGTCAAAATTACCACTTTCCGTAGGTAAGGGATGGGGTTGATTCCTCGCTCTCTCATCGTCCAATATCCAATTTCGTTGGTCGTGTTGTACATGGCTATGAAACTATCCCTTATTGTTGGAGGAAGCCTATCGATTTCTGTGATGTCCCACCTTGATAAGTTATCACAATTTCAGCAATTTTACGAAATTTACCGCCATTCAATTCACTTCTTAGTAACAATAACGAAGATTAATGCCAACCATTACTTTATTAGCCCAAACCACCAACATAAACCATGATATGTCCAAAACGCATTGAAGAATTTATTTCATAATATATAATTTTTAGTATTTTTTTTTCCATCGCATTCATAGACTAATTAATTAGGTCTTTTTTCTTGGTAGTCATAGATACAAGGGAAAATGATGATGGCGGTGATGCTAGACAAACCTGACAATGAAATCTGTTAAGAGCTCAAGTTCTTCTGGCGTCCCATATATATCATAAACATCGTCAATAAGTACCACCATACTAGCACTCTTCCCATTCATTTCTCTGAAAGCTGTATGTTGAGGTTCGAGAGCCATACTATTGCTCCAAAAATAGCTTTCCACTATCCTGTCCCTACAGAAGGTCATCTTGTTCACCCCAAGTTCAACCCACCACCTGAAAAAATTGTCATATGATGATTAAGTCAATCAAAATGCGCTCCCACGCTGCCAAATTGATTGTGTACCTTGCCAGATTACTGACTTCCTTCCTGTAGACTGACTGCACTAAATTGAAGTCTAATTTAGCCAATCGTAGCAAAGAGGGGATCATGTCTTGCTGTTACCGAGCCTCCAACCTGTTTAGCCTCCAGTGGATTGGCATATCTAATGCATGACTCACGTGGCTCGCTAAATTAGTGGGAATTTCGTTGAGGTTTAGATCCTTCAGATGCTTAGAAGCAAAGGTCCAAGCTTCATCGATTATGGTTTCACCTTCCAATCCATGAAAAGAAGCTTCATAAAGACCAAGAAGCCCCTTCACATCTTCATTGAGCAATTCATTGAATGTGCCCATCTTGCTCATAAATCTTTGAAACACATCTATATGTCCAACAAAAGGAATGGAAGGGTAAATTTTGATGCATCGACATGATTTACAAAAGTTTTATAGTTGACGAGTACCTTGCGGTATGTTGTATCCATGTTGTCTTAGTAGCTGGAATCGAAGGGAAACGACATCAAGATTGTCCGAAAGTTGAGCATCTTCGGTCCGAAAGTTGAGCATCTTCGGTGTTGTTATAGATGGAACTTAGATCGTTCTTGATCTCCGTCTCAAATTGGTATCCTAGTCCTAGTCTTTGAACCGCGTCAATGAGCTTGAGCTTGGCCACCTGATTCATCTCCCCGTCAAATAGACCCTTGACTTCTTTCTTCAACCTTTGGACTTCCTCCGAACATTTATCCTCCTAGCACATGAAAAATTCTGAAAAATGAGATCTTAATCGAAGTCAATGCACAAGCACTGTTGAGCTCTTGCCTTTTTGTTGAGAATATGCCGTTTTGACCAGGTTTATCGATGTCTCCTATAAAATATTGTTGCGGTTGGCCGTAGATTTGATACTTTGGCAATGGATGAAGGTGCAAATTGATTTTACATATCTCGAATGTCATATATAAATCGTATACAGAAGTACACAAGATGTATACATCCATAAACCAGATTCAAAGTACAGTTTGTCCTTTGTTTCCATGTCGTTTCGGGATTTATGGACTCGTCCAACCAAAGTAAATAGAAAATAGGGAAACAGTGCACCTCGGCCACTAAACTTATATATATATATTTTTTTTTTCTGCCGTTGGGGTGGTGACTTAAATTTGAGCACGGCAAAGTGAAGCCGAGGTATTAATCGATGCCAAACAAAAGTATAATACTCAAATAATCAGTATAATCATGGAATAAATTGTTACCGAAATTGTTAGAATCATAGACCAGAAAAATTGTTGGGAAATTTTTCCAAGTTTGAGGACCAAATGTGAATATTTCCCATAGTACTTAAGCTAGGCTGGGTTTTGTGCCGAAGAAAACAAAAGAAAATTTGTACCGTGTAATTAACACTAAGTGACGGCAAATAGTCATAGTCCCAAACACTAGGTTGCCAATTCGCCGAATGTCTCCCAACCTCTTGAACTTCAATCTTCGAAGCACAGGTCACGAAGTGAGCACCGGAGGCGGTGGAGGAGGTGGCGGCGGAGGAGGAGGAGCGGAGGTGCCTAAAGAATAAGAGAGAGGGCTGGTTATGGTGAATTGAGGAGGGGAGGAAGCTTATTGACAATGCCGGAATAGCCATTGCGAATTCTGTTGCCAGTCACTTAGTATGCCAACTATCCTTTATATAGGGGTTGGTCTGGAGCCCCCCTCACGGAGACAATTTGTAGCTCCTTTTAGAGCAGATTTTTTCCTATTTACTCGAGGACATGTACAGTTAAAGAAGACATATATATATATATATATATATATATATATATATTATCCTAGAAATATGGACATTTAAGGAAATATACTAATAATCCCCAAGGATGCATCTCCCGACTTTTTATTTTTTTCTAAAAAAAAAGTCAATAAAAATGTTGTTTCCTTGAAGATAAACTAATAAAAGTATTTTTACCAAAAAAAAAAAAAAAACTAATAAAAGTACTAGCAACAGTTGACACAATAGAAATAATTTGAAGGCCAAATATCATGAAAAGCCTCTAACTTTTTATTTTCCTTTTAATAAAAATCAGTATCTCAAATTATAAAACGTTCTCTCGGAGACCGTCGAATATAAACAAAAAAATAAAGCAAAAATATGAAAGGAATTGAGTGTGAACTTGCCAAATTTTAAGAAGAAACAATAAGAAAAACGTCGTAAAATGTCTTTGCGATGTCAGGTTAGGAATAAATACAATCCGATGCTTTCAAATCTTCACTACTGAAGCCGAAGGTCGTTTACTACTAAACAGCACCGACACCGACACTGACACAGATACGTGACGTGCGACACGACGTATGACACGATATGCCATCTGTCTAAAAAAGAGAATTATATCACGTTGGGACACGTCTTATATTAAATGTATATTTTTATATATACATAACAAATTATTATTTTTATGATTATTTCAATCAAATTAATTTGATTCAAATTCTCAAATAAATAAAGAAATTAATAAATAATAAAAACCTAGAATGAATCTACACTAAAAGCAATAATCCAAAATTTATTAATATCATTCATTGTTTCAATTTGATAAATTCAACTTCATTCCAATAATCCATAAAACTTAATAGAAAAAAAAAACAAGCAATTCACATTCGTGGGTGCTTCCTAAGTTTGTTATCGATTGTAAATGTCACAAAATCTGCCCAAAGTAGCCAAAACTACTGCCCCCAAAATCCAGCCACTCCTAATCAATAGGGGTCATCCGTACAAAATCGATGCAAGTTTGGTTAGGGTGGCTTTGAATAATAGGATGTCTCCCATCCAAACTTGGACTCCACCAAACTCCTTTTTATCATACGACCGTCTTGCAATGTCGACGTATAGAAAAATCTACTTTTCACATGTAAATTTTGATGGTTGTTATTTATTGAGACTAAGAAATCACAATCAAAATGTAAGGTGGTTATCCAGTATGAGCTACGATTGAAACATAGCGTAGGAGTCTAATACCTAAGTTACGGTCTTAATCGCATGGATTTAGGAGCATAGTTTGTAACATCCCAAATTTTCAACTCTGTTTTCTAATGAATAAATTGGGCATTTCATTAACGCACCTATAGAACTGTTCTCAGAACTGATCACTCTCGAGATAACTAGGCTATCTGGGGAAACTAATAAGGATTTTAAAGCAAATAGACTTGAAAATTCGACTAAGAATCGGCTTCTCGACGGTGTCTATTTGTAGAGGTCATTGCAAGACAAAGATATAAAATCGATTTGAAATCGAGAGATAGGCTGGTTCGATAGAGATGTGTGGCATTAATCGTGGGTGACACCACTAAATTAGAAAATTTCGTCGACCAAAGACTAGACGATTTTCTTATTGTTTTGGTACCTTGTATCCATATTTGGATGCTCGAGATTTTCACAACAACCAAGAGTTGCCAATGAGTCGAGTGGGTTCATTGTGGCTCGAAGAAAATCGACCACGGGTCATTTGCACTAAAAATGCCTGAAAGTTACCCGGTAGTCTAGGTCACGCTAAAAACGCGCCAAGTGAAATTAACCATGAATTCGAGTCTGATTTCAAAAATTGAAGATTTTGTCATGTCATAATAAATTCTAGGAACGTCAAATCAGTCTCAAAAGAATTTTTGGAGATTCCGAGATTTTTACGGAAAGCCATTTCGGACGCCGTGGAAAAATAACAGAAAACTCGGATGGACCCATTTGAATGAAATTTGGACTTGCAAGCCAAGCTATTTGACGAGGGGCACTTGTAGGAATTAGGTGAGCTTTCTCTACATCAAAATTGGACTTTGATTTGGGAAATTTCATGAAGAGATTGAAGTTAAAACTTAAGAAATTCGGAGTAATGGTTGGTGG
This sequence comes from Eucalyptus curtisii, assembly GCA_017140595.1. NCBI lineage: Eukaryota > Viridiplantae > Streptophyta > Magnoliopsida > Myrtales > Myrtaceae > Eucalyptus > Eucalyptus curtisii. The sequence goes on along the minus strand of CM029500.1, from coordinate 4,005,328 downwards.
GTTGCATTTTAACCTCAAATTGGATAATTTGTGGAAATTCTCTTCAAGAAAAAATTAGGGGACAGAGTGTTTAACGGAAGGGATAGAATTTTGGACCTTATCCCTTGATCCAATCTTCTTAATCATGCAAACAGCTGGCCCGTCGTTGTCTCCCTTTCTCACCGCCTGTGTCTTCTTTTCAATCTTCCTTTTTACTCGAAGCACCCCATCTTTGGAGGAGCAACTTTTGCTTTCTTCATTTTCTTTGATAAAACCTGCAACTCCCTCCATTTCTCCTCATTTTGTGCTGCCTCACGTCCACACACCCGACCACTCACGGAGTCCACCGAAAGAACCCCTCCATTAACTCCTCTGGTTGACCGAGCAGCCCATCTCCGCGAAGCAAAAATCCACCGAGAAGCCAGCCTATGGAATCTTCAGTCCAGCGAAATCTTCAGCAGGATTACTCTCGATCGTTGACTGCCAGCTCAGCCATTTTAACTTCACGAGCAGTAGTTTCGGTCTCCTCTTGCCCGTGAATTTGAGCAGCCCAGTCGTGAACCCACCGAAGCCCATCGACCTCCACCGAACGAGATTTCCTTCCGTGCAGCAGTTCACCCGCAGCTACTTCTCCAGCTCAGCCGTCTTCACTGCTTCCGTGTTCAGCATCAACCGACCGAAGCAAAACCCAGCAACGACACCTGTTGTTTTCCACCGGAGTCCCAGTCCACACTGCAGCTCTTGGTGGAATTGTTGACCGAGATTTTCTCATCGGTTGTCCACGACGCCACCTGGCCCAACGTCTGTGAGCAGCTCCATCTTCGCTGCTTCGTGGGTCTTCAGCCCACACCTGCTCTTCGACCCTTTCGCTACTTTCTCGAGCAATCCAACAGCTGCAACCGTCGACGCCGCCTGCTCCATCTTCGTGCCCTCCTGTTGTCTCACGCCGCTCCATTCTTCTTTCTCCATCGAACTGCCATTTGCTGTCAAGTTCGGTCAACAAGTGGAACCTCTCCACCGGTTCGTTGACCTGCAAAGCTACCGAGCGAAGCCTCCATCGCTCCGCCTTAATTCTGCCCTCTCCACCGAAATCTCTTCCTAGCCCATGCGAGCGTTAGTCCACCGAGTCAACCGAAGAAGCCACGAGCCACCAGCAAGCCCACGCCTCTGCCAAGCGTCCCCTCTTCCTGCGTGCAGCGCCGAACGAAGCAGCTCCGTTCTTCACCGCCTCTTCTTCAGTTCGTGCGAGCAGCCCAGTCGCAAGTCCACCGAAGCAGCAAATTCTTGGCCCAGACTTCAGAAGCAGCCCAGTTCGGTTTCAACCTGCAGCCCATCTTCGGCCCAGCTAATTGCTCAGTCCATCTTCAACCCATTCAGCTCGACGCCAACGAGATTCTCCAGCAAAGTCCACGAGTGCAGCTCAGCCCACAGCCCAGCAAGCCGGTCCATCTTCAGCAGTCTTCGAGCCCATCTAGGGCCCGTGAAGCAAGTTGGCCCAAGTTTGGCCGCTGTTTTCAATCTTCGCTTTGCCAAGTGAGTTTTACTCACTAATACTTTCTTAGTTTGCTAATGATCTTAAGGGTTGATTAGATTTAATTAAGTGCGATTTGGTGGTTAGATTAGTTTTGGACAATTAAATTAGTGACTTAATGGTGCATGTTAGGTGGTTAGACCTAGTCTTTAGCAAGTAGAAATGTTCGGTTATTTATTGAATGCATCCTAGGGTTTTCCCAACCCGTTTCGGGTTCCAATTAAGCATCACGGGCCTAAATTGGATTTTTAATATTTATTTATTTAATTTTCGAAATTAATTATTTAATTATTTATTTTTCCGAAAATTCAACCGGGATGGCCGGTGACCGGAATTTCATGCTAATTGTCGTGGTGCAATCCATTTATTTATTTGAGCTTTGAATTGTGCTGAATTAAATTAAATGTGAATTTTTAAAATATGTTCCTAAATGGTTGTTTTGATTATTTTTCTAGAAAATGATTGGGTATCGATGGTCAGTATTGATAGTAAAGTGGTGATGAGAATGGCATCAAAAAAGGGCACGTGGGCTCGGTGATTTGATGCATCACTTTGGCTGACTTGGCGCCTAAGAGAAGGCACGTGGGCCCGGCATCGTAAAAAGGGCACGTGGGCTCGGTGATTTGATGCATCACTTTGGTGAACTAGTAGCTAAGAGAATGCACGTGGGCCCAGGCATCGTAAAAAGAGACACGTGGGCTCGGTGATTTGATGCATCACTTTGGTGAACTAGTGCCTAAGAGAATGCACGTGTGCTCGACAACTAGATATATTGACAACTAGATATATTGTGGGAAAAGTATAAACTGATTGATGTGTAATCGACTAGGTCGATTGACCATTGCTTTGATCTGATGTTGTAAATTGATTGATTGAATGGAAATGACCGGTGAGTAGTCTTGTTTACTTGTAATCGACTAGGTCGATTGATCGAGATGTCAATCTTTGATGTGATTGTTAGGGTGTCTATTGAACTCTGCTAATATGCGGGGGCGGAATCTGAGGCCAAGGTAAGTCCTCTGACTTATGTTGTGCATAGGCAGCCCTAAGATGTATTAGTTTACTAATTGGGTTTTAGGGGGTAGAACTTGCTGAGACGTTGTCTCATTGGTTATTGAATAACCATTTCAGGTCCCTAGATGCAGTAGACTTGGATTTTGAAGATCTCGAAAGTTCGGTGCAGTATGATGAAGGCTCCAGTTAGAGTGTGGAGGATGATGAAGATGAGGGTGGGACCTGTAGCTTTTAGAACCCCACTTCTGATTGTAGACCTTGTTTTTAAATTGGTTTAATGTGAATTAAATTAATAGTTCACCGTGTATATAAGAGTGAAGGTTTTTAAGAGCTTGAAATTTAGTCCTACTATTCTATCCCAATGTTTTATTGTCTGTGGATTATTATATGCTACCGCATGCGCATTAAAATGAAAGGGTCGGTGATACGTCCTGGGATATCGCAAATTTTTAATCGACTAAGGTGAGGGATGGGCGCATGCCCGAGGATCGGGGCGTGACATAGTTATTGTCAATCTAATGAAATTACATGTAATAATGATAAAGTCAGATTCTAAGAACCTTCAAATGTCTTGCAAAAGAACACAAAATTTGGCTTCCAACCAAAAAATGCCCCTCCCCCTTCTAGCATCCATCAATAGTAGCTGTTAGAAGTTCCACATGGCAACCAAAATGTGCTCACACCTCTCAAATTTAGGTGACATGCATTAAGGATAAACGAAAAGATGGCGTGTCACTCTTAAATTATTTAATAAAAAATATTATTATATATTAGAGATATTGTTAGATATTAGATATTAGGGATAAATTAAATAATATCCTAATATATAATTTACTCTTATAAAAAAATCTCTTATCTCCATAAATATACTCCATCACTCCCCCTCAAGTTGGAGCATTCAGCTTGTAGTTTGGCACAAATTTCTTCGAAAGTCTATGATCAAGCGCCATGTAAGTTGGACCTTACACTAAACAAGCTAGATGACAAGAACTAAAGCAATACATGCTTAGAAAGTTGACATATATGTTTCAACAACCTTGATGAAATTATGAATTACGGCAAACCAAACCGCATCAGCCCACAATGATTTGGCTACTTTGATGAAGTGTGCTTGACTCCAGATCTCATAGCAACCTGGATATTTGATGACATTAGCCATGGTACTCATGTTTGACTATCCAATGAAGGCATGCTTGACTCCGGTGCTTAGAACTACTTGGATATTTGACAAAGACTTCACTTGTCAATGTTGCTCGCAATTAGAAGAGAGTAGCACAACGATAGTAGCGTTGTTGAGTGTCAACAGGAAGACGACATAAAGGAAGAAAAAATAAAGGTTTGATTTAATTCATTCCCTCTTGGTGGCTCTAATACTATGTAAATATTCTAGGATCTTCAAAAGAGGGAGAGATAATTAGTAAAGACTACATCTTTACTCATTACTTGTCTTTACAAATTATTAGAGGAGGGCATTTATACCTAAACAATATGCATATGAAAGGAAATTAGTTATCTTAGATAATCATGAATTACTAAAATATTATTTAATGGTAGATTAAAAACTGTCCCGCAATCATTTTTGTGCCCTTCCTTTACTTGGTGATATATGACCGAAAGCATTTTCTAGTGCTTGCCTCTCTTTTCAAAAATGATTTCAAATCCCATGACTTTATCTCATAGTAAAAAAAAAAAAAAAAAAAAGTCAAATGTTTAAATAAATTTTCTTTTCTTTTCTTTTTCTTTTTTCTTTTTCTTTCCCTCCATTGGTCGTTGGGCCTCGGAGAAAACCAATTACCAACAACAGGTCTAGGCCGGTGAGGCTCAACCTCACCTGTGTCGATTGTTGACGACTAGCCAAAGAAGAAGAAGGAAAAAAAGTAAACACTAAATATTAAAATAAACTACAAAGTAAAATAACTTAAATAATATTAAAATATTGGAATGGGCAATTCCAATGTTTCATTTCTTTAGATTTAGGGATTTGCTTTCATAAATTTATGTATGAATGTTTTTGTAGATCGAAAGTGTTTTCGCTTGAGTAGTTGTTCCTCCCAAACCAAACGAGTAATACCTTATTTGTTAAACAATTACTATTTATGTTATTTTGTTCCTTGAGCAAAAAAAAAAAAAAATCCGTTTGGTGATGTCAACTAATTTGCCTATTCTCGGGAACAAATTTGTTCTTGGAAAAAAAGTTACTTCTTTGTTCCCGGGAACACCTCAAGAATCAAGTAATTTTCTTTTCTTTTGGTTATTTTCTTTTTCTTTTCCTTTTTTCTTTTTTTTCTTCTTCTTCCTCTAGCCAATCAACGGCCTCGGCCATGGCAGATGATCGGCCAAATGAGAGCCAACAACCTCATCGAGGGCTAGTGAGGCTCCCTCTAGGCTAGCAATCGGCTAGAGGAAGAAGAAAAAAAAAAGAGAAAAGAAAAATAGAAAAAAAGTAATAAAATTATTTTAAAATTTAAAGAAATTCTAAGTCACAAAAAAAAAAAAATTGATGTCTTACCAAATGCATCTCTATTTTGAGAATAAAAATTTTATGCAATTACTAAACATCTTCGAATGCTCAGAAACTTGTGCCGGGAACGGTATCATAAAAACTTATTTCTAAGCAAAAAGTATTTTTAAGAATATAATGGTTACCAAACAAGCCCTAAAAGTTCGAAAAATCAATTGTGGAAAAATGCTTTCCCCCAAACAGACACACTCTTAAATTTATTGAAAGAAATTATGCCATATCAATCTTATACATATCGGTTGTGCCAATTTAGTATTATTTGTTTTAGGATTATACTCTGAAAAATCCCAAACTGGTATACGTGTGATAAATTTACCCGAGATTAATTTTTTAATCATGAAAAACCTCAAATTAGTACACATATGACAAATATACTCCAAATGATCATAGAAATTAGCAAACTTGTACACTTATGACAAATTTGCCCTAAATTAATTTGTTTGACGGCAAAAATCCCAAAATGGTGCATTTGGGACAAATATATGCTTTGTTAAATTAGATTAATACCACAAAAAAACTACACAAATTTTACAATTGTGACGTAGGAAGAGTAAAATCTCAAATTTGTACACTAATCAACTGTCACGTGTCATCAAATTTAGCAATTTGATAGTAAAACTTAACGGAAATTAATATAGTGTAAATTTGTCATAAATGTACCACTTTGTGATAAATTTGTCAAAGATATATCAGTTTGGGGTTTTTTATTGTCAAAAAAATAGTTTAAGGTAAATTTATCACATGTGTACTTTTTGGATATTAACCCAAAAAGAAACTACAAAGACCAAAAGAAATTCCCAAGCGAAGCCCATATCAGTCCACTTTGGTCATAAACACAACAATACCCCTTAAAGCAGCAAAAAGGAGATCATTGCAAAAGAACTATTTTCAGCTAAGGCTTTGTTCATTTTGCGAAAAATAATTTCCGAATTTTCCGGCATTCGTTTCACGGAAAATGAATTGTTTAGGGAAAATATTTACCATAAAGGAAAAAAAGTCTACTAAAATAGGGAAAAATATTTTCCACTTTTCAAAAGTAGAAAAATGATGGAAAACATTTTCCTCACTTAGTCTCTCTTATCTCACATCCATAAAAACCATTGCTTCCTCCTCTCCCTTTTTCTTCTCCTTCTTTTAATTCGATTTTTTTTTTCTTTTTTCTTTCTCTTTTCTTTGTTTTCGTCTTCTTCTTTCTGTTTTTTTTTTTTTGGCAAACCCTCTTCTTCTTTCTTGGTCAGTCGCCGGCCACGGCCATGGCCAAGGACCAGCCATGAGCGAACCTCGAGCTTGCCCACCTCTAGCAAGCTTAGGCTCACCACTCGCCAGATCGGTGAGCACAAGCTTGTGGTGAGGCGCTTGCCGATAGGTCATGCTTGCCAATCTAGTGAGCCTCGGGGTCACCGAACTCAAGCCTTGCCAAATTGGCGAGTGGCGAGCCTAGGCTCACCTATGGCTAGTCGTTGGCCGTTGCCTTGGCCGGCAATCGATGTGACATCCTGATTTTCGACCCTATTTCGATTAATTGAAATTGGCTTTTCATTGATGCTCCTATAGTCCTTTTCTCTAAGCTGATCACTCACGAGATAACTAATCTATCTGGTGAAGCCGTTAAGGGATATAAACACGACAGACTTGAGAATTCAACCAGAAATCAACTGTTTGACCGTGCTAATCGGCAAGAGTCAATATGACACCATTATAATCAATTAGAGACTGGAGATTGGTCAATTCTATGGAATGACGTAATTAAATTATGGGTGATTTCACATGATTGCAAAATTCGCATCGAACGGCACTGACCTCATTTTCTATCGATTCTGTACCCTGTGCCTGTAATTGAAACCTTAAGATTTTTATGACAACCAAGAGTCGTTGATGAGTCAAAGATGCACAAACGTGGATCGAGAATTATCCACCACAGGTTAAACGCGATAAAATCCCTAAAAACTACCTGATAGATTAGGTCACGCTAAAATCGCATTTGATTGAAATTAACCACGAAATCAAACCCGGTTTCGGGAATCGAAAGTTTGATCGTGTCACAATTTATTTTTAGGACATCGACGCATCTTTTGAAGAATTTTTGGGGAGCCTGGAATTTTAACGGAAAATCGAGTTTGGACAATTTGGAAAAATAAAAGAAATTTAGATGGGAGAGGAATTTGGCTATTTTGCTATCCAAAATTAGTTAATTGTGGAAATTATATGCAAGAAAGTAATTGGGGATCAAGAAGATTAGCATGAAGACTTTGGGGACCAACAAATGATGAATTAAGATATTTTTGCTGACCTTCCGACCTTCTTCCCCCTTCAGCTTCTCGCGCACGCCAAACCAGCCGATCCCTCCTTCGCTACTTCTGCATCCTTTTCATTTCCCTCCTTCCCCTTCTCTACCAGTTGACCGAACAGCCCTCTGCCATTTTCTCCTTCTACGTTTCTTCCTTGCAACTGCCATAAAACTCGACCGCACCATCTCTACCTAAGGGTGTGCATGGTTCGGGCAGGCGGTTCCCAACCTAAAACCAGGAACCGCATGCTAAGGACTGATTCCGAAAAATTGGAACCGGATCCACCCGTTAGTTGCATGCATCCATCCAAGAACTGGACCGCCGGTGTGGTCCGGTTCTCGGGTGGATCCATGGAACCGGTCTCGAAGATCTTGTGGTGGATCTTGTTGGGCAAATCCTTCCACACGAATTTGTTGCTAACTTGCTGTCGAGGGCGACGGTGCCGGAAAATCAACACTGGAAGGCTGAATAGAGAGATAGCGAAAGGGACGGACGGACGGACCGTCCATGGAACTGAGAACCGGACCGGTTCCCTCTAGAACAACCAGTTTCGGGCAGTTTCCGTCCGGTTCCGGGCGGGTCCCGGTTATTTTGCACACCCCTAGTCGAGATGGTGACGCCGTAACGCTTGGAGTGCAATGTCAACGTCATGAAGCTAGAGTATTCTCCTTATTTCAAAGACAAACCAGGAGGAAGTTATATGCGACCGCGGATAAAACAATGAAGGATATTTTGAAAAGTTAACTACAAAAAGGCTGTCTTTAATCAAAGAAAGTGCAAAACTAGCACCACCATTTCTGTAATTTTCATAAACATATTAAGTTTCCTTTTTAAATTCATTTTTTCGGCTTATAACTTACAAGTGGGCCCAACACCTTGGTACTAATACATAATATTTATATGCCTTCTATGATTAGGAGAAAAACTTATATCAATTATTGATATCTAAAACTCTTTAGCTCACTAAAGATTAATATTAAAATTATATATAATTTTAAAAAAGTCGGTCCGATCCGGGTGGGCCGATGGATGAATCCGTGGACCGGTTCCCTCAAGAACCACCGGTTTCGGGCGGTTCCGGTCTGGTTCCGGGCGATCCGGGCGAGTCCCGGTTCTTTTGCACACCTCTATCTCTACCCCCACCGCAACCCTATGTTGCCGCAGCTCCTTCCTTTTTCCTTGTTACTGCCAGCAGTCACGCCCACCAGAATTCCCACAGCTCACTCTCACGCCTGTAACCGTGAGCTCCCACCTCCTCCATTCCCTCGATTGCACTACCACACGTCCACTTTCCCCCTTGCATCTCCACCATCCCACGTATAGAAGTCAGCCCCGCCAATTTTATTCAGCTGGTCAATTGACCGCCAGCCCTCATGCTAGCGACACCACTTGCCACTGATTCTGCCGCACGTCCCCATCCCTAACGAAGCCAACCCAGCTTTCCCCTTGGCTGTTGCCACGCCACCGAAGTCAGCCCAGCCGCGTCCCCACCAAGCTGCCACCATCCGGTGAGCCCTCAAGCCAAGCCGCAACCAACAACCCCTTCATGACAGTTCGAAAGTCGGCTCTAGCTGTGAGCTTTGTGAGCCTTTTCATCCCTCTCCAGACTTCTTTTGGTGTCGTCGTAGACCCGACTTGTGGTCGTCGTCGCACCGCCGTTGCCATGAACTGGTTTTCGTGCTAAACCTGGTGAGCTTACTTCCTAATATCTATTAGGATGCTAATTACACTTAAAGGTGGATTAGTTGCTAATTAGTGGATTAATTAGGTTAATTAGGGATTAGGGTATTTAGTTCGTGTAGCTAAGTTAGTTAGAATGGATTACTTAGAGTAAGTATTTAGTTAGGTGGTTTAGTTAGCTTAATTAGTTAATGTATTTAGTTAGTTAAATTACATTAGTTAGCTTAAGTAGATTAGTTAGATTAGCTTATGTTAATTTTATTAAGTGCTTCAATTTAATTTTTTTGTCATTTATTTAATTATTTATTAATTAGTGGAAAATATAGCGGGATAGCCGGTTGTCAAAATTTCGTCTTGATTGTCGTGGTAGTGTTGGTTTGTGCAATTGATTGATAATATATGTAATTGAGTGCTAAATGATAATTTTTGAATTATTATTTTAGAAAGGTGGATTTTTTGTATTTGATTAGAAAAATACGAGGTGTCGGTCTTTTACGCCTAAAAGGTTTTGAAGTACTATATTAAATCGTGGGATTTTTAAAAGAGAGGATATCACATTTTATGGTTCAATCTGATCGTGTGTCCACACACAATTATTTTACCGAGTGTTTTTAATATGAAGAAAATAGACCAAGCACATTATTTGAAATTGAGACATTTGAGTGCAAAACACGATATCCTTGGCCGAAATTAGATGTGCGTGTGATCGCTATGAGAACCCGTCACCCGATAAAGCTTGGGTGGGCAATGCTCCTATATGGAATGCCCCACTTCAACGGATGCTGGATCGCGGTAGAGGCTAGACCGATACTCCTTCAGGAATGCCATTTAAATGTAGATGTTACTGTGCTTAATGGGGCGAGATGACTCCTGGTTATGCCAGAGGACTGCCGACTTTTGAGTTGGATATGGCCGTTGGGTCGTAATTAACTAGAACGCTTCAATTAGTGAAATTGTCTTGCCTGATTATGGGACAAAATTGTATGACATGAAATGGGACATGTCATAATGATGATTTCTCCACAAAACTCGTGCTTAGAAAAATGTTTACGTCAAGCCTTGTGCATAATAATGCATGTCTGAAAGGCTGATACAAACTGGACACTGTAATTCCAACAATATTTCTTCAAAGGTACTTCCTTCTATAAAACTCTATACAAGATCAATTCACAAACTATCTCAACAGCCAGGTGCTTCATGCAAGCAAGCAACAGCAGATGGGGTCTTGCCTTGGCGCCTACAGTAAGCGGTAACAATGAATCATCTTAAGTGATAAGGGAAAATCTCAATATAAGACTCATTTCAAATGGAACTGTTAGACAGGCACTTAAACTTCCTTTCTATCAAATTGAGGTACCATATTAATTTAGTAGGCAATATAGAGCATCAAAATTCAAGAATAACCTTTGTCATTCCAAGAATAAATCCACGTTCAGTTAAAGCATCCATTTCATTGAAGCCCTCAAGCATTTCCACTTGTTGCTGATATTACTCAGCCACATTATCCTTAGGACCTAAGTCATAAAAAGTAACCGAATTTCAAAATCCATCGTTTTGTGCATGCAAAGAGCACCGGAGGACGGGTGTATAGATTTATTGAGTTCAAAAATATGTACAACAAACTTGAAATCCATATTCCAGTAAGCACCAAACCTTTGTCTTGAAAAATCAGAAGCATTAACCCTCATTCCTTATCGAATAACTAATACTTTTTAAATGCTATGTAAATGCAAATACCGACCTGTGGTTGTTAGTGCACAAACATGAAATGCACACAAACAAGTGTGCTTCTCCTAAGTACACACCATCATACACAGAAGCAATTTTGCAAGTTCCAAATAATAGGATGATGAAAACAAGAGACGTGCTTGTACACGGGCTAGTACCCAAGGGCATGTGATAAGGCAAGCACTCGTCAGTTTGCAACAAATGTTTTCATGGTCACTCAGAGATTCGCATCACTAATGATGTTATATACGCACCCAATGCCAATAATGATAATTCGTCTTGAAAGAAGCTCTTGTTTTCTGAATAGTTCCCTTTCCTGCTTAGGTATGAGTTTATCTTCTCAATAGCTATAAGCAAATCTTGTAGAGTCTTGCAAATGGGTTAGGACTAAAACTTGATCTCTTGTGAGAAAATTATGGTGAGAAAAGACACAGAACCTTACAGTGGGAAGATGATTTCACACATCAAGTAACATATGCTAGCTTGCCAATGTTCTAATGCTATGAAACCATTTAATCAACTTTATACAGTTCAAATCAAACGAAGCACAGAAGAGAGGCGAATTAAATGTCCGGTTCGACTGTTCAAAAACTGAAAAGAAGAGCCCGACACCAAAGAACACCAACCGTACCCATGGAAAACATTCGTGCTATTGAACATAGCAACGAAGACAAGGGAAGAAAAGAAAGTCCCAAATGCACCTTGAATGACGGAGTTCAACTAGTCAACAACCTCCCCTTAGGGCTTGAGTCGCGAGAGCAACACATAGTCACCGAGCCTAATCGCTGACCAACTTCGCAACGCACAGTGGTAGGACATGTGCCTTAAGCTCCGCTCCCGCCCTACCATGGCCAGATCTCTGCCCCCCTCCCTCTGCTTCAGGAAGAAACGGCCCTCCCTCCTCCTCCAATCGGTTGATGAAGCACAGTTGTTATGGCCTTAATGTGCTTCGTTGGCGATGGCGGGGAACAGTTGCTCGACAAATGATGGAGCAACAACGAGCACGGAGAGAGAAACGAGTGAGCGCTGAAGCAGAGGCACATGCTTCGTCGACGATGGCAGGGAAACAGCCACTCCATGAACAACGGAGCAGCAACGAGCGCGGTGAGAGGAGAGTAAGCACCAAAGAAGGGGCACCTCCTTCGTCGGCTCGGGCTCGGAATGGCCACTTCACGAATGCCGGAACGAACGTCGAAGCAGCAACAAGCACGGAGAGAGAAGCGAGCGAGCGCCAGAGCAGGGGTAGCCGTAATGTGGTTCATTGGCAGTGGCGGGGATACGACTACTTAACACATGGCGGAGCAGTAACAAGAGCGGAGAGAGAGAATTTGGGATTCAAAATTTCAAACCCTTCGTGAGGAGAAAGAAATGGGGTTGGCAACTATTGGAGAGGAACGAAAATCGCTTGCTTCCCTTTCCTTCTTCCATGCCATAATAAATGCATTGCAGAGGAGGCGTGCGGGCTAGGAGGAGAGAAAGTGTGTGCAGGCTAGGAGAGGGAAAAGAAGGCTAGGGATCAGAGGAAGGGAGAGAGAGAGAGAGAGAGAGAGAGAAGGCAAAAGAATCACGTGGGCCCACGCCGCCACGTGGCCCTACGTGAGTGGTCGGAGACCACGCTGACATAGTGCTCCCGGACCACCAAATATTTTCTCCACACACGACAACACACCATTCTTTGCGCATAGAAATATTAATTTCCTCTTTCTTTTTAAAAATTTCCCTTGATAATAGGCCTGCACATATTAATGGCCACACTAGACCTACACTAGACCTATGTGGAGAGTTATTTCACTTTCTCTCTCCTCCTTTTTCTTCTTATGAAGGAGGAAGATGACGCTCTCTCCCTTCCTCTCATGAATTCAAAATTTTAGTTCCCTTGTCTTCACTCCTTCCGGTGCTTGCTCCCTCTCTGCTCTCGCTCTCGTTCGGCACTCATTGCTCTTTGCTCCGGCGCTTGTGTTCAGTGGGTCTTGCTTTTTCATGCTCTGCTCTAGCGCTTGCTTGGCTTGTTTGCTTTCTGCTCTGACACTCCCCCGAGGCTCGTTGGGTCTCTGCTGCTCGCTTAGAGTTGGAGCTCACCTTGGTTAGCTCAAGGTCGTAGATGTCATAGCCAAGGAAATTGGCCATGGCGGCAATATTTGCTTGATTTCTCCGTCCCGGGCTGGCAGTAGAGTAGGTAGCCCCGCTTCCAGGCCCGCCTGTCTGCTGATAGAAGTCCTTTCCGGCCGTGAAGTCGCGGAGGTTCTCCATGATGTCCCTCTTCCTCTATGGGTCCATGGCCAATGTGTCAAAGGTGCTCGGGTGCTTGAACGGCACCGATTTCCAGCCGCCGCACGAATTAGTGTTAAGGAGGCGTTCTTGGTTCTTTCATCGGATGTCGTTGGCCTTGTCCACGATGTAGTCCAGGTAGGGACAAGGATGAGCTCATTGTTACACTTCCTAATCCGGAGCGTGAAGCCACACTTCTTGTCGAGGAGGGACCCCCACGAGGAACGCTGGGACCGCCACCGCCTCACCACATGCTCCCACTAGACGGCAACGCCATCAAAGATGTCGATGATGCAGTCATTGTTTGAGTGGCCGCAGGTGGTGAGCTGGAGTTGCGAGCGCGACCGAGGGAGAGGCAGCTACAGGAGGCGGAGACGAAGGAGCTTAATAGAGTTGGACGGTTTTGACGCAGTTGTTCTCGTTGATTTCAAAGTAGCAGTAGAAGAGTCAAAGCCGAAGGCCCGTTTTAGGAATCTGAGGGTGGTGAAGCAACTGGCAGAAGTCGAGGGTGCCCAGCAGCCTGGTTCTCCAGATTCTTCATTAGATATTGAGGATTTATTTTTTAGTCATAGCCATCCATTTTCTTTGTCAATTTCATCGAGACTTGTTTGTGTTTTGCAGGTTTCGTGCCTACTATCGAGGAACTTATAGTAATCTTAATATTTTACCGGCTGTTCTTGTGGTTGAGTTAATTGGGGGGCTAATACTGTCCTGACACTATTCAATCCAAGCGAGACTAGTGCCTTCTTTTTATTTTTTTTGGGAAAATGATAAGCTGACTGCACCGTCATGACAGTGCATTCTGAATTGCACCATGTATTGTGTCAAGGCCACCGGATGACTAGCTTGTCCGGTCTACTAAAATATCAACAAGGATACCCTTCATTGAAAAAGATATTGGGAACTTGAGGCCCCACATCTTGACTTTTCTCATGCTTCTCTCTCTCTCTCTCTCAATGGTAATGAAAAGAATAAATGAACGTAAGAACATATACTTCACCTTCCCTCTGAAGTGAAGTGAAAAAAGACGACGAGCCATTTGTCGATTCTCTCGTCGAGCTTTATACTTGCCAGAACATTCACCGTGAACCTCTCTTCATCGTTGTTGCACACGTCCGAGTCAAGAGCCGGCTAGCGATCACGATCCTGTACCAACACAAGCCCTTCGACCACTGTACTACTTTGCTCACGAGGAGAGGGCAACCGTCGAGGTTGAAGTTAGAGGGAGAATAGCAAGTGATGATTATGGGGTTGTGGGTAGGAGAGACGGCAGGTGAGAACCTATGCTCAAAATCTTGAGTTGCGAGAAGGCAAGGTGCTCTGATGGGAGAGAGAGAGAGAGAGGGAGGGCCCTTGGGGATGCGGCAGCCTTGCTCAATGATTCCATACTTGCTCAATATCTCGTATTTTGTCTCTTCCGGTTGTCAATTGCATCTCCATTTAGTGTGTGGTCAAAATGGCACCGTTATTCCCAAGAAATAATGGTACCGTCACCTCAGTAGAATCCTTTTTTTATTTTTTATTTTTATCTTGTACTAGATTTAGTTCATCAATGATGAAATTAAGTTTTGTTTGCTCCATTACTGCCATCCAGTGGAATCTTTTGATTTTAAGGAGTATAAAATCCAGACGAGAATTTCGCTTGAATTGTTTTTGGCAAGAACGGAATTGTCAATCAAAGCAAAATCAGATTTTTGTTTTTGGCTTTGATTTAAAAAAAAAATTAATTGCAACTGTTAATTATTATTAGGAATTGGTAAAAAGGAGCGAAAAATGCGAAACCAAAACATGGAGCTCTAAAAGCAAAGGCAAAGCCAATTGGAACAAGCAAAACAAGGACGCGATTCTCTTGCAGTTTCAATCCCGACCAAAAAAACATCCCTAAAGCAATCAAACAAGACTTGAAAGTCCCAGAAAATAAAGTAAGACACTTTCCAAATCAACCTCAGCCCACAAGATCTGCCTTGTTAAAATTGCAAAACCCAACCTGCAAATTCATGATAATTGAACATTCTTCGAGTTCGCATAAAAAATTTCTAAAATCTGAATTTCCGATGAGAAGAAATTCAGAGAGCGAGTGAGCACCAGAGCAAAGAGCGAGCGAGCTGAGCAAGCACCAGAGTAGAAAGCGAAAAAGAGAGACCCGCTGAGCGCCGAGGGATCTCCGGAGCAAAACGAGCCGAGCAAACGCTGAAGCAGAGAGCGAAGAAGTGATGCCCAATGAGCACTGAGCGAGAGCCGAAGTAGAGAGGGAGCGAGCATTGAAGAGAATGAAGACGAGGGAACTAAAATTTTGAATTCACGAGAGGAAGGAGAGAAAAAAAAACGTCATTCTTCCTCCTTGAAAATGAGAAAAAGGAGGAGAGAGAAAGTGAAATAAGAGTCTATTTGGTAACATTCCTGTTTTGAGAAATAATATCTTTTAGAAATAATATTTTTTTCTGTTTTTATTTCCTTGAACAATTTATAAATAAAAGAATATGTTTGATAACTATATACAATTTATATTCTCGAATTGAAAAAGAACATAAATGCATTTGTTACACCCCAATGGCGGCGGCGGGAGGTCGTGGTCGGAAGCCGAGGGTCGGTCAGTGGTAGAGCAAGTAGCAAGGAAGAAGAAAGGAAAAGAAAGAAAAGAAAAAAAAAAGACTTAAATTTAGAAATTGTTTAGGGAAATAAAAATCTACTTTTTTCTATTTCTTATTTTTATTCTAAATCTATTCTCTAGACACTTTTTTTTTTCCTAGGAATAAAAAAATTAATTAACGTTATTAAACAGATTTCTATTTTTTATATTCCGTGAAGTAAAGAACATAAAAATAAAGAAATAGAAGTGTTGTCAAACGGAGCCTAACTCTCCACAACAGGTCTAGTGTAGCCATTAATGTAAGGAGGAAATTACTATTTTCTATGTGCAAAGAGCGGTGGGGATCACTAGCTGACGTGGAGCCTCCTGATTGGCTAGGGCATACATGTTGTGGCCGACCAACCTAATATTTTCTCCCCTCCAATAGTGTTAAAGTAGGCTTCCTTACTTTGGGTGTGGAAAAGAACCAACAACAACCCGGACCGCTCAAAATCGGACCGAACGGACTAAAACCTGCAGTTTCCAAGGGGACCAGTCCAATTTTTAGTTCCAATTAATTAGAATTGGTGGGTACCAGTCCGGTTCTCAGTTATAGGTGTGGGCCCGCTCACTCGACTGAACTGGTAATATAAATATATATTTAATTTTAATAAAAAATTATGACAAAAAATTTAAGAAAAATGAAAACCCTATAAATCCTATTCTAAAGTTCAATACCCATTAACCGAGTGCTTGTATTGTCTCACTCTCATCTTGTACGAGTTGTTTCTCTCTCTCTCACTCACAGCCTTGACTCTCAACTCAACGCCCATCGACTTACGACGTCAACTCTCAATTTGATCCGAGTCCAATCTTTCTATGAATCTTGCAATTAAGAATAGGAAATTTCTTTTTTTTTTTTGCTTTACTTTGATTTGTCGGAAAATGTTGCAATGAGTGAATGAAGTTTCATGGACCCACCCCAATCCAATTCTTGGGTGGATCGATAGAACCAATAAGTGGTTCCCGGTTCCAATTTTCCGAAACCAGTCCTTAATGGATTGTTCTTGATTCCAAGGTGGGAACCGCCCACCCGGACCATGCTCAACCCCCTTTCTCGACACACACTCTCTCTCCCTTTGCCTCTTTGCTTCCTCATCTCTTTTTCTTCGCTTCCTCCACTGCTAAGCAAATCATCTCTATCCAACAATGGTTATTACGCCTCTTTTCTTTGCACTTAACCTCTCTTCTTCAACCCTCACTTCGGCCATCACCGAATCCCTCGCTCTTCTCGTTCTCTCCCAAGACCCCTCCTCTCTTGCAGCCCACCCACCATGGCCCTAGCTTCCATGCCTCCGGTTCCAAAACCGCAAGCCCAACAACCTCTGACTCGGCCAGGATCGTCCGGAAGGTTTTCTTCTTCCTACACCGTTTTGATCCAGCCGAGGGTCACACCCAGATTAAGGAAGTGGAGTTCATGAAGAGCTGTGGGAGGGCCAAGAACTGTCCCAAAATGTGAGGCCCAATTTTGCGATTCTGGGTCCGTCTTAAGTTGGGCAAGTCTTCCCATATCAATGCTCTGGTTCGAAAGAAGGAAGTTGCAGTTACATCCAAGAAACCAGGTCCTTTTTCTTTCTTATGGTTTTACTTTGGTCGCCAGGGATGAGCTGATTGATTGATGTATTTTGTAGGCAAGACTTGGCTCATAAATCACTTGGCGGTGAACAAGAGTTGGTATATTGTGGATCCGTCGGGTTATGGGGGAGCTTTTGGCTTGCTTAAATATCTCATGCTATGTGACAACTCATAAATGCATAAAAAGAAAAAATCGCAAAATGTGAGGTAATATGTAAGTTTTATTTCTTGGAATGCTGCAACTAATTGAGTGAGGTAAGTCGATTCAAAGTTGTTAGAGTGGAAAACTGGATAATCGTTGGATCACTACTTGTTAACAAGCTTGCAAAACTTGATTAATTGCACTTAAATGGTTTAAGCATTTTTTACCAATCACTTTGGATATGCCAAGGTAGTAATTCTTCTGGCTAAGATGTAGAGATTGGATATGTCATAATATCCATATTCCAAACATTTTAATGATTTATCAATTTAGTCCTAAATCTTTGGAAAAATTCCAAAAAATGGCTTGAAATGCTCTCAATTTCTCAAATAATGGCATAAAGTAAATCATATCTCAACAAAGAACTTAAAATGCTCTCATTTTCTCAAATAATGGCTTGAAGTTGCCATATTAATCTAAAAGAATGACCTAACCTCATCGGCTGATCAAGGGCATTTCCTTCCTTTTGCTTTCTTTATTTTCTTTCTTTTTTTCTTTTTTTTTCTCTTTTTTGGCATAAAAAGACAAACTAAGAAAATAAAAATAAAGACTAACAAAAAAAAACACACACACAAAAAAAATTAAAAAAAAAAAAAACTTAGGAGGAGGTCCAGTCGCCTGTGGCCGCCACCCCATCGTTGGTGGGGCATTGGCCATGGCTAGCGGGATCGCTGGTGACTGGGCAAGGTGGACAACTCTTACCCAGACTTGGGGAAGGGTGGCAACCCTCTTTTGAATCTAGCGAGGACCAAGCTCTCACTTTTGGTCAGCGACCCCGTCAGCCATGTTCGATGCCCCACTAGCGATAGGGTAGCAGTCACAAGTGAGGGAGGGCTAGTTGCCAACCCTCCGCCTAAGATTTTTTTTTTTTTTTTTTTTTTTTTTTTTTTTAAGTTTTAGCCTTTTTTTTTTTTTTAGTTTGTCTTTTTTTGAACAAAAAGACAAGAAAAAAAGAAAGAAAATTAAAAAAAAAAAAAGGATGGAAATGCCCTTGATCGGCCAAAAAGTTCAAGTCATCCTTTGATATTGACATGGCCACTTCAAGTCATTATTTAAAACAATGTCCATTTTAGGCTCTTATTTAATAAAATGAGGGCACTTTATGTCTTTATTTAAGGTAAGGTTCACTTCAAACCCTTATTTGAAAAATCAATGATATTTAGGGCCTTTATTTGGAATTTTTTTAAAACCTTTTGACAATATTTCAACTAAGCTGTAGAGATTAGATATATAACATTCACATCATAATCTCCATGTCCTATTCCCATCATAATATTCATGTCCTAAACATTTTGACGGTTTGAAAATGTAGACATTTTGGTTAAATATCCACATAATAGTTTTAGAATTAAATTGACAAATC
Source organism: Eucalyptus curtisii (assembly GCA_017140595.1). Classification (NCBI taxonomy): domain Eukaryota; kingdom Viridiplantae; phylum Streptophyta; class Magnoliopsida; order Myrtales; family Myrtaceae; genus Eucalyptus; species Eucalyptus curtisii. The sequence continues at coordinate 3,986,550 of CM029500.1, read as the reverse complement.
TTCAAAATGTTTTACTAAACTGACACAATTGAAAGATTTATAACTGAATTGGTACAATTGAAAAATTTATGATTGAATTGACCACCTTACAATAAATTTAGGATTTTTTGGACAATTAAACCAAAAACAAAATTAAAGACAAAAGATGTAATGAGTCAAAGGCACTTTTCAGGAAACTTTCTACAAGATATGATGTCTTCCATAAGAATGCAATAACGTACTTCTTTTTTTATCTGTACAATGATGCACTCCAAAGTGTTCATTTTTCTGAATTCAAACGCAAAGAACGATATGGAAAGATAGTATAATCGTTAGAGAAGAAGAAAATACTCGGTCCAATCTAATTCATCGACAGTTCAACCTTCCGAAATAGCCTCGCACTGTTCTGGACGTTGGAGAATCTTTGGGACACCGTTTCAATGAAACTCGATGGTAGAAATAAAAAATTTATGCGCAGCCACCGTTTCAAATTCCATTGAACCAGCGTTGGTCGAAGTCAAACGAATTTTCATTTTCTTCTATATAGTCCTTTTCTTTTCAATTTTTCTCCAATACAAAAAGCTAAATGTTCAACATAAAATAAAATTCGATCATCACGAATATTGTTTATTATTTGTGATTACATAATCAGCCACCACACAAAGCACGGAATAGCATGTGCTTCTCTGCTGAAGCCCAACAATAGACTTCATGTAAAACAGTTTCGACATCTTAGAGCTCACGGAGCCACCCTAAAATACTAAGAAAGACACATAAGATCAAAGGGTCTCTCCACAAGCAAGACCGTTGGTCAATAATGCATGCCTAATCGAGGGGCACGGGTTTGTATATAGCCGACGCAAGATAGTTCTTGGTATCATTACTGGGTTGGCCGAATCCGTCTCCACATCCGTAAAAAGTATGACAAATCCGTGCCGTGTTTACACAGGCACCAAGAAAAGGCCCTAATCCGGGAATTCGGTAGTCTTCAAACACGGCTCTATTCATCCACTTCCAGGCCTCACGCACCATATGCATGATGTGTTCACGAGCAGCCTCTTCCGATGCGCCGGTTTCATTCATGTAGCATTCCATTGCCTTCAAGTTGTCTCCTCGTGCCAATTCATGCTAAGCATGGACAATTATTGTTGGGTTATAACCATAAGTCCAAATACTCTTCCCACTTTCGTATCGAAGAAATAAAAAAGATGTACTCTTTTTTTCTTATGAGCCACTATTTGCAAGGAGAAGAACAATATAAAAGTAAGTTACCGATGATGTACTGAGATCATTGATGAGTCGAAGCATCTTGCTAGAACAACGCATGACGCTTGGGATTTTCGACACGTAATCAAGTCCCTCTTCCGTCAATTTATCCGTGGTTAGGAAGTAACTGGGCAACATCAAAACCACCCCTCCGGATGAATTCGTCGCAACGTCAATGTATTCCTTCAGGGTCGGTTTAATGCCCTTGCTGCGCCAATGGACCTCCTTCAGGTACGCCTTGCATTCTTCGGCCCACTATAGGATTGAAATTCGGAAAAGTGTGTCAATGACCAAGTCAAGGGACTTCTTTTCTCATACTTTTTCAGACTCTCAAACGTTCAAAGAGAAGTCTTAACGAAAGTTAGAAGTAGAAAAATGAATTGACTGACATGGACTAGAAATTATCAGGTGAAAGATTTAGCAAGTCAAAATTACCACTTTCCGCAGGTAAGGGATGGGGTTGATTCCTCGCTCTCTCATCGTCCAATACCCAATTTGGTTGGTCGTGTTGTACATGGCCATGAAACTATCCCTTATTATTGGAGGAAGTCTATCAATGTCTGTGATGTCCCACCTTGATAAGTTATCACAATTTCAGCAATTTTACAAAATTTACCGTCATTCAATACACTTCTTAGTAACAATAAGGAAAATTAATGCCAACCATTACTTTATTAGCCCAAACCACCAACATAAACCATGAAATGTCCAAAACGCATTGAAGAATTTATTTCATAATATATAATTTTTAATATTTATTTTCCATTGCACTCATAGACTAATTAATTAGGTCTTTTTTCTTGGTAGTCATAGATACAAGGGAAAATGATGACGGTGGTGATACTAGGCAAACCTGACAATGAAATCTGTTAAGAGCTCAAGTTCTTCTGGCGTCCCATATATATCATAAACATCATCAATAAGTACCACCATACTAGCAAGCTTCCCATTCATTTCTCTGTAAGCTGTATGTTGAGGTTCGAAAACCATACTATTGCTCCAAAAATAGCTTTCCACTATCCTATCCCTACAAAAGGTCATCTTGTTCGCCCCAAGTTCAACCCACCACCTGAAAAAATTGTCATATGATGATTAAGCCGATCAAAATGTGCTCCCACGTTGCCAGATTGATTGTGTACCTTGCCAGATTGCTGACTTCCTTCCTGTAGACTGACTGCACTAAATTGAAGTCTAATTCAGCCAATCGTAGCAAAGAGGGGATCATGTCTTGCTGTTTCTTGTACATGTCAATGAACCACCGAGCCTCCAACCTGTTTAGCCTCCAGTGGATTGGCATATCTAATGCATGACTCACGTGGCTCGCTAAATTAGTGGGAATTTCATTGAGGTTTAGATCCTTCAGCTGCTTAGAAGCAAAGGTCCAAGCTTCATCGAGTATGGTTTCACCTTCCAATCCATGAAAAGAAGATTCATAAAGACCAAGAAGCCCCTTCACATCTTCATTGAGCGATTCATTGAATGTGCCCGTCTTGCTCATAAATCTTTGAAACACATCTATATGTCCAACAAAAGGAATGGAAGGGTAAATTTTGATGCATCGACATGATTTACAAAAGTTTTATAGTTGACGAGTACCTTGCGGTATGTTGTATCCATGTTGTCTGAGTAGCCGAAATCGAAGGGAAACGACATCAAGATTGTCCGAAAGTTGAGCATCTTCGTTGTTGTTGTAGATGGAATTTAGAGCGTTCTTGATCTCCATCTCGAATTGGTATCCCAGTCCTAATCTTTGAACCGCGTCAATGAACTTGAGCTTGGCCACTTGATTCATCTCCCCGTCGAATAGACCCTTGACTTCTTTCTTCAACCTTTGGACTTCCTCCGAGCATTTATCCTCCTAGCACATGAAAAACTCTGAAAAATGAGATCTTAATCGAAGTCAATGCACAAGCACTGTTGAGTTCTTGCCTTTTTGTTGAGAATATGCAATTTTGACCAGGTTTATTGATATCTCCTATAGAATATAGTTGCGGCTGGCCGTACATTTGATACTTTGGCAATGGATGAAGGTGCAAATTGATTTTACATATATCGAATGTCATATATAAATCGTATACAGAAGTACACAAGATGTATACATCCATAAACCAGATTCAAAGTACAGTTTCTCCTTTGTTTCCATGTCGTTTTGGGATTTATGGACTCGTCCCACCAAAGTAAATAGAAAATAGGGAAATAGTGCACCTCGGTCACTAAATTTATGTTTTTTTCTTTTTTTCTGTCGTCGGCGTGGTAAATTAAATTTGAGCACGGCAAAGTGAAGCCGAGGTATTAATCGATGACAAACAAAAGTATAATTCTCAAATAATCAGTGCCATCATGGAATAAATTGATACCGAAATTGTCAGAACCATAGACCAGAAAAATTGTTGGGAAATTTTTCCAAGTTTGAGGACCAATTGTGAATATTACCCATAGTACTTAAGCTAGGCTGGGTTTTGTGCCGAAAAAAAAAATGAAAATTCGTTACCGGGTAATTAACGCTGAGTGACTGCAAAAAGTCATAGTCCCAAAGGCTAGGTTGCCAATTCGCTGAATGTCTCCCGATCTCTTGAACTTCAATCTTCGAAGCACATGTTACGAATTGAGCACCGGAGGCGGTGGAGGAGGTGGCGGCGGAGGAGGAGGAGCGGAGGTGCCTAAAGAATAAGAGAGAGGGCTGGTTATGGTGAATTGAGGAGGGGAGGAAGCTTGTTGACAATGCCGGAAGAGCCATTGCGAATTCTGTTGCGAGTCACTTAGTATGCCAACTATCCTTTATATAGGGGTTGGTCTGGAGCCCCCCTCACGGCGACAATTTGTAGCTGCTTTTAGAGCAGATTTTTTCCTATTTACTCGAGCCATTCTCTAAGCATTGTAATTTATGCACTTTTTTTTAATTTCTTTTCCAAACCGGCTCTTCTCGACACATCATGATTAATTTTGATGAATAAGAACGAGGTGCTTTGGAATTAGAGGTGTCAGAATGAATCATAGACCCATTTTTGACTCATATTATTACAATTAGGTTGTACATGGGTTGTTAAAACATTTAAAAGGTAAGGTGAAAATGAACTTAAAAATTTAAAATTCAATCAAATTGGGTCTTAATGAAAATTTAGGTTGCGTTTGGTAACCATTTTGTTCTCATCAACAATTACTACTAAGAAATTATTCTTTTTTATTTTATTCTATTGATTAGTTTCTAAGCATTTGAAGGCATTTGGTAACTACTCAAAATTCCTATTTCCGAAATAGAAATGTGTTTGTTATGAACCTTAAATTTTTTGCAACTTAGAATTTCTTTTAATTTTGTAATACTTTTTTAATATTTTCCTCTTTTAAATTTTTAATAAATTTATTATTTAATCTTATTTTTAAAAAAATATATTTTATTATAAATTTTTAATTTTTTATATTATTTTATCATATTTTTAATATGATTTTATTAGTAATTTTATTAAATTTTTTATATAATTTTATGTTATAATTCCATTATATTTTTTAAAATTTCTCTTAATTTTTTAATAATTTCATTATATAATATTATTATATTTTTAATATTATTTTATTATATTTTTAAAAATTTCATTGTAGAATTTTATCATATTTTTAATATTATTTTATTATGTAACTTTAATATATTTTTAATATAATTTATATGATACTTTTATTATATTTTAAATTTTCTTTTAATTTTTAGGGTTCTACATTGAAAAATTCAAAACTAATACACTTATGACAAATTTACCAAAAACTAATTTTTTAACCACGAAAAACCCTAATCTCGTACACCCATGACAAATTTATCCCAAGTGACTACAAATAACTATATTTATGACAAATTTATCTAAAACTAATTTGTTCGACCGCCATAAACCCAAACTGGTACATTTGTGACAAATATACCCTATATTAAATTTAGATTAATAACATGAAAAATCACAACAATGATATAATTGTGACAAATAGATAGTAAAATTACAAGCTAGTACATTAGTCCACTTTCACGTGTCATTCAACTTAATAATTTAATAATAAAATTTAACGAAAGCTAAAATAAGGTAAATTTATCGTGAGTGTATCAGTTTAGGGTAAATGTGTCTAAAGTGTACTAATTTGAAGTTTTTGATAAGCAAAAAAATTAATTTGGGGTAATTTTCACAAGTATATCAGTTTTGGATTTTTAGCGTATTAACCCTAATTTTATTATATTTTTATAATAATTTTATTATATTTTTATAATTTTTATTATATCGGCTAGAGGAAAAAGGAAAGGAAAGAAAAGTAAAAGAAGAAAAGAGAAGAAAAAAAACAAGAAAGAGAGAAAAGAACATGATTTGGCTTGATTTCGGAGTTGTTCCGGAAAGCAAAGAAATAACTTTTTTTAACTTTTTGATTATTTTCCAAATTTATTCTTTTTTTTGTTTTGAAGAACAAAATAATATAATCATATATTATTTAACATGTTACCAAACATACCTTGGATGACTTATTTTTGTTGCTACATGCAAAACGCTTTCTACATGACATGTGTATCGACTAGACGCCTCGCCAGTGCTTATGTGTGATAACGTCAACAATACATGTGAAGGAGCTTCGGCGCACGAAGGCACAAGGCATGTGAACCCGATGAGGAGGCGCATGAGGGCACTTGTGGCAGCCAATAGCAATGAAATTTCCAAAACAAGCAACATAAAAGCGTCAAAACAGCACTCAAGAGTGACGACTTTAGTGGAAAATGACATCGGCGTCGATTATGCTTTGTTGATACAAACACTGTGTAAAAGGCTCAAGGGGCTCTTCCTCAAACAACAAAAGCTCGGGAAAATGACTCTACAAGAGTCATAACTCTCATATAATGCTCGTATCAATACCACAACCTTTTTCCCAATCACTTCAATGCAATTTTGGTGAAAAATTGATCACGTCAGTGCTATTGGCGATTTGTGTATCCGGAAAATCCGTCGTAGCCTTATTTTAATGTAAAAGGTTCGATTTAGCTTGCCGACAAAGTAAAATCATCAAAAAAGAGGCCTTGCATCACATTTTTTTGCCTTAAATTAACAATTTAGATTAAATTCATTGTGCTCTTGAAACCTAATTCCACAAACAAGGATTTAGTGCAAAATTAGTTGTTGAAATTTGCAATGAAGAGCAGGAGCCAAACAAGTGGCTCCCGATCATGTCAATTTGGTCAGGACAAAGTGATGGAGACTTGGCGTTGCTCTGCAAAGTGAAGCCGAAGCCATATACTCTAGGTTGAAGACTTTTTTTATACATTTCCTGATGAAAATAGAAAACTGCGAGCTGCAGAAATACAGAGCGCAAAATCAACTGACTTCACAAAACTGTACTAAGCTAGCTGAGGATCATCTTTCTGATGATTATTCCCTTTGAAGTCGAACAGCGGAGAACATATCCTGCCACTATCAATAATAAGCTCCGCAATAGATAAATGAAAATCCAGTTTTATATGATATTCAGGATATTTGGCAGAAAACACAGTCTCGCCATGCTCTGCTTTACATATCAAACATCTCATGATACCATAATTCAGGCAAAATCAGGAAATCTGCCAACAATCCTCATAGGAAACAAACGAATAAATGTTGTGGGGCTAACCAAGACAGTCGCTTTGACTCTCGGTATGTCTTCCATCTTTCTTCTTTGGCTTCTTCTGGTTTGGCTTCACTTAGCCACAAGTTCCATGTCCTCTTGTAGAGAAAATTACCAAAACAATCCTAAATCTATTGCAACTTTTCCAATTCAATCTTAAACTTTTTTTTTTGTCAATTCAGTCCATCTAACCATTTTTGACTGGCCGATGTTGATGTAGATGTCGACCGTCCAGCCAACATTGACATAGATAATTTTTTAATAAATTTCTTAGTTTTTCGAATTTTTTTATTAATTTTTTTCTTTTTCTTTCTTCACTTCCTTCTCATTCCTCAAACCAATCATCGCCAAAGGCAAGGCTGGCAAGGGACCTCACAAGCCTTGGGGAAGCCTGGTCATGGCTGGACAACCTTGTCAAGCCTTTAGTTGGGCTAGCGAGGCTTGCCCTCATCAGATCTAGCAAGGGTCGAGCCCTGTCGACCATGGAAAAGGCCTGACCTTGCCAGAGGCCTCAGCGAGGTTGCTAGTGGCTGGGCAAGGCTCACCCTTGTTAAATCTCATGAGAATCGAGCCTCACCACGACTTGCCCATGGCTAACAAGGCTCGCCTAAGCCAGAGGTAGGCAGGGCGTTGCCTAGCCATGGCGAGGGTGGCCTTGCCAGTGGCCGACAGGGGCGAGCCTCACTAGTGCTTGCCTCTGGCTGGCTAGCCAGAGGAAGGAGGGAGGAGGAAGAAAGAGAAAAAAGGAAAAAAAAAAAAAAAAAAAATCGAAAAATATAATATTATTAAAAAATTGTCCACATCAGCGTCGACTAGACGGTTGACACCGATCAATGAAAATTGACCAAATAGGCTGAATTGGCAAAAAAAAAAAAAAAAAAAGCTTAGAACTGATTTTGAAAACTTGCAATAGGTTTAAGCCTGTTTTAGTAATTTTCCCCCCTCTAGTGCTTTGTCTAGACTTCGGTTTCTTTTTAAAATGTCATGCCAAAATGAAAAATTAATTTAAAAAACACATAAGACAAATAGCCGGAATATCTCCCGAGAAGCATTGTAGTAATCAATATTCAACCAACATGGCAATATAGTACCAAACTGATCGAAAAAGTTAGATGGCACTTATGTATCTTTTTTCCCCACAAAAAGCTCTATAGCAAGAGAAGAAATATGTGGAAGAGAGAATTATTGTTTATCTTGTAATGAAGAATACATGAGTCTAATAACATCATTCAATCGAGGATATGTATAGTTAAATGATGTATATATATATATATATATATATATATATATTATCCTAGAAATATGGACAATTAAGGACATGTACTGATAATCGCCAACTATGCATCTTCCGACTTCTATTTTTTTTCTAAAAAATTCAATAAAAATGTTGTCTCCTTTAAGATAAACTAATAAAAGTATTAGCAACAGTTGACACAATAGAAATAATTTGAGGGCAAATATCATGAAAAGCCTCTAACTTTTTATTTTCCATTTTATAAAAATCACTATCTCAATTATAAAACATTCTCTCGGAGACTGTCGAATATAAACAAAAAAATAAAGCAAAAATATGAAAGAAAATGAGTGAGAACTCGCCAAATTTCAAGAAGAAACAATAACAGAAACGTCATAGAACGTCTTTGCGATGTGAGGTAAGGAATAATTACAATCCCATGCTTTTAGATCTCCGCTATTGAAGCCGAAGGTCATTTACTACTAAGTAGCACCAACACCCACACCAACATCCGACACGCGACATGACATTATACGACATCACATGCCGACACGTCGTTTCTAAAAAAAAAGAGAACTTTGACACATTGTATATTAAATGTATATTTTTACATATACATAATAAATTATTATTTTTATGATTATTTCAATCAAATTAATTTGATTCAAATTCACAAGTGAATAAATAAATAAATAAATAAGAGCCTAGAATTAATTTAAACTAAAAACATTAATCGAGAATTTGTTAATATCATTCATTGCTTTAATTTGATAAATTCAACTTCATTCCAATAATTCATAAAACTTAGAGGAAAAAAACAAGCAATTCATATTTTGGATTCATGTGTCGACATGTTAGAAGAAAAAAGAAAAAAAGAAAACTTGGGGGATGAATTGTGTATTACGGAAGTGAGAGTTAGAACAAAAGAGAAGACTAACTTTTCTTCTTTCCCATTTATTATTTTTTTATTACTTTTTTACTTTTTTTTTATTACTATTGTATATATATATGTATATATATATTGTATATATATATATTGACCCCTCATTTTTTGAAAATTTTTAAAAATTGACATCGCGTGTCGGAATTACATGTCGGAAACTCGCATGTCGGAATTTCTACTCGAGTGTCGGAGAATGTTGAAAAAGTTGACTAGGTGTTGGATTTTCCAACACGTATTGATAGAGTGTCGAAGAGTACACGAGAGTGTCAAAGTGTCGGACACAATATGAAAGCTCCCGAAAAGTATTGATGCTTCATAGGTTTGCTGTCGATTGCAAATGTCACAAAATCCCCCAAAGAACCAAAACTAATGCCCCCGAAATCCAGCCGCTCCTAATCAATAGGGTGTCACTTGTACAAAATCGATGAAAGTTTGGTTCAGGTGGCTTTGAATAATAGGACATGTCTCCCATTCAAACTAGGACTCCGCCAAACTCCCTTTCCATAATACGTATTGTCTTACAATGCCAACAAATAGAAAAATTTGCTTTTCACATGTAAATTTTGATGGTTGTGATTTATTGAGACTAAAAAATCATAATTAAAATGCAAGGTCGTTATCCATGGATGAGCTACGATTGAAGCATAACGAAGGAGTCTAATACCTAAGTCACGATCTTAATTGCACGGATCTTGGAGCATAATTATGGTCAATCTAGTGAAATTACATGTACTAATGATAAAGTCATATTCTAAGAACCTTCAAATATCTCACAAAAGAATGCAAAATTTGGCTTACAACCCAAAAAAGTCCCTTTTGTTAGCATCCATCAATAGTAGCTGTCAGAGGTTCCACATATCAACCGGAATGTTCTTACACCTCTTGCCTAGGCCAGAGGCAAGCGAGGCCTCACCTAGCCATGGTGAGGCTGGCCTTGCAATGGCTAGTAGGGGTGAACCTTGCCGACGCTCCCCTCCGGCTGGCTAGCGAGAGGAAGGAGGGAGAAAGAAGAAGGAGAAAAAAGGAGAAAGAAAAAGAAAAAAAAGAAAAAATAATAATAAATTCGAAAATATATAATATTATTAAAAAATTATCCACGTCGGCATCGGCCGGCCAAAATTGACCAAATGGACTGAATCAGCACAATTGCAAAATGCTTATAACTGAATTAGCCAAAAAAAAAATTAGAATTGAATTGGAAAAAATTGCAATAGATTTAGATCTGTTTTGGTAATTTTCCTTCCTCTAGTGCTTTATCTAGACTTTGGTTTCTTTTTAAAATGCCATGCCAAACTGAAAAATTAATTCAAAAAATAACATAAGACAAATAGCCATAATATCTCACAAGAAGCATTGTAGTAATCAATATTCAACCAAAAACTGATTGAAAAAGTTAGATGGCACTTATGTATCTTTTTTCCCAACAAAAAGCTCTATAGCAAGAGAAGAAACATGTGGAAGAGAAAATTATTGTTTATCTTGTAATGAAGAATACATGAGTCTAATAACATCATTCAATCGAGGATATGTATAGTTAAATGATATATATATATATATATATATATATATATATATAATCCTAGAAATATGGACAATTAAGGAAATGTACTGATAATCCCCAACTATGCATCTTCCGACTTTTATTTTTTTCTAAAAAATGTCAATAAAAATGTTGTCTCCTTTAAGATAAACTAATAAAAGTATTAGCAACAGTTGACACAATAGAAATAATTTGAAGTCCAAATATCATCAAAAGCCTCTAACTTTTTATTTTCCATTTTATAAAAATCACTATCACAATTATAAAACATTCTCTCGAAGACTGTCGAATATAAACAAAAACATAAAGCAAAAATATGAAAGAAAATGAGTGAGAACTCGCCAAATTTCAAGAAGAAACAGTAAGAAAAACGTCAGAGAACGTCTTTGCGATGTGAGGTAAGGAATAATTACAATCCCATGCTTTCAGATCTCCGCTCTTGAAGCCGAAGGTCATTTACTACTAAGTAGCACCAACACCCACACCAACATCCGACACGCGACATGACATAATACGACATCACATGCCGACACGTCGTTTCTAAAAAAAAGAGAACTCTGACACGTTGTACATTAAATGTATATTTTTACATATACATAATAAATTATTATTTTTATGATTATTTCAATCGAATTAATTTGATTCAAATTCACAAATGAATAAATAAATAAATAAATAAATAAGAGCCTAGAATTAATTTAAACCAAAAACATTAATCGAGAATTTGTTAATGCCATTCATTGCTTCAATTTGATAAATTCAACTTCATTCCAATAATTCATAAAACTTAGAGGAAAAAAAAACAAGCAATTCATATTCTGGATTCACGTGTCAGACATGTCAGAAGAAAAAAGAAAAAAGAAAACTTGGGGGATGAATTGTGTATTACGGAAAGTGAGAGTTAGAACAAAAGAGAATACTAACTTTTCTTCTTTCCCATTTATTATTTTTTATTACTTTTTACTTTTTCATATATATTGATATATATATTGACCCCTCATTTTTTGAAAATTTTTAAAATTGACATCGCGTGTCGGAATTACATATCGGAAACTCGCAAGTCGGAATTTCGACTCGAGTGTGGGAGAATGTTGAAAAAGTTGACCAGGTGTTGGATTTTCCAACACGTATTGATAGAGTGTCGAAGAGTACACGAGAGTGCCAAAGTGTCGGACACAATATGAAAGCTCCCGAAAAGTATTGATGCTTCCTTGGTTTGCTGTCTATTGCAAATGTCGCAAAATCCCCCAAAGAACCAAAACTAATGCCCCCAAAATCCAGCCGCTCCTAATCAATAGGGTGTCACTAGTACAAAATCGATGAAAGTTTGGTTCGGGTGGCTTTGAATAATAGGACATGTCTCCCATTCAAACTAGGACTCCGCCAAACTCCCTTTCCATCATACGTACTATCTTACAATGCCAACAAATAGAAAAATTTGCTTTTCACATGTAAATTTTGATGGTTGTGATTTATTGAGACTAAAAAATCATAATCAAAATGCAAGGTCGTTATCCATGGATGAGCTACGATTGAAGCATAATGAAGGAGTCTAATACCTAAGTCACGATCTTAATTGCACGGATCTAGGAGCATAAGTATGGTCAATCTGGTGAAATTACACGTACTAATGATAAAGTCATATTCTAAGAACCTTCAAATATCTCACAAAAGAATGCAAAATTTGGCTTACAACCCAAAAAAGTCCCTTTTGTTGGCATCCATCAATAGTAGCTGTCAGAGGTTCCACATATCAACCGGAATGTTCTTACACCTCTTGCCTAGGCCAGAGGCAGGCGAGGCCTCACCTAGCCATGGCGAGGGTGGCCTCGCAATGGCTAGTAGGAGTGAACCTTGCCGACGCTCGCCTCTGGCTGGCTAGCCAGAGGAAGGGGGAGAAAGAAGAAGGAGAAAAAAGGAGAAAGAAAAGGAAAAAAAGAAAAAATAATAATAAATTCGAAAATATATAATATTATTAAAAAATTGTCCACGTCGGCATCGGCCGGCCAAAATTGACCGAATGGACTGAATCAGCACAATTGCAAAATGCTTATAACTGAATTAGCCAAAAAAAAAATAGAATTGAATTGGAAAAATTGCAATAGATTTAGATCTGTTTTGGTAATTTTCCTTCCTCTAGTGCTCTATCTACACTTTGGTTTCTTTTTAAAATGCCATGCCAAACTGAAAAATTAATTTAAAAAATAACATAAGACAAATAGCCATAATATCTCACAAGAAGCATTGTAGTAATCAATATTCAACCAACATGGTGATATAGCACCAAAGTGATTGAAAAATTTAGATGGCACTTATGTATCTTTTTTCCCAACAAAAAGCTCTATAGCAAGAGAAGAAATATGTGGAAGAGAGAATTATTCTTTATCTTGTAATGAAAAATACATAAGTCTAATAACATCATTCAATCGAGGATATGTACAATTATAGATTATATATATATATATATATATATATATATACACGTATATATAATCCTAGAAATATGGACATTTAAGGAAATTACTAATAATCCCCAACTGTGCATCTCCGACTTTGTTTTATACCTAAAAAAAAAAAAGTCACTAAATATGTTGTTTCCTTTAAGATAAACTAATAAAAGTATTAGCAATATTGGACAAAATTATAATAATTTGAAGGCCAAATATCATGAAACCGGTCCACCACTGAACCACTAGGAGGGTCAGCCATACCCTCGCCAAAAGCTATCTCCAGCACCGACTTAGGAATCTCAAACTCTAGAAGGGGGCCTTCTCTAGGTCCATCTCGCCCGTAATGATACCACAATCTGAATTGATGGGGTACCTTATGGGGTAGACCCACATCAACCCAGACAGTGGATCTTACGAGTTCGTAGATCCATGCTCATTGGCTCCCAGGGAGGAGAATCTGAGAGTGTTGTTCGGTGACCTTTTTCGGCTGGCCAAAACACTAAAGAGGTACAACCATCTAAGGACCTGTAAATGTTATCCCACAACGGGGTGAAACGACGTCTCAGCAAGTTCACCTCCTAAACTCCAACTAGGAAGGAAATACGCCTAAAGGCTACCTATGCACACAAGAGATAGGTACTTACCTGTTGACACATAAATTTTTGCATTTTTCATTTAGGATTTAATTGTGTACGGAATTAAGAATTAGTCATTTAAAAAAAAACAAAAACAAAAACAAAAACAAAAAAAAAAAAAGAGAAAAAGAAAATGTGGAAGGGGCCGGGCTGGATCTAGCCTTGGCCCGGCCCATCCGCCTTCTCCCTACTCCATCTTCGGTGAAACCCTAGCAACCAAAAAGAGGAGGGGAGTTCGAGAGGGAACACGGGAAGAGGGAAACACTAGAACTCGAGCAAAAAAAAAAAAAAAAAAAAAAAAAAAACAACGCAGAGAGGGAGAAAACAAACCAGAGAAACCGAAAGAGAGAGAACAGAGAGGAGAGAGAGAAAGATCAAGGAAAACGGCGGCGGTACTGCCGCCGCCAGCAGAGGTGCTCGACCGACGCCGACCCTGCTGCCGCTCGACCTAGAATCCAGATATGAAGACGCTGTGTGGAGGAGGTCAAGTTCGGCGGGACCAGAGACGTCGTCCGAGCCGTCACCACCCTACGAGCCCGACGCCGTTCGAACTCTCGCCATCCCGGCGCCCCAAAGCCGCGACATTGCTCTCGCTCTACCGACCACCGCCGCTCCACGCCCCCGAAGTCACAACGCCGCCTCTACCTAGCTCTGCCGGCCACGCCTTTGCCCAGATCTGCCATGCCGAAGCACGACCCCGAAGCACCGCGCGTCTGCGCGTCTTCACAGCTGCAATCCGAGCGACCCACTGCACAAGCAGCTTGCCGCGCTCTTCCTGCAATGCTGCTGCTACCGACGGATATGCTTGCTTGCAGCACCTCCGCCGTGTCTCCACCTGCAGCACCCGACGCCATTTGAGCCTCCGCACCTCTGCCTCTGCCCCGCCGTGTCTCACCTGCAACACCCGCGACTCGAGCTGCTCGCTACCTCCCCGCGCCCACCGAGGAGCGTCCGAGCTACCGCCCTCGCCCCCCACGCTGTCCAAGCCGCCGTCCTCCGGCCCGACGCCGTCCGAGCCGCTTCACGTCACCACTGTCGAGTCCATCGCTGCCACCGCCGCCAACTCCGCCAAGAAACCCTAGAGAGAGGAGGCACGAACCGGGTCGTGCGAGCCGGACCGGGTCCAGTCAACCGGGTAGGGTGTTTGTGCGTATTGGGCCGAGCATACTTGTGGGCTTTTGAACTTGTGGGCTTATAGGTTTATGGGCTTGTTAAAAATAAAAAACATTAGACCAGATTGGGCCCATCGGTTGGGCCCAATCCAACTACACGAAGGCTCGACCAAGGCTAGTCGGGCCTTGTCTTTTGGGCGGGCCAATCGGCCCGACCCCCGAATGAACCCTCTCGACCGGGTTGGACCCAATCCGGTCTGACTGGACCCGACCTTGTCCGGCCCCAAAATTTTTTTTTTTTTTAAAAATTAAAAATTAAAAAAATTAAAACAAATTAAAACAAATTGAAAATTCAAAAAAAAAAAATTCAAAAAATTTCGAAAGTTAAAAAATGTGGGGCTTGGTTAGGAATTGTTGTGTATTGCCTTTTTAGTGTAATTAGGCCTTTATTTGTTCGTATATTGATTATATTGCATGTTTAATTTTCATGTTTAACTATGTTTGCAATTTGTTTAGTTGCTTGTGTTAATTTTACTGCAATTAGGATCTTTGTAACTATGATTATTACTTTAATGATTGCGCACATGCATGATCACCTCACATGTTAGTGAATAGATATAAAATCAATCCAAATTGCCTGCCAAAAAATTATTTTGTTAAGACGAACAAGATTAGGTACTGAAAGGGCACTAATTGGTCAATTAGTGTAATCAAGTCCCCGACCCTAGATTCTCTTGTTGCGTAGAAAGTGTGGCATACTCCCGTGCCTCACTTGGTTTCTACCCAACCCCAATAGGCTAGTAGCGACTCCTTTTTGCAAAATTCTTAAAAAAATATCCCAATGTCACGCGGGGTATGGGCTTGGGAGAGCCCATGCCTAATCATGGGCCTATGGCTCGTCCTTTAGGCAATACCCCTAAACTGTTCCCTCCCCCCGAGGGTAGGTCGCGACAGCTTGGCGACTCCACTGGGGACTTGGTTTTAAACCTTAGAGGACTTAGGCCAAAATTAATCTTGTTCAAAAATATTTTTGTTTGGCAGCGAGGATTCTAGGTACGCCCCTAACATGAAAGGTGTTAAGTGTTTTTGCAGAATGGGAGGTATAAGGGGAAGTGTTTGCTCACCTTTGTCTTGCAGGGAGATGTGGGAATGTATGGTTCATTTTTATGTTCGGAGTGTTGTTTGCCTATAAATTGTTATGCATGTATCCTTTGCATTGTACTACACTCTAGCACACACAACCCGCTGCCGGACCTGGGCCGCATAGGATCATCTAGGGTGGTATTGAGGTGGATACCACTCCGACTACAACCATGTAGTACGAGTCGCCCACCTCTACCCAAATTTCTTTCATGTCGAAGGTACCCACCCCGGTCTGCAAGCCCGCTACACGGGTCGGTTCTTTGACAAAGCCGGAGTCATGGGTAACACGACCTAACCGCGATCTTGTTGGTTCAGTCCGGTGATCCCATGGCTCCATTTTGAGCCGTATAGAGTAGAAATCGAACCACATCCCATGTGCATGTTTATGTAATTGAAAAAAAAAAGAGAGACAAATGTCGGCACCCATTGTGAGTATCATTTTCATTTTTATTTGCTCATTTTGTATTGCATTTTCATCTTGAAATTCGCGGAAATCAATCAAATGCCCTCGGTGTTGTAGGCTTTTGATTAAAAAAAAATTGGCAATCATTCTTGAATGCAAGTTCTGAACACTTTGATTTGGCCCTATTGAACACATGATTTTGTTAAATTTCTAGTTATGGGCTTGAAATCATTTTGATTAAAAAAAAAAAAAAACTTGCAAGTTGTGATTTTATAATTGGGGCATGAAAATTGAAATTGCATTTTTTTTTATCAAATTCTCTCATTTTCACATTTTGGACTAAAACGCAAATCATTTTGTGTGCAAATTTCTCAAAATAGAAATCACTTCATTTTTTTTTTTTTTGCAAGAGAAAATAGAAAATCAATCTCTTCAAAAAAAAAAATCAATGCCTTTTGCATATGAAACTTTTAGGATAAGAGTGGACGTTTGATTGATAGCCATCGATCGATCTTTTAATGATGCCCCTTCTCTCATGATAAAATCTTGGCGAAATACTGAAATCTCGTAATAAGGACTATGGGGCATGTACCGTCGCCTCGATTTTGCTGTAAGAAGCGACCTCATTGAGAGATCATTTTCACATACTTCACATATTACAATTGTCATCTTTTTGCAGGTTATACGTGATGCTCCTTGACATTCTCGTGTTTGACCACATAAAGAAGTGAATTTTAGAGTTAGGACATTTTTACCATTATCAATACAAGAGTTTCTTGTATTCTATCATTTGTTCTTCTTCTTGTTAAGAATCTTGTTTTCCATTCTGGGTTTTGATTGCGAATCCAATTGATGTTTTTGTAAATCATGCAACTCATTTTTTTATGATGGAATTCAATTTCGTGAAAATCATCCTTTTTTTTATAAAAAAAAAAAGAGGAAAAAAAAAAAAAAGAATTTAGAAGTGTTTCAAGCGAACCTTTACATCTACCTTCCAAAATGAATTTCAAGAAAGCTTTGCTTAAGGCCCTCTCTTCACGTGGTCGCTTCCTCAGGAAGAATGAGGAGTTTATTTGAGATTGGCATCTGCCCTTTTAAAAGATAAAAGTGTAGGCTCATGGAACTTGAGGAGTAAGCATGTGTTGAGGCATCGTCGACACCAATTTTCCATATAGGCGGAACAAAGTTGAATTCCGTTCTGGGAAGTTTCGTTATTCGCGAATGCCTTAGTTGCCAAAATAGCCTATCGATTTCGTTCACTTTGCATGATGAGACAAATGAAGGGAGTTGCCAAGTATCCAAAAGGGCGAATTCGAAGGAAGAGTAAAGCGTATCGATTCTAATTATCCATTTCGATACCGTTTCGACATGATTTTATTTTCATTGTCAAATGAGACATCAAGAGTACCAAGGCTTGTAACGTTCCAACAAACGCGATGGAGCATTATTGAGTCCCGTTCATCTTAAACAAAGAAAGATTCAAATGATGAAACAGAGGGGCAATATTATCCCTTCCTCCATGAGAGATACCTTGGGATGTTGATTGCTCGACTTTGAAAATGATGTATCTCATTACTAAACTTGATTCTCTTCAGCATAAAAAATGACATGTCCTTTTTTTGGTACAGGACAGACTCAAACATAACAAATGTTTGTCATATAAAGAGTGGGAGAACAACGTTCGATTTAGAGAAAAATCTCTCCTTCACCCACCAATGAAGTGTGCTAGAACAACATTGTCAAATTCATCAAGAAGGATGTATTGTTCCTCAGTTGAACCTAACTAAGAATGGAGATAACTCGTTTCATCTTCCCTTCTTACAGGGTGATAAAAAAGTTGCATCTTGACCATAGAAGCAGCGCCTTCTACCAAGAGATCAGAAAACGTCAAACACTTAAAGGTAAATGCAAGGGAAGGGTATTGTCGAGTTACCAAATATCCACGAAGGTGAATCCAAGAGATGTTAGCGCCCAAAGGATGAAAGAGAATGAAGGGTAATAATGTATCGTTTCCAACATTTCAACCCCTGAAAATTTTTGCACTAACATATTCTCTTACATTCTTTACAGGGTTACCGAGTCACCATGCCACAGGTAAGTACCCTTCTTCTCATTTTTTTTAAGTAAAAAAAAAAAAAAGAGAGAATTTTCATTACCAAAAAAAAAAAAAACTTTGGCGCTTTCCTAGATAAAAGCACAAAAATGAAAAATTGAGAAATAAAAAAAATTTCTTCAAACTTTTTTTTTTTTAGCATCATTTTTATCTCAAAATCGTTTTCTCATTTTGTGGGATATTCATTTAAAATTAAATTTCCCTATGGAGATTGATCTACTCAGATGATCTCGATAGAGTGAGATTGAGACGTTAACCATGCCAAACAAGAAGTGCTTAGGATGAAGAAAGGCAAGCCTATTTCCAAACACGTCCTTCAAACACTTTTGAGAGTTGAGTGAAAAGCGACATTCTGTTAGGACGAATGATTCATTCGCATTGAGCGCAAAGATCGAAATGATAAAGGCGTTTCCTTCATCAATCCCAGCAGCCGCACCAAAAAAAAAAAAAAGATGACCCTTCATAGTACCCCTGTCAAGAACGACCCTACAATGGGGGCAGCATGGGAGGTTTCGGTTGAGATGTCGAGCGAAAGATTGAGAAGGATTCTATTACTTTCACTTGCATCAATCTTCTGGTGATAGCTTCAAAGGAATTCTCATTAGAGCTTGACTCATCCCTAAGTGAAGAAGAGCATTTCCTTCTCTATCCAAACACTAATACCCATTGCTTAAACCAATTTTGGCCTGATTATTCATTTCTAAACCCCGAGCGATGATCATCTCCCTTCATTGGGGCAAGGCATAAGAATTGATCAAATACAATTGACAGTCATGAGAAAACGTGAAAAACATCTCGAAAGTCATAAGAGCTACAAAAGTTCAAAGAGCAAAAAAGTTCGACAAACTAGGGGGCATGAAAAAGCAGTGTGCCTGGTAAAAGCAAGGCCAATGCCTGTCAAGAAAAAGAGCCAAAAGGCTGCATCTTATATAAAAAAAAAATTATGATCAAAGTCAAAGTGCCTGCGAAAAAAATCATCGCAAGTGCAAAGGAAATTAGAAAAAGGAGCAAAGCTCCCATGTGAAAATGATTAGTCAAGAGACTTCGAGATGCGCTCTGTTTCAAAAGACAAATGATTTCGAAAGATCGAGTGACCTGGTCACGATGCCATAATGATCACCAACTCTTAAAAACCCTCTTGGAAATTTTAAGCCTTTCGAGCCTTTCCCAAGCCAACATTACAACCCTCTTCCGAAGTCTCTTATAATTGGGATGGTTTGATTAAAATAAGAATGCCACGAAGAAGCTACTGCTTGAAGGAGTGGAGGTAATTTTATCTTGTCTTATCTTCCAAGTTATCGACTTGTAAACCCGATGAAGATAGCGACAAATGTTCCTTTATTGGCATCAAAGCAATAATTCCTTTATATAAGCCCTAACCGAGCCTATATTGCGGCCCTTTCAAAAAAACCTTTTTGATTGATCAGATTATGCTCATCGCGAATGTTTCTAAAAGCCTTTGACATGGGTTATATGAGATACCCTTAGCAATCAGTTATCTCCCACATGAATGGATGGGATCAAGCAGTCATTTTATCGAGAGTGTGTGAGAAATCCTTTCTAACTAAGAAGCTCTAGTTTGGCATGCTTAATAAGTCTTTTTCATGAGTCGTAGCCATTCTGATAAGAACTTGACTCCCGGGGAATCTGATGATTAATGATACATCCCCAAGCAAGATGACAATTTTACGCCACATGATGCTGATTGACATCAAATGTTTTCCTAAAGCAATCGGACTTAGCTTGATTGGCTTGTTCAATTAATGCTGTAATATTGCCAATACGTCTCTTGATGACGTCTCTAATGACACTTGCTCAAGTTGAGTTTGACAGGATTCCTCAATGAAGCCATACAATTTTCAAGGGGTTAGTGGGTGCTTCCCTAAAAAACCAAAGGTTCATGGTCAGGCTTAAACCATGTTATCTCCAAAGGTTCATGGTCAACCTTAAACCATGTTATCTCCAAAGGTTTATGGTTAGCCTTAAACCATGCCATTTCCAAGATTGGTGGATTCATCTGTAAACCACACTTGTTCGCATCCCAGTCGAAACCCGTTTATTCATGGTGAGACTATCATACCCAGTCAAAACCCGTTTATAAACGGTGAGACTATCATCCGGTCGAAACCCATTTGTACACGGTGAGACCTTCCTCCCAGTCGAAACCCGTTTGTACACGGTGAGACCTCCCTTCCGGTCGAAACCCGTTTGTACACGGTGAGACTATCATACCCGGTCGAAACCCGTTCGTACACGGTGAGACTATCATACCCGGTCGAAACGCGTTCGTACACGGTGAAACCTTCATCCCATGTCGAGACCCATTCGTACACGGTGAGACTATCATACCCAGTCGAAACCTGTTGTTACACGGTGAGACCCCATTCCTCTCTTCCTATGACCCGGTGGGCTTTCCGTAGCCCGGAGTCCTTCTCCTCCTTCTTATGACCCGGTGGGCTTTCCGTAACCCGGAGTCCTTCCCCCTCTTCCTATGACCCGGTGGGCTTTCCTTAGCCCGGAGTCCTTCTCCTCCTTCTTATGACCCGGTGGGCTTTCCGTAACATGGAGTCCTTCTCCTTCTTCCTATGACCCGGTGGGCTTTCCGTACCCGGAGTCCTTCTCCTCCTTCTTATGACCCGGTTAACCCGGAGTCCTTCCCCCTCTTCCTATGACCCGGTGGGCTTTCCGTAGCCCAGAGTCCTTTTACCCCTTCTTATGACCCGGTGGGCTATCCGTAACATGGAGTCCTTCTCCTTCTTCCTATGACCCGGTGCGCTTTCCGTAACCCGGAGTCCTTCTCCATCTTTCTATGACCCGGTGGGCTTTTCGTAGCTCGAAGTCCTTTTACCCCTTCTTATGACCCGGTGGGCTTTCCGTACCCCGGAGTCCTTCTCCTTCTTCCTATGACCCGGTGGGTTTTCCGTAACCCGGAGTCCTTCTCTCTCTTTCTATGACCCGGTGGGCTTTCCGTAGTCCGGAGTCCTTTTACCCCTTCTTATGACCCGGTGGGCTTTCCGTAACCCGAAGTCATTTTACCCCTTCTTATGACCCGGTGGGCTTTCCGTAGCCCGGAGTCCTTCTACCCCTTCTTATGACCCGATGGGCTTTCCGTAGCCTAAAGTCCTTCTCCCTCTTCTTATGACCCGGTGGGCTTTCCGTAGCCTGGAGTCATTCTCCCTCTTCCTATGACCCGGTGGGCTTTTCGTAGCCCAGAGTCCGTCTCCCTCTTCTTATAACTCGGTGGGGCTTTCCGTAGCTCGGAGTCCTTTCTCCCTCTTCCTATAACCTGGTGGGTTTTTCCGTAACCCGGAGTCTTTTTACCCCTTCTTATGACCCGGTGGGCTTTCCGTAGCGCGGAGTTCTTTTCCCTCTTCCTATGATCCGGTGGGCTTTTCGTAGTTCGGAGTCATTCTCTCTCTTCCCATGACCTGGTGGGCTTTTCGTAGCCCGGAGTCCTTCTCCCTCTTCCTATGACTCGGTGGGCTTTCCATAGCCCGGAATCCTTTTACCCTTTCTTATGACCCGGTAGGCTTTCCGTAGCGCGGAGTCCTTTCTCCCTCTTCCTATGATCCGGGGGGATTTTCCGTAGCCCGGAGTCATTTTATCCCTTCTTATGACCCGGTGGGCTTTCCGTAGCGCAGAGTCCTTCTCCCTCTTCCTATGACCTGATGGACTTTCTATAGCCCGGAGTCTTTTTCCCTCTTTCTATGACCCGATGAGCTTTTTGTAGCCTGGAGTCGTTCTCCCCCTTCCTATGACCCGGTGGGCTTTCCATAGCCCGGAGTCCATCTCCTTCTTCTTATGACTCGGTGTGCTTCTGTAGCCCAGATTCTTTCTTCCTCTTATTGACAAGACGTGCTTCCATAGTTATCAGTCCTTTCTGTCGACCTGACGTGTGCCTATGCACCTAGGATATCTCTACCATCGAAATAATTTAGGTGTCTTCTGTCTTTGAACGCAACCTATTCAAGCTCATATTCAAAGAGGGGCAGTTGTTGCCACCTAAATTTTTCTATTTTTCATTTAGGATTTAATTGCGTATGGAATTAAGAATTAGTCGTTTAAAAAAAAACAAAAAAAAAACAAACAAACAAACAAACACAACAAAAAAAAAAAGAGAAAAAGAAAATGTGGAAGGGGCCGGGCCGGATCTCGCCTTGGCCCGGCCCATCCGCCTTCTCCCTCCTCCATCTTCGGTGAAACCTTAGCAACCAAAAAGAGGAGGGGAGTTCGAGAGGGAACATAGGAAGAGGGAAACACCGGAACTCGAGCAAAAAAAAAAAAAAAACAACACGGAGAGGGAGAAAACAACCCAGAGAAACCGAAAGAGAGAGAACAGAGAGGAGAGAGAGAGAGAGAGAAAGATCAAGGAAAACGGCGGTGGCGCTGCCGCCACCGACAGAGGTGCTCGACCAATGCCGACCCTGCTGCCACTCGACCTAGAATCCAGATCTGAAGACGCCGTGTGGAGGAGGTCAAGTTCGGCAGGACAAGAGACGTCGTCCGAGCCGTCACCACCCTCCGAGCCCGACGCCATTCGAACTCCCGCCATCCCCTGCGGCTGAAGGCCGCGACATTGCTCCCGCTCGCCGACCACCGCGCTCCGCGCCCCGAAGTCACAACGCCGCCTCGCCCAACCCCCGCGGCCACGCCCGCCCGGATCGCCGTCTTTGGAGCGCGACCCCGAAGCACCGTGCGTCTGCGCGTCTTCACTGTTGCAATTTGAGGGACCCATTACACCAGCAGCTTGCCGCGCTCTTCCTGCAACACTGCTGCTACCGTCGGATCTGCTTGCTTGCAGCGCCTCCGCCGTGTCTCCACCTGTGGAACCCGACGCCACCCGAGCCGCCGCACCTCCGCCTCCCCCCCGCCGTGTCTCCCCCTACAACACTAGCGACTCGGGTTGCTCACTACCTCCCGCGCCCATCCGAGGAGCGTTCGAGCTACCGCCCTCGACCCCGACGCCGCTGTCCGAGCCGCCGTCTTCTTGCTCGACGCCATCCGAGCCGCTTCGCGTCGCCGCCGTCAAGCATGTCGCGCCACCGCCACCGCTGCCAGCTCCGCCAAGAAACCCTAGAGAGAGGAGGCACGAACCGGGTCGCACGAGCTGGGCCAGGTCCAGTCAACCGGGTAGGGTTTTTGCGTGTATTGGGCCGAGCATACTTGTGGGCTTTTGAACTTGTGGACTTATAGATTTATGGGCTTGTGGCTTCTTTCTTTAAAAATAAAAATATTAGACCAGATTGGGCCCATCGGTTGGGCCCAATCCAGCTGCACGAAGGCCCGACCAGCAAGGCCCGACCAAGGCTGGTCGGGCCTTGTCTTTTGGGCGGGCCAATCGGCCCGACCCCCGAATGGACCCTCTCAATCGCCTCGGACCAAGTCCGGTCTAACTGGACTCGACCCGGTCCGACCCCAAAAAATTTTTTTTAAAATATTTTTTAAAAAAATTAAATATTAAAAATTTAAAAAAAAATTCGAAAATTAAAAAATGTGGGGCTTGGTTAGGAATTGCCGTGTATTGCCTTTTTAGTGTAATTAGGCCTTTATTTGCTCGTATATTGATTATATTGCATATTTAATTGTCATGTTTAACTATGTTTGCAATTTGTTTAGTTGCTTGTGTTAATTTTACTGCAATTAGGATCTTGGTAACTATGATTGTTACTTTAATGATTGCGCACCTGCATGATCACCTCACATGTTAGTGAATAGATATAAAATCAATCCAAACCGTTTGTCAAAAAATTATTTTGTTAAAACGAACAAGATTAGGTACCGAAAGGGCACTAATTGGTCAATTATTGTAATCAAGTCCCGATCCTAGATTCTCTAGTTGCGTAGAAAGTGTGGCATACTCCCGTGCCTCACTTGGTCTCTAGCCGACCCCAATAGGGTAGTGGCGACTCCTTTTTATTCTTAAGAAAATATCCCAATGTCACGCGGGGTATGGGCTTGGGAGAGCCCACTCCTAATCATGGGTCATGGCCCGTCCGTTAGGCAATACCCCTAAACCCGTTCCCTCCCCCCGAGGGTAGGTCGCGATATTACCTTAGTCTTAGTTCCTTCCTACAAGTCAGTACGATTCATGTATTCAATGATCACTTCATCAAATGAAATCAACAAATCAAATCGAGTCATCAATCAATCGATCCAATCAATTCCATACCATCGATACCATTTCTCAGTCAACCCATTCAATACTATCTATAAAGTCCGATCACATCAAGAACTCCTCACCCTAAGCTGAAGATAGATAATATAGCTCACAAAAAGCTGATAATTAAAATAGTTCGCCAAACGCTGATAACAGAATATACTGCTCACCCTAATCTGATATATCAAGGGCTGCAGGCTAATATAGTAAACTCATAATGCTCACCAAAGCTGTGTGATACGTAATATGCTCACCAAAAACTGCTAGAGTATACAGCTCACCAAAAGCTGATATATCAAAGCTCACAGGCTGATATAGTATACGATTCTCATTCCTGACAATTTCACCATTTTTGTCATACCCGATAAAAATAATCGTGTGTATACACGGTTGGCCTTAGCCAAAATACCATATTTTCCCTCTTTAAAAATCCTACCATTTAATATAGTCCACAAGAATATTTTTGGCGTTGTAAACCGACACCTAGTATTTCCCGATTAAATACGTAAATTACTCAATTTTGTGACAAATTCCCAAAATTACAAATATCACTCAATCAGCACAAATTAGTGTCCAGATAAATAAACCAAACACACCATTACAATCAACAAGAAATTGCGGTCACCAGCTATCCCGGTATAATTTTCGAAAAATAATAAATTATTAAATAATTACCAAAATTAAATAAAGAAATACCAATAAATACCAAAAATGTAAACTTAGGTCGGAAAAGCCTAATTAAATACCGAAACGGGCCCGGAAAAATTCCGAACCTAACTAGATAAATACTACAACCTATCTATTTGCTAATTATGCTACTCTAACCACCTAACATGCAATAACGATTAATTAAATCACTAATAAGTTCTAACTAACTACCTAAACCATACTTAGTCTAAACTAATCAACCCTTAAGCATAATTAACTCCTTAAGCAGAGTTTAGTGAGTAAACTCACCGGTTTTGAAATCCAATGAGTTCACGAGGATGGCGAGGCGGAGATGAGTGACAAACTCCAAAGCGACGATGCACTACGAGGTCCGAAAGCGGTTCAAAGCGGGCCAAACAGTACATGGCTGGCTGAGGGCTTCTTGGTTCTGTTCTTGAGCCAAGAGAGTTGCTTGGATGGTTGGCTTGGGCCAAAACGGCGAGCGTGAGGCGGATGGGCTGCGACGGGCTTGGCGGAGGCGAACGGCAGCCGAACGGCGACGGAGCAACTACAACAAGGCTCCGGCTGGACTCGACATGCACCGGGGAGGCAGCCTGGAGTCGCGGCTGAGCAGGACAATGCGCGGGATGTGTGGCTGGCATGCAGGGCGCGACGGTGATGCGACGGGGGTAGGTGGCTCGGCGAACGGTCGACAGTGAGGGAGGGGGTGTGCTGCTCGGTTTCTCTGCAACTCTAAGCTTCCAAGAGTGACTAAAATGGAGAAAGCAAATGTAGAGGAAGAAGAAGGGGACAGCCAAGCTTGGAGGGTCCCAATTGGCTTCAACCTCACCCCTTTTTCCCCTTGACCATGGCCCACCGATTTAGTGACTTCCTCAGCAATTTTTCTAGCCACAAAGCTTCCTTTAAAAGCTATTGAGATGGTCCAAAGGTTGAGGACCGTGGGGGGCTACGAATTTGAAGTATTTTCCCCTCAATTCGAACCAATCTCTCTCCAATTGAAGCCAAATTCGGTCCTATAAATTCCACCAACATATCCACAATTAAATTAACATTTTTCCTCGCCAATAGAACCAACTTGCATCCCAAAAATGTGATAAAAACAGTCCTCTGAATTTTCCGGACAAAAATGCTCCTATTTTGACTTTTCCGCCAAAATCTCGATTTGCAGAAAAACATTCGGAAGATGAATCGACGTTTCTAAAATGACTCGTGACAAGAGAGAACTTTCAATTTTTGAAATCGGATTTAAATTCGCTGTTAATTTCAATCTAGCGTGATTTTAGCGTGATCTAGCCTACTGGGTAGCTTTTAGAAATTTTTGGTACAATTGACCCATTATCGATTTATTTCGAATCACAATGTACATCTTCGACACATTGGCGGCCATTGATTATCGTGAAAATCTCGAGGTTTCAAATACGGACACAGGGTACCAAAACGACAGAAAAATCAATCTAGTGCCGATCGACGAGAATTTTGCGATCTGGTGGAATCACCCACTCTTTGATCACCTATCTCAGTCGAAACGACCTATCTCTGATCTTTGATCGATTTTTAACTTTGCCATAATGATATCTGCAAATGAGCACGATCAAGTAGTCGATTCCTGGTCGAATTCTCAAGTGTATTGCGTTAAAATCCATTAATGGCTTTTCCCGATAATCTAGTTATCTCATGAGTGATCAGCTTAGAGAATAGCACTATAGGCACGTCGATGAAACGCTCGATTTATTTAATTGAAAACAGGGCTGAAATTTCAGGATGTCACAACTCTTCCCCTCTTATAAAAATTTTGTCCTCGAAATTTAAACCATTACAACACTTTAAACAAAAAGGTGGGAGTACAGTCGTCTCATCGACTCTTCACTTTCCCAAGTTGCTCCTTTAGTGCCGTGGTGTTGCCAGACCACTTTAACTAACGGGATCGTCTTGGTACACAGAACCTGTTCTTTCCGATCCACAATCTGAACCGAGCTTTCCACATACGACACTTTGTTGTCCACGTCCAATTCCTCAAAATTAAGCACGTGGGTTGGGTCAAGCTCATACTTCCTCAACATCAACACATGCAAGACGTCATGCACTTGCATCAATCTCGGCGCACTTGCGTCAATCTCGACAGTAATGCAAGACGATAAGCTAGGATCTCGATTCTCTCTAAAATCTCAAAGGGACCTATGTACCTCGGACTCAGTTTTTCCTTCTTGCCGAAGCACGAAGTACCCCTCATTGGTGACACATTCAGAAAAACGTGATCACTAACTTGGAATTCCAATGGTCTTCAACGCTTATCTGCGTAGCTTTTCTGGTGACTTTGAGCGGTCTTTAGTTTACCTCTGATGACTACAACTGTGTCCACTGACTGCTGAACCAACTCTGGGCTTGTGATATTTCTTTCCCCGACTTCATCCAAACACACTAGCATTTTGCACGCTCTGCCATACAATGCTTCAAAAGGAGCCAATAGTGTTGATGCAGATTCTGATACATCTTCGTACTACCAGGATGAATGCTGTAACTGCTAGGATAAACTTTTGATAAGATCTCCCCTCTAAGCTCTGCATCGTCAAGTACACACAATCGTTCTTGGAACCTCAGTGTTCCGTTCTCAAAAACCTGAAAATCAGCATTCTTCTTTTCGGTA
Organism: Eucalyptus curtisii; assembly: GCA_017140595.1. Lineage (NCBI taxonomy): Eukaryota > Viridiplantae > Streptophyta > Magnoliopsida > Myrtales > Myrtaceae > Eucalyptus > Eucalyptus curtisii. Next base: position 3,958,643 of record CM029500.1, on the reverse strand, counting down.
TTCTCTTACAAGATTTTATGAATCTCTGGGTCTGTCCACTGAAGTGTCTTGATCTTTATTTGCACTTCCGGTTCAATTCTGAAGGTGGCCATAAGATTCGAAATGTAGCCTACCTCAAATTTGAAACCCAAATCTCGAGCTTCCTCAAGTAAAGCTCATTCCTTAATCATCATCTATGTGATTGAAGACTTCCGACTCAAAGCGTCAGTGACATTATTCGCCTTCCCAGGGTGATATAGAATATCACAATCGTAGTCATTCAGGAGTTCCATCCAGCGACGTTATCTCATATTCAACTCCTTCTAAGAGAATAAATACTTGAGACTTTGATGGTCAGTGACGATCTGGAATCTTTCTCCGCCAAAATAATGTCCCCAAATCTTCAAAGCAAAAATGATTGTTGCAAGTTCTCAGACATGCATCGGGTAATTTAGTTCATGAGATCTCAATTGACGGGAGGCGTATGCAACAACCCTACCACGTTGCATCAGCACGCAACCCAATCCTCTGAACGACGCGTTACTACAAATCTCGTATCCTTCGGGACCATATGGAATGGTAGCACATGTGCGGTAGTTAGCTTCTGCTTGAGTTCTTGGAAACTACGCTCGCACTTGTCTGTCCACACAAACTTCTCTTCTTTCTTCAAGAGTCGAGTCAACATCGACGCTAAAGCTGAAAATCCTTCCACAAACCTTCTGTAATACCCTGCTAAACCCAGAAAACTTCTTATCTCTATCACGGTTGTCGGTCTCGGCCGACTGATCACTGCTTTAATCTTGGACGGGTCCACGGAGATTCCTTCTCCTGAAATCATGTGACTTAGGAACGCAACACGTGTCAACCAAAACTCGCACTTGCTAAACTTAGCGTACAACTCATGAATCCTCAGGGTCTGAAGTACCATTCTCAGATGACTCCCATGCTCCTTAGCACTTCTCGAATACACTAGAATATCATCGATGAACACAATCACAAACTGATCAAGATATTCCTTGAACACTCGATTCATCAAATCCATAAAAGCAGCTAGAGCGTTCGTCAAACCGAACGGCATTACAATAAACTCATAATGGCCGTATCGAGTACGCAACGCTGACTTCGATATATCCTCCTTTCTGATCCTCAACTGATAAAACCATGTCCTCAAGTCGATCTTTGAAAATATCGACGCTCCTTGTAACTGATCAAACAAGTCATCGATCCTCGGCAGTGGATACTTGTTCTTGATCGTCACCTGATTAAGTTGACAATAGTCGATGCACAAGCGCAACAAACGATCTTTCTTTTTCACGAACAAAATTGGTGCTCTCCAAGGTGATGCACTAGCACGTATAAATCCCTTATCCAACAATTCTTGCATCTACATCTTGAGTTCTTTCAACTCAGACAACACCATTCGGTAAGGAGCCTTAGAGATTGGCTCCGTCTCAGGTGCTAACTCAATCATAAACTCGATCTTTCTCTCTAGCGGTAGGCCTAGCAACTCCTTCGGAAATACGTCTGGAAATTCTTGGACTACCGAAATATCTTCAATCTTCAGTTCCTCAACTGTCGTATCCACGACAGTAGCCAAGTAACCTTGACAACCCTCGTCTAACAAACGGGTTGCCTCAAGCGACGAGATCAAGGTAATCGAGGGTCCTCCCCGACACTAATAGGCAAACTAAGACACACGCGACAAGGACCAAAGGACAAAGGTCCGAGAAAACAACGAGAGGCTCCGGAAAAATCCGGGAGGGAATTATTTGCACGCCTATGAACAAGTACATGTACCGTGAACAAGACTCCCTAGTCTAGTGAACAAGTAAAAGTGAACAGTGTTTTGCTACGTAACTTTGTACGACACCGATTTTAACGGTCATGTCCATCTCGTGCGTTGTAGCTGTTATGTGAGTCTTCATCCGAGCCGTAGCCCTGTCATGAAGAGGTGTTCTTCATATTTTTGTGCAAGGGCTTCAAGCTCTGCTGGTGAGAGAATCTGTCGTGACGAGGATGCTTCTTCTTCTTCCCAATTTGTGTCGTCATCTCCTAGACGGATACACGGCGGGGACATGCTTGGTATGCTTGGTTGAGGCCAGTTGTCCGGATGCTTGTAGAAGGATGATGATGATCCTGGAGTGTTGGGGTCCTGGGAGAGGGGACCTCCCCATGTAGCATAGGGGTCCTGTGTTGATTGGACATTGTGATCGATCTGTCATTTCCTGTTCTTGAGATGATGCGGCTTGTGTGAAGTCGTTGAGTGCTTCCCGTGCTTTCGGTGCAAGTTCATAATGATCCCATATGGCGGGGACATTATAATTCCAGCATTTCTTGAGGGATGATCTTGTTTTCTTGACAAAGAATCCTTTGGAGTTCTCGGTATTGATATTCACAACATCGAACAGATCCTGGATAGGACTGATGAATTCTTGCTTCTCTGCTGTCCAAATAAGGTTTATAGGAAGTGGTTCCTATGTCTTGAGGTTCATTAATTATGGTACCATTATTTCTGAAAAAGTGCCATGGACGTTTAAAAAACAGAATGATATGAACTTCAGGATTTGGTGTCAAGGGTCTTAGTTCTTTCTCTAAAAGTTGTTTCCACCAAGTTGGGGGATAAAACCAATTTAGAAAGTCTAAGAGGTTTTTATCGCATTCTTTTTCAACATTACCTTTGCCGAGTAGAAAAATTCTTGTGAGGTTGGCAATGAATCTTCTGGTTGGGATTTCCATGGCTATCAGGTACTTGTTGGTTAAGTACCATAATAACTTCTTGAGTTGATTAGGGAAATCATCTTCCTTCCAGATGAGAGGATGGATGAATGGGTAATTTGTGTTTAACCCAAAAGGACAAAGAATGGAGCCTCCATTAGATCGAAAAAGCTCAGTATGGCATTGCCACATGAGGCTATTCATATTTTCATTGAGGCGGTCTTGCTGGATTTCTTCAATAATCTCCGGGGATACTTCCGGTGGGTGAATCTTTGATCTTTTCTATCTTGTATTTCTTTCCATGATTTAACATATGGAAAGCAGGTCGTTTGATGTACATGTTAATCTCCGCTGGTATTCTCGGTCTTGACAAAAAGTCGGCAAGCACATTTTTCTTTCCGGGAATGTGTTTGGTTTCAAAAGAATATTTCGAAAACCATTCAGCCCAACGAAGCAACCGGGAATTTGGGATTTGCTTCGTTTGAATTTGGTCATTTGTGGAAAAGATGCCATATCTAATTCGACTAGGAAATGATGACCAATGAGATGAAATTCAAATTTTTTGATCCCGTTTTTAATCGCTAGGATCTCTTTAAAAGTGGAATGATAATGCATTTCAGCCTCGAGAAAATTTTCCACTTTTGTGAGCGCAAAGATGTCTCTTACCATCAATATCTTCGAGTAGGATGGCTGCCCAGTATTCATCACTGGCGTCAGTTTGAAGAACTCTTTTTCCTGTTGATGGTATTTGCAATGGTGGGAGATTCTGCATGATCTCCTTAAGTTCAGCAACTGCTTTGGTCTGGGTTTTTCCCCAAGGTAGGGGATGCTTCTTTAGCATTGCCTGGAGTGGAATCAGCAGCTTTGCAATATTGGGAACAAAATCCCTGAGATAATTAATTATCCCAAGAAATTGCTGAACTTGCTTTGTAGTGAAGTTTTCTTCAGGAAACTTCAATAATTCTTGTGCTATGTGAGGCCCTGGATAGTACGTACCTTTGTTGAGGTGCATACCAAGAAATTCAATTTCTGTCTGGGCAATATTCATTTTCCTTTGTGAAAGCATAATGCCATGCTTTCCTACAATTTCTGCAAACTGCTCAAGAAGTTGGCAGTGCGACTGCTCATCAGGGCTATAGAGCAGAATATCATCAATATAAACTGCAGCACTTGACAGATTGGCTGGGAAAATTCGGCACATGGCCTTTTGGAAAAGGGATGGGGCGACTTTCAAACCAAAAGGAAGGACTTTCCATTGGAAATGCTGGTTTGGGATACAGAACCCTGTTTTGGGTCTGTCATCAGGATGGATGCCCAATTGCCAAAATCCTGCTTTGAGGTCAAATTTGGAATAGATGTGGGCCTTGGTAAGGCCAGCAAAGAGAGAATTTCTTGAGGGTAAAGGAAATTTGTCATCTTGGAGAAAAAGATTAAGAGGTTGATAGTTGATTACCAATCTCATTTTCCCCTGGATGCTCAAAGCACGTTTATTGACATAAAAGGCTTCACAAGCCCATTGAGAGTTGGAGAGTTCAATAAGTCCTTGTTGAAGGAGTTCGAGCATTCCTTTTGAGCTAGAATCAAATGATCTGGGTTCATGCCTGAATGGCTCGCCTTAGTTGGATTGATATCCTCATTTTTTTTTAAAGGAAGGCGGACAAAGAACTCTGGATTTTCCCATAAAGGATGAGAACACTTTTGAGCGAACTCGAATGGGATTCGCACATGATGCGAGTAACATTTGCATGATTGGATCTAGTAGACTCATATGGATGGAAAAGAGTCTCGAATATTGACAAACTCGAGAATTGGTCCTTATACCTAAGACCTTTTCCAGGGATAATGCGTAGCTGAGCGATTTGAGTCATGATGTCCCACCCAATTATCAAATCCTTATTGGGGAGACTCGATCCAAAAATTTTGGTAGTGATAGAACACTGAGGAAAGAATTGGACAGTTAGGGGGATAGTTCTGACATTTGTGGAGAAAGTGTCTCCAGAGGCAGAGTTGAAGTATCGGACATAAGAAGTCCAATATTCTTCAGGTAGAACTTTGGTGTCCAGAATAGAACAACTTGCTCCAGTGTCAATAAGGGCAATAACATTAATGGGTTTTGCAAACTTGGAAGTGAAGATCTTAACAGGAAAATGGGGACACTGGGTTTGACTGGAGAATATGTCAGGGGTTTGTGTCGAGGATGCAAGAGATATATGAAAAATCTCTTCAGATTCTGTGTCAGATTCAGTTTCACTGGTAGTCTGATAAGAAGGAATGACACAAAGAGTTTGTTCTGTTTGATCTTCATCAATAGAGAATAGGGATTCAATGTCATCATTTTCAAGAGAAATCCAGTTTCATTCTCAATATGATGAATTAAACGATTCGACCTTTTTTCGCTCGAGGGCAATTTTTGGCAAAATGTCCTCTTTTGTTGCGAGATGTAACATCTCGCTCGATTTCTTGCGACTGTGCGATCTTTTCTTTTCGCAGTATCGCCATTTCTTCTTTCTTCGGAAGTGTTTGGAGCCGTGCTTGTACTTCTTGATGTTGAACTTCTTGAAATGCTTTTTCTTTTGGCAATACTTTCCACAATCGCCATCGCAATCGGCTTTGGAACATTTAATCTTCAGCTTTTGGCGAGAACAGGCTGCTTCAAGGCTTTTATCTTCCTTGATGTATGTGCGTACCATTTGACGCTTTAAACAAAGGTCTTCAAGACAAAGGTGGATTTCTTGCTGGATTTCTCCCAGAGGAATGTCTTGTACCCTTTTTTGTTTTCCAAAGAAGGATCTTTCAACCAAGTGGGTTAATTCCTTGGGAATAGAAGTCGGGAAGACGTGCTTTAGATTTGAATCGGCTCAAGCTGGTAAAAGAGTTTAAGCATCTCTCTCGTAATGCTTATCAAGATGTTTCTTCCGGGAGAGAACAACATCTTCTTTCAAAGAATTCTCTTCTTTTTAGCTCCACAAGATCAGTAGGTTTCCCCACAAAGAAATGATATAAGATGGTAATGGCATGACCAAAATCTGGTGACATCAAGAAATGAACTTGGTCCGGGTCGGATCTTCGATTTCCACCAGGCTTTAAGACTTCCAAGTAAATCTGGTGACAAAGTTATAAAGAACATCATTCATATCATGGTTGGTGATAGACTCGAGTGTTCAACCAAGTATGAAATTCTTCAAATCTTTTCGGCCATTTATGATAAGGGATATCATCAATGGTGAAAAACTGTTTTGATGCCATGGACACATGTTGTCCAAAGATTATTCGAACAACTTACGGCTCGAATAATTGGATTCCATTTCAATGTCCGGAGCTGGGGGTCGGCCATAAAAATGGATGAAGTGATTAGTGGTTCATAAGGGGAATCACTATGAGAATTCGAAAAGGATGAGGAGGATGCAAGGGATACTGAATCTGGTTCTGATTCAGAGGTATCGGGAAATGTTTGTTCTGCCGGGAAAATTGTTTGGTCATTTTGAACAGGGGCTTTAACTTGTTCCCGATTTCCCAAATCCTTTAGGAAGGATTCTAGAGGATTTGAAAGCATCATCTGCTCTGGCCTTTCTCTGATAATAACAGAGGCAGTAGGAAAGGAAGAGGTTGGAACAACAAAGGTTGGTCTTTCAGGAGATGCAGAAGAAGTTGGCTTCTCCTTTTCTTTTCCTTTTTCCTTTTGCTTTCGAGTGAGTTCTTTGAGACGATCTCTCATACTTGCCATATCTGGTTCTTTCCTGTAAGGGTCTTTTGGGATGTCCGCAAAAATGGACTTTTGTGGTGAAGGAGGTATATAACCGATTCTCACAGGGGGTGCAAGTGGATCGAAAGGTCGAAACCTTCCTTCTTCAAGCATTTGAATCTGTCTTTTGAGCTTTTCTATTTCTGGCTCCGGGCTTTCAAGATGATGATACCCGAGGCGTTGTCCTGCTTCCAAGGCATTGAGCCTTTTATGAAATTCGAAGAGGAGCTTTTTGGTAGATTCATCATGCCTTTGAAGATCTTGTTGCACATTTCCTATTTTGGTATCAATAACTTTGAAAGCATTGTTTTGTGCTAACAAAGTTTCTGATTGCCAATTTAGGACAGCTTCAGCAACTGGGGTTCTTTTTTGTCTTCCATGTTCATCCACATCAGTGGGAGTGGATATTTTTGGAGTATGACGGTACCTTTGCTGTGGATCGTAAATTCTTCGGGAGCGGGGAAAGGTAAGTTTAGATTTTTCACGGACAAGAGGAGGAAAGTCCGTGTCCTGGAACATGGCAATGGAAGAGATAGGTTGCTTATCTGGAATTTCAAACACACGACACGCGAACACGTCATTTCTCAAAAAACAAAGAATTCCGACACGTTGGGACATGTTGGATATTAAATATAAATTTATATATATACATAATAAATTGTCATTTTTATGTTTATTTCAATCAAGTTAATTTGATATAAATTCATAAATAAATAAATAAATAAGTCTAAAATGAATTTACACTAAAAACATTAATCCACCATTTATTAATATCATTCATTGTTTCAATTTGACAAATTCAACTCTATCCCAATAATTCATAAAACTTGAAGAAAAAACAAGTAATTCACATTCTGGACTCGCATGTTAGATATGTCGGAAGAGAAGAAAAAAAAATTAAGGAATGAATTGTATATCACAGGAAGTGAGAGTCAAAAGAGAAGAGAATACTAGGTTTTTCTTCTTTCTTCATTTATTATTTATTATTATGTTTTATTTTCACACACACACACACACACACACACACACACATATATATATATATATATATATTGACCTCTCATTCATTAAAAATTTTAAAATGGACCTCGATAGCTGAATCACGTGTCGGAAACTCGTATGTCGGAATTCCGAGTGTTGACTCGAGTGTCGGAGAGTGTCGGGAAAGTTAAACAGGTGTCGGATTTTCCGACACATGTTGACTAAGTGTCAGAGAGTATCTGAGAGTGTCGGAGATTGTCGGACACGTGTTGAAGTATCCGACACGACACGAAAGCTCTTGAAGAGTGTCGGTGCTTCATAGTTCACCCCACAATGTAAGCAAACCATCCACCGAAAACCACAGCTTCATCACTCTAGAGTGTGGCTTAGGACAAAGTGTCTTGTCGAGGAATTACACCTATGGTGTGAATATGACTTTAAATATGTAATGCTGATTGACTTGCTATACTCAAGTTAATGACTTACGCTGCTTCCAATGCAGACAAAGCTTTTTTAAGGCTAAAAAGTTAAGATATAATTTCTTCGATCCAATGACAATTGACATGCATGCTCTGTTGTGTTACTTAAAGAGCAGTAAATACGCAGAACTGATGTCTGATCAAGAACTACACACATGAATATAAACCACAGACATTTAATTATTTTCATGAAATTGTTCCTGTTACACGACCTCCGCACGATGACAACAGCATTGCTGATTTTTTAAACTCTTAAAGGGTAAACCCATGAACAAAAGGCGATAGAAGACCTAGTTAAGCAACTACCCTTATGTTCACTTAGGGGCGCGTTTGGTAACCATTTGGTTCCCAAGAACAGTTTCTTATCAGAAATGATTCTTTTTTATTCTGTTCCCGAGAACAATTTCTGAACAAAAGAACGCGTTTGGTAACTACACAAAATTTCTGATTCTAAAATAGAAAAATAGCATAAATGTGTTTGGTAACTACATAAAATTTCTATTCCAATTCTTTTTCAACTACCTTTTTAGATGTGTAAATTTGATATTGAATTCTCATGGACCACTCACCAATATAATTATCTTCTTAAGAGTGAAGAAATCATATTATATTTTCAATTTCAAAAGAATTCAAATTTAGAATTCTATTCCATTCTAAAATTTTATCAAATCATAGAAATTCTATTGATTAATTATATTTATACTAAGTAATAAAAATATTAACTAATCAAATTTTTATTAAATAGTAAATAATAAACAATAGTATAAACTATAAATATGTATTCTATATATAACAAAATTTCAATTCCTACTTCAAATCACTTTTTTTTATTTTTTAAATAATTTTATTATTTTTTTCCTTATTTTTCTTTTTTCTTCTTTTCTTTTTTTCCTTTCTTTCTCCCCTTCTTCTTCTTCTTCTTCTTCTTCTTCTTCAAGGTGGCCGGTCACCGGCCTTAGGATGACCGACGACAGCCGGCGGACGAGGGCCGGCGACCTCATCGGAGCGTCGCCGGCCCTCGGCGAGGCCGTGCCTCATTGGCCGAGCCTTGCCGGCAGCTAGGCGAGGCTTGGCCGGCGAGGCTCGGCCAAGCCTTGGCTGCGTGAGTGGCCTCGCCTAGATCTGGCAAGGCCAAGCTCGCCCAGCCGCCGACGAGGTCGAGCCCCATCGACAGCTGGGTGAGCTTGGCTTCGCCCGGCCAGGCAAGGCTCACCGATGGCCGAGGGAGGCCCGGGTGAGGCCCGACCTGGCCACCGGTGGCAATGGGTGGTGAACGACAGCGTTCAGCGGGGGTGGCGGCGGCGGCGGCAGACAACAATAGCGACGGCAGCAACACTTGAAGAACAAGAGAGATGGAAGAAAAAAGAGGAAAAACAAAAAATAGGTAGACTTGGTTCTAGAATTGTTCCCGGGAACAAAAAATCAACTTTTTTTTTAATTCTTGATTCTACTCCAAATCTGTTCCTGGAAACAAAAATTTTACCAAACGCGATTCTATTCCAAAACTACTCCTAGGAACAAAAGAATAGAAATAAACATTGTTTGGCCAGTTATCAAACAAGCCCTTAATGAGTAAAGCTCCGATCCTGATCAGTAAAGCTCCGATCAAAGATAACACATTTCAAGCCCGTCCACTAAGACGAACCCACAAACTATGTTGTGGTAGCTCTTAATTCATCTTCTTTGAAAGATACTCCTTGTATTCTTTTTTATAATTATTATACAGTATGCGATTTATCATTTTTTTTAACATTCGTGTCAGGGGTTAATCACATGCTGCAAAGAAAAAAAAAACCTGAATTGCTCATCATTTTTGCTCTTTGCTGGGGATTTCGATACAATCAATTAGTGTCTTTGGATTGAATCAGTCAACAATCTATTTGTTTGTCTTGGTGCTTGATGCTTGGTGATTGGTGCCGGGCAAATTATTCCTAGGTGGCAATTCAATAAGTTTGCCGCTTCAGGTTTATGTAGTTCTTTGGCACCGTTGATGAGCCGTATCGGTTTTAAAAGTTGAGTTTCGAATTTTTCATATTATTGGAATGGAAAGTAGATGGTATTAACAAATGATGAATTAATAATTTTTTTAGTGTAAATACATAGGGACCTCGAAAATAGTCTGGATTGATCGATAGGATTGCGCGACGATTTTGGGTTTTGGTTTCGGCGACCATCCCCTGTGATGATATTAAAGAAGAATTACTATAAGTGTTATTCGACCTTGTGCTGATGATATTAGAGATAGGCACATAAAAATTGCTCCAGGAACGTTTGGGAGAAAGGACGTATTTAAAAAAAAAAAAAAATCAGGCAAGGAACTAAAAAGAGCATCGGGACCCAATTGCAATAGACGCTCAAATTTGAGGACGGCATTTCAAAAACTCAAATTTTCCTCGGTCGTGTCGACATCTTGGTCGATTTTCGCTCTCTCATCGCTCTTTTGCTTGGTTAGGTTTTGTTTAGCCGCCGTCGTCGATCGGCATGAAGCTCTCCGGCCGCGAAGCCCCTCTCTACCGCCTTTTGCTTCGATGGCCGCCGTGAAGCGCCGCCTTCATCGGTGTGCGAGCAGATCACCCAATTCGATTCACTCCGATACCCCCGACGGATGAAGCGAACCGCAGAAACCTGCTGCTTATCACACCAAAGCCCAACGAGTAAAGTCCCCCCAAGAGGATGAAGAACCTCGACTCCGCCTCTCCACTCGGACTATCTGTCCTGGTTCCAGTCTCAGTGCAGGTCCCTCGACAATGAGGCCAATGCCGGTGCCGCGTCGTACGACCTCACTGTCCGTCGGAGTGAGAATGGCAACAAGCCGTCTAGGGACGATGAGGTCAATCCAGAAGCGTCCGGAAAAATCGGGTAGCGTAGATGATTCCCGGCTAAAAACTGAGGGAGGAGGTGGCGAAGTTGGGGGATGATTAGGGGCACGAGGGCATGCCCGTGGAGGAATTTGCGGCGGCGTATATTAGAGGGGTATTATGGATGGGAAGAGGGGAAAGGGGTGTGGGAAGAATGCTCTTGTTTGGCAGATTTTTTTTTTTTTATCGGTCTTAGGCCCCGTTTGGTTCGGTTTTGGGGAAATGCCACCGGGAGAATGCAAATACCTTTGAGGTAAATGGGCTTTCGGAAATGTTAGACCGTTTGGTAAATTATAGCATTGAAATGCAACTTAGTATAAACACCGTTTGGCAAAATTTACATTTGTAATTAGCTTTTGTTTTTTTTTTTTTTTTTTTTTTAAGTCTCGAAATCAAATTCCGGCCGCCGGCCACCGCGGACGGCCGGATCTAGCCTCAAGACCGCCGAGATCTAGCCGCGGCGGCCGGATCTAGCCTCGCGGTCGCCTGGTCTCGCAGACCTCAGGTGCCCGAGGTCGCCCGACCTCAGGCCACCTCGCCTGAGGTTGTGCGACCTCAGGCAAGGCTTCCCGGTAGCTAGATCTGGCCCCCCGGTGGCCAGATCTGGCCACTCGCGGCTAAGCGCCGCCCACCGCAAAGAAGAAGATGAACAACGAAGAAGAAGGCGAATGGCGGAGGAGACGATGAACAGTGACTCGGTGAACGGTAAAATTGCATCTCCGAAATGCCCAATGCTCAAAGCAGCCCTACCCCAGCATTGGGCTTTCAGCATTGGGGATGCTGGCATTGGGCAAAGGGGCTTTCAAAAACACATGCCAAACACCCAAAATTTCCCCCAAGGCCCAAAACCCCTTGGGAATGCTCAACCAAACACCCCCTTACTCTATTCCTATTATAATTCTCACTCTCAAATTTTTATCCTGCCTCCTTGTAGGACGTGGGATTTGAAACCCACACTTGAAACTAAATCATCCACACCCCAACCTCCTGAAAAGATGGGGATTTGAACTTGGAAGGGTGGCCACTAGGCAAACCCCAGTGATTCCTATTTGGCAGATTGAAAGGTGGGAAATTGTATCTGAAGAAGGGAAGGGCGGTTGACGTCGTTGGACTGAAAATTATGATATATTGATGGATGGGAACAAAGCACTTATTTAAGGTGTAGATCAAGAATATCTTGAGACTGCATTACGCAAGCGTGGGCGTCTGGTTTGCATTTTGTCTGGCGGTTATAAGCGTGTCCATGGGAGTCTAGTGGACAGGGATATTGACTGAGATACTGGTGTAGTCCGCGATGCTGATAGTCAGGAGTTGTTCAACGTGCGGCTTGGTCAAATTGCTGAGTATGTTGGAGATCCAAGCTTAATTGGGGATTTGCTCGATGCCTCAACAGTGTCAGAAAGATGGTAGGCATTCCTGTTTGACATGACTCCTGTTTAGTATTTGGGCAGATTGAGGCCGTACTTGATTCATGCATTCAGTGTTGGCAGTTGCTTGAGGTGATCGTGATGACGTCAAGTAAACTTTCCAGTTGTCGTTTAGATTCATATTATGTCCATGTTGAGTCATTAAGTATGTTCTACTAGCTGAAGCTATTCCCTTGTCAAATAAAGATATTGTGGTTTTGTTTTATAATTTATCTCTCTCTGTCTATCTATGTTATTGCAAAGTTGAATTAAGTCGATGAGAATAAAAAGAAGAGGGTAGAGATGTAACAGAGAGATCAAAAGAGAAGATAGAGCACGGAGAAAACATTTTTCGGCTACTTTTTTTTTATACTTGAAATGTACCAAATAATTGAATGCTCATGTAGTGAGCTGTAACGGCAGTAGGAACAAACCGCATGCTTGACTAGTTAGATCTCAATCTCATAACAGAAACTTATTCCGTTGATACTCCAAAACCTCCTTGTATTTGCTTTAAATGATTTTGATTTTTAGTTGTTTCGAAAATAGCTGTATGGCTGTTCCCTTTGAAAGTGGATCAAGATTGGTGACAGCGGTTTCAAAATGTTGTGCACGGTGGAAGTAGAGAGTGGATTTCTGAAGATGGTGCAGGTTTTTCTGGTCAGGTTGACTTATAATTCTGAGTGGGCCGGAATTAATACAGTCTAGTTTTTCAGTCCAACCGGCTCGAATTCTTTTTTAATATTAAAAATCGTAAAAATTTACTCGTCCGGGTCGGTTTAGTCAGGCCGTGTCTCCTGACCCGGTTCGAATTCTTTTCTTTTTTAATATTAAAAATAGTAAAAAATGAATAATTATTATTATTATTTAAAATTTTAGAAAATAAAAAATTTAGAAATTCAGAAAATGATAAAAATGTTTAAAAACTTTAGGAAATAATAAAAATATTTAGAAAAATTGAAAATCAATAAAAAAATTAGAGTTTAGAAAAACATTAAAAAAAAATTGAAAAACCCTAAGAGAGTAAATCCTAAAATTGGACAAGCCTTTATGGCTTTACAATAGGCTTCTCCGTTTTGATTGCCTTTTTCTCTTTAGGGACAATTTTAGGATGCTTGCATGCTTCCTATTACAATTATAATTGATTGTGCTTTTCAATTTTGGATGTTACTTTCCTATTTTACAATGGTTAGGATGTTATTAAAACTCTTAGATAGGCTGCTATGGCGTTAGCTAGCATGTGATCGGGTTAGGTACCGAAAGAATGTGAGCCTTAGTGCTAACATAATCAAGTCCCTAAGTTTATAATATCTAGTTATATAGATAGTAAGATGTTCTCTCGTATTTTACTGGGTTTTTAGGGCTAGTGGCAACTTCTTAGTCAAAATTTGCATAGGCTTAAATGATTAAAAACATGAACACCCGATGTTGCGTGAAGTATGGTTTGTGAGAACCTGAGTCAATAAAAGGCCATCGGCCCGAAATTGATAATACCCCCAAACCTAACTCTCTCTCCCTCGAAAGGGTTAGGTGATGACAAATGTAAAACTCAATTCTTTCATAGTGTACTCGCGACAATATTTTCACATATTATTGATACAAAAAAAAGTCATATTAATAACTAACACGTGTATTTCACTAACTTAATGAGATTCCAAAACATTATTGAACAAGTGCAAAATTTTGTACACTACAATGGATCTTGTTGTGGCATTTGCTGAACTTAGACACAATATATACTCATCTACTTAAGATATGTTATATTGAAATTTGGGGAAAAGTACCAAAATAGTCTTAAACCTTTTGTATTGGTACCAATTCAGTCCTAAACTTTTAATTGAACCAATTTAGTCCTAAACATTTTCACATTGGTACCAATTCAGTCCATCCAGCTAATTTAAGCCGGAAATTGCTGATGTGGCCGCCGGCGGTCTTACGTGGCGCCACGTGGAAAATTTTTATGATTTTTTTATAATTTTTTTCAGATTTTTTAAATTATTTTTTTTTTTCTTTTTCTCCTTTTTTTCTTTTTCTTTTTCTTTTTATTTTTCTTTTCTCCTCACCCTTGGTCGGCGAGGTCGCCGCCGGCCGGCCGACCATCGAGGCCGCCGCGCCCTGCGCCGGGCGAGAGGCCGCCGCGCCTCGCCGGCCACGGGCGAGGGCGTCGGCCCCGCCCGAGATCCAAGCGCGGGTCGAAACCCTCGCCCGGTGGCCAACGAGGGCCTCGCGCCCTCGTCGGCCACAAGCGAGGGAGCGGCGGCCCTCGCTCGTGGCGGGCGAGGGCACGGCGGCCCTCACCCGCATCCGAGCGAGGGCATGTACGCGCTTCTCCTCGCAGCATCTCTCTCCATCGCTCGCCGCCGCGCTTCTCCTCTCAGCATCTCTCTCCATCACTCACCACTTGAAGACTCGCCCCCCCCCCACGAGGGCCCTCACTCGGATCCGGGCGAGGGCCGCCGTGCCCTCGCCCGCCATGAGCGAGGGCTGCCGCCCTCGCGTGGCGCGGTGAGGGCGCGGTGTCCCTCGCCAGTGGCCGGCGAGGGCGCGGGGCCCCTCGCCCCAACCAGCCTGTGGCTGGCGATGGCCGGCCGGCCGGCCGGCGCCCTCGCCGGCCAAGGGTGAGGAGAAAAGAAAATTAAAAATAAAAAGTAAAAAAGAAAAAAAAAGAAAAAAATAATTTAAAAAATCTGAAAAAAAAAATTATAAAAAATCATAAAAATTTGTCCACATGGCGCCACGTAAGACCGCCGGCAGCCACATTGGCAATTTCCGGCTTAAATTAGCCGGATGGACTGAATTGGTACCAATGTAAAAAGGTTTAGGACTAAATTAGTCCAATTGAAAAGTTTATGACTGAATTGGTACCAATTCAAAAGGTTTAGGACTATTTTGGTACTTTTCCCTTGAAATTTGGCTAGCACAGTGAAAAAGTTGGGCCATACAAAATATAGAAAAGGGAAGAAAGGCAAAAAATTTAATCGGACAAATTCAATATAGTATAAATATCTAAATAAATTTCGATTTTGGTTGGTTACAAAATGATCATGAATTGGTTTTTGAGTTTAACTTGGATTGCTTTGACTCAAGTTGAATTTATCGATACATTAAGTTGCATAAATAAGGATTCAAGCATTAATTTTGGTAATTGTGTTCATTTTGTTAAATGATGAATATTTTTTTTTTCACAATTGCAAGCATGAAAAATGTTCTACATGGTGGTGTTGCCAATAGATATCCTAAATTTATTTGTCTTTTAATAAAGATCTTTAAACTGGTCTTTCTACATGGAATGCCAAATATTTCATGCTGATGATGCTTTCAATAAAGCTTTTTCAATTCCCTAAGAATCCCAGTGGGATTCTTTTTTTATTTGATTTCCTCAAAATTCTTGTAGTTGGGGGAGCATCTGACCGTCCTCACCGTCCCCACCCGCCTCGGCCACACGCCCCCCTTTCAAATCCGATGCCACGATATAAACCTTCCGTTCGCTGTATAGTGCTGACTGCTGTGATGGCTATGTTGATGGTGATGCCGGCTATGATCCTGTTCATTTGCATCGTGAGCGGACCTCAATTCCCCACATTGAGAGTTGCTGCGCTGATCGTGAGCAATCTCACGATCGCTGCACCCAACAGGGCTACTTGGAGAGCCGCCTTCTTGGCGGAGAAAGAAGTGAAATGCGGGAACTTCTTCTTCCGTGAGGTCCAGTGCTTTGTCTACTACCATTGGGACGTAGCGCATATCTTGGCAGTGGCGTCGGCAGAGCTGTTCGAGCTGCGGGGTGGCGTGACGGCGGTGATAAATGCGAGGATGACGATGACGGAGAGGCCCAAGGAGGAGGAGGAGGCGGTCGAGGATATGGATCGAGAGCGGAGGTCCGTAGGTACGGTGGCCGTCGGGCTTGGCTTGAGGATGCAGGGCAGGTACGTGTTCAGGCCTTGGTGGAAGAAAAGCTACGACCGCATCGAAGCTCGCTGCGACAACCTGAGGATTGCATTCGCGAATTCCACGACGGAGGGGAGCCTACTCATCGAAGCTAATTCAGTAACCGGCGATAGTACCCCATCCGATAGTCTTCCATCGTGCTCCTACGGTGGTGACTGAATCTAGTTTACGATTTTATTTTATTTTTTAAAGATTTTAGTGATCCAGGATTTAGTGATCATTTCTACCACTCTATTGTTAATATAAATATTGTCTGTGAAGAAGATTATTGTGCTTATTAAATATCATATTTCAGTCGCCGCATATGAAATTTGCAAGCACACGCCTTGTCGTTTGATGGGCATATAATATTTGAATTAAAATAGACAATGTTGATCAAAGATATCAACACATTCACTTATGTTATAACAAAGACGGTATAGAGTTAATAGATTAATTTGGAAGCCAAAATTGTGTACAAAATAAAACCCGAAACCGCTTCAATAAAAATGAAAAATGAAAACTTGCAAGGACAAGAAAGCCTTCACAAGCATGACAATATGAAGTATGGGCATATCCAAATTAACATTTTGCTCGCTGTCAAAAAGCATACGCACAATTCTCATTAATTGCGTTCGTTTTGTTACGTGCTAACGCATTTTTGGCCTCTTATTTCTACTTGTCATATTTGTTTTGGATGAAAAATTAAATAAAAAACTGTCTGTCATCCCAAATAAATTCATTGTTCACGCGAGATTAATGTGGAATAACATAAAAGAAATGTACGGGAAGCTCGACGGGGTGAAGGTTTTCTCGCTAACTCAAGCCCTCACCGAATTGAAACAGGGGAACCTCTCGGTTACCGCATGTTTCAACCGGCTCTCGGCGCTCTGGAACGAACTTGAGTTGGCCGAGGAGCAGCTTGAAGGACCGGAGTCCACACTCAAGCAGTATCGAGCGATCAAGGATCGCGAGAAAGTGACAAGATTCCTATTAGCTCTAAACGAGAGTTACATACCTTTTCGTACCCAGATTTTAGCCATGGAGACCGTCTCGCCACTCGGCCGCATCTTCCGGCTCGCTGTCCTAGGAGGAGAATCAGCGAATGGCCGCCGCGTAACTGAAAAAGGGGAGAAAGCATGGCTCTCGTGCCGGCGAAGTTTTCCGGCCGTTCTCACGGCGGCCTTCGCGCGCCGCGCCGAGCCCCAAATTCGGGAGGGAACCCTAGCCCCTTCGAAGAAAATGACAATCTCGAATGGAACCCTAATTTTAGGGTTTCTCGAACGGACGGCCAAGATCAAAAGACGGATCGACGGCCCCTATTCGTTGGGCAGAGCGACGGTCGAGATAAGCATGGGCGCGGATCCGACGGCCCAAATTTAATCCGACCGGAAGGTGTAGATCAAAGGAGAAGTCGCGGATCGCGGTTCTCATTTTATCTCGTATGGGCCGAATCCGGTGGTTATTATAATACCACGTCATCACAGAAAGGAGGAAGCCACAACTACAAATTTAAAGGTAAATATTGTGAATATTGTCGGCATCCTCATCATACCATTGAGACATGCTGGAAATTACATGGTAGACCCACTAACAAGGAAAAGAAAGGAAAAGAATTTTCTGCTTACCGGTGTGTCGGCACAAGGATATGACAAAGCTCATCAACCTATATCCCAGGATCAATATCAGAACATAATGAAGGCGCTAAATCAGCTACAGACAGTTGACAAAAGTGCAAATTTCTCAGGTACTTCATCAAACAAGACTAATAATATTTCAGTTGATGCATGGATTATTGATTCAGGTGCCAGTGATCACATAATTTGTCATGAATATTTGTTTTCTAGCAACTCTACAAAGCCTGATTCCATATATGTTCGACTTCCGAATGGAAATATTACTGATGTCAGAAAGATTGGTACTGTCCAGCTTAGCCCAAACATTAATTTGAATTTAATCTTATAGCTGTTTCCAAAGTCTGTGAGGACAATAATTGTCGAGCCAATTTCAATTACAAAAATTGCTACTTTCGGGACCTTTCGACCGGGAAACCGATGGGCTTGGGTAGAATGGAACAAGGGCTGTATTCTGGATCAATTTCCCCAAAGATTTTGATCTTTCATCTTTGAATAAAGGCATTTCTTGTAATGCTGTTGCTGCAAATAAAATTTCACTTTCCCATAAACGTCGGGTCATAGTGCATGTTTTCCTTGTTCGATTGTAAAGTATGCCCCTTGGCAAAACAAACGAGACATCCATTCCCAACTAGTGTACTCGAGCCACTAGTACTTTCTCATTAGTACATATGGATATTTGGGGTCCTTATCATACACCACATCGTGATGGATCTCGTTTTTTCTTACTATCGTGGATGATTATTCTCGTGCCACTTGGGTATTTCTCATACGGTCCAAAAGTCAGGCTTTCTCCTGTCTATCGAAATTCTTATCCATGGTTAAAAATCAATTTGATAAGCATGTTAAGAGGATTCGTACAGACAATGGAAGTGAATTCTTTTCCAATGAGTATCAATCTTTTCTGTCATCACAAGGAATTCTCCATGAGAGCTCTTGTGCTTACACTCTGCAACAGAATGGGATTGTCGAGCGAAAACATCGACATCTCTTAGAAGTTGCTCGTGCACTAAAATATCAAGCCTCCATTCCCGAATCTTTTTGGGGAGATTGTGTGATCACTGCGGCTTACTTGATCAATCGCATGCCAACTAGAATATTAAAAGGTTGCACTCCTTTTGAGATGCTCTTTGGTAAGCAACCAGACATTAGTCATCTTCGCGTGTTTGGCTGTCTTTGCTATATGACGAATGTTCGGTATCGACATAAAATGGACCCCCATGCTCTTCGGTGTGTTTTTATGGGATATGGCACCCTACAAAAGGGTTATCGAGTTATGGAGATATCTACCGGTCGATTCTTTGTTAGTCGTGATGTTACATTTCACGAGGATATATTTCCCTTTCAAGAAATGGGATCTTCGATAAGGCGTCCTCGAATCGGGCCATCGACAATTTTTATCGGTGGAGGATATTTCGTGTAGCCACAATACATCTTGATTAGACCGAGATCGCCGTCTCCGAGCCATGTCCCGCAGACGACATGTCCCGACTCACCTGTTTTCTGGGTATTCTAATTGCATGTCGGATTAGTGATGACTCTCCAGCAGCATGTAGTGAACTTCCTTTGCCACCACAACAACATATTGAACAATCATGTGTTGCAGCCTAGACGCTCGGACGACTAGTTCGTCCCCCGACATGGACAAAGGATTATATTTGTTCTACCTTGCGAGAACCATCAAGGTATCCTCCTATGTATCTTTTGGTCGATTATCTCGGGAACACATGTGTTGCATCAGTCGGATATCTGAAGAACAAGAACCATCTTCTTATGAGGAAGTAGCGCGTGATATCCGTTGGCAAAGGGCCATGAAAGAAGAGATTACTGCTCTCCAAGAGAATAACACTTGGGACATCGTCCCTCTGCCTGCTCACAGAAGGCTCATTGGCTGCAAATGGGTTTATAAAATAAAATATAAGGGAGATGGTTCAATTGAGCGATACAAAGCTCGGCTTGTCGCAAAGGGATTCACGCAACGTGAAGGATTTGACTACCATGAGACTTTTTCCCCAGTTGCTAAAGAGGTAACTGTTCGCTCCTTTCTGGCGATTGCTGCATTACGAAATTGGGAGTTACATCAAATGGATGTCAACAATGCCTTTCTTCATGGAGATCTTGATGAAGAAATTTACATGGAGGTTCCACAGGGATTACGTCGACAGGGGGAGTCTCGAGTGTGCCATCTCCGCAAATCCCTGTACGGACTTAAACAAGCATCTAGACAGTGGTATGCAAAATTCACTGCGGCACTTACAAATGCAGGTTTTCAACACTCGAAGCATGATTATGCATTATTCACATGGACCAAAGGTACTTCATCAATCTACTTATTGATTTATGTTGATGATATACTTATCATGGGAAATGATGATGTTGCAATTCTAAAGTTCAAAGAATACTTGCATTCGGCTTTCCATATCAAAGACTTGGGTCCTCCAAAATATTTTCTCGGTATCGAAATAGCTCGATCCAGTGAGGGAATTTGTCTCAGTCAGCAAAAATTCGTCCTGGAAATCATATCAGATGTTGGATTGTCGGGATGCAAACCAGCTGCTATACCTATTGAGCATAATATCAAATTGACAACATATGAATATGATGTAAGTTCTTCATCTCCAAATGAAGATTCACTGCTCAAGGATCCATCCGGATACCAACGACTTGTTGGCAAATTAATCTATCTTACCATGATCGGCCCGATATATGCTATGCAGTACAAATACTTAGTCAATTTATGCACAACCCGAAGCAATCACATATGAATGCAGCGCTCAAGGTTGTAAAATACTTGAAGGGATGCCCAGGACTTGGAATTCTACTATCTCGAGATTGCAACATGAAGATGACAGCATATTGTGACACAGATTATGCTACTTGTCCCATGACAAGAAGATCCATCACTGGCTTTTGCATCAAGCTAGGAAAATCTTTAATTTCATGGAAAACAAAGAGTCAGGTCAACAGTTTCATTGTCATCGTGAGAATCGAATATCGAGCCATGGCAAAGACTGTTTGCGAGATAGTTTGGATACGAGGACTGCTTTCAGATCTTGGTGTGCAAGTCAACGGAGCAAGTGAATTGTTTTGTGATAATGATGCTGCGCTAAAATTGGCAGCGAATCCAGTTTTCCACGAGAGAACAAAGCATATTGAGGTTGATTGTCATTTTACTCGAGAAAAAATTCAACAAGGCATTGTTACAACTCGAGGAATTGGAACTGTAGAACAGCCAGCAGACATTTTCACTAAACCATTATGCCGAAGACAGCATGGATATTTGTTGAACAAGCTTGGCGCCTTTGACATTTATAAGCCGCCAGCTTGAGGGGGAGTGTTGGAAGGAGAATTTGTTAAGATTGCAATTGATAGGGCAGATCATAGACATAGAGTATTTTAGGAAAAACAATATTGTGCATATATTCTTTTCCTCCTCTTTTGTATTACAAATACCGACACTTCTTGTACATTTAGCAATACAGAAAATACACAGAACCTTTTCTCTCCATCGTTCTGCATTTCCTTTCAGTCTGTCATCCCAAATAAATTCATTGTTCCCCTGAAGCCATCATGGTCAAAGGCAGTTTGGTTAAAAGCTGATACCGGCTTTCGGAAAATGAAGGGCATCTGCAATTTCTAGATAATGCATAAGTTTCCAATCCAAATCTCTCGAGGGCTTTATTTTATGAATCTTTGTTGTCATTAGATGCTTCTTTGCGCTTACATAATAAGGCGCAGGGGAAGGCGTGCTCATAGAGCGGGAGGCAACGTACTAGAGAAGTTTCTGGGAATAGCACGTCATGTTCCTTACCGTCTTAGCGTCTAATTATAGTTTCTTGTCCTGCTTAAAGTTTAGCTTCTTCTTTTTTTAAGGCTAGTCGCTTTTGGCAACAACTTGTCTTTAATGTTTCAACAGTTAATTCGTGTGTGAATCTGTTTAGAAAAATTGTTCCTTCTCAGGGTGTACTGGAGGATTTGGGAATTCATCATATAGTTGTGAATGACTGGGAAGAACTCAAACTTACCATGCTGTAAAGGGACGCTAACCGTTGCTCAAGTTTTGTGAAACCTGAGCAGAATTAACCTTAAATATGATGATAGCAATAACATACCAAGTCACAACGATCTGCAATGCTTCCGCTTCTTGAGTAAGAAAATACTGATCATGCTCGGAACAATGGCTCGAGGTTCCAGGAGTTTACTTTTTGTTGACAATGGATGATGTGCATCCAGAGTTGGTTTCATGCTTGTGTTGTCACCTGAGAATTAGGTTAATATTATTAGGATCATCCTATACCCAAGATGGTATGACCTCCATCTGACACCAGTTGTTGCATGGAATGGAACCACAAGACACAATTATGCCATGTGATAGTGACAATAGTGGAGTGTTCGTCCTCTGAGATAGGTTTCATCTTATTTCCCATTTCCCAACTGTTACGCTTAAGGTAGCAAACAAGAGTTCCAACACCAAAACTTAAAAGCAGAATTGAATATACCCATTCAACTGTCAGCACAAACTGTCAGCACTTCTTTAAGCATCATCTTTGCAGTGGAAGGTTCCAACTTCTCATCCACCATAAGAATGCAGATCCCATGTTTGTCAATATCTCTATGACCAGCTCGGCCACTCATTTGAATATATTCCCCGCTAGAAAACCATCTAAACTTATCTCCATCAAACTTTCGGACATTTGTGAACACCACTGTCCTTGCAGGCATATTCAAACCAATACTAAATGTCTCTGTGGCAGACAAATACTACAGGAAGTAACAAAGATATAAGATAAGTGGCTCAGCCAACATAGAGCCTTTAAAATGAATATCAGGTGTGAATAGATAACACGTAGATCAGAAATGAAAAGCTATCCAAGGAGCAGAAAACCTGCATGCAAAGTGCACGAAGTACTTGAAGTGCTCAATCTTCATCGGCATCCTTTTCCACAATTACATTCTAACTTTCTATCATAACGAGATATCTAGTCAGTAAAATTTAACGAGAGACTATAGATTAGAAGGCCTAATCAGGTAACTAACTATGGCAAAAATTGCAACACTGCTGCCATATTTGTGAAGCAATGCAATCATAAACTCACTTAACAGACAGAAAACGCTAAAGCTAGAACTACTAATGATAAAAAAAGGACCCCGATTGCTAATTGTTAAGTTACTTTAATTGAGTTTCCTTTATTATCAGAGTTTTATTTCCTTTTTGGTATTATTGTCATATACAGTTTATATTCAATATAAATACAATGGATGTAGGGTTTCTATTAACACAGAAATCTACACCCCCTCTTTGTTTCTTTCTTCTACATTCTCCTTCTCCTCTTCTCTATTGCTTCTCCCTTCTTCTTTCTCTCTTACTATTTGCTGCGGGTTCTCTAATTAGCTTTGTGACATGGTATCAGAGCAGATCTAACTACTTGATTACTTGATCCTATTGCTGGTTTGAGAGTCGCCTAACAACCCTACTTCTTCTCTGGTGCGCAGCCACCTAAAGTTGCAATTTTTATCGGTTTTCTCTCAAAAGATATTAGATTCATCAGGTTCGATTTCTGAATATGGGTTACAACTCTTATCGATCAGCGGATTCAAGAATCGAGTATTTCATTGATTATGGTTGACTGATTTTTTGGGTTCCCTTTGGTTAATTGATGGAGCCAATTACATCGATTATACATCGGTGTTGCTATTTTGTTTCTTGCACTAAAGTTTCAGCCTTCTTGATTAGTGATAGATATATTTATATTGAGATTATCGTCATGAGTGATACTACTATGACTCCTGCTACTTCATTGCCATCGCTACTTTTCTTTCTTTCTGCTATATGCATTGCATCGCTACTTTTTTTCTGCTGCTTACAACTGCTGCATTCATCATTCGTTGTTCCTACTACTACTATTGCTCCTACTACTGCTGCGGCTACTGCTGCTGCACCTACTACCGCTGCACCTACTACCGTTACTACTATGGCTACTACTGCTGCTATTACTACCGTTACTATTGCGGCTACTACTGCTGCTCCTACTATCGATGCTACTACTGCTATTGCTGCTCCTACTACAATTGCTACTGCGGCTACTCTTGCTGCTCCTACTACCGTTGCTACTGCAGCTACTAGCTCCTACTACCGTTGCTACTGCGGCTACTACTGTTGCTCCTACTACTGCTGTTATTGCGGCGGCTACTATTGCTACTATTACTGCTGCTGCGGCTACTGCTGCTGCTCCTACTACTGCTGCTATTGCGGCGACTACTACTGCTATTGTTACTACTTCTATTGTTATGAGTACTACTACTTCTACGACTATTACTACTACGACTGTTGATTGGGCTCTACTATCTGAGCCTTAGTAATTGCCGATATGTTTACCAAAGCATTATTTCGTCCTGCTTTTGTTGCTAGTTGTTCCAAGCTGGACATGGGTGACCTATATGCTCCCAGCTTGAGGGGGAGTGTTAAGTTACTTTAATTGAGTTTCATTTATTATCAGAGTTTTATTTCTTTTTTGGTATTATTGTCATATACAGTTTATATTCAATATAAATACAATGGGTGTAGGGTTTCTATTAACACAGAAATTTACAGCCCCCTCTTTGTTTCTTTCTTCTACATTCTCCTTCTCCTCTTCTCTATTGCTTCTCCCTTCTTCTTTCTCTCTTACTATTTGCTGCGGGTTCTCTAATCAGCTTTGTGACACTAATCACACGAAAATGTATCAGTTATCCAAGTAGATTACCAAGCAAATTCCAAACAAGACATTTAAAGTAAACTTATTCGGTTATTAAAAGCTCAGAGAAGAACTCATTGAGAGGTCGTCCAAATTTTCAAAAAACCTAGTTTGCTTGCTTCTCCAAGGAAAAAGAATACTAAAAACAGCATGGACCATGCATTTTAAGAATACTTGATTATCTAGATTTCTATAGCTGCGATGACATTTGTTGAGGTTCATCTTTTCTTTGTCAAAATTAAACTTCATCTGCTCTTCGTCATGCTCCTGATGTGTTGCATTTCAAATGCCATTTTTTTCTCATTATGACTCTTTGGATTGTCCAGAACTCAAGCGATCGTTTTCCCTTGATCTACATCTCCTCGTGCGACCCCTACCAATGGTAAGGAAAATCAGATGGAGATGCAACTTAACAGACTATAGATGTTGTGAAGTCAAAAAATGAAAAAACCACCAACTGCTCATCACAAGGTGAAATTAAGAAATCACAGCCAGATTGACTACTAAACCGAAGCTAGCTAGCACAAGGAACAATATGGGTCCATTCATTTAAATCATAATAATAGTGGAGATCACATCTGTTTTGAAGCTCTTTCCCAAGATCTTCGTATATGATTATCTGTTTTATCCTAGAAGTATCTTCATATGAAGCTTTGGCAGCTTTACAAAAAGCATGTATAATCAATTTAATTTCTTAAGTGGCTGTAAGTTGAAAGAAAAAAAAGCCCTAAGATGTAGATGGAAATCTGAAGACTAGACAACATGGCATTGGTCGGAGAAAAAGTGAATACGTCCCAGGCTCCTAATAATAGTGAAAAAGGAGTGACAAATGCCATTTCATTTAATTCCAGTTGCTCTAGTATATTTGTTTCACTAGACAGCTGAATTGATATAATTCTGTAATAAACATCTGTTATGCCACTGAGGCATTGAGATTGCTCTTGTTTGCCAAGCTACCAAATTCCCATCTTCCTCCTGCACTTACCCATGTCTCAATTTCTTAAGTCCTAAAGGTTAAATGACCAATAGTGTCAATAACATGTAGTACTGCAAAACCATGGAAATCTCAGCTATCATACTCGTGTGCTAGCATTTGTCTAAAAGGTTCATCACCCACACAAATAATCAACACTAAAGATTTGTCAGAAATATACGTAAACCCACAAAAGAACTAAGGACCTATTTTCTTCCATCCGTTATAAACTTATGAGGGATTTAGTGCGGACATCAATACAGATTTACGTGATCTGGAGATTTGTACGCAAGCATCTTATTGCAAGAATTGTACTTGTAGTAAGTTACACCTCTGGAGATTTTAGTATTCTGTTGACTTTCAAGTATTTAAAAATGGCTTATTTAGAGAGAGAAATTTGAGGCATTTGAGAGTCTACAGTCTAATTTTGTTGATGAAAATAATAGATGGTAAAAGGTTTTAATTTTTGATTTTATGGGTTACTGAAAAACCGGTCCTTCTTAAAGGTTTTAAGAAGATACTCCTTCTTAGGAGGCAATTTCACTGGTCCTATTATTGGTCTGTTGGGGATAGATGCTCCGTCTCTCTGGTTTGATAATTGGCATCCGAGATGATCCCTTAATCTTTTATTTTTAGACATATACATTTACCAGTCAGGTCTTTCTGGAAAGGCCTCGGTGGCAGACCTGTTCTCACCAGAGGGTCGCGAGGTCAAGTACATGATAGAGGCGTGGGAATTTCCCCTTCCCATTCCTTCCCAGAATCCGGATTGCTTCCGCTGGAGTAAGAGCATCTCGGGCACCTTCTTTGGTTGCTTCCGCGTGGGAAACCATTCGGCCAAGAGCAGCATTAGTCCCTTGGTTCTCTCTTATGTGGAATAGTTCGCTCACTCCGCGTTATCAATTCAACCTATGGCTCATAGTGAAGAACCCACTTCCCACACAGGTTCTTCTCGTCCTATGGGAGGATTGATGATGCTTCGTGTGTTTTTTGTAACTCCAGGCCGGATTCTAGAGATCATTTATTTTTTGGGTGTCGTATCACCGCCGCGCTTGCTTCCTTTTGGGAGGGTAGGTGCAACCTCCCTTGGCGGAACGGTTCCTGGCAGGACAATCTACGGTGGGCCCTAAAGTTTCTTTCTGGCAATGACTTCCATCGTTGCATTGCTCGTTTTTCATTTGGAGCCCTCTGCATTTGATCTGGAAAGTGCAGAACAGCATCTTGTTTAAGGAACAAACTCTGTCTATTCCAGCTTTAAAGAATCAGCTTATCAAAGTCGTCAAGGATAAAGCTTTGACTTTTAATAATGTTGACGACACCTCGAGAAATAGGAGAATTCGACGTAGCTAGGGAATTGACTCGTCCATCTTCTCCCCTGAGTCATCTGATTTTGCTCTATATGGCTGACCTCCTGTGTCTTTGTTCTGTTCCTATGCCGTTGCTGCTCGGTCGCCTTGGCTTGGTGGTGCTCGAGCGTCTGCTTGCAATCGATGGAGTATGTGGCTGGTTGGAACGTCTTTGGTGCTGCTCCTGCTGGTTGCTGTTGGGGTTCATCTCTGCCGCGTAGCTGCCTCTGTTTCGCTAGCCGTGTAGCGTTTGTTGTGTAGCTGTTGTTTAGGCTGGTTTCCGCCTCTTGTGGCTTCCCCGCTGCCTTGCTTGGCAGCTGTTGTTTGTTTTGTCGGCACCCTTCCACTCGATCTGACTTGTTTGTCAGTTTGAGTGTAAGTTTTGGTGCTGGATTATTTTTGTATAGTTTTGGTTAAGCTCAATATATTCTTACTTTACCAAATAAAAATAAAAATAAAAATAAAAATAAAAACCCACTCTTAGTGAGGGCTTTTCCAATGTATACCCCAGATACAGCCAAGAGAAAACAAACCTCTTTGAATCAAAGCTGATGTTCTTGCTAAAGTTTATCTGTCGACCCACATTTGCTCGATAGATTTTCCGGAGAATAACCAAATAAAGCAACCATCTTACTGACCCAGTACTTAGGAGGTGATTTATCCCAGTTATCCCACTCATTATCGCCGCCCTGATTGCGGAAACAGTGAATGAAATTGCAAGCAGTTTCATGGGAACATGTCTGTCACGTATCAAAAATAGGAGCCTAATTCAGAATTGGTAATTAATAATAATCATTGACATCCCAAAGAAAATACAACATATGGAAAAACATGACAGCAACTAAAAACGCAAAAATTGCCATACCTTGAACCTCAACTTCATGCACTCCCTACAGATGGCGACTTTCCACCTTGTAACATTGACAAATTCACATTTTACCTGTTTAAAAAAGAACATCCGACTCAATTAACCCCCAATCAAGAAAAAGATGATATGGTCAAGAGGATAGTTATGGGAACACGACAGCAGATAGAGACTACTAAAGTACTATTCACACCTACTGGAAAGACTACTAGAGCTTTCATCCAAAATAGTCACAAACTAGAAATCCTTGCTAAATGTTAATATCACAATTAATTGCAGATTCAAAGGAATTTAGCACAGAACTGGATGCTTTTTCCCTTCCCTTCTTGTTTGATTACTATATTAGACACATCCAACCAGGGGATGAAATACCTGTTTGTCAGCAAAGAATCGGCCATCAATAGAATTATAAGCCAGCATAGCTGAATCCATGGACTTATAATGTACATAAACATTTCCCCTCAAATGGAATGAACCATTTTTACAAACCTGAGATAAGAATTGGATTTGTGAATCTGAGATTGCATAGAAACGTACACAACACCAGGATCCAGGCTTCCACAAGACGAATCTACAATTCAGAAAGCTTGAAAGAGAAATGCAGAAAAACCCATTGAAAAGCCAGAGAAAATATAAATAAAGGATTAACTACCCTCAAAGTTCATAACCACCTTGATAAAAAGCCAATATCAAGACCTGCAAATTGGAAAATTAACAGCTGTGAACTGATTTTATTACCTTGAAATTCACAATTTCCCCAGACTTGAACTATGTATGAATATCCTCGTAAAACTCCTCAAATGAGCATTCCACCTGTGTCTGTGTACTGAAAAGAGTAAAAACGGGTAATTATAAATTGGTTAGATCATCCTAAGAGATACGTTAACAATAGTAGAAGTTGTAAGCCTCAAGGTGTACTGGAGGAAGAGTGGATTGCTTATAATTGAGGAACAGTGGAGCCCTTTAGATACTCTGCTTGGATTTGCACTTCTGAGCAAAATTACAAGTCCTCAGTTTCCGATTCTCTAAAACTTCAAAAAGATTTGCAGGATCAGAAAGAGGCAGCATATGGAAAATGTGGTCCTTAAGAGCCATATTCCTGTCTATTGTATATTTCTCCATCTTGATGTTTAGTGGATAATGATTGAGGAGCATTCTATGGGTACTAATAGGGTAACGAGAATAATCACTTCAAACAAAGCCTGGCAACTAGAGACACCCTAACTGCTTGGTGTCTGGAAAATTAATGCTAACATCTCAGCAGCAAGAGTAATCGCTTCAAATGAACCTGGCAGATTCAGATCCAAAGATTCATTTCTGGAAAAATCATGCTGGTATTGGTCATTATTACAGAAAAAGAGAACCTGGGGTGGATAATCATCAAAAGACACGGAAGAGAAGTGATAATGTTAGTTCTGGTCATTGGAAGCTCAAATATCACTTCCTCTTCAATGTATTGAAAGACTTCCACCATGCAAATACAGGGGAAAACTCTGGAATAGCTGGCGTAAATTGTGCGTTTAGTAGCTAACACCTTGCCTCTTACTTGAAGAATCTATAGTCAGAACCATCTCAGAGTATTCCAAGAGACATGAAGGACAGCTTTACACATATAGGATCAAGCAGCAGCTAAGTAGTTTGTTCACCAGAACAAACTACACATGACTCAACTACACAGGCTTTTTCCATGCAATTAATATACTCAAGTTAGCAGCATATTTATTATGTATTCTTTTCAGTCATTAATCTCCGGAATCAGAAAATGCATGAGCATTTACACTGGGAGAAAGCCAATCCCTAGAGTGATGAAGAAGTATTCAGACATTGTATACGACTTCTACAGAGGCTCTTCACAATGTGAATTTTAGACAGCTGTACTGGTATTTATCACCTTCAAAAATTAAATAGAGACAATATCATCTAGGCAACTAATACCAATTACATGAAGAACTAGAAAAAAGCCAGCATGATGTTTTAAAGCTAAGAAACAATCACCCATACTGGAATAAAAGATAAACCCTACAAGTGAAAAGAGTAAGAAAAAGTAGGACAACCTAGTCACTGTACAATAGTGTTGATTCATTATTCAGATTCCATATTTTTCTCAAAGATCAAAATAACAAATGATTCTTTCTTCCAACACACCTATCTTGAAGAACAGAACAGGTCAGCTGCAAAACCATGCATTAGAAGGTATGGCTGTCTGCAAGCTGACACCTCAGCAGCAATAGCTCTTACCAGAAGAACAATTCCAGCATTCCATTGCACCCACCTAAAAACTACTGAAGCGTTAAGGAGCAATAAAATAGAAAAACTTACATTGAAAGTCGATCTCCATTACCCAAAAGACTGAGAAGATTAATTACCAATCAACAAATTCAGTTTGAAAAAAAGGA
This sequence comes from Eucalyptus curtisii, assembly GCA_017140595.1. NCBI lineage: Eukaryota > Viridiplantae > Streptophyta > Magnoliopsida > Myrtales > Myrtaceae > Eucalyptus > Eucalyptus curtisii. The sequence continues at coordinate 3,928,611 of CM029500.1, read as the reverse complement.
TTAGCCATGGTATTCACCGATCGAAACAAATGTTCCAACTATCAAATTTTAATTCATTGTGCCCGACCAGTTCGCTTATTGCCAAAGATGAGTCAGAAGGCATTGAGGCTGCAAGATCAATCCTTTAATTGATATGTCGGCATATAGATTACTCTAAGTTGATAATGATCAACAGGTGAAGCAATCCTGAAAAAATGATTTTACAGAATCCAAGAAAAAGAGAGAATCATTTATCAGAAATTGCGTTAAAATATGTATCTAATGATGATCAACAAAAATGCATGGAAGTGCAGCTACAACAACACAATCATATTTGAATGTACAAATATATACAGTCTCAGATAAGCATGATATGCAACAGATAAAGCTTTAAAATGTCATTGACAACTAACAGACTTTCCTAATATCAAATCATCTGTGCATTTCAAAAATTTGAGAAGGATAAACCTACAACCTAACATTAGCTAAGTTAAGGTATATATCCCACTTTATTCCGGGCTATAAACATGGCTTCTTTTCATGCCATGATGAAGTTAAAAAAAAAAAATCACATGATTAAAAAGAAAAATGATAAAAAATTCAAGAGATTGAAATTTTGTTAAATCCAGGATCTGAAAGCCAAATTGATCTACATATACAGTGATATCCTACCCAGACACTTAAGTGCTATTTACAGAATCTAATTTCATTGATAATGCTGGTATTTACTATTGCTCATAATGATCAACCAGTAAAGATGTTTCAATAATTCATTCACTTGAGAGCACAGTTCCCTGGATGTGCAGACATAATAGAGCAAACAATACTAGAGTAAAACAACCAATACCAAGAAGCCCTCTTTGGCATAAATAACTTATAAAGCATTGAAAAAGAACTACAGAGACCAAAAGGAATTCCCAAGCAAAACCCATAATTGTCTACTCTCCTACAGCAGAAAGGAGATCATTGCGAAAGAACACTCTTCAGCTAAATGACTAATAGATGCCGACATATCACCTGATATGCATTAGTTCTTATAATGAAATGTACCATCGAAAGATAAATGATGGATCGTTTGTGAAATAAAAATTTTCTAGATCTTAAAAAATATGAGAAGAGAAAAGGCATGAACAGATGTCAAATACGCTAGTGGTTCATGGCAGTGTAAGGTGCTCCATAAGTAAACATCATCACTCAAGGATATCATAACTTGTCAGAGCTGTATGGTTCTCTCTACAAGTTAACAAAGATAATGTAAAATATGGGAAATCAACATGGAATGCTAACAAGAAAATAACCCACTTTTGCCTCAAAAGGACTCAACTAATAAGAATTAATTGCATCTTTTACATCACATGGAATTCCATCAAAATCACCATTTTCAGGAGCCAGACATAAAATCACTGATAGCTGAATTTTTCCAGTCAAAACCATTACAACCCAGACAGTTCAAGAAATCCATGAGAAATTAGTTAAAAAACTCGTTGAAAAGCGGGGGTAAAATATAATTTGTTGATGAAAAAATACAAACAGCAATTCTGGGTTTCCATACAATAGACCTTGCACAGGAAAAAAATTAGAAAATTCTCCAAGACAATTAGAAAAAAAAAGAGCCACACATTTATCACTAGGTTGATTGGGAAAGGAACTACACAAACCGAAGCCAAAGCAAATATTCAAACAATGGACATTTCTTCTCTAAAAGAGTCTGAACATAGTCGACTTGTCCCCAAGAGCAGATGCTTACTAAAAAGCAAAGCCTCTATTTGCCCGTAAGAAACAACTGCCCAATTTGTAGAAACTTCGGAAACAATTATCATGATGGCAGAAACAGAATAAAGTTTGCATTTCTAAGAAATATTACTTTCCTGACGACTGTCATCGTACAAAGGAAATGACTTTGTTTTTTGCCACTTACCAGGATGAAGCCTCAATTAATCTAGGAAGTGCACAGTCCATGATTGGTTTCGTTAGCTGCATACTCTCTCAAGACGAGCTCCACTTGTTCTACCACCCCGAGTCTATGGAGCCATCCAGCAAGTCTTTCAGATGCTTCTTTTCCAATTACAATACCATCTCTCTCCAAATCTATCAGAAAGTCCAGTGCTTTGTTTATTTTGTTCTCTCTTTCATACGAGTGCAGAACAAGGGCCACACATTTATCACTAAGTTCAATACCAGCCTTCCTCATATTCTCAAAGGCAAAGAGGGCCTTGTCACTTTGTCCTGTATCTGCATAGGCATTTATAAGTAGCCCACCTAGCCTCGCGTCTGGAATAATCCCCGCAAATTGAGTAGCATCAAAAATCCTCTGAGCTCCTTCGGCATCGCCAATCATGGAATACGCTCTCAACAGTGCCTTATAAACTTCACTTCCAGCAAAGATCTCTAGTTCATCCATTTCTCTCAGTAAAATCTCTCCCTGTTCAGGCATTCCAGCTCTAATGTAGGCCATGACCATTGAGCCATATGACCTTTTATCCAATGGCAATCCAAGCAGCTTGATTTCTTCAAATGTTTTGTTTGCCAGCTCAAAATGCCCAGCCTTGCTGTACATATCAACCATAGCAGTCAAGGTAACCTGATCACAGATCAAGCCTCTTTGCTTCATTGCTAGAAGAGCATTTTCCGCATCTCGAATTTGGTTTTGCTTTCCATACCAATGGATTAGTTTTGTATAGTCACGAACATTAGCTTCGAAAGATTCTTCTAATAGAGCAAGTTCCGCCACCTAGAAACAGTTTTGAGGATTCATGAGTTGAATTTAAGATTTTCTTCATGATTGCGTAAATCAAATTAACAAAGCATGAGGACCCCCACGATTCAACAATTGTCATGCAAACAATTTCAAACACATCCACATATCAGAGCACCTCAAAAACTCACAGCCATCCAGCACTCTCTTCAATATTGTCAAGAAGAAACTCTCATTCCTCACAAAAGTTAACAATCACTAGTTCGCTTAGATTTCGACAGCTCATTTTCCAGGAGACCGTGCACAAAATTCTAATCTAATTGTGGAAGCTTAACTTTGCAAGATGACAAATTTCAGCTCTTTCCACAGCAAAAGCTAGATGTAAATGCAAAAATTCGAACTTATCAACACAGCATGAAAACCTTTCAACTCATGCTCTTTCAACAGACACAGACGCTGCATCATAGCTTAAATAGAATAGCTAGCAAACAGCCGATGAAATCAAACGAGGGCAGGTACCTCGAGATGAGCAGGATGATTCAGCTTCCTCAATTCCTTGAGAACCGCGAGCCAGTCGGCTCTACTGGGCTTCATGATCTTCACCCAAGCAGCCAAAACATCCGACAAGCTCGCCCTCTGAGCATCGAAACATATGATTTGCCTCATCAACGCCTTGCACCTTTTCGCCATCTTAAAAGGAAGCTTGGATATGGCGATCCTCTGCTCCTCGGTAGCGCGACGCCCCACCTCGGCCCACTTGAAACTGGGCCTACCCTCTTCAGGGTTCTCAGCTTTCGCGGCATTTTCGCCGCCGGCCGGCGAAGAAAACAGAGGCGAAGCAAGAGAGCGAGCGCCCTTGTCACGATGAGTTTGAACAAGAATTTGAACTGAAGACGGCGAGTTTCGCCGCCGGACGATCGTGGGTCGCCGCCATTCTTGAGGGCGGAGGTTCGACACCAGATTGAGCGAAGAGCTTGGCGCTGCTGCGGCCGACATGGAAGCTCTGCAGCTTGAGCTCCGGCGGGGTGGGAGATGGAATGATGAACGGAAGGAGATGAAGATGAGGGACGGTTTATCCAATCTTTTCTTGTTTTCTGGGGCTGATTTGGGAATCGAGATGAGTTGGTTTCCTTCAAATTTTAGACCCCATTTGTATGTTTTTTTTCCCAATTCAGTCCTTTCATTTATTTTATTTTTGGTCAGACCCAATTTACAATCCTTGAAGAAAATATTTTCAAGGCATAAGCACGCCAGCAGCACATGGGTTCAAAAAATACTAAGAGATGTCACATGTAGCGTTTCTCGTCATATTCAAATTGCACGAAATAAAAAGAAATTAGAACTCAATTATATTTATTATAAATTTGATGAGGTAAATTACGCTTTAATTATAAGTTTTAGAATTTCGCAAGATAAAAAAATAATTTTATCAATGATTATTGCCGACGGAATATGTGCATTATGGCAAAATATTTGGTACCATCTCACAATTCCTGGCTGTAAATCAAAAAAAAAAATAAATTTCTAACGAGTGGATAAAAGTTCCGTATGATCTAAAGAAGTTATCAAATCGATGATGGTCCACATTATTTTGAAGTTGACCATTGACGTCCCTTGGGGTGTTCTTTTAGAAGTTCATCCTCAAACGGTTTATACATGACCCTGCTCTTCCCATATCCACTAAAGTTGCAGAGATTATGACTGATTCTACATGTTCTTTTCCTGGGGTTTGATGAGATGATTTGGGGAGTACATAGGCTGTCATTTTGATGCCATTCTTTCTGGAGGGCAAAGTCCTATGTACAACTCCTGTTTCAACTTTCTGGTACATGGATCATTGCTAGGGGTGTCAAGGGGTTGGGCCAGGTCAGGCGGGGCTGTTGCCGGCCTCATTTCAAAATGAGATGACTAAGGTGGATCGGCACATATTGATATGGTTTGCTCTTCCTAGGATCTGCTCTGATCTCTTGAACAGGTCATTCTTGAATAAACTTCCCCACTTTTGACAGGATTTAGAGATGGTTTCCTGCTCCTACTTCTCTCCTTTGCTTCGTTTTGCTAGTAACGTGATGAGTCTTGAGCACATCTTTTCATTTGCTAAGCTTGTATTCTATTGATAGAACTCCTGCACATTGGGATTGTGATGAATCTATTGGAAAAATTAAAGAAACATAGACCTTGATTTTGTTACTCATAGATAGTGTTGAGAGCTCACACACTTTGTTATATATAAGATCCCACATTCACACTCTAAATTAGATGAGCAGATCTTTCTTTTTAGCTGGTGAAGTTCTTGGCAAAGGCTGAAGAAGAAGAAGTGGAAGAAGAGGAGGAGGAGGAGAAGTGATCCGGCGGCGGCTGGCGGGGGAACTCTGAGAGCATCTGAACCACCTCCCTCATCGTGGGACGCTCGGTGCTATTCTCCTGAACGCACAGCATGGCGACGAAGAACACGTGCGTGGCCTCGTCCTTGGGCACGAGGCTCAGCCGCGGGTCCACCACGCGGGTCGCCTCCTCCCTCCGCCAGTTGGTGGTGGCTATCTTTGTCCACTGGACGATGTCCACCCCATCCCCGAAGTCGCCCACGGGCCGCCGCCCGGTCAGGAGCTCCAGGAGCACGACCCCAAAGCTGTACACGTCGCTCTTCTCATCCACCCGTAAGGTGTATGCATACTCTGCAATAAGACAAACGAAATTTCAGTTATGAAATATGCTCAGCTATTGACCATGAAGCATTTGTCGGGACACGATTTTAATGTTGTTTTACGTTGTGCTTTGTTTTCTTCGAAGCTTTCAACGTCATGAATGATGATAATCATGTCAAACAAGCACGTTGTCAAAGACCCACTCAATTTTGAGTGGGTCTAAGATGGAAAGCGCTCGTTTTGGATAAGCTTTTGCTAGTCCTGCCAAAGCGAATCAACATGAATTGGCACGCATTGATGTTGCTTTAATCTTTTGTCACGAACTGCATGATTATAGTTAAAGAAGCCGCACCCCACTGAGCAATAAAGCAAAACGGAGTCAACTCACTCAAGACAAAAGCAAAAATAAATAAATAAATAAATAAATAAAGCAAAGGGCGCCAAAAGAACAAAATTTGAGAAAAGGGCATAAAGGAGGCAGCGGGGGGAGTGCTTCTGGTCAGAAATGGACCCAAGGAAATATCCCTCTTTACGTAATTTCTAGAGGATTTAGTTGGATTGCGCATGTCTGTTTGCTTTCACTGTACTCAGTGCTCTGTTTAACGTTGGAGATAAGTCAGGTACCTAAGTTGACCCACTTAGATTCCAATTTACGAGAATTTGACTGGACCATGGACCCAACTCTAAGTACTACCACTGAGTGAAGATTTGAAGGGACTATGTTGTCGTGAGTGACATTTCCAATTTCCTTCCTTCTTGAACATACCAGAAATGTTGCATAGAATTCAGAAACTCAAGAATTGAACTATGTAGAGAGTTTGGGTCAGGGAATTGTGCTGATGGTCTTAATGTGGTTAACGTGTGAAAGTGAATACGCTAGTGAATTGCCAACCAAAGAATGATAATGAGAGATTTTAAGCGTGGCATACCAGGGGCAATGTAGCCATAGGACCCCGCGATCGCCGACATGCACTCCGACCCTCCGCTGTCCGCCAAGAACTTGGCCAGCCCGAAGTCAGCGACGTGCGCCTCGTAGCTCGAGTTCAGTAGAATGTTGTTCGACTTCACGTCTCGGTGAAGGATCAGCGGGCAGCAGTCGTGGTGCAGGTAGCACAAGCCTTTGGCAGCTTCGACCGCGATCTTGTACCTCAAGTTCCATCCCAGGAATGCGCCTTTCTTGCCGTGCAGCACCTCACCTAGGCTCCCGTTTTTCATGTATTCGTAGACGAGGAGATTGGTTTCTTTGTTTGAGCAGAATGCCAGGAGCCTAACGATGTTCCTATGCCGGATGTTGCCAAGCGTTTGGATTTCTGCTCGGAAGCCACGGTCGTGGCTATTCGTGCCGAATCCTAGGAGTTTCTTGACTGCGATCTCTGTACCGTCTGGCATTTTCCCATGGTAGACGATCCCAGCTCCACCTCTCCCTATCTCATTGCCGTCTTTGACGCATTCCAGGATGTCTTGGACTGAGAACTCCAGTTTCTGAAATGTCGTCATCTTCCACGAGCCAGGACCGGCCTTTCTTTTAAATGACCTGGCTTTGATTATGGCCACTGTGGTGAAAGCTAAGGAGCATATCAGTAGGCCGACTGCGAACATTAACTTGAAAGTGAAATGAATTCTGGAGGATGTGCTCGTAAATGTGGTGAGATTGCATTTGATATCTAGGATAGAACCACAGAGCCCTGGATTGCCCACGAAGGAAGAGGAGTTGAACAAGGCAAATTGCCCAGATTCGGGTATTTTACCCGAGAAATAGTTGAAAGAGAAGTCTGCAATCGTGAGGCTCTGCATTGTACCGATCTTTTCGGGTATGCTCTGGTTTAAGTGGTTCCTAGAGATGTTCAAGTAACTGAGGATAGGAATCTTGGAAATTGTGAGTGGGATCGGACCGGAGAGGTTGTTCTGGCTGATGTCTAGGTAGGTGAGATGGTAACAGTTCCCAATATCCGGTGGAATCTCACCTGAAAAGAAATTCTGCCTCAAATCGAGCTTAACCACCTGCCTCAAGTCCCCTGTAAATGCCGGGAGCGGACCTGAAAATTGATTCCCACTGATGAGCAGGATTTGGAGGTTAGAAAAGTTTGAGAGCGAAGATGGAAGAGGACCCGAAAGGAGATTGTTTGATAGGTTGAGCTCATTTAACATCACAGGCTTCGACGACCGGTTGCCATTCTCTGGCAAAGCTCCTGACAGGTAGTTGTTCTGCAATTCCATTAGTTTGAGCTGAGGCAAGTAAATGAAGCCGTTCGGAATGCTTCCATTTAAGTAGTTCTGCCCCAACCTCACCTTAACCAGGCTATGGCATGAACCTAGAGCTTCTGGGATCGGCCCAAAGAGGAAATTGTTGAACAGGATCAAGATCCTGAGCTGGTTCAGTGAGCACAAATCCTGAGGGATCATTCCAGTGAGCTTGTTGGTGGACAAATCTAGAGACTGAAGCTTTCCATTCCTGCCGAGATCCTCAGGAATCACACCCGTGAAGTTGTTCGTCCATAGGGCTAGAGTTTCCAGGCTTGGGAGGTCTGCAAGGAACTGAGGAATCGACCCGTGTAGCTTGTTTAAGAAGAGGTTGACAAGTTTCAGCTTCTGGAGACTAGCGACTTCAAATGGTATCTCTCCAGTGAGCAAATTGACAGAGAGATCAAGATTCACCAAGCTTGTCAAGTTGCCGACTTGCTTCGGGATTGGACCCGAGAGAAAATTGAATTGTAGATACAATGTGTGTAGCTTCTTTAAATTCCCCAACTCAGGCGGTATCACGCCTTCCAATCCACACGAGGAAAGATCCATGTGAACAAGATTTATCAGACTGCCAAATTCTCTAGGAATGCCTCCTTCAAAGACATTGTAGTAGCCCAAGTAAATCTCTCTGAGCTCTGTCAAATTTCCCAACTCGCTCGGTAATTTTCCATTCAGCCCATTCCCCGCAACCGACAAGTACTCCAGAGCCCCTAATTCCCCGTAACTTTTTGGGACTTCCCCCTGAAAGTAGTTGCCTCCAAGGCTCAAGTATCTGATCTTCTTCAAGTCATGAACACCCGTTGGCAACAAACCCGTGAAGTTGTTATCATATGCATCGAACACTTTCAAATTCGCGATACTAGAGTAGTTCCAGTTTAAGCTCCCACTAAACAGGTTGTTGGAGATGTTCAGGAACTTCAAACTACTCAAGTTGGCGATCACGATTGTGCCGCTGAAATTGTTCCCAGCGAGTGAGAGCTCGACAAGGCTATGGAGCCTTGAAACAAGAGGAGAGACAGAGCCGCCCAGATTCAAATCCGTCAGCTCGAGCGAAACCACACGTCCCCTTGAGCATCTAATCCCATACCATAAGCAAACTGAGCTCGAGTTTGAAGAACTCCAAGTGATTAAAGCCGGTTCGGGGGACTGGAATCCTTGCTTCAGCGCAAGTAGGACATCAACATCACTGACAGAAGAAGATGAACCAGGAATTACAGTGCACAGAAGTACAACCCCCAGAACAATGAATAGGACCCTCATTGATTCTCAAAGAAAATGTTGCTTTCAAACATAGATCACTAGTGTTTAGACAAAGCAATTGTATGTTGCTGGATTTGAGGAGAAGGATATGGGAATGACATGGCACAAAGTAGCTTCAGATGGGTGTGTGAGCAGAGCATGAAAATCTGACCTTTATTGGATCAACTGTCTCTCTCTATCTCTCTTACTTTGGCTTGTCTATCCCTCAAGCTTCTTTAGACAGAGGTTGAAGGAAGCAAAAACGGAGCTGCTGGCTGAATTGAAGGTGAAACGAGAGTAAACATAGAGTGAGATGATAGATTGGGCATGGAAAAAGAAAAAGGCAGTTTGGACATCATAAATTTAAAGTAGAGAGAGCATTGCCATTTTAGCTTTTGCTAAAGGTGGTATCTTTATTCCTTTGAATGGGACAAGGGATAATGCACTTTGCAACTTTCATGCACCTGACACTTTTATTTCCCAACGACCCTTTAAAAGCATTCAGTCCCATGTCAAGAACACTGGGAACTCCCAGTCCCGGAGCAAGAAGATGCTTTCTCTGATGGCAGCCAACACCGCATGATGCCATGCTTTGTCCTTTTCCTTTAATTTTCAGTGATTCACACAAGGAAGTTGATTTTGGAATAAATAAATAAATAAATAGAAACATGATAAAGGGTTTTTTTTTTTAAAAGAGGATTTGTCCAAGCTTAAGCCAAGGTTCAATTAGTAAATCAAACTGCATTGGAAGGCAACGGACAAAGAGATCAAATTGAGGACCCAGTTGCAAGAACTATACAAGTTAAGTATTAAGTGCAGCTTCATCCCTATCTATTAGCTAGTATGAGGATTACAACAACCTTAATGGTTACTCAACATATAACTTACCCCCCCCCCCCAAAAAAAAAAAAATACATATAACTTACTTTACTCGAGAAAATCATTTTAGTTATGAATGAAAATAATTATAGATCAGACATAGACTAAAACTGGTACAAAGTTGAAAAAAAATGAGAGAAGGGAGATGTTTTGAGCATATGCTTGTGATTAAGTCATTTGTTGCACAACTACAGTCTCTTGCATCATCAATAGTTAATCATCATTCATGAGAATGTCTGGTGCTTCAATTTGGTGACTTGAACGACAAATTCATCAATAGTAATGAATAAAAGTGTAGAACTTTATATATCATCGATGTCTCTTTAACCATATATAGGCAGAAAATCATTTCACTTTTACCAAAAATAAAATCATGTGTTGTACTATTAACACTACCTATTAGAAAATCAACATATAAATAATAATGACAATTTGTTATGAAAGTATTACTGTTAGTCCAAACCTTTTTTTTTTTTAAATTCGGGTCAGGTAGAAATGTGGCAAACAGTGTGCATGGAGAACCATGATTTTACATGGAGTACAATTGGGACATCCATCATCACTCATGATTCATCCTCCATATCATGGGACCATGCATCATGGCAGGCGACATATGTGTACGAGAAGTGCAAGTAGGAATCGATTATATGTACTCACGAACGGAATTGGCATTGCCTGTCAAGTGATGAATTTGACTCTAAGCAAGTCATATCACATTCTAAACCTCCCATAGAGGAGACCGGGTGGTGAAACATTTTACTTTTCAAGCGGTCAACGGGTCGAATTGACTTTTTTTTTTTTTTTTTTTTTTTTTTTTTTGGTCGGGTTTGATGCTCACCAAATTTAGTTCACCTCCTTCGATCAAAAGTGGGTCATTCATTTTGGGACTAGGAAATACTTTCTTGTATTCAAGAGACCGAGTACCGAAACATTTAACTTTTCAAGCGATTAATGGGTCAACTTGACATCTTTGGTCAGGCTTGATATCCACCAGATTCAGTCCACCTTCTTTGATCAAAAGCCGGTCATTCACATTAAGACCAAAGATGCCTTCTTGTGTTAGGAGACCAAGGCTGGAACATTTTACTTTTCGAGCGGCCAATGGGTCCACATCGACATTTCTTGTCGGGTTTGATATCCACTAAATTTAGTCCACATCCTCCGTATCAAAAGGAGGTCGTTCACATCATGAATAGGAAATGCTTCCTTGCGTTATGATCTCAAGTTACTCAGTCTCACCTTAATTTTTACTTCATTTTTGAGCTTAAATTTTGAGATAGCGTATATTCTTTTCTCAATGGCCCAACTAAAATTGGCAATAATAAACTCTTTCATATCTCCCTACTCTTTGTAAATATCTCAAAACAGAAATTCAACTTACATCAAGTTTACATCTCAAAACGACGTATCTATACAATGGAATAATCTCCCAAAATATAATGTTCTTCTTGCCTTCTTTGGCTGCCCAAATTCTTGAATGACTTGAGATCGATTGCCTCCCAACTCCAGTGATTTAACTGGTAATTAAGAGATGATCATTATCATATCAGTACGGGAGAATCTCACCCATTTTTCCTTGTATCAGGGAAGGACACTGAAAAAGACGGGTTTTTCCTTCCCTTAACAACACAAGACAAAGCTTCTAGCTTTTTAAAATGAATATATCTTTTATCCTTGTAGACATTTCCTTTTAGCTTTAGCAAAAGAAAGAAGTGGTCTCAAAGGTAGTGCCGGGAAAAGAAAAAGCTGGGTGTGCATGTATCTTTGCTTTTGATCACCCACTTACAGTTCCAATCCTGAGAAAAGCTTAACGGAAACAACTCCATGCGTGGCCTGTCGTTCTTGTAGAAAAATGCTTGGAATTGAAGTTCTTTATAAGATTATTTTTCTCAAAAACAGTATTTTGTGCAAATTCTCATGACAATTTTGCGATTCAATATGAATTACCTAAAGTAAGCACTATAACTCATTCTAATACTTGGTGGCTTGATTGAACCAAGCCTCTGCAATCTTACAATATCCTTGTTGAATGGCCTAATCTCCCTTATCGGACCCCCTAATAAAATTGGAATTGTGATTCTAAAATTTAGTAGGTAAATTATGTCACTATAGTTTGCTATGTCATATAATTAAGAAGCGGTATCCTAATTGCTTATTCTAGCAAAATTACCCCAAAGAGAAATCGTTAAACATCGGTTATCTGAGGCAGACCAATCAATATTTGTTCACTAATCTTTCTTGCCTTGGCGACAATGACAAGCTATCTTGTCTCAACTCATTTTGGTAATTAGATTAAACTAATCAAATCAATCAACCATGATCGGCCCTATCAAAAGTCACTTCTTTCAAGACTACTTCATTTACCATGATCAGTTCGTACCGCCATATTAGCTATGAAATAAGACTATACAACTTAATTTCGCTTTCGCCAGAAGATCGTCTAGAAATTCTTGCCTCTTGGGTAGACATGTATGCTTTACGCAGACAAGACACCACCAATCATGGGCATTCCACACATTGGGTCAATCGACCCATGTTTTAGTGGGCCAGTCCATTTATGCTTTTTTGGGTCAAAAAGCCCATTTGAGTTGCTTAAGTTGAAATTAGAAAGCGTAAAAGCCATCTCGCACTATATTAATTTCTTGAGTCCAGTGAAAAAATTTCAATCCAAGAAGAAAGATGTTAGATTCTTTTTAGACCATAAGAGACAATTGTCCCATTTTAATTGTTTATCAAATAACAAAATAGTGTGACCAAAAAATAAGATAGAATAGAAATATGGGCCGGAGGCCCATCTCTTCGTGGAGTGGATTATGGAGGATTGTTCTTTCTATCACACTTTATATTCGGATTTCCTAATATTATTATTTTTTGACGGGGTGTATATTCAGAAAAGTTTCCTATATCCATGCCTTCAGTTCGAGGATTCAAGTTATAAATATCATTATATGTAAACTTAACTAAAATTAAAAGTGGGTGATGTCCATATTTGTTACCCATCAATCAAAAACACGATTAAATGAAACATGATGCGTGTTTAAAACGTCTAAATCTAATTATATTAAAAGAAATTCAAATGCAATTTTGATCTCGAAAATCTATCAGAAATTTCCGAGCAGTCCAAAATAAAAGTATGCTTCTCCAGTTAGGTCAAATGTAAACTTCCATTCCGAAGTTGCAGAACTCACAAAGAATTACTTCCTTAGGGATCCTCAAGAAATTACTTCATTGTGTCCTTTGCATGATGACCCAAAAGGCATGTGCCAAGTAGGAATGGAACATGAAACGTCGCTCTTACTGAGGTGCCATGTCTTTGTCAATTTACCTAAACGATAGTTTGGGTTATCATGTGTATTATTTACTATTAGTTAACCTCGAAAGCGATAAAAAAAATCCATAAAAATTCATGAGCATTATTAAAAGAAGAATTATGATCCTACACTATGATACAAGGGACCAAACCCTATTTTCAAGTCGTCGCATACCTAGAAGTTCATTCTTTAAATCTTCATCACTTTCTAAATTTGAAATTAGTTACTTATTATGTTACACAAGCCGAGTTCATTTTGCAGGATAAACAAAATGTTCAACCCTCTATCTTTTCCTTTAAAGCATTATATTTTCACATTTCTTGTCACAGACAAAAGGTGTACTCTTTTGCTAGTATTATTAACTAAAAGTACGTTTAACAACGATTCTATTCCCAAGAATAATTTTTTTTATCAGAAATGACTTTCTGATTTTATTCCCAAGAATAATTTCTAAGCAAAAAATATGTTTGGTAATTGTCCAAAATTTATATTCCCAAGATAGAAATGCATTTGGTAGGATTCTTTTTTTTTTCTTTTAATTTTTCAATACTGTTTTATATTTTTCTCTTTTTTATTCCTCCTTCTTTGTAGCCGGTCGCCGGACACGCTAGGCGAGGTTCAACGAGCTCGCTGGAGCCTCGCTAGGTTAAGGCGACCCTTAGCCTCACCAAATTTGGGCGAGGCCAAGCCTTGTTGGCGGCTAGGCGGGCCTCGCCAAGCCACGGTGAGGCTCAACCTCGCCCAGCCACAGCGAGGCTCGGGTCGACGAGCCTTGCCATGGCTTGACGTCACCGGGGTCCGGCAACACTCCGGCGAGATTGCCGGCCCTCGTCTAGTTGGTCACTGGCCATGGCCAAGGCTAACAACTAGCCAAAAAGAAGAAGAAGAGAAAAGAAAAGAAAAAAATTAGACTTGATTCTTAAAAAGAAATTTCGGGAATAAACAACATTTTTTTTTCTATTTCTTGATTATCTTCTAAATCTACTCCTAGGAACAAAAAAACTGATTTTTATTTTCAGAAATAAAAGATTTACTAAACAGATTTTTGTTCTTTTTTTTGCTTCGGAAACAAAAAAATAGAATCAGTTATTCCGAGGAGTGTTACCAAACAAATCCTAAGCTTCTATGAATTTTAGGAACTGAGCATTCCTAGTTAAATCTAATAAATTCAATTAAAATTTTAAGTTAATGATTGATTGGTCAAATAGTATTCGTAGGGGATTCAAGTAATCTCATAACCTAGGACCAACCATGTCTAATCGAAAGTCAAATAATCCATTCGGCATGTACGGCAAAACAACCCCCAATCTTTTAGCCACCTTCTCCGGACCAAATTCCATAACGACAAACATCACTCGATAAGCGATGATTAACGTGATGTCATCTTGAAATTGTTAATTCCCTGAGCAATGAGCTTTACCTAAGTCTCAGACAAGAACCAAAAAACAAAGGGACAATAATTGTGAGAAAGAAACTAAAGACAATAGGTAAATAATTACGTGACCGTACACAAGCCTAACCTATCCACCCTCTTTTATAATGTCTTTTTTCACGTGCCCGTTTTCTTTCTTGCAACTAATCATATCATTTCTGATAGTGCATAGCTGGAAAAATAAAAGAAATAAAAAGTGCCCAACATTGATTCCCCCCCGCCCCCCGGGCGGAATAGCAACCAAAATAAATAAATCTGTAAATTCATAATTTACTATACTAGATTGTGAATTATGACGCGGCCTTTTGTAGAGGCCCATTGAATAAGAAATATATTAATGCCACTAATTCACCCTTAATTAAACAAATGTTTATGTACATCACAGAGAGCCCTTAAAATCTTCAGTTTAGCTTGAAGCGGAATGCTATTTGGCCATATTAGCTTTGCCTTTCTATTTTCCTCATTTCTTTTTTATGCCTTTTGATGCAATAGGAAGAGAGTAGATAATTGGGCAGTGTTTGATTCTGCCACATATCTTTTGATTATACCCTAGTGATTATGCCGGATTTGGATTCGATAGCCATTAATGGCCCTAACCAGCCCTACATTCCAAAATGATCATAATAAATAAGTTTCACAGCATAGTGATCATGATTCATTTCAGCTCACAACGTACTGTAACTATGTTTATTCACTATCACACAAACCGCCCATTAATTCCTAATGATACATTAATCATGCTTTAATTTTTCTGTAGCTACATAATTAGTAATTTGTATATAAAATATTGGGAAACTCTAAGTGAGCTAATGACCTTGATTAGTCATATAATTAGTAATTTGTACATAATTGTGCCCGTTTTCTTTCTTGCAACTAATCATATCATTTCTGATAGTGCATAGCTGGAAAAATAAAAGAAATAAAAAGTGCCCAACATTGATTCCCCCCCGCCCCCCCGGGCGGAATAGCAACCAAAATAAATAAATCTGTAAATTCATAATTTACTATACTAGATTGTGAATTATGACGCGGCCTTTTGTAGAGGCCCATTGAATAAGAAATATATTAATGCCACTAATTCACCCTTAATTAAACAAATGTTTATGTACATCACAGAGAGCCCTTAAAAATCTTCAGTTTAGCTTGAAGCGGAATGCTATTTGGCCATATTAGCTTTGCCTTTCTATTTTCCTCATTTCTGTTTTATGCCTTTTGATGCAATAGGAAGAGAGTAGATAATTGGGCAGTGTTTGATTCTGCCACATATCTTATGATTATACCCTAGTGATTATGCCGGATTTGGATTCGATAGCCATTAATGGCCCTAACCAGCCCTACATTCCAAAAAGATCATAATAAATAAGGTTCACAGCATAGTGATCATGATTCATTTCAGCTCACAACGTACTGTAACTATGTTTATTCACTATCATACAAACCGCTCATTAATTCCTAATGATACATTAATCATACTTTAATTTTTCTGTAGCTACATAATTAGTAATTTGTATATAAAATATTGGGGAACTCTAAGTGAGCTAATGACCTTGATTAGTCACAGGGATTACACAGCTTTTGCTCCATTGTCATTTCGGTTGAGAACTGGTGGGGATCATGTGGTCTGAACGCTATGAAGTGATAGTTTAGTTCACCCAATAATTTACTAATAGTATTGTCTTTAATAAAGTAAGCTATATATTATATCAAACGTAGGATCATTCGTGTTTAAAGATCTTCAGACAAGAAGGTCCTTGGCCCCAAAAAATAAAAAAGCAGGAAGAAGAAAGAAGAAGGAAAGGTAAAGTGGTTCATGAGTTGGGGGCATTAAATTAATTTGAAAATTCATGATAATAAACATAAAAAGAAAGAAAGTGCCTCGCTGGGATTATAATGAGACTTTGTCTTTACATTTTGTGTGTGGTGTAAAGCTAGATGGGCCGAGTCTGCATTTCCTGATAAATGCAACCATAGTTGTGTTTGGCCCTCTTTTGTTTATCTAAGTTGTTCTCTTTTTCTCTGACACGAAATGACAAACAATTCTTCTTCTTCTTCTTCTTCTTCTTCCTCCTCTTCTTATTCTTCTTCTGAGAAATGAAACTCCAAGGCCCAAGAGCTTTCACAGAGATGAGGTTAGCTGATCATGTCAATTCTTATTGCTTGATTCTGTTGCGATTTCGGAGCTTTTTCAGCTGATCAGGAGCAATGTGCAGTAATTGTCATATAAATTCAGATTAGTTTGTTCAGTTTTGCTTTGGGATTGGCTTTGTCTCAGATGTAATTAGATGTCATGGTCCGTATCTTTTCAGAACTAGAGGTGATAAATGTTGCAGAATTTGATTCTGTTCTTAAATTGAAGTTTTAGAGATTGTAGCATGAACAATGTGCAAGAACCTGTCTTGTGATTCCAGATTAGCTTGTTCCTTTTTGCTTTTTTCGGATTTCTCTTGTCTCAAATCATAATCAGTTGTCATGGACTCATGATTAGTATTTTTCAGAATTAGAGGTGACAGATAGCAGATGTTAACTCCTAGTAGATGATCAAGTTTTCAGTAAGCAATTGAGTTTGATGCTATATGCTTGCTGAAAACGAAAATGAGTTTGATGTTGAGCTTATGAATCCCGACAGACTGGCAATTTTTATTGCTACGTAACATGTATGTTTAGACAAGTGTACCTCACATGAATCTCAGTCATTGGGTCATCAATTCCCTTATGCCTTGCAGTGTTAACAAGTATCCACATTGGTCATTTAGATGTTGTCCTGCATGTTCCGGTTCACAATCATCAGTATTAGCAGATGCCTAAGTTCCATGAAGACATAAATTTTTGAAGAACACCCATAAGAAGAGAAAGGAAAAGAAAACCTGCTGGCGATGAATGGGTTTGTCCCGGAAAGATCAACACCCTGGAATGTGTACCCCGGCCCTCACTCTAGCACTTCACCGCCGGGGGAACTTGACAGCGAAGCTCCATGGAAGAGCCTTGGAGCATCCATCAATGCGATCTCTTTCGGCTTTGTGGCCACGGCCATTCTGGTTGCGATGTTTCTCATCATGGCCATCTTCGAGCATCTTTTCAGACCAACAACTCACACTCCCTCTT
Organism: Eucalyptus curtisii; assembly: GCA_017140595.1. Lineage (NCBI taxonomy): Eukaryota > Viridiplantae > Streptophyta > Magnoliopsida > Myrtales > Myrtaceae > Eucalyptus > Eucalyptus curtisii. The sequence continues at coordinate 3,911,085 of CM029500.1, read as the reverse complement.
CATCATCTGAAGAACATCATGTGGCCGAGGTTTCACTGGAAGCAAGACAATCTCAGAAGCTTGTGAACCAAGACCAGCACATGGTAAGTGTGTCTAATTCACTCACATGCCATTCTCCTCAGTTGTTCTGTTGGGTTCAAGTCACTAGTTAACATGGGTTCTTCAAATGCTGCTATATTTCTTCAGATAATTTGTCAAGAATGATGAAATATTTTTGTGCAGCCAATATGATGGAGAGGGCAAGTTTGATTGTTTCCTAGATACATAAATATGACTGCTACTAGGATTCAGACAAGACGTCTAAAAATGGACTAGTCTTTTGGACTTTGTCATGTCAAGCTTAATTCTTTCTTGCCTTCTTGCTGTCTTAACATTTCATTAAAATGAAAAATGTCCACTATTCTTCTTCTAATATTCTTCTGTGATTCTTTTCAACTTCAACTTGCAGGTGACTACATCCAATGCATCAGACTACACAGTATTGATGCCTGGAGAGTTTCAACCCACCCACATTGCCCAACCTGCTCCTTTACCCTGTCCAAGAGAAAGCATTTGTTGGCCTTCCCATGAAATTAATTTTGGTTGCCCTTAATTAGTACTCTCATCCTCTCTTGTATCTATCTTCTGGGAACTCTTTCTTTAACCCCTTTCTCGACAAATTATTTGCAAATATATTGTCCTATGATTGAGCATGGCATCCTGGGGGCTATATTAATGAGTGGGACAGGCATTTGTTTGGCGTGATTTAGAAGGAAATCTACAGCTTTTTACTTGCAAATTTTAGCTCCCCAGAACTGGTACAGAAATGCCCTCCAAACAAGTTTCAGGATCAATTCAAGTAGTGCATTCCCCTTTCGGAGATCTGATAACCCCAATCCAACTGCAACAGTGTTTCCACAGAGTAATAACATTCAATAAATGTGACTCCGAAGCAGTATTTAAAGGACAGATCAAGATTATTAACCAAGACATAAAAGCAATGACTGGACATGCGCATACTAAATGATGTCCATTTACATACCTATGATGTCATATTTGGTACAATCTTGCAACTCCTGGTTGTAAATCCAAAAAATAAATTTCTTACTAGTGGATAAAAGTTTCATATGATCGAGGAAAGTTTTCAATATAACCCCTAAGCTTTTGGCCCCTTGTTATCAAATTGATGATGGTCAGTCCACAAATTATTGGACTGACAATAGACATCCCTCATGGTGTTCTATTTAGAAGCTCATCCTCGAAGAGTTTATACACCACTCTGCTCTTTCCATCTCCGCTAAGGTTGCAGAGATTATAACTGATTTGATGATTATATGGGCTGCCATTTGATGGTGCTCTTCTGGAGGGCAAAGTTCTATGTACAGCCTCTGTTTCTGGACCATTGCTGTTGGCGGGCTCATTTCGAAATGACAACGCTAAGGTGGATCAGTGCAGACTGATATGGTTAGCTCTTCCTAGATCTGCTCCGATCTCTTGGATGGCCATATTCTAAAATAGACTTCCCACTTTTGACAGGATTTAGAGATGGTTGCCTGCAAGTAATGTGATGAGTCTTGAGCACACCTTTACTTTGGCTGCGATTTCTCTTGACAGCAGCTGAAAGAGTGCTAAGCTCATATTCTATTGATAAAACTCCTGCAGCCTGGGATTGTGATAAATCTGTTCGAAACATTAAAGAAACATAGACTTTGATTTTGTTACTCATAGTGTTGAGAGCTCACACACTTTGTTATATAAAATCCCACGTATACACTCTAAATTAGATGAACATATCTTTCTTTTTAGCTGGCAAAGGCTGAAGAAGTACAAGAAGAAGAGGAGGAGATGGAGGGGAAAATTGTTCAAAAAGTTTTAAACCTATCTACTTTTATCAATTCAGTTCTTAACTTTTTAATTTTATCAATTGGGTCATAAACATTTTTATAATTTGTCAATGTACTCCATCCAACTAATTTAGGCCTAAATTCGCTGACGTGGACACTGATCATCATACGTGGTACGATCCGCATTGACATGGACAATTCCTTTTAATTTTCAAATATTTTTTAATTTTTTATGTTTTCATTCTATGTTTTCTTTTCCTTTTCTTTCGATTTTTTCCTCGCCAGACCGCCTTGGTGATAGCCAACAACTTGCAAGGGACGACCTCACTAAAAGCTAGTGAGGGTTGGCCTTGTTTGTTTCGGGCAAAGGGCAACCTCTTGCCCTCTAGCAAGGCTCGATCTCAACGAATTTTACAAGGGCAGTCTCGCCCAAGGTCAATAAGGTCACCCCTCGCCAGATCTTGGCGAGGGTGACATTCATTGATCATTGCCTTTGGCCGGTTGAAGAAGAAGAAGAAGAAGAAGAAGAAGCCACGCGACTACATTGGCAAAATGTGTAGAAAAGAAAATTACCAAAATAATCCTAAACCTATTACAATTTTTTAATTCAGTCCTAAACCTTCTTTTTTTTTGCCAATTAAGTCTTAAAATTTTGCAATTGTGTTAGTTTAATCCATCTAGTCAAATTTGGTTGGGCGATGCCGACATGGCATTTTTTAATAATATTTTATTTTTTTGAATTTTATAAATTTTATTTTTTTCTTCTTTTTCTTCTAGCTAGTTGCCGAATGGGCTTAGGGGTGAGCACGGTTCCCGGGTAGAACCGGGAACCGGAGAACCGCACACGAGGGTCCGGTTCGGTTCCCGGTTCTAAAGAGACCGGTTCCGGTTCCGGTTCCCTTTTCGGGAACCGGCGTTCGCTGAGTTCCGGTTCCGGTTCCTATGGGAACCGGAACCGGTTAAATTTTTAAAAACAAAAAAACCCCAGAGCACCTCACGTTGATTTCCCCCTTCCCTCTTCTTTTTCCCTCTCTCTTTCTTTTCTCAGCTTTTTCCTCTCACGTCACTTCCTGCCCCCCAACTTTTTTCTTTTCCTCTCTCTCTCTCCTCTTTCCTCCTCTCTCGGCCGAAACCCTACCCCTTCTCTTCTTCTTCTTCTTCTTCTTCTTCTTCCTCTTCCTTCCTCTTGATGGCTGCTGCTTCACCCGCCACCACACCGCCGTCCATGCCCTACTCACCACCACCTCTTGGCCACCGAACCACCACCACCCACCACCCACCACCCACTGCTCGTCCGACGAGCTGTCGCGCCGTCCGCGCTGCCCCTCCCTGTCGTGAGCCACCGCCGCCGTCCCCAAGCCACCATCACCACCTCTTGTCGCCGCTCGCTCGGCCGTTCGGGCCGTCATTGCTCCGAACCGCCACCGCCTCCGCGAACCGAGCTCTTCCCCCTTGGCCGTGGGTTGAGCCGCGACCGCCGCCATCTTCGCCGCGCCATCCGTGCCGCCGTTGGTGCCATGAGACTCGTGTCTTCGTCACCGTCGCGCCGCATTCGCATGGAGGAATTAAGAGACGAGCTAAGCGAGGTAAAATAGAAGCTTTCTATTTTCGGATCTGTGAGTGACGTGATACCGTGCTATTCGGTGCATCATTCGTTATTTGGATCAAAGGCTGGAAGGTGATAGCGATAACAATGAACTTTTATCACTTGTTTGGCTACTATACCGAGAGAATGAAGAAAGATTATCTGCTATCTTCGCTCATGTTCGATTTTGATTTGATGAAATAGAGCTATGGTTCATCTTGAGTAGCATACGAGATAACTTGAAGATATAAAGTATCATGTTTTGATATTCTGTGGCTGCGATTATGTGTGATGTGCTAACTGCAAAATGAAGTGTATTTACGAGACTCCATGCAATTGCTTCTCCCACAGTATACCGTATAGGCAGAACTAGCTGGAGATGCTTCCATATGGTGTGTTGCTTGAGACCAATATGTGACTCGCACGAATGATTGATGGTGCTATGAACGGGTCTCAATCTTGTGAGCTAATTCTTTGCTTAGTTTTTCAGCATGGTCGTCGTGGCCCACCGGCAAATGAGTACACTCGGAATGCGAACGAAAAGCCCTCCAAAGCATTTTTGTGTAATCAGTTCTTTGTGTTTGTGATTTTGTTAACGTTAGTTTGTTCTCAATTTCTTTTGCTTCTCGCTTTCCCGTGTCGATCCAAAAAAGAAAGGAGCAGTTGAGGGCTCATGTTCTCTTCCCCGAGTAATATGTAAATTGCAAAGACAGCTGGGTCAAGAGCCTATGCTCATACAACATGCCCGTAGTTATTATTATGAAACACATAACCAGAATCACCAAATTATACATTAGACAATGTTTTCTCTAGAAAATTATGAATTTAGTTGTCTATTTGGATGTAAAAGATTCACATTCTTGTGTATTGGTAGGTACTAAAAATGGAGGGCCAACTATTGAATTATTTCGGCTTCCGAATATTCACGCCCACTACGAAAATGAAACCAAAAAAAAAAAAAAAAAAAAACCTGTTGGAACCTGGAACCGACCCTGGAACCTGTAACAGGGTAGGTTCCAGGTTCTCGATTCCGACGGGTAGGTTCCAGGTTCCAAAAATTGAGGAACCTGTACCCGAGGGTAGGTTCCAGGTTCCAGACGGAACCGAACCGGAACCGGGAACCGCTCACCCCTAAATGGGCTACAGGCTACGATTGGCAAAGCCTCGCCGTCACAAGCAGGTGAGGTTGAGCCTCACCGTCGCGGTGTTGGGCGAGCTCACCCTCACCGTCGCTCACCCATGACAGTGAGGTCTCACCCAGCCATGGCAAGGCTTGCCCTCACCCATTTTTTATTTTGTTCTTGTCTGAGACTTAGGTAAAGGCTCATTGCTCAAGGAGTTGACTATTTCCAAGGTAATATCACGTAAATCATCGCTTATCAAGTGATTATTTGGCTCTTCCGCGAATATTAGTGGACCTAAAATTCATTTACTTAAATTTTCCGAGTGAATTCATTCGATCTGATTAGGCATGTTTAGGTCCTAGAATTCCTAGAAGCTTAATTAATAATACTAGCAGAAGGGTACACCTGTCGTCTGAAACAAGAAAGGGGACAAGATAATGCTTTAAAGGAAAAGCCTAAAGGGTTGAACATTGTGTTTATTCTGCAAAATGAACTTAACTTCCGTAACACATCAAATTTAGAAAGTAATAAAGAGTTAAAGTAATCAACTTATTGCTGTCCCGACAACTTTTGAATTGGGTTTAGCTCTTTTTTTTTTTTTCCCTCAAAATTTTAACTTCATTCATTCAATGTTTTGGTTTAGAAAAACCAGGAAAGCTAGAATTAAAACACAATAAATCCCTAAGGGTTGGAGGGCTTAGATAGTCAATTAGAGGGTAGACTTCCTTCACATTGGGCTTCCGCAATTCAATTTGCAACTTGATAGCGTCATGTGAGCAATGGACTATTAAAACTCCTTTTATTTAAGCTATTAAACTATTGCACTCTTCAAATAGGCATACGAGGGCCCACGGGCTTTGAGATGGGTTTGAACAGCGCTGGATAAGCGATAAGCTATCGGTTGACGACCACAATTGTAGATCAATTATAGCCCTCAACAGATCACTTGAAGACTTGCAAGTCTTCTTTTGTTCTTTCTCCACGGTCAAGTGCAACAAGGCTTCTTTCATGGCAAGGGTTTTTTGTTTGCAGTATAGAGGAAACCACAACTGACTTCACAAACCCAGGAATCAATATACCTCGGTCGTCTCGGACAACACCGGCGATCGACCCCTCCGATTAAGCCGGCAAGCTAGGACCCATCAACATTCGCTCTCAAGCGAGCGAAGTCAGAAAGTCCGTCTGAGTTGCAATTCTTCTTGACAGTACTCATGAAATCTGAAGGAATTCTCTGATAAAATGTTGAAATTGAAATTGATTAGAACACGTGCGTGGAGCCACGAAGTGAAAGCCTGGGAATTCTTGGCCTCTTGGATAGACAATGTGCTTTTTGCAGGGAGGAGATCGCCAATCACAATAGGCATTCCACACGTTGGGCCAATCGGGCCATGTTTTAGTGGGCTGGGCCATTTATGCTTTTTGGATCAAAAAAACCATTTGAGTTTGATAGAATTCCTCAAAGAGTTTTGACTTTTAGCATTTGCATCATACCCGAAACTCATTTATGCAAAGTTGAACTAAATTGACCCTAAGAAGCACAAAAGCTATTTCGCATTTTATGTAAATTTCTTGAAGTCCAGTGAAAAAATTTCAAGTGCAAGATGGAAGATGTTAGATTCCTTTTCGCCATAAGAGAAAAGTGTTGCATTTTAATTTATTGTTTATCAAATAGCAAAATAGAAATATGGGCCGGAGGCCCAACTCTTCGTAGAACGCAATATGGAGGATTGTTCTTGTTGAGGCCATGAAGTCAAGCGACACAATTGAGGTGTTCTCCTCATTGCATCTTTATGGAATCAGTAAACCGAAATTCCTAAAAATTTAATGCAAAAGTGAAACCAAATTCTAAAATTTTCAAGTAATGCAATCAAGCACTAAATTTGATCAAGTCAGTGAAATCATTTAGGATATAATTTCAATTTGAAAGCTTTACAAGTCGATCTAATTGCATTTTTTCGATAAGTTTTATAACTTTTGAGGTACTTGATTCTTACTGTTGTCTCGCAATTTTCCTTTTTTAATTTCATCTGATCTTTCCATTTTGAGAATGTGTCCTTTTTATTAAAATATTTTGAGAGGATACGTTTCGCTTGCACTACTTTTTAAGGATATTCCTTGGTTTTCGTTCTCTTTTATTTACCTTCCATTTTCTTGGACCACCTACAATGTGATCTGTCTGCTGTTTAATTAATGCCATGGAAAGCGACTAAGGCTTGCACTTGCAGGAGTTGAAACTCTTTGCGCAAGACATCGTACTTTCGGGAATTTGGTAAGAGTGACGGATATAATGTATGGTCAAAGTGCGACTATTGAAAAAGCTTATCAATCTTAAAAACAAATATAATTTTTCATAAAATCATCATGAACTAACTCATAATCGAGTCGATAATGGAAGGGCGATTAAGATGTAATTTTTTGACATTCCTGATATGCCATGATTGATTGAATCGGTAATTATCGGGATACGAGCACGACTATTGATTAGGACCATATATTTCACGCTTGGCATGACCTCTTTGCTCACGAATAAAAATGAAATGATATTGAAGAATTTGCTGTATTGCGTGCGGATTAGAATTTGCTTGTTGTTTTGGTACGGTTAGAAGATCACATGGCCGGTGAAGTCAATGCTTTACACGCAGGCCATGCAGCATATATATATAAGCTTCAATACTTTTCTGGCCAAATATAGAAGCTTAGGATCCACTTACTTTGTGACTTTTCGTGATTTCTTTTGCAACGTTTTCGCATACCATTTTTCACATGAAATTAATCAATTCACAAGAAATCTTATCATGTTATAATTACTATTCAATAGATTAAACATCAAAATGCTCTAGAAAATTATTAAGTGATGAGTTCTAACGAGTGGTTTATTGTTGAGCAAAGACTTGTGCCATCTGAATTCGGGCATAATATAAACCGATAGACCCAGTGGAACCAGGGTTGGTCATGTACATGAAAAAGAAGAAAGTGAGGAGGCTGATCAAAGGCTCGGGCATGGCATACACCTACATCCGTCGCAACTCGATTGCAGCCCGGCCTTACCACGACAACACCCATCCCGCCAACATTCTCCCCGCCGTCGGACCGCTTCCACATCTATTGCGACGGCATCGTCAAAGGCACACATGAGCATCCGTGTGAGATTTACATAATCGGACGGTGTACTCAAATACAACATATGATGATGTTTAGGCCGCGCTCAAAACCATAAACAACATGCATGCATGCAAGAATTCGATTGGTCATTTGACAAATAAAACATTAGTGGCATTAGTCGGTAATATTTTCTTCTATAAGTATAGTGAACAGCATGATTAATTTTTGAAAATTCATAATTGACATCAAAAATATCTATAGAGGGAAACTGCCTCGCTGGGCGGTATAATGACCTGTTGTTTTTACGTTTTGCTGTGATGGTGTAGAGCTGGTTAGGCTAACATGGGCTGCTGAGTCTTCTGCAATCCCCTAGTAAATGCAACAATCCTAGTCTGGTCTAGCCCTCCTTTTTGTTTTATTTACGTTGTTGTCTTCGTCCTTAAATACGGGCCGAGTCTACAAAACCCTAAGTTTTTCAAGAAGAAGAAGAAGGAAAAACAAGAAAACCTGCCGGGAGAGAGATGAGCCAGTTGGCCCCGGAAAGTTTGGCGACCGGGAACGTGTACGCCAGCGAGGGGGCTCTGCAGGAGCACATGATTGACGAGGCGGTCGCGTATTTTTGTGTGATCGTGGCCATTTTTCTGCTTGCGGTGTTACTCATCACGGGCATCCTCTGGCTTGCTTACGGATCTCTAGCACGTCAACATGCGGCCGAGGTGGAAGCACGACGGCAGCGTTGGAATCAGCTTGCGAACCGAGACCAGCCCCGGCACGTGGTAAGTTCTCAGTCTTATATCCGCAAGAACATTTGGCTGGTTGGTAGCCTCTTTTATGAGTCCCTCCTGATCTTCTTCTTCTGTGAATTCATTTCTCGGCTTCCAACTTGCAGGTGATCATCCACCGGTTGGAGCCCGGAGAGCCTTACCCCACCCACGTCGCTTGGCCTGCGCCTCTGCCCTGTTCGAGAGAAGGCATCCGTCGGCCTCCCCGCGAAATCTGAACTTGGTGGCCTTTCTAGTTTGTGCTCCGGGTGGTGTTTCTCTCTCTCTTGTATCTGTCAACTGTTAGCGACTTGTTCAGCGTGACTTGGAAGGAAATTCTACAGCTTAGATGGGGAGAATTTACACGAGCTGGATCATCATCTTATGGACGAGATTATATCTAATTTATCCATAAATACCAAGATTAAAGTTTACCAACCCATCTTTCCAAGTTGTTTTCTCAAGCTTTAGCCTACGCGTAGATAGAAAAATTAAATCAAACGCCCATAGTCCCGGAGAGAATAGAGAGCAGATGAATCGCACGGAATAGCCAGCAAAAGACAAGGAAAGACGAAGACAAGGCTCCGTGATTGCAATGAACGGTAGCTTGATGGGCCTATTCAACAATGGCGTCCTTCCTTCTTCTCGGCCATAGACATCGATTCTATTGCTAAACCGTGAACGGATCCAGCTTGAATTTTTGTATGGTTACCTTTGCTACAAAATTGTTGGATTGGTGCTTGCTTGGGCTCTAACCTTTTAAAACATGTGATCGTCTGTGACCATCAACTGGCAGAAGAATGAGCAACCTTGTCTTCGGCTAGTTGCTAACCATCCTCAAGGAAAGGCGACAAATCATAAATCATAATAATTATTTTTTTTACCAAAAAAAAAATTAAGAAAAGGGCAAAAAGGAGAGTGGTGGAGCGTGTACAGCCAGAAATGGAACCAAGAACATATCCATTTTGACGTAATTTTCGGAGAATTTAGTTGAGGATGTGCATATCTGTTTGCTTTCACTGTGCTCAATGCTCTGTTTAGCCTTGAAGATGTATCGGTACCTAAGTTGACCCCCTTAGATTTTAATTTACAAGAATTTGACTGGAATGTGGTGTGTTCTTGCGTGACGTTTTCAATTTCCTTTCTTATGTTGCATGGCTTTCAGAACTGAAGAACCGAACTACGTAGAGAGTTAGGATCGGAGAAATGTTCTGATAGCCTCGATATGGTTAATGAGTACTTGCGAATAATCTGGTGAATTACTAATCCATGAATTATAATGAAGAATTTAAGTGTGACGTACCAGGGGCAATGTGACCATAGGACCCCACGATCGCCGACGTGCACTCCGACCCTCCACCGTCTGCTAAGAGCTTGACCAATTCGTAGCTCGAGTTTAGCAGAACGTTGTCACATCTTGGCAAAAAATCGGCGGGCAACGGTTGTGGTGCAGGTAGCACAAGCCTTTGGCAGCGTCGACTGCGATCTTTTACCTCAAGTACCATCCTAGGAACGCACCTTTCTTTCGATGCAGTGTCTCAGCTAGGCTCCCGTTTTAATGTACTCGTAGATGAGGAGCCTCCCGATGTGCCGATGCCTGATGTTGCTAGTCGTGCCGAATCCTAGGAGTTTCTTCACAGCAATCTCGGTGCCATCCGGCATTTTCCCTTGGTAGATGATCCCCGCTCCACCTCTCCCTATCTCATTGCCATCTTTGGCGCATTCCAGGATGCCTTGGACCGAGAACTTGAGCTGCTGAAATGTCATCATCTTCCATGAGCTGGTGCGGTCCTTTCCTTTAAATGACCTGGCTTTGATTATGGCCTCCGTGTGGAAAGCTAGAAAGCATATCAATTGGCTGACCGCATACATGAGCTTGAAATTGATATGACTTCTGGAGGATGAGCTTGTGACTGTGGAGACGTTGCATCTGATGTCTAGAATAGAACCACAGAGCCTTGAATTGGCCACGAAGGAAGAGGTGTTGAACGAGGCAACTTGCGCAGTTTGGGGTATTTTACTCCAGAAATAGTTGAAAGAGAAGTCTGCGATCATGAGGCTCTGCATTGTCCCGATATTTTCTGGTTTGCTCTGGTTTAAGTGGTTCCTAGAGATGTTCAATTAACTGAGATAGAAATCTTGAAAATTGTGAGCAGGATCGGACCGGAGAGGTTGTTCTGGTTGATGTCTAGGTAACAGTTCCTGATATCCAGTGGACTCTTGCCTGACAAGAAATTCTGCATTAGGTCGGTATTAACCACCTGTCTCAAGTCCCCTATAAAAGCCGGGAGTGGACCTGAAAATTGATTCCCACTTATGAGTAGGATTTGAAATTTAGAAAAAGTTCGAGTGCAAAGACGGAAGAAGACCCAAAAGGAGATTGTTTGATAAGTTGAGCTCATTTAACATCGCAGGCTTTGATCACCCCTTGCCATTCTCTGGCAAAACTTCTGACAGGTAGTTGTTCTGCAATTCTACGAGTTTGAGCCGAGGCAAGTAAATGAAGCCGTTTGGAGTGCTTCCATTTAAGTAGTTCTGCCCCAACCTTCTCTTAACCTAGGTTGCACGGACACTCTCCGTGACCCCTCATGTCGTGTCCAACACTCCGACACGCTCCGACATGCTTCGACACGCGGTCAACGCGTGTCGGAAAATCCGACACGTGATCAACTGCCTTCGACACGCTCCGACACGCGAGTCGGAAATTCCGACACGTGACTCCAACACGCACGAGATTATTTTTACAAATTTCCAAAATTTCTGGCGTCTAAATATAAATATATGAAAAATAAAATAAAATAATAATAATAAAAGCTAAAACAAATTTCCAATACTAGTTTGAAGATGTTGGAATGCTTGAAGTTGCAAATCTTTCACTTGATGAGCTGGAGATTGAGTTTTTTTTTTTTTTTTAGAATAAGTGGATAATGTGGATGGATGATTTTTTGTTATATTTGATGATGGAATGTTGATTGTTTTTTTTTTCTTATTGTTAAATTTTAAATTTAATAGTGGAACGTGGATTACTTGTTTTTTCCTCCAAGTTTTATGGATTATTACAATGAAATGTAATTGAATTTGTCAAATTAAAACAATGAATGATATTAACAAATGTAGGATTAATGTTTTTAGTATAGATTAATTCTAGGCTCTTTTTATTATTATTATTTAGTTATTTATGCATTTATATATTAAAATATTTATTTAATATATAACGCGTCGGAATTTTCTACTTTTGAGAAATGGCGTGTCGTGCCGCGTGTCGCGTGTCCGTGTCGGTGCAACCTAGGTCTTAACTAGGCTATAGAATGAGCTTAGCTTCCGGGATCGGCCCAAAGAGGATATTGTTGAACAGGATCAAGATCCTGAGCTGGTTCAGTGAGCACAAATCTCAAGGGATCGTTCCAGTGAGCTTGATGGTGATAAATCAAGATCCTGAAGCTTCCCATTCCTGCCAAGATCCCTGGGAATCACACCAGTGAAGTTGTTTGACCATAGGCCTAGAGTTTCCAGGCTCAGGAGGTCTGCAAGGAACTCAATCGACCTGTATAGCTTGTTTGAGAAGAGGTTGACAGGTTTCAGCTTCTGGAGTCTCGCGACCTCCAATGGTATCTCTCCAGCGAGTAAACTGACAGAGAGATCAAGATTCACCAAGCTTGTCAAGTTGCCAACTTGCTTCAGAATCAGACCTGAGAGAAGATTGAATTGTAGATACAATGTGTGAAGCTTCTTTCAATTTGCCAACTCGGGCAGCATGGCACCATCCAATCCACATGAGGAAAGATCCATGGGAACAAGACTTATCAGACTGCCAAATTCTCTAGGAATGCCTCCTTCAAAGACATTGTAATAGCCCAAGTAGATCTCTCTGAACTATGTCAAATTTCCCAACTCGCTTGGTATTTTTCCATTCAGCCCATTCCCCACGAGCAACAAAGTACTCCAGAGCCGCTAATTCCCATAAGTTTCTGGGATTTTCCCCTGAAAGTAGTAGCCTCCAAGACTCAAGTACCTGATCTTCTTCAAGTCAAGAACACCCTTTCAATAAACCCATGAAGCTTGTTTTTATATGCATCGAACACTTCCAAATTCGTAATACTAGAGTAGTCTAAGCTCCCACTGAGCTGGTTGTTGGAGATGTTCAGGAACTTCAAACCGCTCAGTCGGCGATGTCAATTGTGCCACTGAAATTGTTCCCATTGAGCGAGAGCTTGACAAGGTTATTGAGCCTCAAAACAAGAGGAGAGACAGAGCCACCCAGATTCAGATTTGTCAGCTCGAGCAAAGAACACGTCCCCTCGAGCATCAAATCCTGGACCATAAACAAATTAAGCCTTTGTTTGAAGAACTCCAAGTGCTTAAAGCCTGTTTGGGGGACTCGAATCCTTGCTTTAGCAAGAGTAGGACATCAACATCACTAACAGAAGTAGATGAACCAGGAATTACAGTGCACAGAAGCACAATTCATTGAACAATGATATGGGAATGACACGATACCAAGTAGCATCAGATGGGTGTGTGAGCAAAGCATAAAAAAACCTGACCTTTATTGGATCAAGTGGCCTCTCTATCTATCTTTCTTTGGCTTTTCTATCTCTAAAGCTTCTTTAAACAGAGGTTGAAGGAAGCAAATACAGCAGAAATGAAAAGAATACTAGAAAGTGGAGCTGCTACTTAATCTGAAGGTAAAATGAGAGAGAACATGAGTGAGATAATTGACTGGGCATGAAAAAAAAAACAGGCCGGGTGGACATCATAAATTTAAAGCAGAGAGAGAGAGAGAGAGAGAGAGAGAGAGAGAGAGAGAGAGATTACAGTGCTAAAGGGGGTACCTTTATTCCTTTGACATGGATGAGGGGCAATGGACTTGCAACTTTGATGCACCCGGTAGCAAGAATCCCAAACCCCAACCTCCCCGGCCTAAAAAAACGAAAATAAGAAAAAAAGGAAAATCTCAAATAAGGAACTGAAGTGGAGCCACTTTCTCAAAAAAGGACCTAAAGTGGACATTGTCTCAAATAAGGACCCGGAGTAGCTAACTTGTTCTCAATTAAGGACCTGAACTACTAATTTTATTCACAACCGGGGATACTTTTGTCCAAGAACATTGTTGTTTATTTTTTGTCTCTCTCTTTCTTCTTTTTTCTTTCTTCATCTTTCTCACTCTCTACAGCCCCTCCATTATCAGCCCCTCCATCGCTCTTTGTGTCATCTTGTTGTATGACCAAGATTGGGTTTTATTTAACACAAGCCATTACAACGTAGTCTAACTCGTTGAAAATTTTAAATTCCGCTCCTCAAAATGGTTTGTAGACAATTCCACGAAGTTGAAATGAGCTTTCAAATATAAGTTCTTTTTATTCCAACATTCATCACAAATTCTGATCTCAAAGCCATAATATGAATATGCTTTTGTTGAGACTCAACTTCTTGTCCAACTCCCAAGCTATGCAACTAATCCATTTGGTGACGTATTTCTCTCACCTCGAGAGTGCATCAAACTCCACTTATTCCAGGCCTTTCGCTAACCTAGCAACTGCAATTTTTTGTGCTATTTTCGGTCCTGCTTGCCAACAACAGAGTAGCAATATCCAAGCATCGCCAGATCGTCTTGTTTGACTAACTTATGCCTCTATTCAATCAACACTTGGTGATCAACAATTTCACGCCAAAAGAACAATTTTGTTGCAGCTGGCGACTATTTCAACCTCGGCAAGAGTTTGCCTCATCAATTTCAAATTTGGGTTTGCCTCTCTTGTGTAAATTCAATCTTTCAAAGATCCCCCTTCCCCTTTGCAATGCTAATGGCTCCTTTCAATAATCCCTAGTTTGGAGACACCCACTCACACTCTTGCCATTCTCATCGACACAACTCTTCTCCTCAATCGATACCCCATCTTGAGATTGATCATTAGTCATATCTAACATCATTAACTGTAGAAACTGTTGTACTTTGTTGCCCCATTGCCGCCATTGACAAGTCCTATTCGAGCTCTCGACCTCATCGATTGTTGCCCCTGATAGAAAATCCAGCATCGTCGTTGTCAGATGGAGGTCAATCCGAGCTTTAGGCTGAGCACAAGCAAGCCGAGACTTGATGCATGAGGATTTTAGCATTCGAGAAGATGGTCAATAGCAAATAACTCCAATCCGACTTCTTGTCACTAGGATTAACTACGTGATGATATGAAGCTCACGAGGTCGCTGGTAGGGGCCTGATTATGGTGTTGAAGAAGGAGGCAATGTAGAGCGAAGGAGGAGGTGTGAGGAAGATGAAGAAAGAAAAAAAATTAAAGAAAAAATGTTCTTGGACAAAACTACCCCAAGTTGTAAATAAGATTGAAAGTTTGGGTCCTTATTTGAGACAAAATTAGCCACTTTGAATCCTTATTTGATACAGTGTCCACTTTGGGTCCTTTTTTGAGAAAATAAACCCACTTTAGGCCCTTATTTGAGATTTTCCCAAAAAAAAAATGATAAAGGGTTGTTTTCTTAAAAAGGGTTTGTCCAAGCTTAACCGAGTTTCAATTAATAATCAAATTTTATTGGGAGGCAATGAACTAAGGGATCAAAATCGAGGACCCAGTTGCAAGAACTACACTAGTTAAGTATTAAACGTAGCTTCCGACCAAGGAAAAAAAGTATTAAACGTAGCTTCTTCCCTATCTAGTAGTTAGTACAAGGATTACAATAACCTTCATGGTTGAAAAAATACTGAATCCACATATAATTTACTTTGCTCAGGAAAATCATTTCAATTACGAATGAAAAAACTTATAGACTTAGACGTAAACTAAAATGTTTTTGCTTATAATGAAGTCATTCGATGCACAACTACTGTCAAAGTTCAAGAAAATTTCTACAGCTTTACCCTGGTGATTTCAAGAAAAATAAATGACAAGCTTCATCAATTGCAATGAAGAAACGTGAAAATTTAATATACCATCAATGAGTCATCAATTATTCATAAATATGATAAGAAGAAAATCATTTTGCTTTTACAAAAATAAAATTCATAACACGGGTCACAGTATAAATAATACTCATCGGAAATTCAACATATATATAATTATAGTAATGATAATTTGTTAGAAATTACTGTCATTGTTACTCCAAACTTTTTTTAATTCGGGTCACATCGACATGCGGCGAAGTGCATGGAGAACCATGACTTTACATGGAGTAGAAGTGGGACATCCATAATCGTTCATAATTTAGCACCATCCGTCATTGGAACTTTGGAAGCTACACACGTGTACAAGAAGTGCGAGCAGGACAATAGGCATTGTCTGTCAAAGTGATGAATTTGACTCTAAGCAAGTCATATCACATTCTAAATCTCCCAAGGAGGAAACCAGGTGCCGAACAATTTTTATTTTCAAGTGGCCATCGGGTCAACTTGACTTTTTTTTGTCGGGTTTGATGTCCGTCAAATTGAGTCCATCTCTTTCGATCAAAAGCAAGTTATTCATATCAGAACTAGGTATTGGTTTCTTGTATTTGGGAAACCGATTGCCAAAACATTTTACTTTTCAAATGATCAATTTAATCGGGTTTGATATCCACCAAATTTAGTTCATCTCCTTCGATCATAAGTAGGTCATTCACATTGGGACTTGGCAATGCTTCCTTGTGTTATGATCTCAAGGTATTTGGTCAAGTAAAAATTAAATCATAGCTCTCGCCTTAAATTTTACTTCATTTTCTAGCTTGAATTTTGAGATGACGCAAATTATTTTCATAGTGGCTCGATTAAAATTGAAGATAACCAACTCTTTTCCCCTAATCTTTGTAAAAATCTCCAAACAGAAGTCAAGTTTGCCCAAGTTTATGTCTTGAATGTATATTAGTATAATAGGACGTTTTTATATAATGGAATAATCTCGCAAAATAGAATTTCTCACCATTCTTGGCCCCCAAATTCTCCATTGCCTCTAGATCAATTGCCTCCCACCACAGTGATTTAAATAGTAAGTAAGGATGATCATTTTATCGGTACGAGAGAATCTCATCTTTTCCTTGTATTAAAAAAGAACGCTGAAAAAAAAAGGGTAATCCTTCACAGAACAGGATAAGACAATGCTTCTAGCTCTTTTTAATTTACATACATATAAAATATCCGTATAAACGATTCTTTTTAGCATTAGTAAAAGAAAGAGCGGTCTCAAAGGTAGTGCCGGAAAAAGAAAAATAGCAGAGTCCATGTATCTTTCTTTGCTTTTGATCATCCACTTGCAATTCCATTACTAAGAATTGCTCGAAGGAAACAACTCCATGCATGAGGCCTGTCGTTCATGGAGAAAAGTGCTTGGTATTGAAGTTCTTTATTAGATAATTTTTTCAAAAATAGTTATTTATGTATATTCTCGTGGGAATTCTGCACTTCAATATAATTATTTGAGTAAGCGCTATAACTTATTTTCAATACTCAGTGGCTTGATCAAACCAAGCCTTTGCAATTTGAGAATCTCCTTGTGAATTGGCGTGTTATTCCTGATCGGACTCCTCAATTTAAACAAAAAATGGAATTGTGATGCTGGAACCTTGGTTAGAGGAGGGTGATGTTTAGTAAGTAAATTATGTCACTACCATTTTTCATGCCATTTAGTAAAAAAGTGATCTCCTTCTGCTTATCCTAATAAAAACTACCCTAGTAGAGTCATTGTTAGCCATTGGTATGCAACTTGTTATTTGAGGCGCAAAACAATCGATGTTTGATCACTGATCTTTCTTGTTTTGGCGACAATGAAAATTATCTCGCCTAAATTGTCATTTCAAATAACTATGATGGGCCCAATTGAAAGACACTTGCTTTGAGACTACTTTGTTTATTGTGATTGATTCGTTTCACCGTATTAAGATAGCTTAATTTTGCGCTCACCCAAAGATCATCTGAAAATTCTTGCCTCTTGCATAGGACATGCGTGCCCTATGTGGAGAGGAGATCACAAATCATAGGCATTCCAGTGGGCTAGGCCATTTCTGCTTTTTTTGGGTCAAAAAGTTCATTTGAGTTGCATAGGATTAAGAAGCATAAAAGATATTTCGCATTTTATGTAAATTTCCTCAAGTCCAGTGAAAAAATTTCGAGTTCAAGGAGAAAGATGTTGGATTCGTTTTCGGCCATAAGAGAAAAGTGTCGCATTTTAATTGTTTATCAAATAACAAAATAGAAATATGGAGGACTCTTTACCAAAAAAAAAAAATACAAAATAGAAATAGAAATATGGAGGATTGTTCTATTTCTTTTTCTGGTCGATAAGGATTGTTCTTTATATCATGCTTTATATTCATATTCTTAATATTATTATTTGAAGGAGTGTATTTTCTTCCATCACGAATTGGAGGAAACTTTCCTCTGCCTCTGCCTTTAATTCAAGGGTTGCAATTTGTGAATATCATCCTATGCAGACTAGACTAAAATTAAAAGTAGGTGATATCCATATTTGTAACCCATCAATCAAAGGTATAATTGAAGAAGATATGACATTTATTTAAAACATCTAAATGTAGCAACATGTCGAGGGAAAAATTGAGTGCAGTTTTTATCCCAAACGGTCTAGAATATGTCTACCTCTCCAATCAAATCAAAAGCAAACCATCCATTTCAAAATTAGAGAATTCACAAAGAATTACTTCCTTGGAGAATTATTTCACTGTGTTCTTGGCACAATGACCCCAGAGGCTCGTGCCAAGTAAAAGCAGAACATGAAACCTCGCTCTAATTGCGGTGCTATACCTCGGTCATTTTACCTCAACTAATCCTTTGGGTTACCTTGGGTACCATCTACTGCTAATTAATCTCAAAAGCAATTTGGACTTCAACATTTTATTAGTAAATTCCATAAAATTTGATAAGTATTGTCAAGAAGAATTGCGATCCAAAACTATGAGATAAGGAACCAAACCCAATTCTAGAGTTGTCAAGACAGCAAAAAGTTGATTACTTAAATCTTTATCACTTTACAATTGGATGTGTTCCACAAGTTTAAGTTCAATTTGCAGAATAAACGCAATGTTCAACCCTTCATCTTTTCACTTCTCTTGTCACAGAAATTGCTGGCGGAGCAGTTTGGGATGACCGCCCGCTGGTCATCTTCGTCTTCTACCCCTACAGCTTCATGAACCTTGCTGGCACCCTTTGCGTCTATGCCGCCATCTGCAAGCACAAGGGCGTCCCGCTTATGTTCCCGGGACCAAGGACGGCAGGGGGTGCTAGCTACTCCATCGAAGGCAATGCCGACCTCATTGCCGAGCAGCAGATTGGGGCAGCGGTCGATCCGCATGCACAAAACGAGGCCTTCAACTGCTGCAACTGCTACGTTTTTTATGTAGAACAACATGCAAATGCCTTTATGGAAACATTGGAGCATCATAAGAGCGGGCGGTCCCACAACTCAAAGAGGATTGCGTGATCTTCGAAATTACAAATGGGTTACAATATTTATTGCGCAATCTTCGAGATTACAAATGGGTTACAATATTTGATTCATGCGTTTCCCTTAATTTGTTATTAGATTTCAAATCTTCTAGTTGTGTTTTGATAACTTTCCCTTTTATCAATATCTTTTACTTTATTTTGTTATTAGATTAAGTTATTTTGTTATTTTCTAGATGACGACCTCCTTACAAAAGGCGCCTAAGATATTGTAATCTGCACTTCTTTATTCAAAATAAACACTATCTTTTGAAATCCATTCCAAGCATTACTTCCTCTGCGTCATTTGGTATCAGAGCAAGTTTCTCCTATGACGATGGCTAATAACGTTAATGACAATCTCTTCGTAGCTGAAGGCCGCAGAAACGAGCCTATTACACGGGATGGGTTCAATCAATTTGCAGAGCAAACCGAATGGAGGTTTCAAGAATTACTTGTCGCCATCCGGCGTTTGTCTACCAACCCCATACTTGGTAATCTTCTGGTTGAACATGCTCAGGTAGATCGAGACCCGGAAGTAGCTATGGAACATGGGGCAAATCCCCGACAGAGACGACAAGCCTATGTTGAAGACTCTAAAGGAGAAGAAGAGTTCTTGGATCGGCCTGTTCGTGGAGGCCACCGGAATAGGGGATATCGACGAGACCCTGAGCAATATCAACTTAAGGTTGACCTTCTAACCTTTAATGGCAATTTGAATATTGAAGACTTTTTGGATTGGCTTTGGGAAGTTGAGAAATTCTTCGATGCCATGGAGATTGAAGAGGATCGCCAAGTAAAATTAGTGGCATACAAATTGAAGGGCGGCGCCTCAGCGTGGTGGGAGCAAACACAACTGACCCGACGTCGACAAGGAAAAGCTCCCATCCGAACATGGAATCGGATGAAGGAAATGTTGAAGGTTTGGTTCCTCCCAACCGATTATTAACAATTATTATTTCAACAATTTCAGAATTGTAAACAGTTAAGCCGATCAGTCCAAGCTTATACAAAGGAGTTTCTCTGACATTATGCCCGTAACAATCTGGCTGAGTCAGAGGCACAACAGACCGCCGGGTACATTAATGGTTTGCGACTTAATATTCAAGACCATGTTTTACTATATCGTTTGTTCTCAGTTGAGGATGCTCAAGAGATGGCCCAAAAGGTTGAGATGCAATTAGAGAGAACTAGCCCCATTAATCGGGCTAACAATTATGCCGCTCGAGGATCATTTGGAAAGGGGAGACAACTAGATGTTCTAGAATCCTCCAACCAGCAAACCAACACTATGAATTCTACTCCAGGAAGTATTACTGGGGTGCGCAAGGAACCAATCAGTGCAAACAACCGTAACACCAATCAAAATGCCCAGAACCTGTATGCTAAGCCACCACCAATCAAATGCTACAAGTGTAACGAATTGGGACATCGTTCGAGTGATTGTCCATGGCGGAAGATGGCCAATGTTGTCGAGCACGGCGATGACATATACAAAGATGACTGGATTGATGAGGAAGAAGTGGAGGATGAGGAGGGTGAGCATGTCAATTGTGTTGTTAGGAGACTATTGCTCGCATGTCAATTGCGTGAAGAGAAGACATGCAGTGGAATAGTCTTTTTCGTGCCCGTTGTATCGTCAACGGCAAAGTTTGCGATGTCATCATCGACAGCGGAAGTTGTGAGAACATAGTGTCCAAGGCTTTGGTGGATCATTTACAACTAAAAACGGAGTTACATCCCTCCCCTTATACAATCGGGTGGATTCGTAAAGGGACCAAACTCAAGGTGACACAGGTATGTCATTTACCTATTTCAATTGGAAAGTCTTATAAGAACAACATAATTTGTGATGTAGTGGAGATGGATGCATGCCATGTCCTACTGGGACGACCATGGCAATATGACGTTGATATCATTCACAGGGCTCGAGAGAACACCTATTCTTTTGTGTGGAAAAAGACGAAGATTATTTTGAAGCCGATATGTAACACTCCCCAGGCCCCAAAGAAGCAAAGTGCAGGGATTATGCTAAACGTCCGTAAATGTGAGGCATATATGATTGTGGAGAAAGGCAATCAAGAAGCCATTATTCCCATTTCGGCGGCTCTTCAGCCCTTATTGAGGGCATTCAACGATGTTATTCCAGAGGATCTCCCTGTTGGATTACCACCCTTGAGGGATATTCAACATGAGATTGATTTTCTTCCAAGAGTGAGCCTCCCTAATTTGCCACACTACCGGATGAATCTGAAGGAGAACTAGATTTCGCAAGACCAAGTAGGAGAACTTCTTCGAAAACGCTTCTTGCGCGAAAGCATGAGCCCTTGTGCAGTACCCGCACTCCTCACTTCGAAGAAAGATGGAAGCATGCGTATGTGCGTTGATAGCCGGGAAATCAATCGGATTACTGTCAAGTACCGATTCCCAATCCCTCACCTGGATGACATGCTCGACCGGCTTGCGGGATCAAAGGTCTTTACAAGGATTGATCTATGTAGCGGATATCACCAAGTACGCATCTGCCTTGGCGATGAATGGAAAACATCCTTTAAAACAAGTGAAGGTTTGTACGAATGGCTTGTCATGTCGTTTGGCCTCACGAAGGCGCTTAGCACCTTCATGCGTTTGATGACGCAGGTTCTCAAACCTTTTATTGGCAAGTTTGTGGTGGTCTACTTCGATGACATTCTCATATATAGTCCAGATGACTAACATCATATGGAGCATCTAAGGGATGTCCTATCGGCCTTGCAGATGAACCAATTGTATATTAATTTGAAGAAATGTAGCTTCATGACTAATCGACTCCGCTTCTTGGGGTATATTGTTGGAGTAGAAGGCTTTCAAGTTGATGCAGAAAAGGTAGCTGCCATCCGCGACTGGCCGACTCCCCAGACCGTTGGGAAGGCACGTAGCTTCCATGGGCTTGCGACATTCTACCGACGCTTTATTTGAAATTTCAGTTCTATTATGGCTCCAATCACTGAGTGCTTGAAGAAAGGAAAATTTCATTGGGGTGACGAAACATAAGCCAGCTTTGCTCTCATCAAGGAAAAACTTTCCACGGCACCAATATTGATGCTCCCGAATTTTGAAAAAGTATTTGAACTAGACTGTGATGCTTCTAGGGTAGGAATCAATGATGTTCTCTCCCAGGAAGGTAAGCCTATTACTTATTTTAGCAAGAAACTTAATGATGTTCGCAAGCGATGGTCTACCTATGAGCAAGAGTACTTTGCTGTAGTACGAGCTATCAAGCATTGGCAGCCCTATCTTTATCAACATGAGTTTGTCCTTAACACTGACCATCAAGCACTGAAGTATATCAAGAGCCAAAGACATCTAAATCGAATGCATGGACGTTGGGTCTCCTTTTTGGAGCAATTCAATTTCGTGCTTCGACACAAGGCGGGTCACTTGAACAAAGTCGCTGATGCACTTAGTCGTCGTGCTGCAACACTCGTCACCATGCGCATTAACGTTGTGGGCTTTGACCACCTTTGTGCTCTTTATGCTGATGATGAAGATTTTCAGGAAATTTGGGAGAAATGTTCTACGAAAGGTCCTCACGGCGACATGATTGGTCAAGACAAATTTTTATTCTTTGGCAACAGGTTGTGTATTCCTCGAACCTCTTTGCGGGAACAACTTATTCGAGAGCTACATGGTGGCTCCCTTGGAGGACATTGTGGGCGAGATAAAACTGTTGCCTTAGTTGAAGAGCGATATTATTGGCCTCAATTGAAGCGGGACGTTGGACGATTTGTGAAAAAGTGTTATATTTGTCAAACTGCGAAATGCCATTCTCAGAACATTGGACTTTACATCCCTCTACCTATTCCTTCTGGACCTTAGATAGACATTTCAATGGATTTCGTGTTGGGGCTTCCTTGAACCCAACGAGGTATGGATTCTATTTTTGTGGTAGTGGATAGGTTTACAAAGATGGCACACTTTATCCCTTGCAAGAAGACTTCTGATGCTTCCCATGTAGCGAGTTTATTTTTTCGAGAAGTCATTCGTTTGCATGGTGTTCCGAAAACTATCACCTCCGATCGCGAGACCAAATTTCTGAGTCATTTTTGGAGGACCTTATGGCGTTTATTTGGGACAGATTTGTAGTATAGCAGCTCCTTTCATCCTCAGATTGATGGTCAAACTGAAGTTGTCAATCGTACTATGGCGGATATTATTCGGTGTCTTTGTAGTGACATGCCAAAGTAATGGGACCGGTATCTTGCTCCTACTGAGTTCGCTTTTAACAATACTATCAACTGCTCCACAGGCAAGTCTCCATTTGAGGTTATCTACGGGCGAACGCCACAACATACACTGGATCTCGTGCCGTTGCCTAAAGTCCCAAGATATAGTGTTGCGGCTGAAAACTTAGCAACAAAATTACAAGAGATACAAGAGGGTGTGAAGTAGCAGCTAGAAGCTTCCACTACTGTTTACAAAACTGTTGTAAATAAACATTGTCGCCTCAAGGTATTTGCTGAGGGTGACGAAGTGATGGTCTACCTCCGCAAGGAGCGTTTTCCTGTTGGTACATATAACAAGCTGAAGCACAAGAAAGTTGGTCCTTGTTGAATCGTGAAGAAAATCAATGACAATGCCTATGTTGTTGATCTTCCTGGTGACCTCAACATCTCCCCGACATTCAATGTAGCGGACCTATTTGAGTATCATCCTCCAGATACCCTTCTTTATCCTAACCATAACTCGGGGTCGAGTTCTTTTGAAGTAGAGGAGACTGATGTAGAACAACATGCAAATGCTTTTATGGAAACATGGAAACATCGGAGCGTCATAAGAGCGGGCGATCTCACAAATCAAAGAGGATTGCATGATCTTCGAGATTACAAATGAATTACAATATTTGATTCATGAGTTTTCCTTAATTTGTCATTAGATTTCAGATTTTCGAGTTGTGTTTTGATAACTTTCCCTTTTATCAATATCTTTTCCTTTATTTTGTTATTAGATTAAGTTATTTTGTTATTTTCTAGATGGTGACCTCCTTATAAAAGGCTCCTAAGATATTGTAAGCTGCACTTCTTTATTCAAAATAAACACTATCTTTTGGAATCCTTTCCAAGCATTACTTCCTCTGTGTCAGTTTTCGAGTGGGAAGACTTCTAGTAATTGCTGGCGGAGCAATTCGGGATCGAGGAGTACGGGTTTGACGAGGTCGGCAAGCGGCCATTTGCTAGACCGAGCCCGGCCCCACCACACCACATGGGCGCTGGCCCACTCATCGATCGACACATGGCTCTGGGACGCAATGCTCAAATAAAACGGCTCGCCCTTCAGTTTCTTTAAGAGAAAGTAATACTTTACAATTACGAGGGATTAACGCACCGGTTGATGTGGGAAGCCCGAAATTCCTTCGTTTCTTCAAGCACGCAAGCCAACTCCTGAACCGATTGCGGGCGATGATCTTTGCAATGAACGGGAGGAGCTTAGCGATTCGATCTCAAGCACCTAAGAACTCCGCAAAGAAAAGGTTTGTTTCTCACCAGAAGGGTGGACGCCGCCGAAGGAGGGCTCCTTGAAGCTGAATGTTGGTGGATCCGTGGGTCAATAGCTCCTCGGAAGCTTCAATTGCAGGGAATCTGCCGAGTGCCGAGACGTCCATGTCTTGAGTGGGCCACTGCTGGGTTTCGCGAGAAAAGTAAGAGCAGCCTCAGCCGAACCAGTTGTTGGTGTTCCCGACTGAGTATCCGGCCAGCGACTCAGCAGCGGTGATCTCCGAAGAGATATAAAAGTGATCTGCGCGTGGAGTTACGAACTGATAACCTACGTAGTCAAGCCGCACCCGCAGCCCATGGAGGCAGTTTTTGTGACAAGAGAAGTGAAAAGATGAAGGGTTAAACATTGTGTTTACTCGGCAAATAGAACTTAAACTTGTGTAATGCATCCAATTGGAAAGCGATAAAAGATTTAAGCAATCGAATTTTTGCTGTCTTGACAACTTTAGAATTGGGTATGGTTCCTTATCTCATAGTTTTAGATCGCAAATCTTCTTGAAAATACTTATCAAATTTTATGGAATTCACCAATAAGATGTTGAAGTCAAAATTGCTTTCGCGATCAATTGACAGTAGCTGATACACAAGGTAACCCAAAGGACTAGTCAAGGTCAAATGACCGAGGTATGGCACCACAATTAGAGCGAGGTTCCATGTTTTGCTTTTACTTGGCACGAGCCTCTTGGGTCATTGTGCCAAGAACACAGTGAAATAATTCTCCAAAGAAGTAATTCTCTGTGAATTCTCTAATTTTGATATGGATGGTTTGCTTCTGATTTGACTGGAGAGGTAGACTTATTCTAGACTGTTTGGGATAAAAAAAATGCACTCAATTTTTTCCTTGACATGTTGCTACATTTAGATGTTTTAAATAAATATCATATCTTCCATCAATCATACATTTCATTGATGGGTTATAAGTATGGATATTGCCCACTTTTAATTTAGTCTAGTCTGCATAAGATGATATTCACAACTTGCATCCCTTGAATTAAAGGCATGGCCAGAGGAAAGTTTCCTCCAATCTATGATGGAAGAAGATACACTCCTTCAAATAATAATACTAAGAAATACAATTGTAAAGCGAGATATAAAGAATAATCGTTATTGACCCAAAAATGAAACAGAACAGTCCTCCATATTTCTATTTTGTTATTTAATAAACAATTAAAATGAGACACTTTTCTCTTATGGCCAAAAAAGAATCTAACATCTTCCTTATTGAACTCGAAATTCTATTTTGCGAGAAAATTCCATTATTTAGATACATTGTATTATATAATATAAGTTTAAGACATAAACTTGGGTAAGGTTGACTTCTGTTCAGAATTTTTTTACAAAAATTAGGGAAAAAGAGTTGGTTATCGTCAATTTTGATCAAGCCACTCCAAAAAGAATATGTGTCATCTCAAAATTCGAGCTCGAAAATGAAGTAAAATTTAAGGTGAGACCTATGATTTAATTTTTTACTTGACTGAAAAACTTGAGATCATAACACAAGGAAGCATTTTCAAGTCCTAATGTGAATGACCTACTCATGATCAAAGAAGGTGAACTAACTTTGGTGGATATCAAATCCGATTAAATACGTCAAGTTGACTCACTGATCGTTTGAAAAGTAAAATGTCTTAGCACTCGCTCTCCCAAATACAAATAACTTGCTTTTGCTCGAAAGGGATGGACTCAATTTGATGGATATCAAACCCGACAAATAAAAGTCAAGTTGACCCGATGGCCACTTGAAAAGTAAAATGGTTCGGCACCTGATTTCCTCCTCGGGAGATTCAGAATGTGATATGACTTGCCTAGAGTCAAATTCATCACTTTGGCAGACAATGCCTATTGCGTTCGTGCGTACATATTGCCAATTCCTACTTGCACTTCTTGTACACGTGTGTCGCTTCCAATGACGGATGGTGCTAAATTATGAACGATTATGGATGTGCCACTTCTACTCCATGTAAAATCATGGTTCTCCATGCAGCTGTTTGCCACATTTCGACGTGACCCGTATTACTAAGAGTTCGGAGTAACAATAATAGTAATTTATAACAAAATATCGTTACTATATATATATATATATATATATATATATATATAATAGTAACGATATTTTGTTATAAATTACTATTATTGTTACTCCGAACTCTTAGTATATATATATAAAATTTTCGATGAGTATTGTTTATATTGTGACATGTGCTTTGAATTTTATTTTTGTAAAAGCAAAATGGTTTTCTTCATGTCATATTTATGAATGGTTGATAAGTCATAGAAAATATATGAATTTCTTCACTTTTCTTCATTGCAATTGATGAAGTTTGTCGTTCAATTTTCTTCAAATGACAAAGCTAAAGCTCTAGACATTTTCTTGAATCTTGGTTACGTATTGATGATGTGAGGGACAGTAGTTGTGCAACAAATGATTTCGTTATAAACAAATGCTCAAAACATCTCTCTTCTCTAGCTTCCAATTTTGTATCGATTTTAGTTTACGTCCAAGTCTAATCTTTTTTATTTGTAATTGAAATGATTTTCCCGAGCAAAGTAAGTTATATGTCGATTCAGTAATTTTTTCGACTATTAAGATTATAATCCTTATACTAGCTAACAGATAGGGATATAGCTACGTTTAATACTTGTGTAGTTCTTGCGACCGGGTCCTAAAAGTTCATCCCTTAGTTCATCGCCTCCAATTGAAAATTTGAAATATTAATTGAACCTCGGCTTAAGCTTGGACAAATCCTCTTTAATATACAACCCTTTATCGTTTCTTTTATGTTTTTTTCCAAAATCAACTTTAAGCACCCTTCGGACAAAAGCTAAAATGACAATGCTGCAATCTCTCTCTCTCTCTCTCTCTCTCTCTAATTTAATTTCTGATGTCCGATTTCGATGCCCAATCAGTTATCTCACTCTATGTTCTGTCTCGTTTCACCTTCAGTTTAGCTAGCAGCTCCACTTTTTAGTACTCTTTTCATTCGCTTCCTTCGACCTCTGTCTAAAGAAGCTTGAGACATAGAGAAGCCAAACAAAGATAGATAGAGAGGCCAATTGATCCAATAAAGGTCAGTTTTTTTAATGCTTTGATCACACACCCTGAAGCTACTCAGCATCACGTCATTCCCTTCCATATCCTTCTCTTCAAACCGAGCATTATACAATAAATTTGTCTAAAATCTTGTCATCTTTGTTTGAAAGCGACACATTAGGGTCCATTTCTTTGTTCAATGAATCGTACTTCTGTGCACTGTAATTCCTGCTTCATCTACTTCCATTAGCGATGTTGATGTCCTACTCTCGCTGAAGCAAGGATTTGAGTCCAGCAAACTGGCTTTAAGCACCTGGAGTTCTTCAAACTCGAGCTTGGTTTGTTTATGGTCCAGGATTAGATGCTCTAATTAGATGCTCAAGGGGACGCAGTACAGCTCGGCTTTAATCTTGTTCACATGGATCATTCCACACGTGGATTGGACGGCGAGGTACAGCTCGGGTTGGAGAATTTAAAGAATCTACGCATATTGGATCTACAATTCAATCTTCTCTCGGGTCTGATCCAGAAGCAAGTTGGCACCTTGACAAGCTCGGTGAATCTTGATCTCTCTGTCAGTTTACTCGCTGGAGAGATACCATTGGAGGTCGCTAGACTCCAGAAGCTGAAACTTGTCGAATACTTCCAAAACAAGCTATACGGGTCGATTGAGTTCCTTGCAGACCTCCCGAGCCTAGAAACTCTAGGCCTATGGACGAACAACTTCACTGGTGTGATTCCTGAGAATCTAGGCAGGAATGGGAAGCTTCAGGATCTCTATTTGTCCACCAACAAGCTCACCGGAACGATCCCTCGAAATTTGTGCTCACTGAACCAGCTCAGGATCTTGATCCTGTTCAACAAATTTCCTCTTTGGGCCGATCCCGGAAGTTCTAGGCTCATGCTGTAGCCTACTTAAGGTGAGTTTGGGGCAGAACTAAGTAAATGGAAGCATTCCAAACAGCTTCGTTTACTTGCCTCGGCTCAAACTCATGGAATTGCAGAACAACTAACTACCTGTCACGAGTTTGGCCAGAGAATGGCACGGGTTGATCATTGCCCCCGCTACATCGCCCTTAAAATTCTTTATTATCATTCATTGATTAGTAATTCGCTAGATTATTCACAATTACTCATTAATCACATTGATGCTCTTAGAACATTTCTCCGATCCTAACTCTCTACATAGGACAATTCTTAAGTTCTGAAATCGATGCCACATTTCCGGTGTGTTTTACCCCATGAAAAAAAGGAAATTGAAAATATGACGCAAGAACACGGTCTAGTCAAATTCTTGTAAATTGGAATCCAAGTGGGTCAATTTAGGTACCCGATACATCTTCAAGGGTAAACAGAGCATTGACCACGGTGAAAGCAAACAGATATTATGCGCATCCTCAACTAAATTCTCGAAAATTACATGTGATGGATATTTTCTTGTTCCGTTGTGACCTACATGCGTATAAAGAAGTCATTTAGCGATAGATGACATATACAGAGAGACCACCCGCAGCACAAACTAAAGGGCCACCGAGTTTAGATTTCGCGGGGAGGCCGACGGACACCTTCTCTTGAGCAGGGCAGAAGAGGCGCGGGCCGGGCGACTTGGGTGGGGTAAAGCTCCCCGGGCTCCAGCTGGAGGACCATCACCTGCGAGTCGGAAGTCGAGAAGTGAATTCGCAGAAGAAGAAGACCAGGAGGGACTCATAAAAGGGGCTACCAACCAGCCAAATGTTCCTGTGGATATAAGACTGAGAACTTACCACGTGTCGGGGCTGGTCCCGGTTCGCAAGCTGATTCTGACGCTGCCGCCGTTTTTTTTTTTTTTTTGCTTTCTGCAGGTCCCCCTGCGCGCGAAGATGGGCAGAGGAGGAAGACCAGCCGTGGTGGGCCGGGCTGGGCCTAGAGAGGGGGAAAGAAAAAGGAAAGAGGGGTGGGCCGGGCCAAAGCCGGATTCGGCCCAACCCGACCACTAAAGCCCCTTTTTTGGGTTTTTTTAAATTAATTAATTTTTAATTAATTAATAATTTGTTTATATGTACTTGAAAATATAAATTAGGTGTCAACACACCATACACGATCATGTCCTCGGAGTCGTTGACCCGTAGCGGGAGGTCTTTGCTCCAACTCTCCGTCAGCAATAGACCAGTGTTGCCATAAGTAGACAAACGATGCAATGTCTAGCCAGATAAAAGGTGCAATGGAAAGGAGATAAACGTCAATAGGACCCATAAGTAGCTGATTTCGGCTTCTGCTCCGGCTTCTGCCGGACCGTCCTGCAAGCAAGCTGAGAGGACAAGATTCCTGCCCTTGTTTTTTGTTTTCATTTTGTTTATATAAGGCTAGAGTGCATTTCAGGAAGGAAGCCTCTTCAGAAGAACCAATCCTAGAAACAAAAACATGGCAAATTGAGACACAGGTGAGTGAAAAACGTGCAGAAACTAGGAGAGGAAAAGAAAGAGCCTGGGCAGTGCTCTATAACAAGAAGGATGAGCAAGAAATCCATCAGATCAACCCACTTGGGAAACAATCATACAGAAACCATTTGATGTTTCGCACCGGTATTCGAACAATGGAAATTGGACGCGCGCGACAATTAAAATCCAACCCCGACACCACCATTTTTATAGTGTGAAATTTACCAACTAACCTAAAACTTAATTAAGCTCGAAGACAATCGAAAGATGACCCTGTATTAGCCACATTCAGTGTATTATTACATTCGATAGCTCTAATGAAACAAGATCAATACTTGAGAAACAAACTTATATAAAAAGGAAAACAAAATACAACCAATTCTACCCAGCTTGCATATTAGCCGACGCCAAGAATATTTACAGGAGCTCATCCCACTGATGCTCAAACTAAACACCCTCATGGAGATCACGGATCAATTTAATCCTATTGACAACCTCCGCTTTTGCAAACCTGCGTCCTGGAAAAAATTCTCTTCCATCGGCTAACTTGTGAGTCTCAAAACTGGGAAGAAGTCCCAAGCCATTGCCTCTGCCCTAAGGTAGCAGACTTCATGTTGTCGAATGCTGGATGCAGCAGCTCCTGGAATATCTCTAGGAACAAAAGCCATTCATCCTCCCTCATGTCCGCGAGATTCACAAAGCTCGCACTTGCAGGAAGCTGCTTATTTGCACTTTTGTGCCCTGATGACGTGTTAGCCATGAAGCGGTTTTCCTGCATCATACCAAAATATTTGGGTTGCTTTGGACACTTTTTACCCAAGACGGTCTTTTTCAAGGGCGGGGGAAGTTTTGACACTGAGGGAATCCTCTCAAATGCCTCAACCCCGGCAACATCCTCACTCTTCTTCTCTTCTTCATCTTCACTCTCTTCTTCCTCCTTGCTTCCCTTCTCCAGTCTAGACAAAGAATTCCTGCCATTGCTACCTATTCCAAGATCGAAATCTGCTCTGTACATACAATCATCCATGGTCATCTTTGGCATGAAGCCTGACTCAGTAGCATCCTCACAGTCAATATCAAATTGAAACTCATGATCTCCCCGGTCTGCCTTGGGGAACAACAGATCCCTATTAGCTATAGACCTTCTTGCCTCAATGCACACGACCTCCAGTTTACTTGGTTCTTCCTCACCGCTGCGAAATTCTCTGCTCATCATTTCACCAATTTCAGCAAGACAGAGGCCGTATGCAGCAGCTCTCTTCAGGAAAATGGTGCAGAGGGTCAGCATGCGGAGACAAGCTTCTCGGATCATGGGAAGCTCCTTCCGTAGCATTTTCCAATCATCTCTATAGTCCAGCTTCTCTATATACTTCAATTCACCCTCAGAAAAAGGAATTGAAGCCTGGGGCCAATGAATCCACTCAAAGTATGGGTCCTCCAAAGTTTCTGGCAAGCAAAGGCCATGATCAATAGGAATCAGTTCCACTTGACCAAACCTTCCCATGCTGTCGAGTTTCCTTACTAAAAGGTTCCCCGCATGCCTGTCCGTGTTAAAAATTCTAATGTCTAATATTCCAATTCGATGCACAGCAGGAACAGGAAAGCTTGAGGTCCCATGATCGCTGGCATCAAAATCATGAGGTATGAATTGCTGAAAAGATGCTATCTTGCTAACCACTTTCTTTTCATTTGGCTTGTCAGGATTCACTCCATCGTTAATATTGAAGATATAGTGAGTGATCTTCACCAGAGCAGTTGGAGGAACATTAGCAAAATGTTCAGAGTCTAGAAGATAAGCTGCAACCTCTCTGATCCCTGATTCTCCAACTCGCACGGATCTCTTCACGCCCGGTTGTCCTAGAGCTTTGCCGACAAAGCCTTTAGGATTATTGGGGGCAGATGGTTCTTCATCAGTCGGCTTTATAATAGCAACACCATCACCTCTGCTATTTCGGAAGCAGTATACACCTCCAAGACCACCGTGAACAGGAATTGGATCAACTCCCATGTCAATTGCCTTGACAACGTCCTTCACCAATTGCTTGATTCTATCAAATCGATTTGACCAGCCAAGGATTTCTATCGGACCACTCTCATCTCTTTGCTGGATATCCCTCCCGGTTGGCGAAAGACAAGGTGTCGATGAGCTCCTAGAAAGAAAATTCCGTGTAAGGAGAAGTGGGGAATCGTTTAGGACAGCACTGAGATCATTTTTCAGTACCTTGTCCCCAAAAGTCAAGGAGCACTGTTCTATAGGGAAATTAAGAGCGATCTGCAACCGCCTTTTTAGAGTGTGGACATTATCGCTGCGATCCAGCTCCACACCCAACACACAGCCCGTTTCAGTCTGTACGAAAACCCGTCTCCTCCCAGTAGGTTGCTTCCCCTCATTTTTGTTTGGCCCATCGTACTCTTTGCTAAGAGAGCTCTTCAAAAAAGCCACAGCCATCTGAGTCTGGACGGGGCTGTCTAGCTCGCGAGCCATGAAATGGAAAGGGAGAGAGCTACAACTTTCGCAGCTAGCAACAGGGGTGGCAGCTTAAGAGCAACTCCCTCCCGAGATTGCACCAAACTGCAATGCGAGCGAAGAGTGAATGCACTAAACACAACCTCAGTATCATCAATTTTCAAAGAACAGTATATTGTAACTGTCACGTGTGATCACGTGGGAAGAGTAATTACTAATTAACTCGGTCATGTATAATGATACCGATTGTTTTTGTGACTTGAATTTGATCTGTTGTA
The DNA here is from genome assembly GCA_017140595.1 of Eucalyptus curtisii. Classification (NCBI taxonomy): domain Eukaryota; kingdom Viridiplantae; phylum Streptophyta; class Magnoliopsida; order Myrtales; family Myrtaceae; genus Eucalyptus; species Eucalyptus curtisii. The sequence continues at coordinate 3,878,546 of CM029500.1, read as the reverse complement.
ATAAAGCTCGTGGTTTTACTTGAAGTGCTTCCAACAAAAACTGAAGACTGATTTAAGTTCTCTCCTCAAAGCCGTTTCTCACACCGTGGATTAATCACGCTTGAACCTCGTCCTTGCGTAACCCGCGCACTCGTCGTAGTAACCGCAGCTGTTGTAATCTCTCTCTCTCTCCTTCGTTGATCACCATTACGGTAGTTTAGGGTTTTGGTCCTCTTCATTTGTTCTTAGTTATTCTTATTGATATTTTAAATAAAAATTTTCAAAAAAATCCAATCAAATATATATTTTGCCCAGCAAGATAAAAACTTCTCTCGCAGAGTTGAAACTCTTTGCGCAAGATATCGTACTACCGGGGATTTGGTAAGAAAGACGGATATAGATATAACATATGATCAAAGTGCGACCACTGAAAAAGCTTGTCGATTTTAAAAACAAACATCATTTTTCATAAAATCATCATGAACTAACTCATAATCGAGATGGTAAAAGTTGGGCGATTTAAGACATAATTTCTCGATGTTCATGATACGCCTTGATCGATTGAGTCAATAATTGTCGAGATACGAGCACGATTATTGATCGAGACCATATAACTCACTCTTAGCACAATCTCTTTACTGACGAATTAAAAATGAACGATACCGAAGAATTTGCGGTAGTGAATGTTAAAAATTCCACAGACGGAGCCCGGAGTTCGCTTTTTTTCTGAGACCTTCTAATTAAGGGTTATGTGCTGCTTACAGTTGCAACAGTGCTGGAGTTCTTTTCATCAAGCATCATATTCATACGATCCAGTTTGTCCAAGAACCTCAACCTAGACGATGCGATTCTATTTGGTTATACAAACTCTAATTCAACTCCATCAGTGCCGACGACCATCTCTAATTTTCTGCCATTAATCTTGACCTGGCTTTCGTCGAAGTAGAGAATCGAAAGCGACCTCTTCAATTCAACGTCGTCATCCGTTGCATTACTGATGGCACTCATCCTAACAATAAGCCGCTTAGCTAAAGATCCCTGCAATTTGCTTAAATTATGATTAGACAAAGTTCTTGACAAATAGAGAAAACGGTCTGTACAGCATCTGCTATTGCTTGGGCTTCTTTTGCAGTAGGAGTCAAAGCACGATACTGGTCCTCCATAATCGCTCCGAAAGTCTCTTTACTTAGTAGTGACCAGCACGTTGTAAAATTTATATTCTGATGGGTACAAAATAACAAAGCATTGAATCCCCGAATGGCGACTTACGAATATCATCATGGCGGATCTTAGTATCAGATTAGTCATCTTCTTGTAGGTAGTTTACACTCTTGTAATTGTAGGCCCTATTTTATTTTCAATTTCTGGGTCAATATGGGTAGGACTTGCATAACTAAGTGGGTGAAAAGTTGTACGAAGCACAACAAATCAGTACTTCTACAGTTCGCGCCTCCTCACGGGACTGCAGCAGAATTATAAGAACGTATCCGCAATACAAAAGGAATTGAGACATTGCAATTTTCTCGACTCAGTGATGCGAAAAAAGAATACATATTGATCAGCTTGGACCTATCTCTAGTGCCCAAATGGAATCCCTACAGCTGCAGAAGATGTTTCATTTCTTGCAAGCAGCCGCATGATTAATCCTTGTCTGCCGATGCAATCTGCAACGGTCGCATAAATTGTCAAGCTGAATTCCGCAGCTTCAAGGATATCAAGTTCCGCCGCTTCTTTGATGAACTCAAGCTTGCATAAATACTTTCACGTATAATCTTTCGTGGGTTGCTACATCATTCACCAATTAGAATGAGGAAGTTCATGTTCAATATCATTTTTCATACGCAGCTAGTGAATAAAATATTATTGCAACTAATCTGTCTCTATTGGTCGTCCAAATTTGCATCAGGGACGTGAAAAAATCGCTCATTGGTCTCATAGGGTCATAACCATATGGCCTAACTACAGTTGCATGTACAGAGAAATGACTTGGCATCACCTGTGCATATTGGAGAGAATTTTGTTGTTTGTGCCATGAAGTAAAAATCTTGAGAATGACCACCTCGTTTAGCCTTATCAAAAAATACACAAACATCGCTTTGAAGCTTGGGACTCGTGCTCTGGTTATTTTGAGATTAAATGCCAACTCAAGAAACTCACAGATTAAATACACTGTTTCTTGAGTTGTCCTCCTCTCCTCTTTTGGAGTAGACCTGCAAGCGTAGCTACTACTAGGCTAGCAAGGCTAATCCTACCTGGCAAGCTACACTTGCTGGCTGTGTCTACAATCCCTAATGAATGCCCTCTTTTGTTTTGTTTATATTTCTCTACGTGGTTTCTCTTCTTCCTTAAATGCGAAGCTGAGCCCGCGACCCCTGCAAAACTTGTTTTTGAAGAAAACCTGCTGCCGCCGGCAACGATGAACGGCTTCGACCCGGATAATGCTACTTCAATGGAGATGTATGCGAAGGAACTCATCAGAGCTCAGCGGGAGGGCGAAGCTCGGTGGAAGAGATTCGAGCTGTATGCTTACGTGATCTATTATGCCGCGCTGGCCGGGGTCCTTCTTTCTTTTTTTTTATCTTCTTCTTCTTGCTGACCCTCTACGTGCTCCTCTTCCGTCGTCACTTGAGGCAAGCGGCAGCGTCTCTCTCTTCGCCATCCGAAGCTCGTCCGAACCAAGACCAGTTGGAGCCCGGAGAGTTTCACCCCGTCCATGTCGCCCGGCCTGCGCCTCTTCCGCCTTGTCCGAGAGAAGGCCCCCATCAGCCTCCCCGCGAAATCTGAACTTGGTGGTGGCCCTTCAGTTTGTGCTCCGGGCGGCGTCTCTCTCTCTCTTGTATCTATCTAACTATCGCTAGTGACTTGTTTATAGCGTGATTTTAGTTGAGGATGCACATAATATCTGTTTGCTTTCACGGTGCTCAATGCTCTGTTTAACCTCGAAGATGTATTAGATAATTAAGTTGACCCACTTGGATTCCAATTTACAAGGATTTGACTGGACCGTGTTGTGTTCTTGCGTGACGTTTTCAGTTTCCTTTTCTTCTTGGGGTCAAACCCACCAGAAATGTTGCACAGATTTCGTAACTTAAGATTTGAACTAAGTCGAGAGTTAGAATCGGAGGAATGTTCTGACGGCCTCAATGTGGTGGTTAATGAGTAACTGTAAATAATCTAATGGATTACTAATCAATGAATGATAATGAAGAACTTAAGTGCAACGTACTGGGGGCAATGTAACCATAGGACCCCACGACCACGGACGTGCACTCCAACCCTCTGCTGTCTGCCAACAATCGAGCTCAAGTTCGAAGAACTCCGAGTGCTTAAAGCCGATTTTGGGGACTCGAATCCTAGCTTCAGCAAGAGTAGGTCATCAACGTCTGTTGGATGTTTTTGCGGAAGCGTGTGTTTGATGTTTGTGCAAGAGAGTGTTAGAAGAGAGTATAAGGGAACAAAAAATGAACTTTTATTTATTGTTTATTGTAGTACAAAGGGAAGGGGAGGAGCTTGCTTACATTTTTTTTTTTTTTTTTTACTATGCTCTCCCCTCTTTCCTATTTATAGGGTGCTCTACCAACATTCTAGATTTGTGTAGAATGTTGTACACTTAGGCTTAATCTAGAGAGTTCTAGATTGTAATTTATCCTCTCTCTTCTTCTAGAGAGTTCTACACATATGCTTCTACATTTTTCTTTGCCACCTAAGCTAGATTTTCTTAAGGATTTTTTTTTACTTTTCTAGCTCAAATCTTTCATGAAGTTTCTAGAAATTGGATCAACAATTCAACACTCCTCCTTGATCCAATTTTGTGTTACTCCAAGCATTTCCCGCAATGTCTCGAACTTGGCTAGTGGTAGTGCTTTAGTGAAGATGTCTGTTACTTGTTCCTCAGTCTTACAATACTTCAGCTCGATCTCTCCTTTGTTTTGCACTTCACGAATGAAGTGATATTTTATATCAATATGTTTCGTTCTTCCATGAAAGACTGGATTTTTTTATATTGCAATCGCGGACTTGTTGTCACAAAATATTGGCGTTGATTCCATTTGTGGTTCTCCAATGTCTTCTAGAATTCTTCGAAGCCATATTGCATGACTAGTAGTTGTAGCAGCCGCAACATATTCTGCTTCTGCAGTGGATTGTGCCACTGAGTCTTGTTTTTTGGATGCCCATGAGAATATTCCGGAGTCTAGTGTGAAGGCATAGCCAGTAGTATTTCTCCTATCATTTGCTGATCCTGCCCAGTCACTATCAGTGTAGCCAATGAGCTTGGGGTCTGCATTTGGGCGATACCGAATGCCGTAATCTATAGTTCCTCGTAAATATCTGAGAATTCTTTTGGCAGCTCCAAAGTTAATTTGACTCGGACTTTGCATGAATCGTGATAGTAGACTTGTCGCATACATAATATCCGGTCGTGTAGCAGTGAGATATAGCAGGCTACCGATCAAACTTCTGTAGAGGGAGGCATCGGCTTTCTCTGCTCCATCTTCCTTCAATAGTTTCTCATTTGTCATGAGAGGAGTTGAAATTGCTTTACAATAGTTCATCTTGAATTTCTTCAAGAGGTTCTCGGTATATTTCTTTTGCGAGATAAAAACTCCTTCATTTTGGTTGATCTCGATGCCAAGGAAGTAATGCATCAAGCCCAAGTCTGTCATCTCAAATGTCTTCATCATTTCTTCTTTAAATGCTCGGATCATTGTCTCATTGTTTCCTGTATATATGAGATCATCTACATATAGAGAGACAATGAGAGTGTCGGACTTACCTTGGGTCTTAATGTAGAGTGTCGGCTCACTCATACTCCTCCGAATCCTTGCTTGATGAAGTACTCATCGATTCTACTATACCACGCACGTGGTGCTTGTTTTAACCCGTATAGGGCCTTCTTAAGCTTTAAAACTTTTTCTTCATTGCCTTTGATAGTAAAGCCTTCTGGTTGAGCTACATAAATTTCTTCTTGAAGATATCCATTTAGGAATGCTGATTTTACATCTAGTTGATGGATCTTCCATTCTTTTTGTGCTGCTAGAGCTATGAGTGCCCGAATAGTATCAAGGAGAGCAACAGGAGCAAAAGTTTCAGTATAGTCAATACCTGGTTGTTGCAAGTATCCTTTCGCCACAAGCCTTGCTTTATGCTTTTGGATTGATCCATCCGCATTGAGCTTCGTCTAGTAGACCCACTTGACGCCAATGATCTCTTTGTCTTCGGGTCGATCGACAAGCTCCCAAGTTTCATTTTTCTCGATCATCTTGATCTCTTCCTCCATGGTTTTTGTCCAAACTTCATCTTTGGATGCTTGTTTGTAGTTTTCTGGTTCCAAAATAGCAAGGTTGCATGTATCGTAAATTCTTCTAAGGGCTTTTACCCTTAGTATTGGAGACTCTGGAGTAGATTCTTCTTGCGTCACTCTTGGAGAGCTTGGTGGAGTTATGTCATGAGTGGTGGAATCCGGTACTTCTTCTTCTTCTTGTGACGTTGACTCCTCTTGAGCAGGTGGTATGTCTGGCAAGGTGATATACTTCTTCTCGATCTTCTCGTCTTCCCAATTCCAGGCAGCATTCTCGTCGAACTCGACGTCTCGACTAATCATAAGCTTCTTGGTTCTTAGGTTGTAAACCCGATAGCCTTTTGATTGGTCACTATAGCCAAGGAATATTCCTTTTTCTGTCTTTTCATCTAGCTTACTCCTTTTCTGAGCAGGGATGTGGACGTAGCAAATGCATCCAAACACTTTAAGATGCTTTGTTGAAGGCTTTCGTCCACTCCATGCTTCGACTGGTGTTTTATTTTGAACAACTTTAGTTGGACACCTGTTTAACAGGTATACTGCGGTATAAACTGCTTCTGCCCAAAAAGTGTTGGGAAGGCCTTTCTCCTTTAGCATAGACCTTGCCACCTCCATGACGGTTCTATTTTTTCTTTCAGCTACTCCATTTTGTTCTGGGGCGTAGCCAACAGTTAGTTGATGATGGACTCCTTCATCATCACAGAATTTATTAAACTCCTTTGAATTGTATTATGTGCCTCTATCACTTCTTAGGACTTTAATTCTTTGGCCACTTTGATTCTCGACGTGGTTCTTGAATTTTCTGAAGATAGAGAAAACCTTAGATCTTTCTCGAAGAAAGTATACCCACGTCATTCTTGTGTAATCGTCAATGAATAGGATGAAATATTTATTTTGGCTAGGTGTAGGTGTCCTCATTGGACCGCACACGTCTGTGTGGACAAGTTCCAATGGCTTCTTAGCTTTCCATGCACCTCCAGATGGGAAGGACTGTCTCTGTTGTTTTCCAAGAAGACAACCTTCACAAACATCTGAAATTTCTGTGATGGCTGGAAAATCTCTCGTCATATTTTTCTGATGGAGAATTTTTAGCCCAGCAAAATTGAAGTGGCCAAATCTTCGATGCCATAGCCATGAATCATCAAGTTGAGCTTTCATGGCTATATCTTTGACATATTTCCATTAAATAGGAAAATTGTTATTTTTCATCTTAACAGAGGCAATGATATTTTTATATTTATCATAGATAATGCAGGTATCTCCATTAAAATATAGAGAATACCCACTTTGTATCATTTGGCCCACACTTAAGAGATTTTGTGCAAGACGAGGGACTAGATATACATTATGTATATATTTTGGGCCTTTATTCATTTCCACGACGATGGTGCCTTTTCCTTTGATATCTACTAATGCACCATTGCCCAACTTTACTTGGGATTTCACCGACTTATCAATATCAGTGAATATAGATTCGTCCCCCGTCATGTGATTGCTACACCCACTATCGATGTACCATGTATCACTTTTATTGTCATTTGCCGCTTGGCCTGCGTAGAATGTCTTCTCTTCACTTTCTTTTTTTTCTACATAGTTTGCTCGATTATTTGTTTTGGAGCGACAATCTTTTTCTACGTGGCCATATTTTTTACAAAAGCGACATTGTTTTTTATTTTTAAACCAACAATCCTTCTCCAAATGATTTGTTTTCTTGCAAATACCACAAGGTGGATAATTTTCCTTTTTTTATAATTTCTCCTCCTCTTTTGTTTTTCCATGAGCTCCTTCCACCATTTTTAGTTTGATGAGACCGTATATTTACTTTAGACTGAAAGGCACTTTCAACTGAATCTTCATCTTGTGCCAATAGTCTTTTCTCATGTGCTTCTAGAGAGCCAATTAATTCACTTATTGATAGGGTCGTCAAGTCCTTAGTTCCTTCTATAGTTGTAAGTATGGAGTTGTATTTTTTGGTAAGTGACACCAGTATTTTCTCAACAACCCTTTGATCAGTTATCCTACCTCCATAGGCTCTCATTTGATTAACTAGTTCCTTTAATTTTCCACAATATTCTTGAACGGTCTCATAATTTTTCATTTTAGAATTCTCAAAATCTCTTCTTAGTGTTTGAAGACGAATAGTGCGTACCTTTTCCGATCCTTGAAATTCTTCTAGAAGTATATCCCAAGCCCCTTTTGCAGTCCTTGCTCCAATTATTCTCGGAAATACGGTTTCTGAGAGTGCTTGCTGGATAAAATATAGCGCCCTTGCATCCTTTTGTAGTTGATCCTTCGAAACACTTGCACCTTCTGGCGGAGCCTCGCCACCTTTTTCCACGATGTCCCATAAGTCTTGGGCCATCAAGAATGTTGTCATTTTTATGCTCCAAAAGTCATAGTTGTTCCCATCAAAGATGGGAATGGGAAATGAGGATGAGGTAGAGTTGGCCATGGTTTAGTTAGTGGGTATTTGGAAAGGGTAGTTTTAGGAGTGGGTAGGTAGGACAAACGCCCAATACCAACCAAAGACGTGGCTCTGATACCACTGTTGGATGTTTTTGCGGAAGCGTGTGTTTGATGTTTGTGCAAGGGAGTGTTAGAAGAGAGTATAAGGGAACAAAAAAGGAACTTTTATTTATTGTTTATTGTAGTACAAAGGGAAGGGGAGGAGCTTGCTTACATTTTTTTTTTTTTTAACTATGCTCTCCCCTCTTTCCTATTTATAGGGTGCTCTACCAACATTCTAGATTTGTGTAGAATGTTGTACACTTAGGCTTAATCTAGAGAGTTCTAGATTGTAATTTATCATCTCTCTTCTTCTAGAGAGTTCTACATATATGCTTCTACATTTTTCTTTGCCACCTAAGCTAGATTTTCTTAAGGATTTTTCTTGACTTTTCTAGCTCAAATCTTTCATGAAGTTTCTAGAAATTGGATCAACAATTCAACAACGTTACTAACCAAAGTCGATGAACCAGGAATTATAGCGCACAGAAGTACAATTCGTTAAACAATGAAATGGACCCTCGTTGTTTCTCAAAGACTATGTTGATTTCAAACGGAGATGCTTTCACTGATGGCAACGACCCTTTAAAAGCATTCGATCCCGTGTTAATAACACCGGGGACTCCCAGCACCGGAGCAAGAAGATGCTTTCACTGATGGCAATCAACACTAAGATAATGCCATGTCTGTCTGAATAAGGAGCCAAGATGAGCTGGCGTTGGCCGGAGATATAGGAGCTGTGAACAGTGTTAGCGGACCTGAATTCGAGAATTTGATGTCTTTTGATGGTCTTGTTAAATTTTGCTGGAAGAAGTTTGACAAGGACGAGGCACCCATGACCTAAGGGAGCGGGGGGGCTGATCCTGGCGGTCACCGTTGATTAGGGATGCTTGATGAATCGTTTGGAACTCATTTATGAACAATCTATTGAGAGTTTTTGAGGAGATAGATACCGTCCTGCTTTGATCTTTCCATGGAATGCCAGTTATTTTGGAGCACAATATTTGTCTAGAAATTCTTTATTCTTTCTTTGAATCAATTACAAACGAGAAGATGGCTCATACGAATTCTTAAACCATTTTGCAGGAGCAGAATCACCATCTAACTTTAATAATTTTCACTCTCGGCCTCAATTTATGGGCGAACCATAGTAAAACTCCCACCACAAAAATCACTCTTGATAGAAAAGATATATATATTACAACAAAAATCCCTAAACTTAACCTAATATGACCAGAACAACCCAATTTTTTTCAAACCCATCTCTATTTTCCTAAAATGTCTTTACAAAGGAGAACGTACCAACTATTGGCCGATGATCGAATCTCCTTACCCGAAACATATCAGCTTGTCGACACCTATATTTCTCTGTTAATATTGGCTTTTTTCGTCCATCGCCACCGGTCGTCGGATGACGATGGAAACTTCAATAGCAATGAACATACTCAAAGTACCAACAACTGCCGAGGCTAATGTGAGGCTTTTGGGACATTACCAGAATATTCGATGAACATGCCTACCGGTGATCTTCGCTCAACTTCCTCATGGAGGACCACCGCGAGAAGACGGCCCAGTACAGAGAATAAAGCAAATGCACTAGGAAACAAAAAATACGGAAACACTATGCACTTACAAAAATTAGCTGTGATTGAGCAATTTCATATCAATATTGGATCTTGTGATATCGTTGACCATTTTTTAGTTGAGACTTCGAGGCATTTTATCAAACAGTGTATGTGTGCAATCAAGGGATTGACTCTAACCATGAATCTAAGTCGTATTTTTGGTTTAAAAATAAAGAAGAAAAAAACTTCGAGGTATTTTATCAAATAATTTCAAAATTTTTGAAAAATAAAAATAAAAATTTGTAGACATCCAGCACTAACTATGATATGTAAAATGGTCAGTATTGATTAAACTGTCACGTTAATGATTTATAGCGGAAATTGAAATATTTACGACTAAAATGACAGGTCATCAGAATGTTTTAAATTGGATAAGTCACTACAATAAATTTTGGATGTATGGATAGTTATCCCGAGTATTATCTTACCAACTTTCACCTTTAACTTAAGCTAGTCCGCACGACCACTGTCAATGTTATTCGAATTTTTATATGTGCCTTTTTGAACGTGAAAAGTCTGGGATTGGATTGATTGAATCCTCCGTGAGTCCGGTTGACTCGGGTGGCGTGGAAGTTGATGTCATCCCCGTTCGGACAAGAGGGCAAGTCAACCTGGTGGTCCTCGAATGGTCTATATTTAGACATGCAAGGTGGGCCCAGATCATGGCTTCCCAGGAATCGGATAAAGCTGTCGATCAGTGGAAATGCTAGGGAATATAATCTGACACGACAATTTCAACGTGCAATTATTATTTGCACAAGCTGACGTATGTGTTTTTCTGTATAACAAGTAAAGCCCACGTTGTGTGTGTGTATCTATATAATTTAATGGGTGATCTTTCCTCATTATTAGAATTTTTTAAAAATAAAAGCGTGTAGAATTTATTAAAAGTTCGAAGGTACTAGGCTGGAAAATGAAAGAGAGGGCCTTGTCATTGATTAAATTGGGTTCAATTTGACACTAATAATAAGTTTATGATTTTTTGAACAATTTTCCTGTATAATATATTTCTCTGCAATGTAGTAAAGTTTATGTGCTATTTGTTTATTGTTTCCACTTTAAAAATTCTTCTTTTTTTTGTCTTGATTCCCATTTTCTCGTCTTAATAATTAGGATCACATCCTACATTGAAAAAAATAAGCATCAATTTTTGTCTATACGCTTATCTAACTGTGATGAGATAATATCATTTCTTTTCTTAATTTTCATATTATTCCATAAAAGTTCGATGCTAGAGAATGATTGAACGCGCATCGAGCTGTCAAATAGATTAAGACAAGTTCCTAATTTTTTTTTTTTAACCTGGAGACTGATCCCCATTTAAATCAGCCTAAAATTATCCGGGCTGGTTTTTAGGTCCAATCGGGTCATTTGCTCACCCTGAGACTTGACTATAAAAATTAAAATTAGAGTCTTGATCATAGAAGTGGCGAGAGCAAGGGGACAGAAGGTAGAATTTTCCTACCCTTTTATGGGGTGATTACATTGTGATTTTTCTTTTTCTTTTTGAGGAGAACCTAGGTTTTAGCTTATTGCCTCGTAGGACTTCATAATTTGTCTCTACCGAGCTTTCAATTTCTTAAGACAATGTTTCCGCGAAAGGAGTAATTCCAACATTCCATTTAAAAGGCCAACTAAAAGCATAAAAACTTCACAAGATTAAAAGTATTTTCTTTTTGGTCGAACAAGAGTAAAAGCATAAATACATGAAACAAAATTCTTCCGTCATACTAAAGTGGCATTCACTCAAAAGGAAAATAGAACAATAAATTTTGAAATACTTGTATAATTTGAATCTGAATTGTTCCGACGAAATAGATATTATCAAAAGAAAAAATTGTAAGCTATTTCTGCTTATTACAAATGATATAGCCATCAAGTGGTGTTTATGCCACGGTACAATGTCCCCAAAAAAAAATGATTGCTTAAAATAGTTAGTCAATAAAAAAATTTCCTTATCGAGAAAACTCGTGTCTAGACATATTCATTGGTGATATGAAAATAATTTTAGTTCATTCATTTTTTTAAGTGATGCAAGCAATCATTTTTAAGGAAATGCTTTTGAACTATTTATTTTCCATGAAACAAAGGATTCTTATGGATATATCTTATGGATATGTATTATTATCCAAAAACCTAATTAAAGTTTACCAAGCTACTGTTCCATATTGTTTTTCCCAAAAATAAAATGATTATTGTGGGCCAATGTTTGTCTAGGGTACATTTGTTTCACAAAAAATATTTTCTGAGAAAATGTTTTCCTTAATTTTCGGCATTTGATTCACTTAATAAAATGAGTCAACGAAAAATATTTTCCTAGTTAATGAAAAATATTTTCCTATCAGCTTAAATTCAAGAAGACAATTTCCCTTTTGATTTTTCCTAGTTTTAAGCTCTTTGGTTAATGAAAAGTTTATTATTATAAAAATAATTTTAAACAATCCAATCTTTAATTATTTTTAAAAAGGAGAAGAGAGGTGTGGAATTTTGGGTCGGGTGCGTCCAATGTGAAAGGAGAGCCTTTTTTGCAGGGAGAGAGAGAGAGAGACGATGGGAAGGGGAGGGAGGGTTGGGATTCTCTGTAGTTTGGTTCGCATATTCCAACCAACGCCGGGGGTTTGGTATCGTACAAGCCGGGAGGAGCGCCAATGGAATCTCGCCACGTGGCTGGAAAGGGGCCTCGATACACTCTCGAAGTCGATCGAAACAAAGGTGTTTGGTTTAGCATTTCAGAAGCCTTTCAAACCAAAATTAGCGTCTTTAGAGTTTCTTTAATTCCATGTAAATCTCACCCGATATTAACTTACGGCATTTTCCAGAATGCCGCTTTTCAAAGTTAGCAAATCATTTTTTTCTTTTTAACTTTGCATTCATTGTTCATTGTCTCACCCGATATTTTCGTATTGCAATTTTACCCTCACAATCATTGTTCATTGTCTCCTTCGCTAAAATTGAATTCTAAATTTAGGTCATTGATTTAATACTCCACTGAGGGTTGCGCAAGGCTTTTAGGTGATTGTCGGCAAGCATGGGTCTGAGTTATTGAGTGGGTCATCAAGGGTTATCAATGTTGCCTCACCTAGTCCCTTCGACGATTCACGACAATTGATTTGTTCATTAGGTTTGCTTCCATGATGAAAATGATGAATAGTAGTCATGCCCTTTATTTTTTGTCTTTTTTATTTTATTTGAAAGCCACATTCCGAAAATGATGAATAGTAGACATTTGTGATGGGCATTTATGTTGTTTTCGAGAATGGGTGAGGATTTTTTTTTTTTTTTTGGCCGAAGGGATGAGGAATGAAAAGGGATAGAAAATGCACAAAATTTAAATTTGGGAGAGCCCCTAGCCGAAGAAAAAGGGAGAAAAATACTCACAATTTTAAATTCTCCCTCTTTTTTTTTTTTCCTTTGCCAAAAAATTATTATTTCAAAATTTTCCATACTAATTTTCATTACCCCATATTTCCAAGTCTCCTAAATGAAGTATTGATGGACATTGTTAATCAGTGCAATGCATGGTCAATTAAGTCGCACTCGACTCCAAAAAAGACCATCAACAACAGAGAAACTAGGAAACTAGGAAACTAGTTTCAAATCCAGTCTATAAATCAGTCTGATTATTCTAGTTCTCAGGCGAGTTTTCACTCGGAACTAAGAACTAGATAAATTCTTACCAGTTCCAAAAACTTAGAATTGGGAATCGATCCAACTTTCATATAGAACCGGTGCAGTTGCATACCCTTGAGTCATTCTAATCAATTACTCTTCATTTATCGAGAAATTTTACGAAAGAAATCTAATCTAATATAGTATAGTGGAGAGTGACTTGAGGGACATAAAATTTAAAGAAGCAAATCATTTCTTTTATGGAAAATTCAAATAAGAGAATGAGATGCTATGATTTTTTCAATTAAGGACATAAATTAGATATTATTATAAATAAGGGCATAAAGTCCTATCATTTTTTCAAATAAAGGCTTGAAGTGGAACTTATTTCAAATAAGAGTCTAAAGTGACCATATCAATTTTAGAGATAGCCTAACCTTGCTAGTTGAAGGGCATTATCACCTTATACTTTTAAAACTTTTTTTTTTCCATTTTCCGTTCTTTTTCTTTTTTCTTTTTCCTTTTTCCCTCTTTCCTCCATTGGCCATTGACAAGGTGTAGTGATGGCCCGTAGCAATGGCCGATGGAGGAAAGAGGAAAAAGAAAAAAAGAAAAGAAAAGAAAAGAAAAAAGAAAGGAAAGGAAAGAAAAAAAATCAAAAACTTTTTAAAATATGCCTACATTTTTTTTTTTTACTAAAAGACCCCTTTTTCGATGACTGAAATAGTCACTAGCCGATCAAAAATCTTTATATTAGATGATTTAGCCACTTTAAGTCATTGTTTGAGAAAATAAAAGCACTTTGAGCTATTATTTGAATTTTTTCCTTTCTTTTATAATAACGGATTATGAATTTTGCCAATGAAGTGAAATTTGAAGGAAAATCTTCTCAACTTACAAAAAAATGTTTAGTTTTGTTATTATTTTTATTAAATTATGAGGTAGGAAGAAATATTATAGAACATCCACTTATGCCATAATTCATATATGCCTAATAAGACTAATTTGGCTATGCAAACTACATCATGACTCATATAAGCGTTGATAAAATCAATTCGGCTGAAGCAACAAAGTGTCTAGTTCGATTATCTTTGTAAGATTGCATCTTGTTGCTCCCTCTCTGAGCAACTCCACATGCAACTTTTGCAGTAGGCTGACTAGAAATGTTGCATGCCTCATCTTCATCTGCTCGAGAGACATATGAAGATGGCGCATCTTTAGACCCATCAAGCTCGCATTCTCTGCTGACAGAAAAAGGTCTCTCGCTGCGCATTCAACTCGAGCTGAAACCTCATGTGATGCAGCAGAGAATTGGCTTTCCTCTGGCCTCTGTTAGTCCCATTTCGGGCCATCTTTACCAGATGTTCGTATACTCCATATTTAAGCGAGGCCAGCACGAAGGACGAGTTGTGCAGGCCCAGCTCCAGCAGCACTGATGTCGCGCACTCCTTGTTCTTGGGTGTCCCGTTCTTGATGATCTCCACCAGTGTCTTGATGAAAGATAGCCGCCCCAACTTGCCTCGCCCCTCGGGGTGCGAGGCGAGAAGCGACAAGATCGAGAGCGCCTCATCGATCATTCCCAAATTCTTGTCCTCGAGCAAATCGAGCAACGGCGGTATGGCGCCCGCCTTGATGGCCCTGGACTTGTTCGCTTGGTGCAAGGACAAGTTGAAAAGCGCGGTAGCCGCGTCCTTCTTACCTCGAACTGTTCCGCTTTTCAGAAGATCCACTAATGGAGGAATCCCATTCGCGGAGCCCACAAGCACCTTGTTCTCGTCGAGCATCGATATGCTAAACAAGGCTGCTGCAGAGTTCTCCCGCGCCTCATCCGTTCCGTTCTGCAGTATATCGATTATAGCTGGAATCGCGCCTTCTCGGGCAATTACTCTCTTGTTCGCGTCGTTGAGGGACAAGTTTAGGAGAGCAGTCACGGCGTGTTCTCGGATTTTAGAGTCTGGAAACGACAGGAGCTGAACTAGAGGCGTGACTCCTCCCATGTTGGCTATCAGGATTCTGTTATCAGGGTTATCCTTGGAGAGAGTCCGGAGCTCCAGAATGGCGTGCCTTCGAGCATTCAGCTGAGAAGAGGACAGATCTTGTACAAGGCAAGATATCTGCTTCACGAGTTCGCTCGAAGAGCCATTTCTTGGCAGCTCAAAGTCATTCTTCTTGCACCATTGCGAAATAAGGTTGCGGAGAGCGTAATTGGGCACCACCAACAAGTGATGCAAGATTTGTCCGGTCTTCGGGCACGTCCGATGATTCGAATCCAGCCACTTCTGTATGCTCTCTCTTTCATAGGTCTTATATAAGACAGAAAAGGATATCTCAGCTTACAAATCAATCTTATGCGCTACTTATATCGATGCTCTGAACTGCAACTGTTGTATGAACATCAATGTCTAGAAAAATATACAGAGGATTGAGCTTCAACTATCTCGCAATGCGTGCTGAGACTAGAAGATGAAGCGTGATGCTTCACTTGAACTCTGTCCTTTAAACTCACGGTTTCTCAGTTAAACTACTTGTGTTTTAGTTTCTGCAAGAATGCAATGTGTTCTGGTGGTGATTAATGGAATTACCTGTCCGGTGGCGACGATAACAGGATCCGTCATTATCTCGAGCGTGATCGGGCATAAGTATTCATGAGGAATGGAGAGAGACGGCAACTTTTCCAGAGTCCTCGAGGAAACAGAAAAATCCTGCGCGCTTGGCTCCTCGAACCCGATGATCCGTTTGAACTTACCAAATAAGCCCATTGTTTGCCGGATATTCTGCGCATCTTTTCCGAACTGCTTCACGAGTTTACTGATGGCAACTGTTTCTGCTTTCAGATCGCTGAAGGTCCGTAGTTCCAATCTGTTCGCAAGGCGCTGTAGGATGGCATTGTCCACATTCCGGTCATCCTTTTCGGATAGTACCACCATCAGATCCATCGCCAACTCAATGTCCTGCGTGTCCCTCCTCTTTTGAGCCCTTTTAAGTTGCATCCGCAATAGCTCGACCTTCATATACAAGAGACCCATCAGTATGTCGGCGAACGATCGACGGAACAATACACAAAATTTATCTAAATTTACTAATGTGAGCTCATGAATTCACTCAAATCTCTTGAATTCCTCTTGATTCTGCAAAAGCGAATCCGAGAACTTGCTCTGAAGGAAACAACAATGTCATTAAACTAAAGAGTCTGCTGCAAACTTACTTGTTCCTGGACTTCAACCGAGACCCCGAGCTCGTCGTAAGGCATATCATCCAAGGCCTCGTTTAGCTTATCGTAAACAGCATGGAATCTACTCATGACCGCCTCGCTCTCCAATACCTGCATTTTTTTTTTTTTTTTTTTTTTTTTTTTTTTTTTTTTTTTTTTTTTTTTTATCGAAACCCAGTTCAGAAGATCGAAAACGAGGAACCCAAATGAGCACACGACCGGGTAAACAGTTAGCGAACCAGATAAATCTTGCTTCCGCGGTGACATTGCTTCAACAGCTTGTTAGCCGCAACCACCGCTTGCCTCAGGCGAACCAGGGTAGCGTCCAAACCATCACCGGCAGGGGAATCTGCGGCGCGACGGGCCTCTCCGATCTCTTCCAAAAGCGGGACCAGCAGCTTCAACCTCCTCGCCAGTTTCAGGCACTCCTTCCTCTGCGTCTTCCGGTAACCGCCGTAAGACCCAGCCTTCTCGATCACTCCGATCAAGTACTCAACAACGCCACCGCCTCCATTACCGTCCGCGCCGCCGCACGACGAGCACGGCGTGCTAGAGACGGAGGAGCTCTCTCCCGCTTCTCCCTCCATGATCACCCACCGGGCGGGACTATTCCCCAGAAGGGTACCTCGAGGCCGGTCGCTTCTCCGGGGAAGACGAACGGTTCTGTCCCTAGAGCGACTGGGGAGGTTGCGTTGGGGTCGGATGATGATGATGGTGGTTGACTCTGACGCGTCCCGACTTCTAGCATGGGCATGAATTTCTGTCCTCTCTTATCCCTTTCCGAGCTCTCCGAATCGGTTCCGGAATGTCAAATGATTCGTTGGGTAATTTCGCGGATTCCGGGGCATCTAGAGAGGGAGGAAGGAGATGGACAGGAACTTTCGAAAATCAGTTAAGTCGGTTCAGTCGTGTTACGTGGGGGCGGTTCACGGTTCACGCGGTTTTTTGACATGGCATGGCATGGGGGCGACGCGCATTCCCATACAGGCACTGCCCACTTTCGCGACGGTTCCCGAATAGTGCTCTCTGTCTTTGTTTTCCTCTTTATCTTTTTCTTTTCGGTTTGCCTATTTTTGGGTGTGCCTACCATGATCCGCGGGACACGGGATATCTTGGGGCCGGAGCCTTTTGTTTCGTGATGGGATAATAGATTTGATTAATGGATCACACCCCCATGTATTACACCTATCAAAATGAATCACACACTCATTTCTTGACGTGTGTGTATTTGATGAGTTGAGTTATTAAGTGAGTTAATTATATTCAATAAATAAGTCATAAAAGAAAGAACCCATTAAACAAAATTCATATCTATAAGTTTCTTTTCACCCTTTCTTGTTTGTGCTTAATCTTTTACTCGCTCGCTCCATCGTCTTACCTCAAATAGAGTACGAGTTTTCTTAAATTGGGTTCAATATATGCATTTTATCAACATGGGTTGGGTGTGAGTTGGGTTAAATATGGATCGCTAAGTTTGTATATTATGGATATACACTAAAAACGGGTTAATGGTGTGTTTAGTAACCATTCTATTCCCAATAACAATTTCTGCTAAAAATTAATTATTTTTGGATTTTGTTCCTTGGACAAGTTTATGAGCATTCAAAAGCGTTTGATAAATATACAAATTTTTTATTTTTGGAATAAAAATACGTTTGGTACGACCTTTAAGTTTTTTTTTTTGTAATTTAAAATTTCTTTTGATTTTTTAAATAATTTTATTACATTTTCTCTTTTTTTCTTTTCTTCTTCTTCTTCCTCTAGCCAGTCATCAGCCTCGACCATGACTGGTAATTGGCTAGATGAGAGTCAACAATCTCACATGGCCTGTGAGGCAAGGCTTGTCTCCTGTAGATATGAGAGAGGCCGAGCCTTGCCTAGCCAAAGCTTGCTTAGCCACAAGCAACCGACTAGAGGAATAAGAAGAAGAAAAGAAGAAAAAGAGAAAAGAAAATTACTTGATTCTTAAGTTGTTTTTGTGAGTAATAAAGTAACCTTTTTCTACTTCTTGATTCTGTTTCAAATTTATTCTCAGGAACAAATATGTTATCAAACGAATTTCTATTTTTTTTTTTTATTCCGGAAACAAAAGAATGGAAATAATCATTGTTTGGCCGGTTAGGGCGCAGATGATAACCATTATAGCTAGAAATTGATTCTTGGAAGATAAATAGATTTTTCTATTTCTATTCCTAGATGAATTTCAAAGTAAAAATACGTGTTTGATAACGATACAAAATTTTTATTTTTGATAGAAAGCGGTATAAAATTTCTTCCTTTTCGATGAGGGCGGCGGTGGCCACAGCAATCGGCGGCGGTAGTGACAACCGGCAGCGGTGGCTAGCGGCTAGAAGTGGTGATAACAGACGGTGAACGGTAGCCAACGGCCGGCGGCGTAGAAGTGGATGTCATCCCCGTTCGGGCAAGAGGCCAAGTCAACCTGGCGGTCCCCGAATGGTCTATATTTAGACATGCGAGGTGGGCCCGATTACGGCTTCCCAGGAATCGGATAAAGCTGCCGATCAGTGGAATCCTAGGGAATATAATCTGACATGACAATTTCAAGATGCAATTATTATTTGCACAAGCTGGTGTATGTGCTTTTCTTTATAACGAGTAAAGCCCACGTTGTGTGTGTATCTATATAATTTAATGGGTGATTTTTCCTCATTATTAGAAGTTTATTAAAAATAAAAGCGTGTAGAATTTATCAAAAGTTCAAAGTTGGAAAATGAAAGAGAATGCCTTGTCATTGATTAAATTGGGTTCAATTTGAAACTAATAATAAGTTCATGATTTTTTGAACACTTTTCCTGCATAATATATTTCTCTGCAATGCAATAAAGTTTATGTGCTATTTGTTTTATTGTTTCCACTTTAAAAATTCTTATTTCTTTGTCTTGATTCCCATTTTCTCATCTTAATAATTACGGTCACATCCTACATTAAAAAAATAAGCATCAATCTTGTCAGTACGCTTATCAAACTATGATAAGATAATGTCATTTCTTTTATTAATTTTCATATTATACCATAAAATTTAAACGATAGAGAATGATTGAACGCGCATCGAGCTGTCAAATAGGTTAAGACAAGTTGCTATTTTTTTTTTTTCTAAAACCCGAAGACTGGTCCCCATTTAAATCAACCTAAAATTATCCGGGCTGGTTTTTAGGTCCAATCGGGTCATTTGCTCACCCCGAGACTTGACTATAAAAATTAAAATTAGAGCCTTGATCATAGAAGTGGTGAGAGCAAGGGGACAGAAGGTAGAATTTTTCTTACCCTTTCATGGGGTGATTACATTGTGATTTTTCTTTTTCTTTTTGAGAAGAACCTGGGTTCTAGCTTATTTCCTTGTAGGACTTCATAGTTTATTTCTACCGAGCTTTCAATTTCCTAAGACAATGTTTCCGCGAAAGGGGTAATTCCAACACTCCATTTAAAAGGCCAACTAAAAGCATAATAACTTCACAAGATTAAAAGTATTTTCTTTTTGGTCGAACAAGAGTAAAAGCATAAATACATGAAACAAAATTCTTCCGTCATACTAAAGTGGCATTCACTCAAAAGGAAAATAGAACAATAAATTTTGAAATACTTGTATAATTTGAATCTGAATTGTTCCGACGAAATAGATATTATCAAAAGAAAAAATTGTAAGCTATTTCTGCTTATTACTAATGATATAGTCATCAAGTGGTGTTTATGCCACGGTACAATGTCCCAAAAAAAATGATTGCTTAAAATAATTAGTCGATAAAAAAAGTCTCATTATCGAGAAAAACTCGTATCTAGACATATTCATTGGTGATGAAAATAATTTTAGTTCATTCATTTTTTTAAGTGATACAAGCAATCATTTTTAAGAAAATGTTTTTAAACTATTTATTTTCCATGAAACAAATGATTATTGTGGATATATCTTATGGATATGTATTATTATCCAAATACCTAATTAAAGTTTACCAAGGTATTGTTCCATATTGTTTTTCCCAAAAAAAAAAAAACGATTATTGTGGGCCAATGTTTGTCTAGGGTGCATTTGTTTCATAAAAAATCTTTTCCGAGAAAAGGTTTTCCACATTTTTCGGCATTTGATTCACTTAAGAAAATGAGTCAACGAAAATTATTTTCCTAGTTAATCAAAAATATTTTCCTACCAAAGCTTAAATTGAAGAAGATAATTTCTCTTTTGAAAAAATCGGAAAAAGTTTTCCTAGTTTTAAGCTCCTTGGTTAATGAAAGTTCATTATTATAAAAATAATTTTAAAACAATACAATTTTAATTATTTTTTTAAATTGAATATTTTATTTTTTCTTTTATATTTTTCTTTCTTTTTCTTTTTCTTTTCTTTTTTTCTCTTTTCTTTCTTTTCCTTCTCCCTTCATCTCCCTTCTTCCTCCACCAGCCGTGTGCTTTGGTGATTGCGAGCAGCCCAACGACCAGCCAAGATTACAAGATGGCGAGCTTGAGGCTTGGCCAACCCAGGCAAGCTCGAGATTGCTAGCCTGAGCTCCATTGAGGTTGGCGAGCTTAGGCTCCACCAAGATCGGTGAGCTCGTGGCTCACCCGATCTCGATAAGGTGGAGCTTATATGTGGTTCTCACCTTCCGATAGCAGCAGAGGAGGGAAAAAAAAAGGAAAAGAAAAAAATAAAAAGGAAAGAGAAAACAATTTTAAAAATTTTATAATTTGATTTTTTTGAAAAAAAAAAAAAAAATGAAAAGAGAAAAATAAAATAATTAAATATTTGGAATTTTTTTCCCAAGTGCTAATTATTTTTTCTTTTTTCTTTTTAAATTGATGGCATGTTAGAATGACCTAATATCAAATGGATCGCGGGAGTAAAAAAAGTTTGAGACTTACCTCGTGAAATATTGATATTGGACTTTATTATCGATGGGGCGGGGAGGCATATCCGATGGGATTCTTCAACTGTGGGCCGTCCGATTGAACCAATCGCCGAAATCGGACGCCCAGGTGATTACACAAATTTCAATTAAATTAAAATTTTCGAAGCCGCAGCGTCAAGGCTTGAGACACACGCTAGCACGCGTGAAAAAGACCCCACACGGACCGCGAAACACGAAGGAATGGCCTCTCGATCTTCGAACATCGAACGGCTCGGATTTTGTCCCAATTTTTTTAAAAAGAAAAAAAAAACTAAAAAGAGAAAAATAAAATAATTAAAATTTTTGATTTTTTCAAATTAAAAAATTTTGATTTTTTTTGTCTAAAATAAAGTGATGAGGTTGAAATTATTTTTCAATAATATCCGAACGTTAGAAAATATTTTCGATCATATATCACGAAGAAAAAGAAAACTAATCGTAATCCTGAAAAATAATATATCATTGAGTTATCCGTGAAATAATTTAATTAAATTTGGATTTAGGATTGAATGGATATTCATGTGATAATTATTGACTAAAGTCCAAAAAAAAAAAAAAAAGAAGGAATTCTGTAGCAAAAAGTTCCCAAATTAGGAAATAAATTGACTATTAACAGCCATTGCGCGTCCATTGTCATTTCGCGTACGAGATCTCTTCGCGTCCGGCTCCTTTCTTCTTCCTCGATCTCTTCAGGGTCCGCCGGAGCCCTGTTCATCAGCCAGCAAACAGGTTAGCTTCCACTTGGGTCGTTGGTTCTGAATCTTCCTTCGCTAGAATGGAAGAACTTGTTACTTGTAGGGAACCGACTGCTAACTTTAATGGACTGGATTTTCTTCTTCTTCTTCTTCTTATTTTTTTGAAGAAAACGCGCCGGCGGCGACGATGGACGGGTCCGTCCCGGACGAAGCCACTTTGTTGAAGATGGAGGGCGCCTGTGCCGGGGAGGCCATCGCCATTGTAGGCTTTGTAGCAGCTGTATGTCTGATCTGGTCGGTCGTGGACCTCGTCGAGAGGTATTGCATCTTGCCTCGCCGCCACAGGAGAGTAAATGCAGCTCCCTCTCCGCCGTCCGGCCGCCGCGACGTAAGAATCCCATCTCTGTCTTGTGAATCCTCGTCGCGCTCGCTTTCCAAAGTCTCCCCTCCTCCTGATCGACTCTTCTTCTCCGGACTTCCCAGCCTCCTCCTCTGCCGTGTCCCAGGGAAGGTATCATCGGCCGGCCGCACCATGGAGTATGATCTCCTGTCGCCGTTCAATTCATCAGGAGTCTCGGCCTTGCCCTGGCGTTTGTTCAGTTTTTTCTTTTTTTTTTTCAAACACGCGAGTTTTCATCTATCTAGACATGTAAAACTTTCCCTAAGCCGCCATTGTCGCGGCCCGAGTCGACTTGACTCGACTCGACTCTTTACTTTGGTGTATATGCATGCTGCTAGTTCCCTTGTTCTAATTAGAGGTTGATCGCTGCATGATTACTGATTAGCGATTGGTGACGACGAAATCACGGCTTGCATTAACGTCGTCGTAGTTTAGAATTAACCAAGCAAAGACCGATGTCAACTCGCGGAGATTCGAGCACCGAGGCCATCTTTGACGTTTCTGTCGAACAAATTGAGAGGAGGGTTTCCATTTACCTAGGACAATGAATGCTGCCATGCTGGGCAGGCCTAATCCACTCCATTTTGACACTGTTCATAGCTGGAGCTATACCAATTTAGTGGGGAGTAATAATGTACTCCGGACGCAAAAGAGGGACAATATGTCGCATCAAGAAGCAATCCTCCCTAGAACATTAATGGTGATCTTTTCCAAGTTTGTTTTATGGACCGATGTCACATTATGAATGCACGTTAGGAAACTAAGGGAATTTTATTTAGGGTCGGTAGAAGGCAGAGTCGACTTCAATGATCATTTTTAAGATCAATTAAAAGATAAGTATAGTATCAAAACTTTTAAAATGTGTAATTAAATTCTAAAATTTATTAAATTAGTGTAATTAAATTTTTTCATGAATTTTGTCCAACTTGATTGATGGAAAATGCTAATTTGGCTTATTTTTCTTTTAAAAAAAATTATTCTCTTTTTTACGTGGCGATAACGTGATTAAAATATAAGGCTAAAGTGATGTTGTTTTAATCAAAATCTGATTTTTTAATACAAATTTCATCTAAATTATATTAACAAAGCAAAAAAAAAAAAAAAGAGGAAGAAATGAGCGAGGGTTAGCAAGGGTCGCAAGCAAGGCTTGTCGGAGGGCCGCTAGTGGTGACGGCCGCTAAGGGTGGCCCTCAGCTAGACCTAAGCAAGGGTTAGCAACCCTCCCTTGTGGTTGACAAGGGTCACCAAGCCCCCTAATCTCCGCAAGCCATTTATCACCATTGCTAGCCCTTGACCTTCCTAGAAATGGTGGGCGATGACGGCTCCTTCTTCTCTTTTTCTATATATATAAACTTTGCTTATTTTTGAGGTAATTTAATTAAATTTGTATTAAAAACTCGGATTTTGACCAAAACAATGCCGTTGTAGCCACGTCAGCAGCACATGGGATATGAAAGTAATAAGAAAGTCAGGTCAAAATTTTCCATTAGTCAAATTAGACAAACTCGATGGAAGGACTTGATTGCAATAATTAGATAATTTTTAAGATTTAATTATATTTTTAAAAAAATCAAGATTCGAATGCGCTTCCGCAAATAAGTTTTTGAGGATTTTCAGGGCGCTTTACATATTAAAGCAAAACAAAGAAAGGACACGGGAGCTGGTGATGCCTTACTAATTTCTTTTTCCTCGCATTACTAACTTTTTTAAATCCATGATAAAAGGGAAAAAGAAAAGCAGAAGAGAAGGGTCACACCATCGGTATCAGTATTAGAGATACGGAAAGATAGGACGGTGCTTGGGGAGGTGGGTCCCAGAGCCACGTCGACTGTCAAATGGGGCCCAGCTCGTGGTGACGTGGAGGGGCAGGGCCACCTAATATTTTCGGCTCAGCTCGGCTCGGCTCAATGGTTCATTCAAGAGAGCTGGGGCGTACATAGAATTGACTAATTGAGTGCCGCTAAGCAAACGGCACCGTTGTTCCTTGGAAATAACGGTGCCTTTTTCACGGCAACCTGCCATTGACTATTTACAGGCAACCGGAACCCACTTAACTAATGTTTCCGACCAAAAATAATAACAATACTAATACTAATACTAATACTAATAATACTAATAATAATAATTAAATGTAAAATCAATTCTTCTACGATATATTTGTGATAATATTTTAACATATTATAAATACAATGAAAGCCGCATTAGCAAACACACATATTTTTATAGGGTCTAAGAGGCAACAAAGTTTTCCATATTTAAAACTCAATTCTTCACTTCTTAAATAATTCATAGACACATGAACTTGTATAATAAAAATACATTAAGTAAGACATCAATGTTGTATAGAATCCAATCCGAAAATTCATAATCGACGTCAAAGGACTGTGGATGAATGGTATTGGGACATAAATTCATGAGAAATAAGAAGAAGTAAGACCGACGAGAAGGAAAAGGGAGGGGGGAGGGAGAAGACCCCCTTGCCTGGTGATGAATTGGCTTGCTGTCCCTAGCTCCACCCCCGAGCCGCCACCCACCGGCGAAGCTCGGCGGATCATAGAGCGGAGGATTTTCTCATTCGCGTGGTATTCGGCCCGGTTGCCTATATCATCGTGGTCGAGTGCCTTTGTGGGCTTGTGCCTCTCCTCTCCCTCTCCGCCACCCGAAGAACCTCGTAGCGCAGCGGAGGTCTCACCGGAAGCACGACGGCAGCCTCGGAACCTTGCGAACCGAGACCGCCGGCGTGGCTCGTCAGTGAATTGATTAGCGTGACATAAAATGGGGGAATTTACACGAGTTGGATCGCTATCTAATTTATCTATGGAATACCAAGATCTAGAGTTTACGAACCCATTTCCCCATATTGTTTTTCCAAGCTCTAGAAAGAAAAGAGGAAAAGCCGATTATTTAGGGCCGTTGTTTGGTCTAGATTTCGGATTTATAGAGAATCGGTTCGGGACGGAAGGGATGTTCCAAAAGGAAAAAGAAAAAACCGAAATTCTTTTCAGCGTAGAATTCGCGGATTAGGAGAAATTGAATTAGCTAATAACAACCTGTGGTTATCCGATAATCGCCCTTGACCCTCCTATTTTCAGCATTTCTCCCATAAAAAAAAATTAATAAAAACACAAAAAAAAAAAGGGAGGAACTTCGTTTTGCATAGCCTCGTTTTCTAATTCCTTTTCGTCTTGTCAAAACTGAACAAACTTCTCAATCGATTCACATCGAAGGATAATGGGAGATGAAGGCGGCGACGGCGGCGACGGCGGAGGCGGTGGCGGAGGCGGGGAGGCGACGTCGCCGAGCAACAAGGTCAAGTTCCTGTGCAGCCACGGCGGGAAGATCCTGCCGCGGCCCGGCGACGGGCACCTCAAGTACGTGGGCGGCGAGACCCGGGTCATCTCCATCTCTCGCGACGCGTCTTTCTCCGGTGCCGGCTTTTCTCCGTGACGATTGGAATGTCGGATTCGTCGGTCGTGTTGATGTGGAAAATTCTGAGTCATTTGTTTTGCTGCTACAGATTTGATGAAGAAGCTGAGCGCCCAGATCGATGCGGACGTGGTCCTGAAGTACCAGGTGGCGCCGGAGGATCTCGACGCGCTGGTGACGGTGCGGTCGGACGAGGATCTCAGGCACATGCTCGACGAGTACGACCGCCACGAGAGCGGCGGGAACCCGAGGCTCCGGGCCTTCCTGTTCCCCGCCAATCCGACCGTGGTCGAGAACCAGACGGCCGCCCTGGAGCCGCAGGCGCTGGAGCAGCGCTACGTCGACGCCATCAACGGCATCGTCCGGACCATGCCCAACCTGAAAATGGCCCCTCTCCGCGTGAGCCGTGCCGCGTTCAGCATATCCTCCGCCTGCTCCTCGCCGAAATCGCCGTCCCCGGACAGCGGCCGCTCGACCGACGCCACGGCACAGGAGAGCTTCGCGTTCAACGGGAGGCGGCTCCCGATGAGCAAGGTCCATAGCTCGCCTAGCCTGTGCAGCCTCGGCAACAATGCCTCGGCGCCGAATACCGGCCTCGGCAACCGCCAATGCATTCACCAGCACCACCATTATCACTACCCGAACTACCAGAGGCAGCAACACCACCCTGGCGGCTACCACACCACGAGGCCGCCTCAGGACCCCCACAAAGGGATCGGCGGCGGCGAGCGGCTCCACCCGGCTCTGTCGTCGGGGAGGGCCGACATCGGTAGGAGCTACCTGGGTCAGGGATTGAACCCCTACTACGGGTCGCAAAGGCATCACGGGGCCGGCGGGGGAGGTTACAACTACTGCAGCTACTACGACGAGTGCGCGGGTTATGCAGGCACGAGGAACGAGCGGGCGGATAGTCTGCCGGCGAGCCCGAGAAGGGCCTATTGGGACGGATCCTACTACAGGGCAGACCTGCCGAATTGATAACGACCCGGCGATCCGGACTGCCTTATTCGCAGCAGACGGTATGATCGATTATACTGCACATGTACAGCAGAACTCTAGATTTTCACTCCTCTGTATTTACGCTGAATTATAAGATGTACTGGACTTCCAAACTGATGTATATTCAAGTTTCTGTGGAGAACTTTCATGGTCTTTCTGGCCAAAGGGACCTTAGTTGATGATGAAGGGGGCTGGCTTGGTTTTTAATGGCCTAGCTAAAATCATCTCGTGGATGGATGATCTCGTTTTGACCGGACAAACCAAAATATGACCAATGACCCAATATCAGAGCAAAGAGAAATGCTTATATGACTGTCCTTTGTCTACTATCAGCCGATTTTGGACCATAAAAAAATAAATAATAAATAATTAAAAATCGTTATGGATTAACTTTATTAAAAAATTGCAATTCACAATAAACTGTTATTTTGATAGGAAAGCAAACGGAAAAAGAGCTTTCCTTTTCCCAAGCAATCTTTTTTCGGAAACTAAGATGGGCTCTAAACATACAAAACCTTCACGTTGAGTTCCTCCGTACGAAGTGAGGGGACCGTCGGATCTTCTTTTTCTAGGAGTTGCAAGATCGCAACGGCTTCCAGCCTCCAACGTGGGAGCTGGATTGCACCGGCCGTGGCACCGGTCCCCACCCCATGAAGAGGCGCCGGCTATCAAGAAAATGACAATAACTACCTTCTCTTCTCACACGATTTTTCTCCTTTGGTTTTTCTGTTTTTTTAAAAAAAAAAATTTCACTCTTTTAGCCATTTTTTTAGGCTTTTAATTTAGGACCATGTGTACTTTACCCAAAATTCGATTTTTTTTTTCGTAAAATGGCATCATCTATCTTCTCTTTTGGCTCGTAATGCGAGCCGAATGATAGGTACAGTAATCACTAGAGAGAAACAACACTAGTGGTGGTTCCATTTTTGCCCAAATCCAAATTTGTCTTCAATCTTAATTGCCCTGATTGTGTATGTTATGAGTTTCAACAATTCGTGGAGTTGGGTATAATGACCTTTTAGATGAAAATTTTATCATCTAAATTTATTGGCTTGATTTTAATTATTACATTGCATGTTTTAAGATTTATATTGTTTAAGTTCTTTATCTACATTAGAGCTTTCCAGCCAAATTCTTCTATAAAGATTCATTTTTGAAATTTGTTGCTAATATTTCAATGTTTTCCGCTATTTTATTATTTTTTTTAAAATACATGTATTTGCTTCTTAGAGATCTTTTCATCTTTTGATACATATTAATATTTATATACTTATCTTCTTTGAAGCAATAAATTTGGGTCGCTCCTTGTCAATATTCGATTGTCTTTGATTCTCTTGGGGAGAAAAAATAGAGTACATTACAATCATAGAGGGGGGAGGGTGGAGGGAGGTGGTCGCCGTAGTGCGGGTATGATCAACGGAGTGCAGTGCACTAGCAGCTAAGGTAGAAGGAGGACGAAGGACAAGAAATAAAAAGGAAAAAACCGGAAAAAAGAGGACAAAAATTTGATTTCACTAACCTAGAAAAAGAAAAGTATAATGTCTGCCCGCTCTAGTGATCAGTTCTAAGATCGGTCGGTTTCAAAAGATTAAAACACTAAATCGAACCAATCGTGTTTGGAAAATATATGTTTTGGATAAAACATCAAATTCTTGTTAAATACAAAAGTAGCATAATCTCATTAAAAAAAAAATGTTTCTCAAACGGTTATGTTGGTGTTTGTTTATGCTAAAGATCGTGATTTCGATTCTCTATAGGGGCAAAATATTTTTTTAAAAATAATGGCTTCAAATTTAGGTCAACCTGGGAACCGGATTAGTTAAGACGATTTCACGGTGTTAACTAGGAACCAAATGGTCCTAGGCTGGTTCTAGTTCGTGAAACCAAGAATCAGACCTGTTTTTCTTAGAATCGGCCTTCAACCGGTTGGTCTAGGTTGACTCGATTTGTTTCTTGAGTTGTACCAGATCTGGTGCTCACCTCTACTATCAGCATAATATTCACCCGCAATCCATGTCAGAAAAAGAAGGCACTTGAAATGATGCTGCACTTAACATATAAAAATAAACCGAGCCTATTTCTCAAAGTTTCATGAATTAGTTAACAAAATGGATTATTTTCAGGGACGATATTGAACAATGAGAAAATGTTTGGTGAGGAGGGATTCTTATTAACCAAAACGAAGTTTCTTATCTTTGGCACATATTACTTCATTTTAGATGGATAGGCTAAATGATAATATCTTTCTCTCTCTTGCTCAACTTATGTGATTGATGGGGGCATATTTACGTAGAAAAAAAAAACATTTGAATATCCAGCCAACCAATCATTTTTTGGAAATCAAGGTGGGCTCTAAACGTTAAAAACCATCTAACGAAATAGATGGACCGAACACATATTATACAACACATATAAGTTGATTGATATACCATTTTCTAGTTATAGTATGGATCTGACCGGAGGACAAAAATATTAGTCACTGTGAAAACTTTATTCTAGAAGGATGGGACAATCATCTCAGCTCTCATCATTCTTTTATGTACGGCTTTTTCCTTTGATAAATCATCATTGACAGTTCCAACCTAGTAGTAAGGGTAAGTCAATAGCAATATCTTTCCAAGAAAATACCTCTAGATAATTGTGGTATATATCATTTTCTTACTTTTAATCAAAGGAAATACAAAATCATGCTAAACATATCTTTGTACATATATTTGCACCTTCTAGCTTCAAAATATGGGAACCGTATATTTTGCATGATGCGATATTTAAAGACATAATGTTTTGGTCATCTAATTTTTTCAATATTTCATACTTTTCCTTGATCGTGTTAGACTTCAAGGTCCAAACTGTAGATATAATAGAGAAAATACTATATACATCTTCTCCTTTTACTTCATCGCAACTTTCCTTCCTTTATTTCCAAAAATGTCATTTTGTATCTGAGATAAAACCTCATGGATGAAGGGACCAAATGCCCTCCAAGCACATCCTAACTCTCAAAACCAACCAAACTTTACCCAAATGTTCACTAAGCCTAATCCATTCACAAACCCCATGTTTACTGAATGGGGTCATGCTCAAGCACTACATGTGAGGACTTGATTGGCTCCACTTGGATCAAACTTCCGAAAGTAGATGTTCACTAAGCCTAATCCATTCATGAACCCCATGTTTACTGAATGGGGTCATGCTCGAGCACTACATGTGAGGACTTGATTGGCTCCACTTGGATCAAACTTCCGAAAGTATTACTTTTGTAACTAGACAAGGTCGTGACCATTTTATGGGCTTATGTATATTTATGAATCATTTAACAGAGCCTCATGAATTTGATGTGCAATTTAGAGATATTGCATGTCGTAAGAAAGAAATTAGGTTAGGCCAATCTTCCAATAGCATCTCCACTTGGAAATGGACTCAACCTGCTAAGCATTTTGAAGCTAGAACTAAAATGATCATCATGAGGCATATTTGTAAAGCCAAATAGCTTGTGTAGAAGAAGCCGCACAAACCAATTTGAGACGTGTGATTAGAATTGGAGCTTATTACAAGGACCGAGCACAAGCACTCATGTGGGCTGGTGGTTTATCTTCTTCCTCTTCCTTCATTTCCATTTGGAAATCAAACAGAGGCTCGCATCAAAGATTCCATACTCAGTTAAAAAAAAAGCTTACTGTGAAAATTCTATCTTCTTCTATAGACATATAAATTTTGATTTGCCATATGTATTTTTCCCTCATATTGTGTTGAGATTTTCGCAATTAAACAACCAAATAAAAAGTTAAGTTACAATCAAAAGTTGTCCAAATCTTCAATATTCGGCATAATTAACCAGAATGACTATATTGGCTTTAAGTCAAAAGGTTAAGGGTTAAATTGGTACCATTAAAAGGTTTATAACTAGATTGTCACAAATACAATAGGTTTAGAATCCTTGCAATTTTTTTTCCTTAAAAGAACATTTAGATGTTATTTAGATGATATATCCTCTTTTTAATGGTCAACTAAACAATACTTGTTAATGAATGCAAGACGCATGGCAAAGTCTCGTCAAGTTGCCTCTGCCAAGCATAGATGTGAAGCAAGATGTAGATGTGGCGGGCATAGAAGCAAACACTATTAATTTTGTGCGAGAAAATTGTCCAGAATATTCTAAATATATTGCATTTTTATTAATTTAGTCATAAACCTTTTAATTTTGTCAATTGAGTTATAAATGATGCAAATTGGATATGCACTCAGTCGATATCATGCTGGCCTTATTCTACAAGGTATATAGACTCATCTGTCAATGAAGTTTATCTCAATTGTCCGTTGGATCCGTTGTAAATTAAATTATCTTCCACAGTCTTTTTTTATTTCATAAATCCTTAACGTTATGATGTAATTGATGGTGGAGGAGGTTTTACATATGTATGCTGTCGACACTTGGCACCTAATGAATTGGGTTAACTACGGTAAAAGTTTAATCTTCTTATTTTCTTTACTTTGTTTCTTTCATTCCCTTTTTCCTTTTTTTAATAGACATTTTTTCTTTTCAAATTGATTTATATTTGCCAGAACAGCTGCCCTTTTGTGCCATAGGCTGCTAGCCAAGTTTTCGTATTTAGAGGAAATGACATGCATTATTTTTCGGTAATTTTCCTGTATGCACAATTTTAAGCATAAAGCTGACATTTGAATTGAGTCTTATCTTTTGTCCAAAAAAAAAAAAATGAGTCGTATATTTTTTTAACTTTTCATCTCACTTAATTTTTTGGAAGTCTTTTTGGGAAGCTTCATAGGATCGAGATTTGTGGGTGAGGGATCAATTCTCCCAACCCAGAGCAATTGATACAAGATACAATAAAGGAAAAAGAAACTTGATTTAATCAACGGAGGAAAGGATATTACTATAAAATTTAGTGACTATCCATACAAACTTTAACATGAAATGATACTCCCTCTGGAGCGCTAGTTTTCAATTTCCAACTAGTTATATTGTTATAGATGGGCGACACAATTAGACAAGGTTATTACTCTATATTCTGACAAGGCTTCTCGACAGTCACCATGGGGCAAGTGCTCATCGGTCCTTGAATCTATCATTCAAATTTTGAGTGATCACAAATGAATCATATCCAATCTATTTTGTACAACAACCAAAGAGGGAGCAAGAACGATTGAATGTCCGGCATGAAAACAAACTCCACAAATGAAAAAGCCTGCCTGCTCCATAGATAAAATTATAAGTTGTCCTGTGATTCAAAGGTCTCAAGGCATCTTATAGCATGCATTTTGGTCAGTATAGTTGGAGGGAGATACGAACTTTAAGAGGTATTATCACCTTGAGAAGTGGGAATTCAAAGAAATTAGTTACTACCTTAAAAAAATCAGAAATTAATTTACCTCTTTAAAATATCAAAATTCGGCCGCATTCACTTTAATCTTCCCAAAATTTTACACACTTAGAGAAAAAGTGCACAAGGCACACACAAATATTCATGCCGACATCTAAATTTTTGCACTGACCCATCATGCATTTTAAAAGTAAAAGTAAAGGCCTCAAAGATTAAATTATTATTCGACCACTGATTAAAAAAATATCGCTTTTGCATATAGAAATTAGAAAGATTATAGTTTATGGATGGTGACACTTAATTTTTTCCAAAGTCTGTCTTGCATTAAAAAGTAATTCATTATAGATAATTTTAAAAATAATGGGCGCACGAGACAAAGATGAATGGGCGCATGTTCAGCTTGAGTTCGAGTTGAATGATGCTCGTTTCCACGGCCAAATCCTACTGGAGTCCGGAGTTTCCAAGGTAATAGAGCGGTCCATCCATGTTTAAGATTTATGCTCGGTACTGGCACTATGTTGCATTACCGTTTGGATGAGCTTGTCTCCCTAAAGTGCACGTACATCAATTCGAATTAGGACATTCAGGACTCGTTTTAATTCCATTGCATTATCCTCATGTAATTCGAGTAATCATTTTGATCATAACACCGTTATATCACGTGATTGTCATCTCAAATCCATGATGAATTAGCTTATGCCTCATCAGGGTAATCGCGTCTTAGATATCTGAATGCCCACAGTCCAAGCCATGTAATGCTCAGGACAGCGAATATTCAGGCTCTTTAGGCCGGCCTCGGTCAATCGGACCATTGAGGAGTTGAATTCGCGCTCAAAAAAGGGCTGAACCCCATGGTTCATATTCTTTGAAGGTCGCACAACAAGCCTTCGGCCGAGCTTCGGGCCTTGTAATGAGCTCCTGGCAGTCTCGGATCGTCCCTT
This sequence comes from Eucalyptus curtisii, assembly GCA_017140595.1. Taxonomy (NCBI): domain Eukaryota; kingdom Viridiplantae; phylum Streptophyta; class Magnoliopsida; order Myrtales; family Myrtaceae; genus Eucalyptus; species Eucalyptus curtisii. Next base: position 3,845,619 of record CM029500.1, on the reverse strand, counting down.
ATACCTTAGTAGAAGCGTTCATGCCAAAGTCGCATGTTTAGGTCTTAATATAGATTAATCGGCCTTAAGACTTATTAGTGGTAAATCGTCATGTTTAGAGTCATTTAATGTTTCCATCCAAAAAAGGTCATTAAAATGTTCATTCGTGCCATACAAAATGATAAATGAAAAAGTACATTTTTGATACCAAACTTGGCAATTCATTTAGGGTTTAATTGCATTGGAAAATCATGGATTAATTTTTTAATCCCTAAAAAAAATAATTTTCATTAACTTGCATTGCTAAGTATTAAAATTTATAGTATTTTTATATTTTAAAATCTTATTATTAGTTATGAAAATTTTCTTTTTTTAAGAAAGAAAAGCGAGACCATGGCTCAAGATGCTTTTTTCCTTGTCGAGTCGTGGTGTTTGTTCGATAAATGTTGCGAGGTCATAACGTGGATGATTGGAGTTGATGGAATGACGTTCGGTGGAGTCTCGGTTATGCGTTGGAGTTTACGTTCAATCTTCAGTTTCTTTTTGTTTTGCAAATAGGAAGGAGCAAGGAGACGAGGTGAGGCTGAGTAAGGTGGCCATTTTACTTGGTGTGTTGGGCTTAATCAGTTTAGCGGTCTTAGGTTTTCTGGTCTCATTCAACTGGATTTTATTAGATAGAGCGGGTTAAATTTGATGGTTTCCGGAAGATTTTGGTGTGGTCAGCCGAAGAAGACCAAAGGAGAGGGCGTGTAAGGCAGGACGATAGCAACGGTTGAGGGGAATTTTGTGACCTGGGCTGGTCATGGTTTCAAAGGGGGCCTGGGCCTGGGCTTCATAAATATGGGCTGAGTATTTGTCTTGGTTGGAAATGGGTCAAGTGTGGTTTTAGCAAAAGTGGGCTGAATCACACTCAGAAGAATAGGATTCGAACTTGGAGTAGAATGGGTTAGGAAATTGCCACCGTGGGCTTCATGTGTTTTCCAAAATGCAAAGCTTGTGTTTGGTAAATTATAATTTGAAAGCCCTTTGTAAGTACCTTTGAGTAAAATGGCGTTTGGGGGAATTACATTTACAAACAACTTTAGTGATTAATAAAATAAAAATGATCAAAAAAAATAAAAAAGTTACATCGGCGAAGCAGGCAGCCACCGGCAGCCTCAGGGTCGGGCGACCTCCAGCGAGGATTGCCCGACCCAGATCTAGGTTCGCTGGAGGTCACGCGACCTCGCGGCGACTAGATCTGGTCGCACGACCTCGCAGTGACCAGATTTGGTTGCACGGAGGTCGCAGCGACGTGACTCGCCGGGTCGCGCGACTCGCGGGCGGTCGCCGCAACTCGCCGAGGTCGCGCGACTGGCCGGTGACGGTCGTTGCGACCTTGCCGACCTCAGCCATGATCTCGCCGGCCTCTCGAGCTCGTCTACGCTGCCGAAGAAGAAGATGAACAATAGTTTATGAACAGTAACATGGGCATTTCGAGAATGCTGAAAGCCCAAGGCAACCTAGGACCTGCCTTGGGCTTTCAGCCTTGCAAATGCTAGCATCCCCCCAAAGCCCCTTGGAAATTGGTTCCCAAACACCTCCATTTTGGCCCAAAGGCCTTTAGCCCCTCAAAGCCCCTTCCAAAGCAGTTCCCAAACGCACAGTAAGAAGACTTGGAGTAGAATGGGTTAGGAAATAGCCACCGCGGGCTTTGTGTGTTGAACTCTGACTTTGGCTGGAGAGGTTCTAATTGAAAGAGTTTTTCTTGTAAGCCCGAATTGCCCTTTTACCCCGAACCCATTGGAGACCAAGTGGGACTAGCGGCAGGCCGTGTTTTGGGGAGGGCCCAGCCCGAATCCCTTTTTTTCGGAATTAAATATTTCTATTAATATTATTTTAGAAAAAATTTAAAAATTTAAAAAATTCCGAAATTTTTTTAGTTTTAGGAAAAGGCTTAAGAATTAGTTATTTTGAGTAATCTTCTCTTAAAATGTCTGAAAATCATTGATCCAGAAAATTGTTCTTAGAATTTAACGGGCTCTTAGATTTGAATGTTTTTAGAGACAAATACTAAGTCGCCATTTGCGCATTTCCATTTCAATTATCATTAGATCTAGTTAGGAATGTCATTTTTCTTACCTCTTAGCGTTAGATTCTTGTTTATACTTGCAAGTTATTTAATATTTTTTTAGTCTCTAATTGTTATTTTAATGATTGCACACTCGCATGGTCTTCTGATATATTAATGAATAAGTTTAAAATTAATCTAGACTATCTAAGAGACATCTTCTTGAATTAAATAAGATTACCCATTCGATTCTAGTTTATACTTGCAAGTTATTTAATATTTCTTTGGTCTCTAATTGTTATTTTAATGATTGCGCACTCGCATGATCATTTCATATGTTAGTGAATAAGTTTAAAATTAATTCAGACTATCTAACCGACATCTTCTTGAATTGAATAAGATTAGGCATCGAAATGACACTAATTGATTAACTAGACTCTCCAAGTGGGTGGGAAGTGAGGTATAATTTCTTGATTTCTATTTGACTCCAATAGCCAAATAGTCATGTCTCTTAGGTAATTCCCCTAAACACGTCATCCTTTCCCTTATGAATGAAAAATGATAGATAGTGACATACATTAATTACCATTTTTAGCAATACTTAAATTCATACCTATTTAAAAATAAAATAAAATTCATATCCAATTGCATAGTAAAGTCAAATTTATGATGCATTTGGTATTTATTTAGTAAAATATAGGTTACGCTTTTTTTTCTTTCGATTAATTAGGTTACGTTAGTTTGATAAAAAGTAAAATATGACAAAAAATGATTAAAAAAAGGAAAGGCAAAAAGGTGAAATTTGGCGTCTAGTGTAAAAATTATGTATTCCATTTTCTTTTGTGGGCAGTTAAATTTAGGTTTTGGGTATCTGGCGTCAAACAATGTTTTGAACAATATTTTCTATAGAGTCTCTACTTAGTTGTGGAAGACCAACAAGTTGCAATCGGGAATTTCCTTATATCTTTACCATACAAATTTCGTCTTGCTGTTTCTACTCTAGGATAAAGTTTTGTTGAGTGTCTCGCGGTGATTGACAATTGGGGTCAGGAAGAGTCCCATAGCAGCAAGTCTTGCTCGTCTCTTCGAAGTCGGCCAACAGCTCTTGCGCCTCCTGGAAGGCCTTTTCTGCATTTGCTTGCCACTCCGATACCTCACTGTAGACATTTTCAAGACTGTTTTTGGCTTTCCGCGGCATTGTGGATCTTACGAGCCTCGAACGCCAGCTTCCTGACTTCCTCCTGAAGATTTTGGACATCCCGTGCAGTAGAAACAACAGAATTAATCGACATTTTCCTTGACTTCCTCCCGAGAAACAAAGAGCAAGGAAACAGAGAGAGAGAGAGAGAGAGAGAGAGAGAGAGAGAGAACGATGAAAAAGAGAAGCAGATATTGAAGAAGGAAAGAGGAGGAAGAATGGTTGTGCGGAGGGGAAGAAAGAGCGAAAAGACCGGATTAGAATGGTAGACTTGTAAACAACCGAGCAACAAAAACGGATGATTTTCCGGATTTTATTATTCCGTTAGTTGACCGATCATTACCGATAATGTCGGATCCTCCACCGCTAACTCACAGGCATTGATTAATAGGCCCTTTGCTTGATTTCTTTGCATCTTAAAATTTACATCGCCCGCACATCAAGTGGCTTAAAAAAATCAAAACAGATGGTAACCACCTGTCAAGATTGACAGGATGATTCTGACTAAGTCATTGCCCATGCAGTAAGTACTTTATATGATCTGTCATCATCAATATAAGAAAATGCAATTAATGCAAGGGAACAAACGGACAAGGACAGGCCACACCCACGTGCAAACGTAGATCTGTCCAGAGGAGGCAGTATGGCTCCTAACCTCATTTTTCAACTTAGTTTTGGTGTGCCAGGTAAACAGGAGTCACCTAAAATTATTTAGATAGACAGAGATGATTTTAAAATATCAAAACCCAACTTTTTGTGGGTTTGCGTTCAACCCCTTTGGATTACTAGCTCAAGCCCACAATGTAATTATCTGAAAAAAATGGCATCATTTTGTTGAAAAATAGGCCACTTCACATCTCCTTTTTACATGTGGCGATAATCGATAAATCAAGTGAGACTTGATGGTGATGACTTGATTGTGTCTCCCTTCAAAGGTTTAGAGCTACATTGATTCAATTAAATGACTTCTAACTCAAATTAGTTTACTTATAATAGGATTGTTCAATTACCCCAATAAGCTATCTAGTCAACAATGCATAATATTAGCTTAGATGGAGCCCAAATGACCACATTTTTTAGGGAGACTGCATAAAATCCAATTCTTGAGATAAGCAAAAGTCTTTTCTAGCAATCTAGTGTATTATGTGAATTTTAGAGGCAGCCCTAAAGAAAGGGACTACTATATAATTATATAGAGATAGATTCTCGCATTGATTTTGTTTGCAAGTTAGTGCATAATTTTGCATCAAAGGGTACAATTTCTCAAAAAGAAAATTTACACCCACAACCACAGTGATGATCAAAATCAAATTCAGAGCCCTTTCTACACACAGACCTTAGGAGGAACCGGAAAAATAAAGCATACAAAAGAAAAGTAACCGCAAGCTAAAAATGTGGAATGTGGGAAGATAACTAAATTAGAAAGGGAATTTTAGCATTTTATCTTTTTGGTCTCTTAAGGAAATGTTACATAGGAAAAATTTGGGAACCACCCTAGCAAAGTATCACATATGAATTTAATTTTCTCATAGCATCCGAAAAGGCAAGACCCCTTTATGATTGATCAGTGCACTCTCGGGATTTTTATATATATATATATTTAAGATGTGCTTCTATTGTCAACCAACGCAAACGTAAAATTCAATCTTTTGCCATTGAATAATATTTAAAGCAAACCGTGGCAATCGATTTCCAACCTATTGATAAGATCGCACATTAGTCTTAACAATGTTACTTGTACTTGGTAAATTTATCTATAGTAATGTAAATGATTTTCATATCATTAAAATTAAAAACATGTTATTTTGGTCGTGTTCTTTTTCATTGGTGTAATATCAACAAAAATCAATCAACCGAACCAAATAATGGTCAACCAAAAGAAAGGTATACGGGGTAAACAGAATATTATCTTATATGAGTAATCTATCTAATCAGGAGTGCATAATATTAGCTTAGGTGGAGCCTAGATGGCCGCTATTTTTTCAATATAGAATCCATATTTTGTAAGATGTTGATTTCTCTTTACTCTAACAAGAAATTGTATTTTACATAGTTAACAAGTTGAATCAAACAATGAGCTTCCGTCCTTCTGTTTAGCAACAACTATCGTTCTCATAAAAAGACTATAGAGATGCAGTGAAGCATATAAAATTAAAAACGTTAGCGAAACGCTCACGCAACCATCTCCCAAATTTTCTAGCATTATAAACGCAGAATATCCAATTATCTATAAAAAAATAAATAACTTTTAGGGGCTGTTTGTTTATTTTTGTTTTTGTTCCTCGGAACACAAATGTAGACTACACACATACATAACAAAAAGAGGGGAATAGGGAGCTGACACAATGAATCCTTATCTGTAGACCTCGCCAGGGAGGAGAAAATAAAAAGATTAATGCTTCTGCCTCATGGACAAAACGACGCTGGAAATCCGAACATAGAATGAAAGAAAACTCGGTGTTAGACGTGGCTCAACAATCAGTGAACCTAACTCTAAACATCGATTAGATGAACCCGGCTTTATCATTTCTTTCCAACAAATTGTCAAACATGTGACGTACAGTTTAGAATGTAGGCTCCTGATTGGGATTTAGTGCAACTTTCAGCTAAACATGGCATATTATATCTTACTTGACATGATTTATCATGAAAAAAAATCTCGGTTTGCTTTGTTTTACTCACATATCTACCGATTAAGCTTGGAATTCAGATTATCAACAAAAACAAGGCAAAACAGGATATGAAGGAGAGAAAATTACCTGGCCAGGAAAGTAGAGCTTTGATTGGCGACGGTGGGGATGGCGATGTCAGAAATGGTTGATAATCAGAATATAGCTCTGGCTTTGTGTGATTGGTTCACGACTGTTCATATCCCAGAACCAATCTTCTTCTTCCTTTTAGCGCCGCTTCGCGGCGGAGTAAACCCTGGAGGAGCAGTAGAGTAATCACCACCTTTGCTGCCTCGGGTAAGTCGCTTGACGACGCAGTGATTCGAACTCTGGACCTCTTGTGAAAGGAACCAGCGCCCAACCACTATGCCGCCACCACGGGTGGTTCTTCTTCCTTTTTTTTTTTTTTTTCTTTCTCAATAGTCCCCAAAAACCGAGAGTGTATATCAGAGATTGACCGGCCGGAAGCTTGAGGTCACCGAAACAAGAAATTCCTCCGGCTGCGTATATATCTCTTCTTCTCAGTCGAGTGTGTATCTTCCTCGACTCTATCCGTCTCAATCGATCCCTCCCGATCTTTGTTCTCTCTCCATTGATAACCAATCCCCAAGAACCGATTCTGTTACCGATAATTGACACCAGCTGGTAGAGCTACTTGAACTTTTTTTTTTTTTGGGTTTCACATCAGTCCCATGTCGTTCATCACAGCTAGCTCGATCATTGTTTTGCTAAAGAAAAGCGAGCATCCACAGTAAAGAACAGCCAAATTGGGCGTATTATTTGTTTGTTTCTTTAAATTCAACAGAAGCGTTCATTATGGACAAGGTGTAGTCTCTACTTAAATATTATATTTGCTGCGGTAATTAACTATTAGGTGTGAAATTGATTAACAGGCTAAAAAATCAAATAAGATACGATGATACTCTTGCGCATGGAAGTTAACTTCATCTATTATGCCAATCTCGAGCATTACTTGCATTTGCAAAAAAGCATTGATGACTATTGTCTCTAGTTGAACAGCAAATCATGCCCACACAAGAAGCATTATTCATTGCACCTAAAATCTGACTTCATCCATTCATTATACCTGATGATGGTGGTCAATGCAGGACAAACTTTTAGCGATGATTAGTAGGATAATTTGAATCAAGGCACACAAATGTGTATGAGGGGACTCCTCTATTTCTCTTTTCCAAGAATTAGGGGTAGGTTAATTTGATTTTAATCACTGTGAGTAATGGACTTCCTCTAGAATTCATAATTACTCTGGAGAAATGAAATGACATTTATGAGGAAAATTATAGGAGGGTTGTCCTTGATTGTTCCCTTGATTCTTTCTTGAGAATCCAATGTTATTTTCCTCTTAATTTGGAATAAGATCTAGCCCTTTAATAATTCTTTGCGTTCCTTAATATTCATCCTCAAACATCGTTGGATTACAAGAAAGGAATTCAAGGGAATGATAGGTTAACAAATTGCCAAATGTATGGACCGCATGAACATACAACTTGCTTTCCTTCTTCCATTTCATTCATTCCATGGAAATGAATCACAGAAAAAAGACTGATTATAGAAGGCATCATTCTGTCAATATAACAAACTGGTTATGAGTTGATTTATTTCAATGCAGAAGATTTCCATTCCTCATTCGAATTGCAATCCGACACATCCTCTTGGGGCCTCCACAATGCAATGAGAATTGGTGATGATTGAATCAAGATATGCTTGCAATTCGATGTACACACGTGTGTATATAATGATGACCAAGCAAGTTGTTTAAAGGATTAGAGTTTCTACAATCCATCAAAAGTTCATATACACTCGTAACTCAACTAAACCAACAAATGTTACTTTAGACATTTATCAAACTATCTCAACTCACACCCAAAATTCAACTACCAAAATTCCCTATTGATATCGTTCATGTCCTATTAGTTGCTAGCCAAAGAACCTAGCAAGTATTTGAATGAATGGGCTGAGCAATAATCTCCGCTCATGTTAAATTCCAAACAATGCCATGATAGATGAAATAAAAACAAAGCATATTAAAAGGGCAACTATATTTAGGAAAGTGAGGTTCTCACATGTTAACATTCCATAAAGTATAACCCCGTGTAAATACCATTATGCCATTCTTGAAATTTATGCAACTTTCTTTCCTAAATGAAATGCATATTTAAATTCCGCACCAAAAAAATGCATAGTTAAATGAATATATGAAATTGAGGTATCTGATTTTAATTTTTTTTTTACCAAGAAATTATTTATATATCTAGATTGCTTGATAAATGGCATCGGGAAAAATGTATACACAAATAATAATCACAACCAAATGCAGTCGATATCTTGTCTATGGCATGTTAAGAATTTTGAGTCATCAACACAAAAAGCCAACTTAATTATGAAAAGTTCAATTTAGGACTTAATGGGGGCGAAAGTGCCTTGAAGAAGGAGGACATCGAAATAAGTTCGAGGTCATGTTCCTATAATACAAGTACATGCTCTTTCGTGATCAATCTGACATGTGATGTCAAATGTAAGCGGTGAGATGTTAAAGTCTTATTATCTCAAGTTGATTTTTCTCTTAGGGAAAATGTTACACAACATCCTCGCATTTTAACTATGTACCAATTTGCACATTGAGTTTTAGAAACCTACAATTAATGCCCCAAGTTGCATCTAACCTATGGTCTTATTTATGAATTGGCCATTCTTCCAATTTTACCCTCTCCTACCATTCCAAATCCACCCATGATGAAAAGCCACTTGCCCAAAACCCCAACCCATCCACCCATTCTAGATTAAATTGTTAGGTGCGAAAGCGCAATCCCACGATCTCCATAATTAGAGTAAGAACACATATAATTGAGTAAAAAGTTTAATGTTATTTTGGTGTCCATTGGTGCTGATGCGGCAAATCGATGATCCAAGTGCAAATGCTTCTCTTTTATTACCTTATGTATCACTAACTCAATAAAACAACTCATCACCCTTAGTGCCTAGTAAACGCTCCTTTGTAAGGATAATTGTGTGTGTTAGGGTTAGAGGAGAGATTTGAGTATTTATGGCGGATAATCCGACAAATATGTTTGACTTGCTTAGGTGGAGTTGGTGGTATTTCATTCCTTGTTTCTTACACTGAGTATATGCTTATGTAGGCTTAAGGATGTGCATCATCGATTCTGCTGTTTTAGGGGCGGCCTTGTATATGGTTACTTTTGGTGTTGAGGGAGAGAGGTCTTGTGGTATTTGGCATAATGTTCTTTTGTAGATTTGATGTCAAGGTTGAAATTTGTAGAGATTTGACTTTCAAATTAAGAGATAAGGGTATTTTAGATCATGTACCTCTATTTTAGGGATTTCTAAAAGGGAGACTATAAAAGAAATGTGTTTAATACATATCTCTAACCCTAGCCTCTATATCATTTCCTGTTTTATTTTTTCTTATCTTCTTGTTGGATATTTAGATTTTGTGGCTCATCAAGTGGTTTTAAAGCTTTTTGGATTGTACTCTTGTGCTGTTTGTTGAAGTTAGTGAAACTGCTCCCTCTCCTTGTGGTTCTTCCTGTTTTGAATTTTTGACGTAAATCTTGCTTCTTGTGTAATTTTGATTCTTTCATTCTTTACTACTTGTTCTTAGATTGGTGCATCTTTGATTGACATTTTTCTGCAACAAATTGGTATTAGAGCAAAAGAATTTAAGTCTTTTTGTTCCAGATGGCATCTATTAAGTTCGAAGTGGCACTTTTAAATGGCCAAAACAATTTTGGGCTATGGAGGATCAAGATGAAGGCGTTCTTGCATCAGGAAGGTTCGGTTAGAGTTTTGGATGGAAATTATCTTGATGATATGACTATGATTGAGATAAAAAAAGATGGAAGAAAAGGCGCATAGCACCATCCAATTGTTGTTATCCAATAAGGTGCTTTGTGAAGTTGCGGGTGAAGGAACAATTTCAAGATTGTGGAATAAGCTTGAGAGCTTCTATATGAAGAAATATCTTATGACAAGATTATTCGTGAAGCAGCGTCTTTACATGCTAAAGATGCAAAAAGGTACTAATATCCTAGAATATCTAGATGAATTTAATAAAATCATCATGGATATGGAAAATCTAGATTTGAAGTTAGATGATGAATCGGGCTCTATTGATATCAACAATTTTCTCCTCTCTTCTTGCCAATTCAATTGCCAAACCACATGAATACAAGTGGTTTATCTTTCAAATATACATGTCCTTTTCACATATGATGAAAAGGACAAACTTGAGGACAACTTATGTTGATTTCTAAATATACATCTTAAGATATACCAACTTAGGACGACAAATTTCAAGAATATGAGCTCAAAATTATATTTTACAAGAATTATATCAGGATGACTATTACCGACACTAATATGTAATAGTGCTTGAACTACACATCCATTCTAAATGACAGTCTCCTAAATTTTTCAACAATATATTACTTACTCAATAAAAAATAGCTGTTAGGATCCAAAAAGATGTAATGTGTTTTAACTATTTATATGCCTATGGAGGGAATGTTTTTGAGGTATCAAGTGAGTAGGATTTCAGAAGCCAAAAGCATTTTAAAGGATCAGTCACTGTCCAATTAGATGTACAGAAACCTAAGTAGCAAATCTAGGGTTTTAATTAACTTGAAACCTATTTGTCTCACTATTTATATTAGCAATTTTATCCTTTAATATAATAACAATTCTAATGAGATTCTTGACCTTTGCTGTAAAGAATAAAATGCGCATGGGATTTCTAGAATTGAGTCCTCAGGAGAAGATGAATACTAAATAACAATTCTAGACATAAGAAGATTTATCTTGTAAAATTTTTACCATGATTATTAGATTCCGGTTAAGTACTAAAATGAGTTACTGCTTAAACATAACACTTGTGGAATTCCACATTGTTACCTCTAAAACTTTGGCTTCTTGTCCTTCAGCGGCAGAAGTTGCATATATGGATACGGCCGCAAAACTAGGTCAATGAACGCGATCCCCACATCAATCCCTTGTTCGGGGGGAAATGTGAGTCCCAATCGGCCCCTCAAATGGCGGCTACCCTAGTATTGGTCCCCTGTTGAGTAGGAATGGCGGGGATAAAACGATCTAGTTGCGGTGGTAGTGGATGAGGTGGTTCTATTTAATGGTGCTCCAGACTTTTCTTTTTTAATCAAAAAAGTTCATTTGGTTCTTTGGTTTTTTTTTTTGGTTGGAAAATGTCATTTGGTTCGAAAAAGTAGTAATGAGCTTCTGAGGGAGCTGTTGATTCGTATGAATCCTATGTTTCAATATAAAGTTTCGAAATAGTCTGTTTCTAGTATCTATGTAGGCAAATATAATTGCCATTAATTTTTCGGAGAAGTTGGCTTTTTCGCCTGAAGCTTCCCACGGTTAAAATTGCTATTGTGGTCTTTCCCTTACTTTCTATTCCTTGTTTTGCATGTTTTATTTCAGTGGTGGGGCTGAATGATGAACTATGGAGATTAATCTATGGGTTTTGTACGACTACAAGGACTATATTTCAAGATCTCGTATTCCAGCCTCATCCCAGACCCTCAAATGAGGAGACGAGCGACATCTAGTGCCAAGTTAAGGGCCACTCTCTATTCTTCAAGAAGTTGGACGATGGGTTGTTTGTTTTTAAAGGAAACTAATTTCAAAATTCTAAACTTGAACTATCGAGTAACATCAAACTGCATACAAAAAAGGGCCATAAATACTTTGTATCACTAATTGAAAAGTACATCATGCAATGGAACGTATCTATGAGTAGACATTGGCTTTTTCCATTAGCTTGCCACTCAAGTAATACTAAGAATCAATATACCTATATTAAACAAACAATCAGTGGTATTAGACAAAAACTAGTAGTGGTACGATAAACCAAAAATGAACTTACCCGAAATTCCCCATTATGCACACGGATACATGCGTATTCTTACCAAAAGTGAACTTGGCAAGTCCAAAGTCTGTGACTTGAAATCAAAATGTTAACTTTCATAACAATAATTTGAATTCAATAAATAACTTATTAATATCATCATATCTTCGCACCTTAGCGTCAAAATCGAAGTCCAAAAGAATATTGAAGGACTTGATGTCGCGATGAATAACTCTGAGATTACCAGAAAGGTCAAATCAATAAAAATGAAACCCGAAAATTATTATAGTAGTGATAAGGTTTTTTTTTTTTCTTTTTTTTGAAAAAAATACTCACACTCTTCATGTAAGTAAGCCAAACCTTGTGCGTGTCGCGACCTCTTTTTTTCTGGCGCCCGCAATCGGGTACGGGCGCCTAAGGAGGCTAATGGCTCGGCTGAATTTATTATGCCCGGACTCTCCCAAGTCCACCAAATCACGACTTTAATAGTCTAAGTTTTTAACCTGTAAGTTAATTTTTAAAACGGAGTCGCCACTAATCAATTTGGGGTGGGTTGATTAGAAACCCAAGCGAAGTATTGGGAGAAATACTCACTCTGCGTAACCGAGAGAAATTAGGATCGGGGACTTGATTACACTAGTTAATCACTAATGCCCTTTCGGTACCTAATCTTGTTTAAACCTTGAGGTTTTTGGATGTTCGAGGGATTTTCCATGCATTTTTGGGAGGAAAAACATTTCTTGAGTCTTTTTCTAATTTTTTGGATATAAAAGGGATTTTTTTGGATTTTTTTTTTTTTTGAAAATACAAGTCTTTTTTGGCTTTTTCTGAATTTTTGGTTTTTTTGGATTTTTGGCATTTTTTTGAAAATATGGAATATTTTTTATTTTTTATTTTTTATTTTTTATTTTTCAGAAAATAAAATATTTTTTTATATTTTTCAAAATATTTTTCGAAAATAAATTATTTTTTACTTTTCTCGATTTTTTAGAAAATAAAAAATTTTTCAACATTTTTTAAATATTTTTCGATTTTCTGGAAATTAAAACATTTTTTAATATTTTTTCGAAAATAAATTATTTTTGATTTTTTTTTGAAATATTATTTATTATTTATTATTAAAATATTATAAAAACTGACCGGGTCGGATCCGCGGGTTGGGTCCGACCCGGCCGACGCTTTTCCCAAGACGCGGACGGGCCCCGCAACGCGGGCCCGACTCGGATTTTTGTCCTCTTTTCTTTTTCTTTTTTTATTTATATTGAAACGGCGTCGTGGCCGGTGTTTAGAGACAACCGGCCCGGCCCGACAACCCGGTCCAATAGCCCGCTCCCTTCGGCGAAACCCTACCCGGTCCCGACCCATACCCGGCCCGGCGACCCGGTTTTCATCCGTCCCCGGTCGCGAAACCCTACCCGAACGGTGGCCGGATCCGGCCCGGCCGGGTCCGACGCAATTCTTCCTCCCTCCTCGTCTATCCGCGGCGCCGATGGAGGGGCTAGGAGGTCGAATGGCGGCGGTCCGGCGTCGGCGGCGACGGAGGCTAGGGTTTCGACTAAAGGGGGCAAGCCTCCGAACGGCGGCGACGGAGGCGGCTGCGCGGGTTGAGACGCGGGCGAAACGACGATTAGGGTTCGAGAGGGAGGGAGCTTCCGTTCGACGGCGGCGGGGGTGACGATGGCGTACGGCGGCCGACGGCGAATGAACTCGTACCTATCTCCGCGAGCTGCACTAGTCGATTTCGCGATGAAGGGCTTTGATTCGGCCGAGTCTTGAACGGTTGCGAGTCCGAGTCGGGAAGTAGCGGCCAGCGTCGGGAAAAACGGGATCGTCGAGGCGCGAGGGCGACAGTACGGTTTGACGGCGTCGGGGACCGGGTGCTCGGTCACGGCAACGGCGGCGGTCGCTCGGGGCGACTAGGCACGGCGGATTTCCAGTCGCGCCCGGATCTCGACCCTCTCTCCCTCCGGCCGCGAGCTCTCGGATCGGGGTTCGCTCGCCGCCGATCTCCCCGAAGTCTCTCGGAGGGAGGTCGTTGAGCTCGCTACCCGATCGCTTCGCCCTTGCTCGCTCTTTGAGTTCCCCGAAGTCTCTCGGGGGATCTCTCGGAGCTTGCTGGCCGGGTACGTCGCTCAATGGAGGCGGTGCTTCGGTATTTATAGGCGAGGGGGTGGCCGGTCGACGGAACCGACCGCCGGTCCCCCTCGCGTGCCGAGCAGCCCTTGACGGCCGGACCGGTGTCCCATCCGACGCGCTTGCTTCCCCCACGTCGCGTCCATCTGCTCCTCCGGCGTCGCGCCCTTTGCGCGTGTGTTGCGAGGCGCGAGGAAGAAGAAGACTCGGTGGGCCGAGCCGAAAGCGGAAATGGGCCGAGGGCCCATGCGAAGGCTGCTTCTCCCCTTTTTCTCGTCCTTTTTTTCGCTTCTTTTCTGTTTTTTTTTTTTTTTTTAAATTTATTATCTGAAAAAGTTAAAAATAAAATAAACTAAAATAAAATAAAGTAAAGTAAAACCTAATTAATTAGAATGAAATTTTAGGCGTCAACAGTTGCCCCTCTTTGAAGGTGAGCTCGCAGAGGTTGCATTCAAAGACAAACTGATGCCTAAATTTTATCCATGCATGCGTAGCAGATTATATTTTATTTGGGACTTATTATTATATGCAGAAAAAGAGCAATATAACTTTACATATACTAAGACAGATAAGAAGGTACTGTAGTTACTTACGGGAGTGAGTGAGATAGGGTGTGAACCCCGAGTTTGGCAAGTATCAAGGCGTCGTCTTACCTGGTGATATGAGGAGGTTGCTTTTCCGGGGCTCGAACCATTCTTCGGTCGCTGTTAAAACAATCAATAATTTGTCTAGGACCCGAACTTTTCTTCGGTCGCCTTGACGGGAAATTGCCTTTCCGGGACCCGAACCATTATTCGGTCGCTGTTAGAGCAATCGGTGATTTGCCTCGGACCCGAACCTTTCTTCGGTCGCCGTGACGGTAAAATGCTTTTCCGGGCCCGAACCATTCTTCGGTCGCTGTCGGAGCGATAAGTGGTTTGTCTCGGACCCGAACCTTTCTTCGGTTGCCGTGATAGGAGATGCACCGACCTTTCTCGGGGCATCTATTTGTGGGTGCACGATTTGCATCGAGGACACCGGTTGGTACCCGACCTTTCTCGGGAGATGCGCCGACCTTTCTCGGGGCATCATATTTGTTGGGGTGTCGACTTACTGTCAAAGACACCGGTAGGAACCCGACCTTTCTCGGGAGGATGCGCCGACCTTTCTCAGGGCATCGATTTGTGGGGTGTCTGACTTCTGTTGAAGACACCAATTGGTACCCGACCTTTCTCGGGAGATGCACCGACCTTTCTCAGGGCATCGATTTGTGGGGTGCCTGACCTCTGTCATGGACACCGATTGGTATCCGACCTTTCTCGGGAGATGCGCCGACCTTTCTCAGGTTATCGATTCGTGGGCGCCGAACTCGTCATGGATACCGATTGGTACCCGACCTTTCTCGGGAAATGCGCCGACCTTTCTCGGGGCATCGATTTGTTGGGGTGCACGACCTCGTCAAGGACACCGGATGGTTCCGACCTTTCTCGGGAGATGTACCAACCTTTCTCGGGGCATACGTGCGGAAGATACCTGGACATTTATAGGCATTGAAAGAGTACGGATATTCACAAGTACTAACCTGGAGGATATTTGGGCTTTTGTAGGCGTCGAAGGCGTACTTGGATGATCACAAGTGCGGTCGGAGGGTGCCTGGACATTCGCAAGCGTTGAAGGAGTACGATTGCTTACGGGTGTTGAAAGGGTACTTAGATGATCACAAGTAAAAATTCTTGGAGGAAACCTGGACATTTGCGGGTATCCAAGGGGTACTTGGATGATGACAAGTACAAATTCTTGAAGAATACCTGGTCGTTTTCGAAGGTCTCTTGGTAGATGGAATATCGAGGACGTACCTGAGATATTCTTGAAGGTCTCTCGCCTTCTGGTAGTTGGAATATTGAGGACGCGCCTTGGCTATTCATGAAGGTCTCTCATCTCTGGTAGCGGGAATATCGAGGACATGCTTCACATATTCGTGAAGGTCTCTCACCTCCTGGTAATTGGGAATATCGAGGACATGCCTCACATATTCGTGAAGGTCTCTCACCTCCTGGTAATTGGGAATATCGAGGACATGCTTCGGATATTCGTGAAGGTTTCTCACCTCCTGGTAGTCGGGAATATCGAGGACGTACCTTGGATATTCGTGAAGGTCTCTCACCTCTGGTAAATGGGAATATCGAGGACGTACCTTGGATATTCGTGAAGGTCTCTCACCTCCTTGTAAATGGGAATATCGAGGACGCACAGGATATTCGTGAAGGTCTCTCACCTCCCGGGAGTTAGGAATATCGAGGACGTACCTTGGATATTCGCGAAGGTCTCTCACCTCTGGTAAATGGGGAATATCGAGGACGTACCTAGGATATTCGTGAAGGTCTCTCACCTCTTGGCAGTTGGGAATATCGAGGACGTACCTTGGATATTTGTGAAGGTCTCTCACCTCCTGGTAAATGGGGAATATCGAGGGACGTGCACAGGATATTCGTGAAGGTCTCTCACCTCTGGCGGTTGGGAATATCGAGGATGTACCTTGGATATTCGTGAAGGTTTCTCACCTCTGGTAGTCGGGAATATCGAGGACGTACCTTGGATATTCGTGAAGGTCTCTCACCTCCTGCTAATTGAGAATATCGAGGACGTACCTTGGATATTTGTGAAGGTCTCTCACCTCCTGGTAAATGGGGAATATCGAGGACGTACCTAGGATATTCGTGAAGGTCTCTCACCTCCTGGCAGTTGGGAATATCGAGGACGTACCTTGGATATTCGTGAAGGTCTCTCACCTCGGCGCGGTTGGGAATATCGAGGACGTACCTTGGATATTCGTGAAGGTCTCTCACCTCCTGGTAAAATAAACTTGAATGTAGCACGGGGCTTACGGAAGGCCGCGGGCACTTTAAAAGGGCTGGAACACAGGTAGCCGCGGAGTGTACAAAATCTTGGGATTCTTGGACGAACACAAGTATTTAATGATATGATCGAGGACCACTCAAGATGGTCCAAGTGTAAGAAAGCATGCAGGTAACCACGGGCGCACAATGCGATGGAAATACTTGAATGGCTGCTAGTATTCAATGATACGGTTTTGAGAACAACTCGGAAAGGGAGGACCTTAACAATGAAAGGCACTCTAAGGTAGTGGGATACTTGGTCGTTGCGGGTATCCTAGCTATGAAGACAACTCGAACAAGTCGAGTGTCAAGAAAAGAGAGTATCCGAATGGCCGGTACTCAAAGACAAGGGGACACTTGGACGGTCACAAGCATCCAAATTTTAAAGACGGCTTAAACGGGTCGAGTATTAACGGAAAGAGCACCGTAGTAGCGAGCACTCAAAAACGGGGGATACCGGACGGTAGTAGGTATTCAACGATGAAGGGATACTTGGTCAGTCACAAGTATCAATATTCTGGGGGACGACTCGAACGGGTCGAGTGTCAGGGAAAGGGAGTATCCGAACGATGGCCGATACTCAAAGACAATGGGAATACCTAGACAGCAGTAGGTATTCAACGATAAAGGGATACTTGGTCAGTCACAAGTATCAATACTCTGAAGACAACTTGAATAGGTCGAGTGTCGATAAGAGGGAGTACCCGGCAAGTGGTGGGTACCCACAGACAATGGGATGCGAGACAAATGCAAGCACCCAAACTCAAGGGACGACTTGAATAGGTCGGCGTCGAGAAGAGTACCCAGGACAGTGGTAAGTACTTTAAGACAAATGGGGATAGGGATATGCTTACCTAGCAATATCTCGATTTTAGGAAGTATGTCTGCTATTTACACAACATGCACACATGTACACAATGATTGTATATGCTGTAAATTTATGAGTTTAAATGCGATTTATGCATGACAATTTTGTCAGTTTTACATCATTTGAGTTCCACTGGGAAGATTTTGAAAGACAACCTTTATTCGGAATATAGATGTCTTGAGCATGCCGGATGAGGGACTTTCGGTCGAAAGGACTTTTCACTCACTCTCATGGAAAAGGCTATCCGACCATTGATGCGGGATTTATAAGGACCACACATCTCATTATCATCATGTCGGCGGGGGTCCGAGTATTCTCGCAAGTGGTACGATTTTACCGGTGTGGGAGGTCTTTGTTGAGACCGTAATGTAGGCTTGGTTGTTGGCTCGTCAATGGGGACCATCACGGTCAAGGCTTATGAATAGAACACTACACGATCATCTCGGGTTTGCAAGCTTAGGAATCTGCGAAAAGAGATAGAATAGTCTTGCTCGTACTTCTTCGAGCGATGTTTATAAACATATGAAATCCTACGTTAATTGAAGTGCCCTAGTGCGAAGAGACTTTTACAATGGGACGCGATGTAGGCTTGATTGATGTGTAAAAAGGTGAGAGCTGGTGGTTGCCTTGGCATTTGTCCTTTGGTTTTCCTTCTCCTTTGTCGAGATAGAGGCTCTATCAACTTTTCTTGAGAATACAATTGATTTGTATTCTTTAGTTGGGGGCATTGGCCTTGCTTTTACCGGGCACTGCTTGCTTTTTATGCCCCTAGTTTTTATTCCAATTTTTATTCATGGGCATTGACCTTGCTTTTACCAGGTACACTGCTTTTTTATGCCCCTAGTTTTTTATTGCTTGAGGAACTAATCTAGACAAGCTCAAGCAAACACCGTTGTTCATCTTTTGTCGGCGCTCCGATTATCTTTGCTCGAATGGCGGTAAATTCTACTTTGCCTCCATGTGAGGGTAAATTTACGAGACTCAATTGAGTTGTACAATGGATACAAGTGCGTGAAGAAAGAATTGCTCTTCGTCATTCTAAGGCACTTAAATTAACGCGAGTGTTCATATGCAATAAAGACACCCGAAGATTGATGTAAGTGCAAGCAAGAAAATTTCTATCCCTTTTCTCACCTTGTGATGCTGATTTGCCTTGTCTTGACATGCCCCGGTGTGGGGTGATTCTTGATGAGAGAAGCTTCATCGGTGTATGAGGCTCAAGAGGGGTGAGCAATGAAATGCCTCTCCTTTGTTTTGGTTATCGTACCATTCGCGAGAGAACTTTTTACCTTGCGGTCATGGAATCTTTTGCACTCATCTCACAAGTGTATAGATGGGAATTTGTGTGTAGGATATGGCTTGCTGTCATCATTCGACGCGCCTCATCTAGCATACTCAATCAATCTTGTATTCTTCACTTAGCTGTCTATTCTAATAATTCTTAATAGAATCAATGATTTGAACTGACGAAATCATCATGCAAAAATCCATTTGGAGAAGGCATGCAGCATTTTTAAGTATGAGAGAGTTTGTACTCTCAAAACAAATGAATGATTTTTACTCAAGAAACCCTATTGACAACTTTAGGGACATTCACTTGGTGAAATTGTATTTACAAATGTGTTGAATTTTGAACATCAAAAGAGTTATTCACAAATGGGTGTCAATGGATCGTCCCTATAGGAAAATGACACAAGAATGATCGGCCAAGGATTGGGAATCGATCTATTGATTTGACGGGCTCTTTTGCTTTTTGCCCCTGTAGAAGAGAAGATGTGGAAGTAGCTCAACCAATAGGGCCAAGATCACAAGTGACTTGAGGCACGAAGGGTTTCTATCATTTGCTTTGATGATGCCTTGTTTGGGAGAGCTTATCAAAGTTTGACATATCTTTTCTTGATTTGTTATTCTTGTTTTTGTGATCGAGATGATCCTACAAAAGATAGGAAAGAACGTGTCGGTCATGATTTTTCTCGGGAGTTTAAACAAGCTGGGAGCGATACAACATTACCCTTCACCGATTTGCGAGATGATTGGATGGACTGAAGTGCGAGCGGGACACGAAGTCCTATGTCTTTTGCTTCGTTAGGTCACCTGCTCTCTCGTAATTTGCAGGTGCAAGAGAAGCAAAAATTTTTTTATTATATTTTTTTTTACCAAGCGGCTAACTGCCGCGTCGGGGATTCGAACCCCCGACTTCGGACCATTTTGCTTCTTCCCGGGTACCACTCGGCTAGAGGCGCCGACGGTGTCCGTAGGGCGCTTCTTTTTATTTAACCAAACCGGCTCTTGAACGACACGTCCTTTCATACCAAGTTAGGTAAATCGATATGGGTCTTTGGCGATTTGCCCAAATTAACCATTAAGCTTGTTTCTTGAATCCTATGCTTCTGTCAATAGGAAAAAAAAAAAAAAAAAAAAAAAAAATATCACAAGCGAGTCCGGATATTGGG
The DNA here is from genome assembly GCA_017140595.1 of Eucalyptus curtisii. Classification (NCBI taxonomy): domain Eukaryota; kingdom Viridiplantae; phylum Streptophyta; class Magnoliopsida; order Myrtales; family Myrtaceae; genus Eucalyptus; species Eucalyptus curtisii. The sequence continues at coordinate 3,825,494 of CM029500.1, read as the reverse complement.
AGTATTGGAAACGATACCAAATTACTCTCCCCCGGAGTTTATATGTGCTGGCTCTAGGGATATTTGAATGTCGATGACGGCCTCTTTGTCTCGACACAGTTCAACGTTTCGATTGGCCTTTCCCATTTGTGGCCATGTATGCATGATGGCTGGTCGTTGATTCATCTTCAACGCCTTCCTTCTGTGGAATTTCCCCTTCTGTCTTTAACTATTGCAACACTTTGGGCAAAGTCATGTACCTCAAGCTTCCATGGAATGCGAGATGGACAATCAAAATCTCCAGTCTCCGAAGGCAATTATTTCTTGGAAGAATACGCGTGCGGAACACGGAGTGAAGCTTCCGGATTCTAAAGTCGTTGTCGGGAGTGGGGGCTATAGATCGCCTTGGTATCGGATTTTCTCCCGTTGTGTAGCCAATTTAAAGAAAGAGAACAGATCCCTTCCTTGTGCTTCTAGGCTCGATCGAAGCTGGAAGTCCTGTTGATGAAGCCACATCATCTAGTTGCTCAAGCACGTTGTGGGGAAAGGACATTGCTCCGGCTTGAGAAGGAGTTGGATACGAGGTGGAGTGCACGAGAACTCCCGAGGACGGCTTGCAAAGCGCAGCATGGGGGAGGTTATCCGCCTCGAGCTACCATGGTGTGCATGATTCGAGTTTAACCGTATGCCTATGCCTATTACCTCCTATTTTTTGTTTCTGTACATAGGAGAGAGGGGTTGTCATTCTCAATATTATGTTAAGGAAATAAGACTTACACTTTTTGGAACGGGATGCTCCTTTCTGTTTGCCCTCGCTTTTTCAAAAAGATACCCTTGAATTTGGTCTGTTCACATGATGCGCCAGTTTCAACTACCTTTTGTCACATTAAATCAAAAGGGGATGATATTACGAAACATGAAGTGAGTGAGTCAAAAAGACAAACATGATTAAAATTAACATTTTGTTTTGACAAAAGCTTTTGGTGATGAGATACTTCTTATTTTCAAATTATGTCTTTGGGGAAAAAGCATGAGGAAGCCCTTGCCCTCGGTATTCTCCTTGGATGATGTTTTCTTTTCATGGTTGGATAACATCCTTTGGGCTGGTTTGGAATACCGCCTCATGCCTTCAAAATACTAGAATTATACATTAGAGTACTTGAAATGGAAAATACAACGGTAGCACACTAGACAAGATAAGAAATATGAAATCATAAAAACAAGTAAAACCCATGAAAACTCCCTGTGTAAAGGAGCGCTTTGATAGTGCTTTGGTCTTGAAGCTAAACATCTTTGAATTCCTCGCCTTGTAGATTCGAAGTATTCGCATGCGATGACTACCTCGTTGAAGCTACGGAAGTGTAACCCATGCAGCCAACAGCGATGCTTGCTGGACAAAGCTTCTATGAACCACTTCATTAACTCCTCTTCAGCCGGTTCGGGGTGGATTTGCATCATGAAAGCCCTCCACCTCCCGCATATGTTCGGAAATCCTCCATCGGTCTTCTTCGAAGTGGGCCAAATTCTCGCAAGCGGTTCGGTTCCAATCTGGTTTTGGTGCGATGCAAGAATGTGGAAGTCAGCTTGCTCCAATCCTTTATGAGGTAAATATTTGCTGTGAAGAACCACCGTAATGCGAGACCCGTAAGAGTTTCTTGGAACGCCCGAGTTGTGAACGACATCGGGCCATAGTCTTGACTCATTTCCGCATGGAGATCGCAAGTGTGCCACGGGGCAAGTGGTGCCGTTATACTTACGGAGATTAGGTATCCACATCTCTTCGGGGGTCATGATCCTATGAGCGCGGGACGAGCTTGATGTATCTTGATTAGGCCTTTGGTTTTCCCACTTTGCATATCCGTTGTAGTGGTGAATTTTTCTGCTTCGGGGAAGTTGGATTCTACCGAGATTACCCCATTGCTTTCTTCTTGGTCGAAATTTCCGAATGAGGATAAAGTATTGAAGCTATCCTCATGGTCAGAGGACAAGCTTAGTACTTCGTTAGGATCGTAGCGGATAAAGACGTATGCTTCCTCTTCTGACGGGCCTTCATCCCCGGATGAGAGTAGGAAACAGTTATACGATGAATCGTCAGTTTCATTGTTGAAATAACATTTGGAAGTCCTTGAGATTGTATTCTGGAGCCGGGAAGTCTTCAGGGTTGTACTCTAGGGGATGGTAGCCTTCAAAGCTGTATTCTTGGGAATGCTCGAAGTTACGGTGCGGTAGCTCGTTGGCGAGATCTTTGAATTGATCTGTTTAGGCTTTCTTTTCTTGACCTACGGTCCGGATCTTTTGAGTAAGGCCACATGTGTTTCGCCAGCTCGATTCTGTCAAGGGAAGTGAGAGACATTAGAGTTTCACTGTCTGATTCGCTTTCCAGGTTGATAGGGGTCGATATTCTTTGGACCCTAGCTCTTGGAGTAAGCTTGGGGAGTCCTCCAGTCGTGCCCCACTCTTGAACAGCTCTTGTGTCTTTGATCTCGTACAAAGGCTCCTTGCCTTTCCTAGTAGGAAATTTTCCAGCAACAAGATGTTGCTCGGCTGCCCATTTATCATGCAAGGCTTGATTCACATGCTCTTTTCCTATCTCAGCGATTAACGATTCCTCGTGCTCCGTGATCATCAATTCTTCAGCTATGTCAAGGCTGATGTCAATATCATATTCTTGGTGAAAAACATGAATTAGTTCCCTCCAGGTTTTAAGGGGACTAATCTTCCGACAATGTACCATCGCAAGGCGGGGCCGGTCAAGCTCGATTGGTACGATTGAATCATCCTTCGAACCAGGTAGGCTGCAAGTAGGTCTCGGGCGGGGAGGTATCAAGCATACCTTTCGCATTCGGGTGCTTTGAGTTTTTCGGGGATCTCAATGCCGGTGTAATTGGACATGTCCATGGGATTCGCTCTTGCGGTGGCTTAACTTTTTCATGATCTTTTCAAACTGTCTATGGTGCGGCTATTTTTTGGCGAATATGTGGGTGTCATGATGGTGTTTAAGGCAAGCTGCGAGTTGGGTTCAGCTTGAGTAGATTTCATTTGTCTTGAGAGTTGTTGAAGGACAATGGACATACGTCCTACGCCGTCTTCAATGTTAATGAGGCAATTTTGTACATCATTATGATTGGGCCCTAGTGCATGAGGCCATTCGCGAGCTATTGGTGACCGGCGATTCATAATTACTGTTCGTGACGAAAATAATGAATGAGCACGAAAGTAAACAAAGATTGACCCATGGCAATGGTCTAACTACTTTTTATTTATCAAAAGAGGATTTTATAGACCATGAGACTTCGACATCTAAAACTTGAAATTGAAATGACGAAGGAAATACTAGATATTAAACAAAAGTCCCTAAACAATGGGACAAAACTTTCACAAGATTAACACTAAGGGGCACATGATTGCCAATTTATATGCGACGAGGAGCCTTGTTCTTGCGAGGATGCCTGCTTCCTTGAAGCGGCTCTCGAAATATGTATCCAGTCCATTCCCAAATCCCTCTCCATGAGCTCGCTTGCTCGTCTTGGGTGCTCTCACCGATTGAGTGAGGGACCAATGGCTTCCATTTTGTCGGGATACGATGGTTGTGGATGTAGGACGTAGAGGCGTGGTGGGCTTTTTCTTCTCCCTCAAGCCCTTCGGGTACCACAATCCTTTTGCGATGGCACTTGTTCCATGTTTCCTCGATAATGTCAATCTCGAATGTGTATTCACGGCTTTGATGGGTGAAAAAAAGTGGAGGGGCCTTCCTCTTGAAAAGTGGCGGGATCTCTGAAGGGCTCCATATTGTCGTGCCACCCGATATGGGAAATAGGAAACGGCGCCGGTGAGGCCGAGCAACGGAATTGGATGGCAGCGTCTATAAGCAAAGTGAGCTCTCTTTTCATGGAACCAACCAGCACACCATTGGAATACCTCGGGAGTCGGGTCTCTTAGGAAGTTTATCCAATTTAAACAGCTTTGGTTAGGAATGTATGGTCCTAAAACCATAAATTTCTGCAATGGATTTTCAAAATTATTTGTTTCGAGATGATTGCATGAAGTCTCGAAATTCGCTTAGGTGAGAAAAGAACCGGACTTGTAAAATTTCAGGAGAGGCCCGCATGATTTTCTCCGAGTTGTCTTTAAAACGATTAAAAGACAAGAATGTTTCGGTTAAAATCATGTTGACATAATTTTGCCCCCTTAAGATTTGATCAACTATCCATGCCATTTTTGGACTTATGACGTTTCTTTGGTGGGGAAAATGATGAACCCGAAAAAGGCCGGGAGAAAAATCTCACTTTTTGGGTCATGGGTTGGTTTTCAAAACAGGCGATCAAAAATGCTAGTGGGCAAGTATTATGGTTGTTTTCAAGAATTTGCCTCATGACATGGACTTCGGTTCTTAAAATTCGTGCTAACCCACGCAACGGGATAATGCCTGTTGACGGCCTAACAAGCTTTTTCTCGAGAGGCATTCCGGTGATTATCTTGTATTCTTCCGAGTTGGGGTTAGCTCGAACTTACCGAACATAAAAGTAGTCGTCTTCGGGCACCAGAAATGTGTCATGGCCTGTATGACTTCAGGCTGAACACGGATTTGGATCAACGATAGAAGATGACCGACTTTGGCTTTCACATGGTCTTGGGCGTACTGGTCCAATTGACCCCACCATCGAAGAGTTACGCTTTGGGAGCGGGAATGAACTGCTTGGATATCATCTTCTCCCATTGCATATAAACCGGGACTCGAAAAACCTACCCTAAATTGCCATGGGCCAATAAAAAGATTGAGTAAAAGTAAATAAATTACTTCTGCTTTTAAAGAAAATGGCAAGCACAAAGACATGTACATGGAACGTGCGGCTCGATTTCTAACTATGAAGGCTTGGTGAGATTAAAAGGATATCCGCCCGTCGTAGTCTCGCGTTAGCAAAAGCATATCCTCCTAACCTCGGCTAAGAAATTCGGAGAAAAGAAAGGCAACCTCTACATCGCGGTCTCGCGTTCGAGGTCGTATCTTTCTTAACACCATCCTAGAAATCCTATGGCGGCCCAGTCCGGCGGCCGGGTTGTGTGTGCCATGTGTAGTGTTTAAAACAGTAAAGCATGCACAACGAGTTTATAATCACAAGAAAATCTATTTTAAGCAAACTTAAAATAAATTTCTAAGCTTTTGACCTGCATAAAGAAAAAAACCTAAGTCGTAAAGAATTTGAACAAGACAAAAATGGCCTAAGTCTTCAATTCCCCGGTGGAGTCGCCAAGCCGTCGCGACCTCTTTTTTACGGCGCCCGCAATCGGGTACGGGCGCCTAAGGAGGCTAATGGCTCGGCTGAATTTATTATGCCCGGACTCTCCCAAGTCCACCAAATCACGACTTTAATAGTCTAAGTTTTTAACCCGTAAGTTAATTTTTAAAACGGAGTCGCCACTAATCAATTTGGGGTGGGTTGATTAGAAACCCAAGCAAGTATTGGGAGAAATACTCACTCTGCGTAACGAGAGAAATTAGGATCGGGGACTTGATTACACTAGTTAATCACTAATGCCCTTTCGGTACCTAATCTTGTTTAAACCTTGAGGTTTTTGGATGTTCGAGGGATTTTCCATGCATTTTTGGGAGGAAAAACATTTCTTGAGTCTTTTTCTAATTTTTTGGATATAAAAGGGATTTTTTTGGATTTTTTTTTTTTGAAAATACAAGTCTTTTTTGGCTTTTTCTGAATTTTTGGTTTTTTTGGATTTTTGGCATTTTTTTGAAAATATGGAATATTTTTTATTTTTTATTTTTTATTTTTTATTTTTCAGAAAATAAAATATTTTTTTATATTTTTCAAAATATTTTTCGAAAATAAATTATTTTTTACTTTTCTCGATTTTTTAGAAAATAAAAAATTTTTCAACATTTTTTAAATATTTTTCGATTTTCTGGAAATTAAAACATTTTTTAATATTTTTTCGAAAATAAATTATTTTTGATTTTTTTTTGAAATATTATTTATTATTTATTATTAAAATATTATAAAAACTGACCCGGGTCGGATCCGCGGGTTGGGTCCGACCGGCCGACGACCCGCACGCGGACGGGCCCGCAACGCGGGCCCGACTCGGATTTTTGTCCTCTTTTCTTTTTCTTTTTTTATTTATATTGAAACGGCGTCGTGGCCGGTGTTTAGAGACAACCGGCCCGGCCCGACAACCCGGTCCAATAGCCCGCTCCCTTCGGCGAAACCCTACCCGGTCCCGACCCATACCCGACCCGGCGACCCGGTTTTCATCCGTCCCCGGTCGCGAAACCCTACCCGAACAAGTGGCCGGATCCGACCCGGGCCGGGTCCGACGCAATTCTTCCTCCCTCCTCGTCTATCCGCGGCGCCGATGGAGGGGCTAGGAGGTCGAATGGCGGCGGTCCGGCGTCGGCGGCGACGGAGGCTAGGGTTTCGACTAAAGGGGGCAAGCCTCCGAACGGCGGCGACGGAGGCGGGCTGCGCGGGTTGAGACGCGGGCGAAACGACGATTAGGGTTACGAGAGGGAGGGAGCTTCCGTTCGACGGCGGCGGGGTGACGATGGCGTACGGCGGCCGACGGCGAATGAACTCGTACCTATCTCCGCGAGCCGCACTAGTCGATTTCGCGATGAAGGGCTTTGATTCGGCCGAGTCTTGAACGGTTGCGGTCCGAGTCGGGAAGTAGCGGCCAGCGTCGGGAAAAACGGGATCGTCGAGGCGCGAGGGCGACGGACGGTTTGACGGCGTCGGGGCCCGGTGCTCGGTCACGGCAACGGCGGCGGTCCGGCTCGGGCGACTAGGCACGGCGGATTTCCGGATCTGCGCCCGGATCTCGACCCTCTCTCCCTCCGCCGCGAGCTCTCGGATCGGGGTTCGCTCGCCGCCGATCTCCCCGAAGTCTCTCGGAGGGAGGTCGTTGAGCTCGCTACCCGATCGCTTCGCCCTTGCTCGCTCTTTGAGTTCCCCGAAGTCTCTCGGGGGATCTCTCGGAGCTTGCCGGGCCGGGTACGTCGCTCAATGGAGGCGGTGCTTCGGTATTTATAGGCGAGGGTGGCCGGTCGACGGAACTTCGACCGCCGGTCCCCCTCGCGTGCCGAGCAGCCCTTGACGGCCGGACCGGTGTCCCATCCGACGCGCCGCTTCCCCCACGTCGCTGTCCATCTGCTCCTCCGTCGCGCCCTTTGCGCGTGTGTTGCAGAGGCGCGAGGAAGAAGAAGACTCGGCTGGGCCGAGCCGAGGCGGAAATGGGCCGAGGGCCCATGCGAAGGCTGCTTCTCCCCCTTTTCTGTCCTTTTTTCGCTTCTTTTCTGTTTTTTTTTTTTTTTTAAATTTATTATCTGAAAAAGTTAAAAATAAAATAAACTAAAATAAAATAAAGTAAAGTAAAACCTAATTAATTAGAATGAAATTTTAGGCGTCAACGGCGAAACCTAAAGCCACCTTCATCCTCTTAGGCCAAGGCATAATAGGGCGATCAATACTTGCAATAACATTTGGGGTAGTTATAATCAATCGGATTTTGAGCTTTGAAATAACTAAGGATACATGATAGATACTAACCGTGCAAATGAGAGTCTAGCGTGTTGTTTGGGACGAATTCATAAACTATGATTCTAAGAGTGTTAGAAACGCAATATCCAACCAAAAAGATGAGGCGAGGGTGGTGGATATGGTCGATGATATTGACTTCCGCTCAAAACACCCTCTTCCCTTGCTGACTTCTAGCTTTTAGTTGCTTGATGGCAACTAATTCCTTGCTCGGGAGTATTCTCTTATGAATGAGCCCAAAATCGCATTCATTGAGTAGAACATAATCAGAAAAATCATCCGTTGTCATTTTCAGCTCCTCATACATAAAGGTCTTATGTGGAACACCTAAGGCGATGGAAGAGGTAAGATGTTGGGACCCCATTCTACCAGCTTAATGATAATGAAAAGCATAGTTAGAAGAATTGATGTTAAAGATTTTGGTATTAATTGATGTTGGTTTCTCAATCAGAATTTGCTTTGCACTTGGATCACAATAGTAACATGTTCATAATATTAAGATTTGTAACATCAATTCTTCCAACTATGCTTTTTCATTATTATTACCTAGTAGAATCGAGTCCTAATGTCTGACCTCTTCTATCTCCAGGCACATCCTTTGGTGTTCCGCATAAGACCTTTACGTACAAAGAGCTGAAAATGGCAACTAGTGATTTCTCTAATTTTAATCTACTTGGCGAAGGCAGTTTCAGCCTCTTTCATAACGGAGTACTCTCGAGTAGGGAATTAGTTGCCATCAAGCAACTAAAAGCTAAAAGTCGACAAAGGGAGAGGGAGTTTTGAGCAGAGGTCAATTAGTTGTATCCACCATCATCACCTTCTCTTTGGTTGGATATTGCATTTCTGACACTCTTAGATTTCTAGTATATGAGTTCGTCTCAAACAGCACACTGGACTTTCATTTGCACGGTCAGTATTTATCCTGTATGCTTAGTTATTTTAGAGCTCAAAATCCGATTGATTCTAACTGCCCCAGATGTCATTGTAGGTACTAATTGCCCAATCAAGCCTTGGCCTAAGAGGATGAAGGTGACTTTAGGTTCTGCACGAGGCTTGGCTTACTTACATGAAGAGTGAGTATTTTTTTCCAAAAAAAAAAAAAAACTTATCATTACCATAATATTTTTCGGGTTTCATCTTTGTTGATCTGACCTTTCAAACAATCCTAGAGTTATTCATCGCGACATAAAGTCCTCCAATTTTGGACTCCGATTTTGACGCTAAGGTATGATGACACGATAATATCAATTGGTTTTATTGAATTCAAGTAATTGTTATGAAAGCTAACATTTTGATATCAGGTCACAGACTTTGGACTCACCAAGTTTACCTTGGGTATAGATAGGCATGAATCCACGCACATAATGGAGACTTCCTGGTAAGTTTAATTTCGATTTGTCGCACCACTGATGGTTTTTGTCTAGTACCACTGATGGTTTGTCAAATGTAGGTACATGGATCCTTTATTACTCGAGTGGCAAGCTAATGGAAAAGGTCGATGTCTACTCATTCAACGTAGTCTTGGCGGAGCTACTCATGGGAAGAAAAGCATCGGATGCTGATCTGCCTAAGGACCAACAGTCTTTGGTGGAGTGGGTAAGATGTAAATGAGTCTTCAATTTAACTTATATGAGTTTAGAATTTCAATGACAATATGATATATATAGTCGATCACCTAATAGGTCAATTTTTAACTTTCTGTACATGTATAAAAATTGTAGGTGATCGTCTAATCATTTACCCTTCCTAGTGATGTACAAGGAAGAACATTATGTTAAGAATAAGGAACAACAAGTCAATCCCTTGTTGTCTATAATCCAAATTGATAATCCTGAGTTTGGATTCTTGAAGATAATATGCACTGAAAAATATGTAATTCTTTGTTCTTGTTTAAAGGAAATATAGACAAAAGGAATATACCCATTTCAACGACCCTAGAAAAGTTGAGATTGATAATATTTAGGATCTATACCCATTTATTTTAGCCGACTCAATTTTGGGGTCACAACATGATTTACGCCGTGTTGTGTGATAATTAAATCTAATTTATGGATGCGACACCTTCTTAATATTGAGTGGTAGGAAACAAATGAAACATTTTCAACCATAATATAGCTAGCCAAAGAATGGTTTTAAAAAAAAAATGAACTTCCACCTTTCCCTATCTCATCAAGTGGATTGGTTTGCAATCCCATTACTAGTCCAACTAGTTGAACCATCCAATTTGATCCAATTTTAAAAATAGATACATTCAAGCTAACTAACGTACTTCTAGCCATATAATCCGATGTAAAGGGGAGATCCACATGATTTAAATCTAATTTCACATGGTTTCATTACTAATAATCAATCTTTGTATTGCTAACAGATGTCAATAGCCTCAAACTCTTTCACGCGTAAAGTAATGTCAAGAAAATAACATAGTACTATTTATAGAGTCTAGCACATATCTCGTTGGGATATGGTTCTTAGCACAATGTTCCCCTAGTAGGATCCACTTTATTTGGTCTTGTGATCAGTAGGGTTGCTCAAATTGCAGGCCAATCACTTTCTTATTAAATAGCAAATTCTATGTTTTGCTCATAATAATGTAAAGTAGAAAAAAGCATTCAATCTTTCTTAGCTTTTTTATGTTTCTTTATGCAGCTGATAGTAATTTTCCCTCCTTGTTTAGGATGGAGTTCTCACCAATCAACAAAAAACCATGGATGCATTAGTGAGGGTCTCAATTCTGATAGTTTGAGTTGGAGGTGCAGAATTTACACAAATGGATTGTTTTCCGTCATTTAAGTTAGACTTTCTATTGTGTTAACATCGAAATAGTATCTAATAGTGAGGATGTAGAGAACTTAACAATCCAATTTTTTTGTCCTATTAGAAAGTTGATGGTAACCATAAAATTAGATTAAAAAGCTCTACACATCGTGTAGCCACTAGAGACATTATACAATCTGTTCCAATGTGAGAAGTTCATCGTAAGTTGATTTTCTAATAATTTTTCTATTCGAATAAATCCATTCATTTTGATTAATTGAGATAGATGTTCATGTTAGGCATACAATTGGTAAATCAAGTTGAGAGAAGTTGTAAACCTAGCATTTATGGTAATATTGTCATGGTATAGTTGGAGGATGTTAGTGTTGGACTCGATCTTGAATTTATAGTTTCCTTTTGCATAAGCTTATTCATTTGTTTACCTAGTTTGACTTTATCTTATATTGCCATATAATCTTAAAGCCAATTAATAGACAACATTTTGTTTCAACTGATTAAATTGAATTAAAGAGGCAATATCTGATCTGAAAACTTTATTTGGTTGCTTTTTTTGTTTTAACCTTTGCCCCTCCTCCTCCCAGGCTTTTTTTGGTGATTTTAGGAAAGGATTTGCAATCAAGTGAAAGTTTATCAAAATAGTATTGAAGATCTTGATAATTCTTCCATTTGTCTTTTATTGGTAATAACTTGCACAAAATTAAACTACTCATGGCAGGTGGGAGTGTATCAGTCGTTCAACTTCTTTCAAAGGAGCTTCCTAAACAATTGCTGGTCTACATGCAAGCTAGAGATATGCAACCACGCATTTATATCCTTCTTAAGCAGTTCCTGGCGAAGTGCCATTTGTACCGAAGTTGCTCGAACACCACAAAGATAGATAAAGAAAGGCCTATGTGCATGCTCAATTTGTGTAGAACTGCTATTGAAGGGTTAAAATTCTATAAAGAGCTCTCCTATAGAAAGCTAAAACTAGGAAGGGTAGAATTGATCTAAATTGCCTTTATGTTTTTTTTTTTGCTAATCATATCGCAATAATGTGAATTATGATTGACAATTCGTTGAATACAAGTATAGCATCCTACTTGCTCCTAAGAAAGAAACTATGGAACTTCCATTCTTCATGCATTTAGTGTTACCCAAAGATTGAGTCATAGCTAAGGAAATTGCATTCTTGTTACAACATTTTGATGATACTTTTACTCTCTTCTTTGGAGTTAGATATCCCATGGAGAATTTATATCTCTATTGAGTATGGCTAATCCGGTTTTGTTTGATAAAGGAGAGAGATAGTGAGGACATACCTATTAATTCTATGCCTATGGCAATGCGAAAGAAGTTTGGTAAATATTAGAAGGACTATGGTGTTGTCTTGCTACGCTTGTTAGAGCTTTGCTATTTGAAGTTGGACATAGATGATCATGTGAAATTTGCATGGATTATTCAAGAAAGTCTCTATATGCTTTTGATGAACATGTGACCTCTATGTCGAGAGATTATTGCTTTACATCTTCAATCAATCAAGGTAACATTTTAATTGAGGACATTTTTGAGAACATTGGGGACAATCTTGATGAGTATAATTCGTTCGAAAGTAAACACTATGGCTTGCAATCTACAATGTCACAATTGGATTTGTATTTGAAGGAAAATAGGCTTGATATGAAAAAAAAAAAAAAAAAAACCTTATCGTAATTTTGTTGATTATTTGAAAGCTAATTCACATCGATATCTTGAGTTGTCTTCTATCACTTTTATTGCCCGTAAGTCAGCCTTTACCATTGAAGGGCACATTTGAAATAAATATCATAGTTCTCTTTCCCATGAAATTGTGCACTAGTGATTAGTTATTTGGAGTTCCGCATAAGGAAGATTTAGAAAACAAGACTCTTGTTTATAGGTTTTTACATTCTTTGTTTTATTTACTAATTTTTATATTTTTTAATTTGATGCGAAGTTTTTATACATATAATAAATACACGCAAAGAGCTTAAAGTGGGTTAAAAGGGTAAGTAAGGGTTTTTCTAAGTTAGGTTAAATATTAATATATTCTAATAATAGTGTCGGATGTGTGTCGAGTTGGATTAGGTATAGGTTTTCAAATTCACATTGTATGGAAATGTGCCAAAACGGGTTAAATAGATAACATTTTCGTTCTAATCCAAATGTGACCCAACACACCCATTTAACGACCCTAGAAAAGGGGTATAGATCTTCAATTTCTCCACAGCTAGTAGAGTCGATGGCAAGAATATGCACTCTTCTAAGCGCAAAGACTTCCAAACCCCATCCTAAAATGACCAAATTTCAATCATTATTCCACTGACAGCACTCCCAATTTGCATCATTCCATCTTCAGTAATATAACTGGCTTCCCAAACCAATGCATCAAAAAAGAACAGCTCCAGCTTTGTCCAGCACATTTTATCTCTTGCTAGTGGGAGAGACGGTACTTAGCCACCGCGAAACGCCTTACTCATGTATCGACTTTCCTTGAAACTAATGCCATGGATGGGGCTAAGGCAACCGTATCTAATTTTATAACCAAAACTCCCAAGGGATGGTAAAAAACAGTAATGATGGATTTCTGTTTCCCACCAAACTTCCATCCCTCCTCCTTTAAGTTACATTATGCAATTAGGCTAATCAACCTTTGGAAACAAACAACGCGACTAGTGAGCCATAAGGATCACTTATTCAGTTTTGCCTTGATTCTGATCAATTCTGTTTCCTCTTTTGCAATATTAACCGATAACTAATGTGGTATAAATATGGATGTAATTTCCTTCGTATTAATATACCTTCATGTTTTTCTTTTGCTTCTCCAGTAAAAAGCCCTAAGTCTCGGCAGTGATCAAAAAATTGCATCCGTAGTTTATATGAAACTAGTGAAAGATGTTTGCAAATGAAAGCCATCTTATGATAGAAATTTAATTGCACTAATTATTCTTACCAGTTGCCCATCATTCTGAAAACAGTATTGGTGCTCCAAAATGCTCAGGATATATGAACTGGATGAAGGCGTCATTGACAGACCTCAAGCCCCTCATCTTGCTCCCATGCAAGGCCAGGACCATTATGCATGTTCTTAATTAGCAGTACGCATGATTTATCAAGATAGAAGTGAACTCTACTGCATCGTGGAGCAAACCAACAAGCTCCATTTTTCAGAATGAAAGTGCAATGAGCTTCATCCTGTTAAGCAAACCGACAGGCAAAAATAAAACATTTTAAAAAAAACGTTCAACAAATCAGTCCAGAAAAATATAACTAGAGGTATGACCACCATAATAAGCTACCTGCTCAGTCCAAAATAAGGCACTTGGAGAGCGAAATTTTCCAACACCTGTTGAGCTGACATTGGCGATCAATTCTGATAGTCTAAATATTCTTCGGACGTGGAGGGAGAGGATTCAAGGTCGGCTTTTCAGCATCCTGGCAGTGAATTACGAACCTCAAATTTAAAATTCAAACCAAAACCAACACAAGGAGAAAGAAAAACTAGGAAGTAATGTATGCCAAGTTTTCAAAACATAAACAGGTAGTATCTTCTGAGTTACCCTCTTTCAACATTTGCACGTCCGATCCCTTCTTCGGAAAACCTGATGGTTTTCTTTACTGTTCTTTTGTTCCCTTGCCAGATGATCTCTGCAGAACCTTCTTCTTCCACATATTTCCAATCATCACCATCGTCCCGGTTATGCTCCTTGTCGTCAACCTGTCAATCGACCTTTTAAAAAGGAATGCCAATATTTTCTGTGCAGAAGCTATTCGACTACGCATTACAATATTATCTATGCAGAAGCTATTCGACTGCCCCCGAAGCATGCGTGAGATTTTGGATCGACATCAGGCAAAGGAAGGAAGCAAGGAGCTTCACCACCGCGTCGTTCCATTCAAAGGCGCACTACCACCTCCGATCGCCTCCCCCTCTCTCTCTATCATCAGCAACCTCGAGAGACAATGGCGAGTCGATGTCCACCACTTCTCTGTGGAACCGCCTCCAGGAGCAGATCTCTACCGGGTATATCCTTCTTCTTCTTTCTTCGAGATCCGACTCCGAGACCGTGCTCTCATTCCGCCTCCCCTCCCCGTCCCATCTTTGTCGAAATCCTTCGAAGCTGATGATCCCGCCCGACTCCACAATTCAATATACCCAGTCTCCACGTGGGAACCCTAGACTCCCTCCTCGCTCTCAGCCACGATCTCCTAAAGGCGGTTCCTCTTTTTCGTCTTTGCGTGGCTCCTCGCAAGGTTACTCGGGCTCACGACGTGGGTGTCGCCCATTTCAAGTACGCGAGGACGTGAGCCACGGCGTTGCTAGGTCGTTACCGAAGAGAAAGGGATTCGACAAAGATTTGAGGTCGTTACCGAAGAGAAAGGGATTCGATAAAGATTTGAGAATGGGGTCTAGCCAATTTAATTTTTTTTAAAGCAATTACTTTCCACCGCACTCAAATTTCTAAAATTCACCGCCATCTAGACCCCGTTCCACACACTTTTTATGCAAGTAAAGTACCTCCAAGCTATATCAATGCAGTCCATTAATCAAAAGTTCAGATTGCTTGACCACACGCCATATTTCGTCAATATTTCTTTTGGTACTCCTACAAATGGTATTTTCATATAGGTATCAATCCTCTTTATTAGGAAAATGATGAGCTAACAAACCGTTAATCTTTAAAGAACAAACGTGGCTCCTTCACCACACTTGATTTCAAGAAATTAACTGGCTTTCTTGAATATTTTGAAATTGAAAAGCTTTACTTGGTAGGATTTCCTCGTCTCATACTTCCACAAAGTAAGATTCCTTAAATATGAAAGGAAAAAAAACAATATTAGTAAACATATAATTCTAGAGTGGTTTTTTGGGCCACGGTTGCAAATTGCAAGTTGTCAACTCAAAAAAAATAGCGGGATGCTCTTGCTTTGGAGGTAGCAAGAAGAAGGGAACCAAGTGTCTGATGTGGGATCTTTTGGTGCAACAACGGCAGGTACCATATTTGCTAGCGCGGCCAGTGGAGGCAGAGATTGCGGCATAGTCCGTTAGAGGTTGTCACTAGTATGTTTATACTGCTCATGTAATAGTGTTACTTTGCTAAATCACTCTTGACCTATATATATGTGTACTTGTATTCGTTTATGATATAGGATTGATGTCATTTGTGATTCTTATGAAGACAATGATATGGCTTGTACTATCCTATGCTATACATGTGCAAGTGGATTCAATGAAGTCTATCTTAAATATTTTGAAAGCTGGATCAGATGGGCACAAATCTATTATACCCAAATATGTACCCATTTGCTATCTCTTTCAACAAATAATTGACACGTGTCTAATTTGTTTTGGACCTCAACATATCCGATTAGTCCCCACCAAAAACTTTAGCCCTACATTTTTTTTCCCTGTCAACTCTCTCTTACTATTGAGATCCAGCCACCAGCTCGCCCCTGCCGTCACCACCGCCTCCAGACCGGGCTTTGCTAAAATGATCACCAAAGCCCGTGGGATCAAGTCATCGTGCCATCGGCCACCAACCCCTCGATCAGCTCGGTTAGCTAAATGTTTTGCATGTACGGTTCGGTTGGAACCCCATTATCGAATTGGATAAAAAAAAAAAATCCAGCCAAAAACCAATTCAAATTGGAGTAAAATGAAGAATCGGGCTTTTACTTTTAGTAAAGATTTTAGAAAACCAAAGTGTCTGAGGAAATAAAATTAATGAATTTATTGAAATGTAGTCACTTTTTTCCAATGATTTGTACATTTTTATTTGGATTTCGTCGAAAAGAATTCTTAGGGCATTCGATTTTTAATCAGGTCAGGCAAATTTTCTATTGGGATGGGACGGTTTTTGCCTCGTCTGCAAATACTGATCGTGTTTTGGTAATTTTGAAAGGCTGAGATCTATTTTAGGTGATTATTCCTTTTTCTTTTTCTTGTGGTCATTTCTTCTTTTCACATTGATCTGCAATAGAGCAGCAAGGCCACTCAAAGTGTCTGCCTCGCCGCCAGCGATATGGCATCCTTCTCTCCCTCCGCCATCGATGTGAGTTTATCATCTCTTATTGAGGCCTTCCACCTTCCAAAGTTGAGGCTGGCGACCATGGCAATTGAGTCAAACGATTGTAGATCTAATATCTTTGACGTCAATTTGTGGTTGTGATACGAGATTCAGATTAAATGATGTGTTCCCCGAGGTTGAAGGTTGACACATTGTATAGATAAGATATTCAACGTGGAGAGAGAGAGAGAGAGAGAGAGAGAGAGAGAGAGAGAGAGAAGCTTTGAGGGGAGAGGGAGGGAGGGAGAGAGATAGAGACAGGATCTTGATTGGTATTTTGGGCGTTAGGAGGGGTTATTAATTTTTCACGAGGCATTGAAAAAGAAAAACAAAAATTCAAAGTGTACTCGGCTGCGCTGCTTAATGTGAGTCGACAATTCAATTGTTGATTGGTCTATCATTTATAATTAATTAACTTGCGATGTAAATCTACTCTCCAAAATTTAGAAAAATCCCGCTTGAACAACTATTTATAATATTTGCTTACGCTCGATCTGAATAGTCCAATTTGTTTAGCACTGACATACATCTTATAGTGATATTACGAAAAAAGAAAGTGACAATTTCATCTAAAGAAGATTTACTAAGGATCTCAATTTTTGTAATAATGCCTCCTCCTCATCCTCCTCTTCCTCTTCCTCCTCCTCATTTGATTTTATTGTACACTAAACCCAGCCAAAGGTCGCCAAAAATTGGGATGGGAGCAATGCTTCTTTTTGGAAAGGAGTATGAATAGTCCGTTTTCTTTCTTGTTACTCTACTTATTTGCACATGCGCGCTGTAATAAAATGAAATATTAAGTAATCCTAGGATTGAAATATGGACATTATTTAATTGAATGACTGAAAATAATAGCTCTGACTGCAATTACGAAGCCCAAATCAATTGCCAATATAATTAACGTTTCATTTTTTGGTTAATCGTTTGGGTAATCATATGGGCTTACGGCATAGTATTTTCTTTTCGTTGAATTTTGTTGTCTTTGTCCAAAAAATATTACAGCAAAATTGTTGCTTGTTCTTTGCCAGAGCTGAGTTGAGTAAACATGGGGCAGATTCTATGTCCTAAGGTCATACATGATATGTTAATTACATGCCCAGAAGCACAAGTAACAAGAAGTTGTCTTTGGAACACCCGTCTGACCTTTTCAATTCTTTCTTATTCATGAACGAGCCAAACATTTAAAATTTGCAAAACCCAATCTTCCGACTTCAGAAACAGAATAACATTGAAATTCCAGACGAATACGTAAGAGAAATCCATTTGTTTTTATCGATTTCTTTGGGGGTCAAAATGCAGTAGTTGGGACAAATCAATATATGGCATATGACCCAACATTAGAGGACTGTCCTCCATCTACTATGATAATAACAGCCTAGTTCGGACTACAAAAAATAAATAATAAATAATTAAAATCGTTACGAAGTCCATTTTTTTTTAAAATTTGCGACTCACAAAAAATTATTATTTTAACAGTCACCCAAAAATTGTTATATTAATAAAGCCCCAAGGAAAATGGAAATGAGCTTTTCTTCTCCTAAGTTTGATGGGGCATATTTACATAGACACAAAACAATGGAATATCCAGCCAACCAATCATTTTTTGGAAAGTAAGATGGGCTCCAAACGTACGAAATCCTCTAAAAAACTAGATGGACCGAACACGTAATATGCAACACATATAAATGGATTGAGAGAGAGATATTTCAAGGATTGATGTACCGTTTTCTAGTTATCATAATTCTACTATATTTCATTTCTTACTTTTAATCAAAGGAAATACAAAATCACGCTAAGTATATCTTTATACATACATACATACATACACATATATATATATATATATATATATATATATATATTCTAGCCACAAAAAATAAGAATTGCATATTTTGCACGATGTGATACTTAAAGGCATAATTTGTTCTGGTTTTCTAATTGTTTTGGACATTTTACTTTGATCGTTTTAAACTTGAAGGCCCGAACTATAGGTTTTTAATAGAGAAAACACTATATATAATCCTCCCCTTTTAGTTCATCGCTACTTTCCCTCCTTCAGTTCTAAAAATGCCATTATGTATTAGAGATAAAACCTTGTGGATAAAGTGACTAAATTGCCCTCCAAGCACGTCCTGACTCTTAAAACCAACCACACTTAATACCCAAATGTTCACTAGGCCTAATCCATTCACGAACCCTGTGTTTACCGAATGGGGCCATGCTCAAGCACTACATGTGAGGACTTGATCGGCCTCACTTGGATCAGACTTTCGAGAGTAGCACTCTTGAGTAACCAAACAAGATTGTGGTCACTTTAGGAGCATGTGTGTATTTATGAATCATTCAATATAACCTCATGTATTTGAAGTGCAATATAGAGATATTGCATGTCCTGAGAAAGAATTTAGTTAGGCCAATTTTCCAGCAGCATCTGCACATGGAAATGGGCTCAACCTCCTAAACATTTTGAAGCTAGAACCAAAATGATTGTCACGAGGCATATGTGCAAAGCAAATAGCTTGTGTAGAAGAAGCCGCACAAACCATTTTGAGACATCTGTGACTGGAATTGGAGCTTGTTACAAGGACCGAGCACAGGCACTCTTCTATGGGCTTGGGGCTTATCTTCTTCCTTTTGCTTCATTTCCATTTGCGGATCAAACAGAGACTCACGTCAAGATTCCATACTCAGTAGAAAAATAAGCTTACTGTGAAAATTCCATCTTCTTCTCTAGACATATGAATTTTGATTTGCCATATGGGTTTTTCCCATATTGTGTTAGGATTTTTGCAGTTAAATAACCGATTAAAAGTTAAATTACAATTAAAAATTATCCATGTTAGTACCTTTTGTACCACATAGGCCACCAACATCCACGTTAATAATATTGGGCCAAAATTAGCTTGAATGACTAAATTCACTCTAGGTCACGAGGCTTATGACCAAATTGGTACAAGTGCAATAAGTTTAACACTTTTTTAAAGCTTTTTCGTAAAGATATATTGAGATGTTACATCTTCTTTTTGATAGTCAACGAAACAATAATTATTGATGAACTTGAGACACATGGCAAAGCCATGTCAGGTTGCCTCTACCAAGCATAGATGTGAAGCAAGATGCAGACGTGGCGGGCATAGAAGTAAACACTATCCATTTTGTGCAAGAAAATAGTTCAAAAATCCATAAATTTATTATACTTTTACCAATTTAGTCTTAAATTTTTAAAATTTTGTCAATTAAGTTCTAAATGATGGAAAATGCATATGCACTTAGTCGAATCATGCTGGCCTTATTTTAAAAGGTATAACACTCTTATGTCAGACTACGCAAATGAAGTTTTTCTCAATCTTCGTTGGATCCGCTACAAATTAAAGAATTTATCTTCCACGACCTTTTTTATTTGATAAATTCTTAACGGTACGATGCACCTGCTAGTGAAGGGTTTTACAAATGTATGGTTTCGACACTTGGCACCTAATGAATTGGATTAGCCACAGTAAAAGTTTAATTTTCTTATGCTCTTTACTTTGTTTCTTTCATTCTTTTTTTTTTTTTTACCTGTTTTTTAATAGACATTCGTCCTTTTCAAATCGATTTATATTTGCCAAAACAATGCCCTTTTGTGCTATAGCCGCTAGCCAAGTTTTCGTTATTTAGAGGAAATGACATGTGTTACTTCTTCAGTAGTTTTCTTACATGCACAATTTTAAGCACAAAGCTGACCTTTTCTTTTTAACTTTTCATCTCATTTAGGCTGCGTTTGGCAATCGGAATAAAATTCGAAATATGATATAATTTATCATATCCTACGTTTGGTGCTCACTCAGGACAAGATAAAGTTGGATATAAGGAGGATATAGACAAGATAAAATTATCCCATGGGGAAGGTGAGATAAAGATGGATAGGATTTCTAATGTCCATAATAGGAAAGTTATTTTTCTTGAATAACAAACTTATTAAATTAACAAAATTAAAATTATAATTCAATATAAATAATTTTTGAATTCTAATTTAAGAAATTAAAAAATTAATTAATCTTATTTTAATTTATATATTTAACTCTAATTATATCTTATAATAAGCATTCAATCTATAAATTAAATAATTATATTTATTATATATTTTAGATATGTTAGTACGGTTTACTATTTGATAAAATTTTATTAAAGAATGATGAAAGGGGAAAAAAGAAATAATAATGAAAATAATATAAAAAAAGAGGAAAAATAAAATAAAAATAAAATAAGGAATAGTGTTACGAGAGATTTTCACCATCTCCGTTTATGAACATTTAGGCTCATTTATAATGATATGCCGGTTCTATAAAAATAATGTATAAAATATGATGTGAACATATCCAACTTTAATGCTGCGATTCACTAAACAATAGACGGGATATAAAAAAATCCCAGAATTTCACATCTTATCCTATCCAGTCCTATCCCGATGAGGAATTCGGACGACCAAACGTAGCCTTAATTGTTTGGTGATCTTTTTAGAAAGCTCCATAGGATCAAGATTTGTGGGTGATAGATCAATCCTCACGACCCATAGCACTTAATACAAGATACAATAAAGGGAAAAAAAAAACTTGATTTAATCGGAAATAGAGGATAGAATGTTAGAAAATTTTATGAAGAATGCGTTGAGTTGATCATTATGACAAGATTTAGTGAGTATTCTAAAAACTTTAACATGAAAACCATATTCGCGTCAGAACATGAGTTTTCAATTTTAACCAGTTATTTTGTATTGATAGGGGACACGATTCTACAAGGCTATGTTTGGCAGTCGGGATAAAATTCAGGATATGATATGATTTATCTTATCCTACGTTTGGTGCTTGCTCGAGACAGGATAAAGTCTGATATAAATGGGATATAGACATGATAAAATTATCCCATAGGGGAGGTGGGATAAATGTGGATAGGATTTCTAATGTCCATAATAAGAAAGTTATTTTTCTTGAATAACAAACTTATTAAATTAACAAAATTAAAATTATATTTCAATATAAATAATATTTGAATTCTAATTTAAGAAATTAAAAATAAAAAATAAAAAATTATTTTTAATTAATCTTATTTTAATTTATATATTAAACTTTAATTCTATCTTATAATAAACATTCAATCTATAAATTAAATATTTATATTTATTACATATTTTAGGTATTTTTGTATTTTAGGTATGTAAGATCAGTTTACTATTTAATAAAATTTTATTAAAGAATGATGAAAGGGGAAAAAAGAAATAATAATGAAAATAATATAAAAAAGAGGAAAAATAAAATGAAAAATAAATAAAAATAAGTTAAGGAATAGTGTTACGAGAGATTTTCACCATATCTGTTTATGGACATTTAGGTTCATTTATAATGATATACCATTTATATAAAAAAAAATTGTACATAATATGATGTGAACATATTCGACTTTAATATTGCGATTCGCCAAACAATAAACGGGATATAAAAAAAAAAATCCCAGGATTTCATATCCTATCCTATCCAGTCCTATCCCAGTTAGAAATTCGGATGACCAAACATAGCCCGGGATTATTACTCTACATTCTAGTGAGGCTTCTCTGTGATTGCCATGTGACGAGTGCTCATCGGTCCCCGAATCTATGATTTAAATTTTGAGTGAACGCAATTGAATTCATATCCAATCTATTTCGTACAACAACAAAAAAGGGAGCAAGAAAGAGTGAATGTTTGGCATGAAAAGAAACTCCGCAGACAAAAAGCCTACCCGCTCCACAGATAAAACCCTAAGGTTACATTTGGTCATCCGAATTTCTAATAAGGATAGGACTAGATAGGATAGGATATGAAATCCCAGGATTTTTTTATATCCAATTCATTATTTGGTGAATTACAAGTATTAAAGTCGGATATATTCATATCATATCATGTACATTTTTTTTTTTAATACAAATGTCATATCATTGTAAATGAATCTAAAAGTTCTTAAATGGAGGTGGTGAAAATCTCTCGTGACACTAATCCTTAATTTATTTTTTATTTTATTTTTCCTCTTTTATAAATTTTTTTTTCTTATTATTTCTTTTTTTACCTTTCATCATTCTTTAATAAAATTTTATCAAATAGTAAACTATACTAACATACCTAAAATACAAAAATACCTAAAATATATAATAAATATATATAATTTATAAATTGAATGTTTATTATATGATAGAATTAAAGTTGAATATATAAATTAAAATAAGATTAAATTAAAAAATAATAATTTCTAATTTTTAATTTTTAATTTCTTAAATTATAATTCAAATATCATTTATATTGAAATATAATTTCAATTTTGTTAATTTAATAAGTTTGTTATTCAAGAAAAATAACTTTCCTATTATGGACAATATAAATCTTATCCACCTTTATCCTACTCCCCCATGGGATAATTTTATTCAGCCTACATCCCCTTATATCGACTTTATCCTATCCTAAGCAAGCACCAAACGTAATCCCGAATTTTATCCTAACTGCCAAACGCAGCCTAAGTTGTCATGTGATTCTAAGGTCTCGAGGCATCTTATAACGTGCCTTTTGGTTAGTATAGTTGGAGAGAGATACAAAGTTTAAGAGGTATTATCACCTTGGAAAGCGGGAATTCAAAGAAATTAGTTGCTACATTAAAAAAAAAGTCAGAAAAAAATTTAACTCTCTCAAAATATCAAAATTCGGCCGCATAATCTATTACACAATTATAGAAAAATTACGAAAGGCACACACCAAATATTCATGCGAACATCTAAATTTTAGCACCAACCATCATGCATTTCAAAAAAAAAGAAAAAGAAAAAAGGATAGGCCTCAAAGATTAAATTATCATTCGACGATTGATTAAAAAAAAAGGAAAACAAATGGTATCGCTTTCACATATAGAAATTAGAAATATTATAGCTTACGGATAGTGAAACCTAATTTTTTTTTCCAAAGTCTATCTCCCATTAAAAAGAAAATCATTATGAAAATTTTTTTTATAAAAAAATGGGCGCATGAGACATGGGCACGTGCTTGGCTTGAGTTTGAGTTAAACGACGCTCAAAGTCCGGCGTTTCCAAGGTAATGAGAGCGGTCCATCCTTGTTTAAGATTTATGCTTAGTGTCGACACTATGTTGCATTACCGTTTGGATGAGCTTATGTCTCCCCAAAGTGCACATACATCAGCTCGAATTGGGATGTTCATGACTCATTTTTAGTCCGTAGCATTGTCCTCATATAATTCAAGTAACAATTTTTGTCATAATACTGTTATATCACCTGCCTGTCGTCTCGAATCCATGGTGGATTAGCCTATGCCTCATCAAGGTAATATCGCATCTTAGATGTCTGAATGCTCGTTGTCCAAGCTATGCAATGCTCGGACAGTGAGCATTCAATCTCTTTAGGCCAGCCTCGATTGGTCTGGCCGTTTAGGAGTTGAGTTCACGCTAAAAAATAGGCTGAACCCCATAGTCTAGATCATTTGAATGTCATATAGTAGGCCTTCAGCCGAGCTTTAGGCCTTGTAATGAGCTCTTGGTTGTCTTAGAGTATCCCTTATGTCTTGTTGGGAGCACATAGCAGAAGTCCAATATCTTCATTTAAGGAGATTGCCAAAAAAGAGCCTAAGTCCGAGCTCGTTAATATATGCGGTTGGACTCATCTTCACTCAAAAGCTTAAGCCAATGAGTTATGTGCTAATTAGGATATACTAAATGCTATACATCATATTAATTCTCTAATGTGGGATTTCTCTAACATAACACACTCACACGTGTATCTAAACAATCCCCCCTACACATGTGAGCTTAATGTTAGGGCTACTCCCCCTTAATTTAGGTATCCTTCTATATCAATTTTTCAACAGGTTCGCGTTTTTACACCACAATGTCCACTTGTCTGGAAATCTCAACTATAGGCTCTGATACCATTTGTTAAGAATGCACAGCAAAAGTCTAAGATTGCTAAGAGGGAGCCAAAGTCCGAGCCTGTCAACATATTCAGTTAAACCCACATTCACTTAAAAGTTTAAGTCAATGAGTTATATGCTAACTATAATATGTTAGCTACTCCGTACCACATGAAGTCTTCAATATGGGACTTCTCTAACATAGTTCTCACTTATACATGCGCCCCAACAATAATGCACGTGTGGGCGAATTGTATTAAAGAACTCCCATGTTGGAGAATTGAATAACTTGCACTTACAAGATGAAAAGGAGAAGAAAAATATCAGTTATCATATCCTAAATTTTGTCAAAACAACAACATTTTTACAAAGAAAATTCAGTGCTTGCTCTTCACTTCTCATTCTCTTGTTTCAAAAGACAATGCAACTACGTTCTTATCGCATCAATAGCATAATAAGCACCAAGCGTTGTCGAAGTCAAAGGAACCAAGCCTTCGAATGGGAACAAACTGAGGATGTTGCAATAGAAGTTGACAGACTCTTCGATGGACCAGCACTACATCGATATGTGATTCAAGCACTTCAAATGTAGAAGGCTCCTCTCGCCGATCTTTTCCTTAAATATCTCTCCCTTCCCCCTCTCTGCAACAGTGACAATGCAAACTAAAAACTACAACAAATCAAAAATCCAAAACACGAGAAAGCTCCAACAGCTTAATTTCGTGATGAATTTAGGAGTTCGGAGAGAGATTGTAAGCTAGAGAGAACATATCAGCATTTGGGCCAAATTGGAGAGTATAAATATGGGCACGAAGATGCAAAATGGAGAAGAGAAAAAGTTCACTTGTGCAATTCAAACACCCACGTGGGAATATTATCCATAATAGGTAGGTTACACATTGGCGGATTTCTATTGACGGGCTTAGGGGGAGACAACTTTGTAGTATGATGGTAGAGGTGCGGACACAAAATATGTTGCTTCAGAATCACTAGTGAGGCAATTTCATTAACAAAATGAATCATGGTCTACAGCCGATGTGATTTCAATGTTTGGGCCATACTCGAGCTGAGCTTTAAGTCTGACCCGAGAAGGGAACCCGATCTGAAGTCTACTTTTGGTAATTAAAAAATTTTAAAATAATAATAATAAGAGGTAAAAAAAATTGAGCAAATTAAGAAATACCAGAAATCTCTGGAAAAAGCTAAAAAATTAGAATTCACTTAGTTTAGGTTTTTAGATAAAATTTTTAGATTTATAAATATCGTACCCAAAATTGAATAAGCCTTTAAAGTTTTATCATAGGATTTTTTAGATGCCATTTTTTTTTCTTTTTAGAGACGATGCTAGTTTCTTGTTTGCACTATTCATTTGTATTATGCTTGATTGCGTCTCCTTTGTACAATGATTGTTACTTTCAGTTTTAGAATGGTTAAGATGAACCTCAATTTCTTTGATAGGCTGCTTGACACTTTGGCTAGCTCTTAATCAAGCTTAGGTGCTGAAAGGGCATAAGTTGCAGAACTAGTATAATCAAGTTCTCAAACCTGAAATCCCTCATTACGTATGCATCAAGACAACACTCCACGTCTTGATTAGGGCTCTAGCCAACCCTCGATTATGGCTAGCGGTGATTCCTTCTGAACAAATAGATTACGAAAACCAATATCGCCTAAGGTACATACTTGGGAGAGTTCACGTTTGTGATCAATGAGTCGTTTGTGGTGTTAGCAAATGATGGTCCATTCAAGATCATCATTTCCGCACATGATTTGACTCGTATTATAAGCAAGTACCTCTACACCTCCCTAGGGATAGGTTGCAATACTCATCAAGATTGACCAAATGTTCTCAAAGATGTCTTCAATGGCCACAACTCCTTTGTCTTCCCTCTCCAAGAAGTTAAGCAAGTTGTATGTTCTTCTCATGATCTTTAGTTATTTGTTCCAGCTAATCCGAGGCTACGAACATTCTCGTGCTTGGTCAAAACTTGAGGGACAACAATACTTTAGTCTCATCGAATGAAGTGTTTGAGCTAGGAATCTTCAAGACCGGTGGGTCTTCCTCAAGCAACTACTACTTGGGCATTTGGTTCAGGGATGATCCTTACAGGAAATCAGTCTAGGTCGCAAATCGAGATTACCCGGTTCTTGATTCTTTTTTTTGTACTCTCCATCAGGTACGATGGGAACTTGGTGATATCCGATAGAAGGCAGATTCCGTATTTAGTCAATGTTGAGATGTTATCTACTAGTAATAGCACAAGTGCGATATTGCTTGATTCTAGCAATTTTGTTCTAATAAAAGGCAATAGCACGGTTTGGGAAAGCTTTTCAATCCATCAGACACGTTCTCACCTGGCATGAAACTTGGGTATTCTGATTTAGGCACTGGTAAGGTAAGGCATGAAACTTGGGTATTTCTTGAAACAAGAAACTGGTCCCTCACCATACCAGTGCCTAAATCGAAATATTCAAGTTTCATGCTAGGTGAGAATGTGTCTGATGGATAAAAAAATCTTTCCCAAACCATGCTATTGCCTTGTATTAGAACAAAATTGCCATAATCAAACAATATCACACTTGTGATATTACATATAATAACATCTCAGCATTGACTAAATACAGAATCTACCTTCTATCGGATATCACCAAGTTCCCATGGTAACTGATGGAGAGTACAAAAGAAGAAGCAAGAAGCAAGTACTCTCGATTTGCGACCCAGACTAGTTTCTTGTAAGAATCATCCCTGAACCAAATGCCCAGTAGTAGTTGCTTGAGGAAGACTCACCAGTCTTGAAGATCCCTAGCTCAAACACTTCATTTGATGAGACTAAAGTATTATTGTCCCTCAAGTTCTGACCAGGCATGAGAATGTTCGTAGCCTCGGATAGCTAGAACAAATAGCTAAAGATCATGAGAAGAACATACGACTTGCTTAACTTCTTGGAGAGGAAAGACAAAGGAATTGTGGCCATCGAAGTGGAAATGTTACCTTGATTGGTTGAAGATGTAAAGCAACCATCTCTTGACATAAAGATCATATATTCATCATAACAAAAATACATAGAGCATTTCTCGAATGTTCTGTACAAATTCCACTCGATCATATAACAAAGCTCTAATAGGTGTGGCTAATAATGAGGATCTAATATAGACACGACAACACTATAACACTTCTAATAATTTTCAAACTTCTTTCACATTGCCATAGGCATAGAACTAATAGCTATGTCCTCATTATTACTCTATTTTATCTATGTCCTCATTATTACTCTATTTTATCAAATGAAATTGAATCTGCCATACTCAATAGAGATATCTAGTTCCCACACGGGTGTTTGAATTGCACACGTGAACTTTTTCTCTCCTTCGTTTTGCATCTCCATGCCCATATTTATACCCTCCAACCATGGCCTGAATGTTGATATGTTCTCTCTAGCTTACAATCTCTCTTTGCATTCCTAAATTCATCACAAAATTAAGCTATTGAAGCTTTTTCGCATTTTGAGTTTTTGATTTCTTGCAGTTTTTTAATTTGCATTGTCACTGTCATAAAGAGGGGGAAGGGAGAGATGTTTAAAGAAAGGATCAGCAAGAAGAACCCTCTGCATTTGAAGTGCTTGAATCACATATCAACGTGGTGCTGGTCTGTCTAAGAGCCTATCAACTTCTATTGCAATCCTCAATTTTGTTCCCTTTCGAAGGCTTCGTTCCTTTGACTTCAAAGGCGCTTGGTGCGTATCATGCTATTGATGTGATAATAAGGCAATTGCACTGTCTTTTGAAACAAGGGTTGAATGAGAAGTGAAGAGCAAAGCTGCATTTTTTCTTTGTAAAAATGTTATTGTCTTGACAAGATTTAGGATATGATTACTGATATTTTGTCCTCCTTATCAATATTATCTAAAAAAAATTAATTACAAAAGTGGACTTTAGAGCGAGTTCCCTTCTCAAGTCAGACTCAGAGCTCGGCTTGAGTATGGCCCAAACATTTAAATCTATTGATTTTTAACTCGGCTCAGTCTCCAGCCCACAACACCCTTACTTCAGGATATGACCACCAAATGGGTGGATCGGATCGGATTTGGGTCAAGTCGAAAATGGTCCGAACCACATTGACTCATTTAACTCATTTTGACCCATTTTCATGCAATGTAAATTTGACGACCCATACCCGACCCGATCCATATTCGACTTATACCCGACTCAAACCATATTATCGAAACACATTACTATTTAACTCAATTTAAGTTAATCAACTTTCACCCATTTAATTCACTTTAAGCTCTTCACGTATATGTTACTTGAAGAAAAAAATCAAATCAAATTTAAAAAGTAAACTAAAGAATAAAAAACTAGTAAATAAAATAAAAAATGTGAAAAACCTTTAAAGCTTATTTCTTATAATATTTTTTTTTAGAAAAATGGTATTGCTAAAACACTTTAATGCAATACAAATTTAATGGGCAATTTTTATAATTTTTATAAAAAATTATTTTTAAAAAATCTACTTTTTTATATTTATATTTATATTTTTAAATAATCTATTTTAAAATTGTCTTTGTTTTATTTATTTATTAATAATTTTTAATTTTTTTTTCTTCTTTTTATGTTTCCTTCTTCAACTAGCCATCGGCCACAACAATGATTGGCGACTGATCACAGGCGAGCTCGAGCCTCGCCAATCATGGACGATGCCTTGGCCTCACCAGATCGGCAAGATTGAGCTCATCGACGTCGGGCAAGATCAAGCTTTGCTCGACACCAATGAGCTCTAGTATTGCCAAATTGGCAAGGCTCGATCCTCGCTGATTGTCGACGAGGCCTTAGCCTCGCTAGATCTAGTGAGCTCGAGCCTCACTAGATCTAGGGAGCTTGATCCTTGCTTGGCTAGTCGCCTACCGTTGTCGTGCTAGCCATCGACTAAGGAAGGAGGAAGAAAAAATGAAATATAAAAATTAACTTTAATTTCGATTTTTAGGAAAAAAGGTAAGAGAAAATGTGAGGCTTGGGTTAAAAATAGATTTTTACATCCAACCCATTTAAGACCCATTTAACTAATTTTTTTCAAAATGTAAGTGATCTATACATGACCCATTTAAATCATAAATGGGTCATATATGAGCTTAAGGCCGATTTTTACACCGCTACTTCAACCCAACTTATAACTAGACCTGACTCCTTATTATAATTGGATTTTGATTTCTTTCCTAATTTTTTTCATTTTCCTTTTCAATTTTCAGTTTTTTATTTCTTTCTCTTCCCTGCATCTTCTTCTTCGGGACTTTTTGGAGAGCGTCTTCACCGAAAGACGTCTTCCCCTCCGAACGAAGTCCTTCTCTACAGAACCATCAATGACGAGCTCGACGAAGACTCCACTACACAGATTCACACCGCAATCCTTATCAGTCACCAAATATTCTCCCTCAGCCACTACTCCGGCCATGACTGAGCTATTCCAATAAAGAAATTTCCAGCTTGAAAATTGCACAAAGCAGCATAGAAAACGCACAAAGGTATACTAAAACAGTGGAGAATGAACTGACTTGACCGCATCAAGCCACGGCCATTGCCGGCGACGGAGGTTGAGAACATCGACTCCAAACATGTGGGTCCATGGACAGCCCGCGCCGAAGATTTGCAAAAGCGTGGCATAAAACAAAGAGTAAAAACACAGAGTCAGAGTTAGTTCCAACAATTAATGAAGTGGACATGAGTCAATCTTGAATCTAAGCACATGCTGTAAGCTAGACCATTTTGCACAAAGATTCGCAGCAGTGCAAATATGCAAAAGTTTATCAACATGAGGTGCAGAAATCCCACCACAACATCAGACTCGCCACGAAGCACACGACATAATTAACCACCCGCTTTACATCTTCAACCAATCGAGGTAACATTTTAATTGAGGACATTTTTGAGAACATTGGGGACAATCTTGATGAGTATAATGCGTTCGAATGTAAACACTATGGCTTGCAATCTACAATGTCACTATTGGATTTGTATTTGAAGGAAAATAGGCTTGATATTAAAAAAAAAAAAAAATCCTTATCGTAATTTTCTTGATTATTTGAAAGCTAATTCACATCGCTATCTTGAGTTGTCTTCTATCACTTTTATTGCTCGTAAGTCAGCCTTTAGCATTGAAGGGTACATTTTAAATAAATATCATAGTTCTCTTTCCCATGAAATTGTGCACTAGAGATTGGTTATTTGGAGTTCCGCATAAGGAAGATTTAGAAGACAAGACCCTCATTTATAGGTTTTTTACGTTCTTTGTTTTATTTACTAATTTTTATATTTTTTAATTTGATGTGAAGTTTTTATTGAGCTTAAAGTGGGTTAAAAGGGTAAGTAAGGGTTTTTCTAAGTTAGGTTAAATATTAATATGTTCTAATAATATGAGTCGGATGTGTGTTGAGTTGGATTAGGTATAGGTTTTCAAATTTACATCGTATGGAAATGTGCCAAAATGGGTTAAATAAATCAATATGAGTCGAATCATTTTCGTTCTAATCCAAACTTGACCCAACACTAACGACCCTAGAAAAGGGTATAGATCTTCAATTTCTCCACAGCTAGTAGTGTCAATGGCAAGAATATGCACTCTTCTAAGCGCAAAGACTTCCAAACCCCCCATCCTGAAAAGACCAAATTTCAATCATTATTCCACTGACAACCCTCCCAATTTGCATCATTCCATCTTGAATAATATAACTGGCTTCCCAAACCAATGCATCAATAAAGAACAGCTCCAGCTTTGTCCAGCACATTTTATCCTTCAACAACTTTTGGCACAAAGGCCTCCTTTATATCACCCTATCTCTGGCTAGTGGGAGAGACGATCCTTAGCCACGGCGAAACGCCTTACTCATGTATCGACTTTCCTTGAAACTAATGCCATGGATGGGGCTAAGGCAACCGTATCTAATTTTATAACTAAAACTCCCAAGGGATGGTAAACAGTAATGATGGATTTCTGTTTCCCACCAAACTTCCATCCCTCCTCCTTCAAGTTACATTATGCAATTAGCCTAATCAGCCTTTGGAAACAAACAACGCAACTAGTGAGCCATAAGGATCACTTATTCAGTTTTGCCTTGACTCTGATCAATTCTGTTTCCTCTTTTGCAATATTAACCGATATCTAATTTGGTATAAATATGGATGTAATTTCCTTCGTATTAATATAACTTCATGTTTTTCTTTTGCTTCTCCAGTAAAAAGCCCTAAGTCTCGGCAGTGATCAAAAAATTGCATCCGTAGTTTATATGAAACTAGTGAAAGATGTTTGCAAATGAAAGCCATCTTATGATAGAAATTTAATTGCACTAATTATTCTTACCAGTTGCCCATCATTCTGAAAACAGTATTGGAGCTCCAAAATGCTCAGGATATATGAACTGGATGAAGGCGTCATTGACCGACCTCAAGCCCCTCATCTTGCTCCCATGCAAGCCCAGGACCATTATGCATGTTCTTAATTAGCAGTACGCATGATTTATCAAGATAGAAGTGAACTCTACTGCATCGTGGAGCAAACCAACAAGCTCCATTTTTCAGAATGAAAGAGCAATGAGGTTCATCCTGTTAAGCAAACCGACAGGCAAAAATAAAACATTTTAAAAAAAGTTCAACAAATCAGTCCAGAAAAATATAACTAGACGTATGACCATCATAATAAGCTACCTGCTCAGTCCAAAATTAGGCACTTGGAGAGCGAAATTTTCTAACACCTGTTGAGCTGACATTGGCGATCAATTGTTATAGTCTAAATCTTCTTCGGACAGTGGAGGGAGAGGATTCAAGGTCGGCTTTTCAGCATCCTGGCAGTGAATTACAAACCTCAAATTTAAAATTCAAACCAAAACCGACACAAGGAGAAAGAAAAACTAGGAAGTAATGTATACCAAGTTTTCAACACATAAACAGGTAGTATCTTCTACCCTCTTTCAACATTTGCACGTCCGATCCCTTCTTCGGAAAGCCTGATGGTTTTCTTTACTGTTCTTTTGTTCCCTTGCCAGATGATCTCTGCAGGCCCTTCTTCTTCCACGTATTCCTAATCATCACCATCGTCCCGGTTATGCTTCTCGTCGTTAACCTGTCAATCGACCATTTAAAAAGAAATGTCAATATTTTCTGTGCAGAAGCTATTCGACTGCTCCCGAAGCATGCGTGAGATTTTGGAGCGACATCAGGCAAAGGAAGGAAGCAAGGAGCTTCACCACCGCGTTGCTACATTCAAAGGCGCACTACCACCTCCGATCGCCTCCCTCTCTCTCTCTCTCTCTATCATCAGCAACCTCGAGAGACAATGGCGAGTCGATACTGGGTGGTATCACTGCCGGTGCAGGCCTCCATGTCCACCACTTCTCTGTGGAACCGCCTCCAGGATCAGATCTCTACCGGGTATATCCTTCTTCTTCTTTCTTCGAGATCCGACCCCGAGACTGTTCTCTCATTCCGCCTCCCCTCCCCGTCCCATCTTTGTCGAAATCCTTCGAAGCTGATGATCCCGCCCGACTCCACAATTCAATATACCCAGTCTCCACGTGGGAACCCTAGACTCCCTCCTCGCTCTCAGCCACGATCTCCTAAAGGCGGTTCCTCTTTTTCGTCTTTACGTGGCTCCTCGCAAGGTTAGTCAGGCTCCTGACGTGGGTGTCGCCCATTTCAAGTACGTGTTGCGAGGTGGTTACCGAAGAGAAAGGGATTCGATAAAGATTTGAGGACGTGAAGACGTGAATCTCATTTCAAATACCGTTTTCTTTTCTGCGTGTTGCTTTTCTTATTTTCTTTTAAAAAATATAAAATCTTTAGGTTTATAAATTATGACTAACTGCAAAATTTGAAAAATATATGCTAAAAGTAAAAGGGCTATGGACCAACCCAAGCATTTGGAAAAAAAAAAAAAAAACAGAGAGGGGAAATTACGGTCAGAAGGAGTATTAAATTACATTTTGAATTTGAGCTTGCATACCAAATTGGATTGAATTGGATAATGTAAAGTGGGATTATTAACTGAATCCAATTTTGAAATTGTTATCGTGGCATTATCCATTGATAGACGTGTAAAATTGTTGATCTTTGAAATGGCACACATGACAGGGTTTCTTCAGTAAAAATTGTGAGCCATTGTAAATTTTTGGTGCCATATGTTTACACTAAACCAAGTTGTTTACATTCCAAATACATTTTCTAGAAGACTTCCCGCAAAGATTAATGAGAATTTTCCACTCAGAATTTTGGGCTAGAAGACTTCTAGCACGTGTTGTGTCCCCTTTTTAAAAAAAAATAAAAATTAAAAAATGGAAAGATGGCTTGAAATAGAGACCTTGATTAAGCTGTTAACTTTTAGTGCTAGATTTAGCTTAGTTTCAAAGCATACGAATAAATAAGGGATTTTAGTGAGTACTTTTAATATAATTTAGTTTTAGTAAATTGATCTTTTGGCTGAGAAATTTGATTGACTTTGAATTTAGCGTATAATTTGTCTGACACTTTATTAATTTTGCTTTCTTTTAAAACCTCATTGTCTTATTAAGCAAATAAATTTTTGCGTTCAAACCCGACACCACATTTTTTTTTATTTCTTTCCCAACAACCCTTTTTGAAATAAACTTGGCCAACTTTTTTTTTCTTTAAAGATTTCGGAAATAAATTCGTACGTGCTCCCATACTCAAAATTATTCCATCAAACTTTGCACGCACCTAGTTTAAAACCCCATTGTCTTATTAAACAAATAAATTTTTGGGTTCAAACCCGACACCGCATTTTTTTTAAATTTCTTTCCCAACAACCCTTTTTGAAATAAACTTGGCCAACTTTTTTTTTTTCTTTAAAGCTTTCGGAAATAAATTCGTACGTGCTCCCGTACTCAAAATTATTCCATCAAACTTTGCACGCACCTAGTTTAAAACATCATTGTCTTATTAAGCAAATAAATTTTTGCGTCCAAACCCAACACCTCATTTTTTTTTTAATTTCTTGCCCAACAACCCTTTTTGAAATAAACTTGGCCAACTTTTTTTTTCTTTAAAGCTTTCGGAAATAAATTCGTACGTGCTCCCGTACTCAAAATTATTCAATCAAACTTTGCACGCACCTAGTTTAAAACCTCATTGTCTTATTAAGCAAATAAATTTTTGCGTCCAAACCCGACACCACATTTTTTTTTTAATTTCTTTCCCAACAACCCTTTTTGAAATAAACTTGGCCAACTTTTTTTTTTCTTTAAAGCTTTCGGAAATAAATTCGTACGTGCTCCCGTACTCAAAATTATTCCATCAAACTTTGCACGCACCTAGTTTAAAACATCATTGTCTTATTGAGAAAATAAATTTTTGCGTCCAAACCCGGCACCTCATTTTTTTTTTTTTTTTTTATTTCTTGCCCAACAACCCTTTTTGAAATAAACTTGGCCAACTGTTCTTTTTTTTTTCTTTAAAGCTTTCGGAAATAAATTCATATTTGCTCCCGTACTCAAAATTATTCCATCAAACTTTGCACGCACCTAGTTTAAAACCCCATTGTCTTATTGAGCAAATAATTTTTTGCGTCCAAACCCGACACCTCATTTTTTTTTTTAAATTTCTTGCTCAACAACCCTTTTTGAAATAAACTTGGTCAACTTTTTTTTTTCTTTAAAGCTTTCAGAAATAAATTCGTATATGCTCCCCTAGTCAAAATTAATCCATCAAACTTTACACGCAAGTTTTTGGAATTGTTTATCTTCTATTACAGCTACAAGTTTTTTTTTTCTTGGGAGAATGGTTTCGTTTTTTCTTTTAAATTGAAATGGACTTTATGTGGGGTGCTCACAATTGCACCACATCCCGAAGAAGTACTCATCCATTAAGTATAAAAGAGCAAATGATAGCATGCACAATCTCATTACTTCACGAACAAACACTAGCTATACATTATTCAAGTAAAAAAATAGATGAATAAACCCATTTTACTAAAATAAGATGGTTCAAAAGCATATCATCTCACTAATCCCAACTGTTATACAAATGGCCATATAAGACAAATAAAAAAGATACATCCACAACTCTACTTCATTGATGCCATCATCAATGAAAAGAACAAATTGATCAAAACCACTTCACCGAACCCATTATCACAAAAGATATTCCCAAATGTTGTCACTTTTGTCTCTTCAAATAACTTCTAACGCTTGTGCTCTTGACATTAGTAGGAGGATCCATACTAGTAGAGCCACCAGCACTGCCACTTGCATTTTAATTTGTACGTCTCTGAACCTACAAAGAGTATATTCTTTTAAAGTATTATTCACAAAACAAACATGACATAATAGAAATGGAAGTACTAACCGGATTTTTTTGTCTTGAAAATTGTGTTTGGGAAGATGTAGACCTAATCTTCTTAATTGGACAAGTTGAACTATTGTTGTCACGCCCCGAACCTCGAGCGCGCCAACATCCCACCATGGTCATGCAAATGCGACATTCCCAGTAGTGTCGCCGACCCCATTCATTTATTATTGCGCAAGCGAACGTATTATAAAACCCCGACAATGGAATACGGGATAGAAAAGCGGGAAGCAAAACCACAACATAACACTTTCATAATTCAAGAATTATAAACAGGGTCTACGGCCAAAAGTCTACAAAAGACCGGCTCTTAAAAAGGAACTGTCCTACGACCTACAAGTCGGACACGTTCTCCAATCCTCATGACTTCACCTCGCAACTCCTCAAGGTCAACCAAAGCTATCTAGCCGCTCCGTCCACCAGGG
Source organism: Eucalyptus curtisii (assembly GCA_017140595.1). Taxonomy (NCBI): domain Eukaryota; kingdom Viridiplantae; phylum Streptophyta; class Magnoliopsida; order Myrtales; family Myrtaceae; genus Eucalyptus; species Eucalyptus curtisii. The sequence goes on along the minus strand of CM029500.1, from coordinate 3,789,445 downwards.
ACTGAAATTGTAATCCCCAAACCGGGATGAGACATTGTCTCAGCAAGTTCAACCCCCTAAACCCCTATTAGAAAGAAAATACGCCCAAGGGTGGCCTAGCCACGCAACATAGAGGACTTACCTCGCCTCGGTTCCTTCCTGCAGATTAGCACAGTTCACATCATTCAATCATATGCAGTAATAAGAACTTAAATAACCGGAACGCATTCACTTTCATAAAACCAACAACCGCGGGGGTCCTGATTATAAGACTAAATCATTATGACGTCCCATAATCCGACACATCAACAACACTCAACATGCATTCCAATTGTTATTCACGCCACACAAGGGCATAGCTTACTCGAATTTCAGCTATCTACGACATATAGCCAGGCATCGCCTCCTCCATGGAGCGGCTTCATCAAGACGTCGACGGCATTCCGAAGGAGCATCGATCCGGTTGGCTACCACCTCATCATGCGGCCAAGCATCCACCGCGTGGGCATCCCATATAGGGGCAAGTCCGCTCAACAGCCCTGTGACGATTCCTCTTAGTTATCACACAGCCAAAGCATACTTCGCCCTGCGACACTTTGCATTTCACTAATCTTCCACTTAAAATAGTGATCCCGCCATTTTTCTTCATATTAAAAATATTCCGAAATTACTCACGTGTGTGGGGACACGCTAATTTCGAATCAAAAAGCCAATATCTCACTTTTGCAAACCCCACTATTTAATATAATCATTAAAATCCAATTTTGGTATCAAAACCCGACACCAGGGTTTTTTCAATAAAATCCACATTTTCCACAATCGACACTCAATTTGCAATAACCACTCATCAAATTCATAATCTGAATACACAACATGATCAAAGACGAAATTTTAAGAATTTAGGGTCCCGAAATAATTTTCGGAATTTAATAAATAATTAAATTTATTTCGAAAATTAATTAAATAATAATTTCCATGTTTTTCACAATCCACGCTCAATTTGTAATATCCAACCATCAATTTCAAAATCCGAATACACGATGGCGATTTTTAAATTTGAGAATTTGGGTCCCGACAAAATTTTCGGAATTTATTAAATAATTAAATTTAATCCGAAAATTAATTAAATAATAATATTTTAATAATTTCGTAATATAATATATTATTAAAAATTCCAGAATTTCGAAACATTTAAGTAAATAAAAAATAAAACCCTATTATGTCGCATCAAGGCTTATATTAAAATAAACCTACTTAACTTTAAACTAAACATACTTTAACTTAATTAAACACCATAATATAATCCTCAACCAATTAAACTAATCTAACAACCTAAACTTACTTAACTTAGACTAAACACACTTAGGACATCATTAACCGTCTAATCAAGATTTAGTGAGCTAAACTCACCCGATTAGCGAGCCGAGCGGACCAAAACGACGAGGGCGACGAGGGGAACGACTTTCCCAAAGGTGGACCTAAACTCCGGGGCCGGGAAGCCGGCCAAAACGGGCCACGAAGCTGCTGCCATACCCATTTTCTGTAGCTGCTGTCCACTGCTGGTTGAGGCCGAGAATGGGCGAATCCGGGGCTTGGATGAGATGGAAAAGGACCGGGGAAGGTTGAGGGGTCGAACCGGACCGAGGCGGGACCCGAACGGTGGCCGGAGGTGGCTAAACGGCTTCGGCACGGGCTGTTGCAGCAGCTGCGACGCGAGGGCAGGCGAGTGGGAGGCGGAGACGGCGCGACGGCGGGCCGGCGGGCGCGCGCGCGCGGCGTGGGGCGGACGCACGGCGGCGGCGGCGGCGGCGACGGCGTGCGAGCGGGAGCGGACGGCCACGGCTGCAGCTTCTTCTTCTCTGCATTTTCTGGTCTTCGCACAATGAAGATGGAGGAGAGAAGCTACGGGAGAGAGGGGGAGGAGAGGAAGGAGAGAGAGAGGGATGGGACCATTCCCTTTTCTTTTTGTCTTTCTTTAATCCCACAAAAATGGCCCACCATGACATCATCCCATGTCATCTTCCACTCACTCAAATCCTCCACAACTTCTCCAATGGCTGCACTTTCATTTTCCGGTCCAATTCTTGACATCCAATTTCTTCAATATTTCATTCAATTCTCTTCTAATGAGTCCAATTAAAGTCATAAAATAAATCTAATGTCACCACACTTCAATTCACATCTTCACTTGTCCGTAGAACCAACTTAAGTCCCAAAAGCACGACCAAAAGCGGGCCTACTAATTTTCCGAACCAAATTAGCCATAATTTGATTATTTTGCTGAAAAACTCGACTTGCATGAAAAATCTTCCAAAGATGAGTCAATGATCCTAAAATAATTTGTGACACACCAGGACTTCCAATTTCGAATTCCATCTCAATTTCACGGTTAATTTCACTCTGCACGATATTAGCGCGATCTTGATCCAGGGTAGCTTTTAGAAATTTTCGTGCATTTGACCTGTGGTTGATCCATTCAAGCCACAATGTACATCTTTGACACACGTTGGCGACTTCGGTTGTCGAGATAATCTCGAGGTTTCAAAACACGGACACGTGGTACCCAAACGACGAAAAGCCGGTCTAGTGCCGATCGACAAGAATTGTGCGATCCGGTGGAATCACCCACACTCGATCACATGCCTCGTCGAGTCGACTATCTCCGGTCTCTAATCGATTTTTAAGCGTGCCGTAATGACCTTGCATTAACTCGGTCGAAAGGTCGTTTCTGGTCAAATTCTCAAGTCCAATGCAATAGAATTTCTTAACGGCTTCACCAAGTAGACTAGTTATCCCGTGAGTGATCAGTTCAGGGAAAAGAACTATATGTGCACAGATGAAATGCCCATTTCAATTTATTGAAAATAGAATTGGAAATTTGGGATGTCACAATTGTGTCCCGTCTTCAAGCAAGTTCGACATGTCATCTTCATTCATATCCTCGACATCCTAGTTCCACTTGCCACCTCACCTTCTTCTCTTGATCTTTTCTGTTTACGTCTACCGCGCTTCACCTGGGATGGAAGTGGTTCAGGCGGCTCCCCATGAGTCTTTTTCCAAAATCTCTCTCCTCGAATTGGCATCATCATGTTTTCATACGCAGCTAAGAACTTGGCCTTTTTATAACATTCATCAACATAATTATATGCATCCTCTTGCCTATGATTTATCGCAGAAATGGCATGAGGACAAGGGATGCCAGTAAGTTGCCATTTCTACAAGAGCAATCTCTCTTGAATACATCCACTACATATTTGTCACCCTTATCCATTACCTCATATCCAGCATCACCATTCCATATCACTTGACAGTATGTTGCACAAATTCTATTTTCTTCTAGTTTTTTTTTATGATTCTTGGACCACAATCTCTTTTCCACTTAGCACATGCATCCCTCTGTCTATGCATCCTTGTCATTATCATTATCCGCATTTCCTCCAACATACTATATATGGACTTACACCTAGCATGTATAATTTTTTCATTGAATGCTTCGCATAAGTTATTGTCAACAATGTCACATTTCACATCAGTATTAAAGAAAGCCTTACACCAGTGTTTTGGCTCTGTTTGCACCAGATCATGATATGTACAAGGACTAATTTTCTTCAATGCCTCAGAGTGTTCATTATACTCTGTCATAGTATTGCTCTTAGCACACTGCCAAAATAGTTTTTGCATTTGTATTCCCTTATGTTTCTTGCCCCAATTAGCATAGATGTGTCTAGCACACATCCTATGCTCAGCTGCAGGCAGTAAATCAGCCACAGCTCCTATAAGGCCCTACAAAAGATGATTGCAATGTAAAACATATCTTATAAATGTGACTATCTAAGAAGTATAACAAATAAAAATTAAATAAAGAACTCACTTTTTGTTTGTCGCTAATTATGACCCAACCTCGTCCATATGTGTCAAAAATATTAAGATCGTACATCAAATTTCTTAAGAACCACGTCCAAGTGTCGCTACTCTCAACTCTGACAACCGCCCAAGCAATTGGGAACATCTGACCATTTGCATCCCTTCCAATAGCACATAAGATCTGACCTTGACAAATTCCTTTCAAGAAACAACCATCTAACCCCACAACTTGCCTACATCCACTAAGGAACCCTTTCTTACAAGCAGCAAAGCAAATGTACATTCTTTCAAACAATGCCTTAGAGTGCATATCTGGCTTTTCAACCTTCAATGTAATAGTACTCACAGGATTTTTCTCCCTAAGCTCCTCCACATAATCCCACAGTTTTGCATATTCCTTCTTATAGTTTCCCATCAACACTTTATAAGCAAACAACTTAGCCTTCGTACATTGAGCTATGCTTACATCTAAACCCAGTTGTTCCTTGATTAATTCCTTGAAAGCAATAGTTTTAATAGTTGGCATTGCTTTTATTGTAGGAAGATAATGATTTGCCAACCAAGAACTTGTCACCCTCCTATTTTTGAAGCAAATGCTACAAGTATGCTCTGAATGTAAGGTCTTGACATGAAATGATCCAGTACGAGCATCGATAGAACCAGAAATCTTCCAAGGACAACTCTCATTAACACATTTTGCTCTAACAAACTTCTTATCATTCTTTGTAAATTTTATCTCTCTACGTTCAGTCACTGAGTACTTTTTCAAAGCATCTTTGAATTGGCTACTACTATCAAATGTCATAGCCACAGTAAACACAGCCACGGCACAATTAGGATTATATCTTGGAAACCTACTTCTCTTTCTAGTAAAATCATCTTCTCCCTCTACATCGACCCCAAACTCGTCATAGGCATACGTATCATAATACTCCGTCTCGTAACCAGCTTCAGCATCAACTCCACTATTCACATCTAATGGTTGAGATGATACCAATCTTGTGGATGGTTCCCCTATAATCAGATCCTTTGTAACCATCCCACGAAACTCAATTATATTCTTCCTTGCTTCTAGAAGCTCTTCATTATCAATATCATCATCATCGGTCAAAATCTTACATCGCCAAGAAAATTTGTCTCATCATCATTATCGTCATCCAGAATATCCCCCTCTATGTCAATAAAATTACCTTCATCAACTAAGTCATTAGGATCTAAGTCATCCCCGTGCTCAATAATTGTCTCATTCGCTAAACCAATATCATTGCGAGCACCCACACTAATCCCTTAACCAACACCCTCACTTGGGCAAGCATCCTCACCCTCACCACCCCCGTGACCAAAACCCTCACTCGGACTAGCACTCTCACCTTCACCCTCACCCACACCCACACCCACACCAACCCCTTGACCATCACCCTCAACTAATCGATTGCAAAATTTTCTCCATATATCTCAATTAACCCACGATGCAAATAACTGAAAAGTAAATCAATGACATTACTCTCATTCCATATATATCACAACCCATCTTCTAGAGACTTTCCAGGAAACTTAAAATAAAGTTTTTCAAATTTACAATTTACCCCATTCTCAATATCTCTAATGAAGCTTTCATAGCTCCTTGAACCGATATCAATTTTTACCAAATCAATCTTACCCCCAACATATTCAAGCATTGGGCGACGGTAAAAATTTCCACCATGGAAAAGACAAGCCCATGCCGACTTGTCGCCCATCTCAACCCTACACAAAAGAACGCAATATATGTTGTAAGAAGCCACATAATGGAGATTTTAACATGAATGGCCAAAAGTGCTAAATAAATATAAAGAGTTTGACTTGAGCATAAGTGCGAAATCCTTCCCATCTCATAATTACAAGTGAAATTTCTCTCTAATTTACGGGAATTAGCTAGGTCAATTAATATCTAGTACCTATGATACGAGAGTTCAAGGTGAATAGTGGCATAAAATTAGTTTGCTTTCAAGTTAGATATTTGGTTTGTATTGCTACTTGAAGCCGATGCCAAAAATCTTAGGGCTGATAAAAGAAATTTTTCTCCCATAGTATACGCGATCTTATTTTTTTGCAACTAATGAAGGAGAAAAAAGACCATGATGCTAGGTTCTTTGTATATAGATATAGCAGGTCAATGTATTACAAGCAGCATGGCTCAGAAGGCTTTAATTTTAGAATGCTACTTCATATTATCTCAATTCTTTCCTACCATCACTTCCATGGATATCGTCTTTTGGCTTTTCAGAAGTTTTGACAATAGTTTCATTGTTTAGGCGTCTGAAGAGTGTACTTCTATGCTTAAACTTTGAAGTTAATTTGCTCAGAATCACTGATCTACTTTTAGTTTAAAACCAAACGGTTGGTTTGTTCAACGCACGCGAAGAAATAAGATAATTTGGGAACACAACAAAGACAATTATAGAGACAAAATAATTTGGGAACACGACAAAGACAAACATAGAGACAAAACATAGTTTAGGACCACGACAATATACCTTTTGACAGATTTTGATTGACTTCACGACCACCCACCACGTAGCTCATCACTTGCCGACAACACAATCAAATTGGGAACACCTCACTTGCTTGCGTTTGCTGTGGATGAACAAATCGGGTCAAGTTTTGGGCGAATCGAGTCTTCGGGTCTTCGGGTCTCTCGTCTTCTCAATTGTAGCAACGAACGAATCGGGTCAAGTTGTGGCCAAATCAAGTCTTTGGGTCTTCAGATCTTCTCGATTCGGGCAAGAAGCGATGAACAATGGCGTTGGGCAAAAAGGGGCTTGATTCACGAAGGATATTGAGGAAATCGCAAGACGAGATCAAATCAACTCAATATCTGCAAGAATTTCGGAGGAGATCTCACTAGGGTTTTTAGATGATTTTGGAAAGAAGCAAGGAGCAGCCGCACTACTTTTCTCTTCTGCCTTTTCTCTTTGGCTTTTATTTTTTTTAAAGCAAAATGACGACGTTTTGCTCTCAGGTGCCATATCAGCGTCGGCAACGCCGACCAGCGCTGACTAGGATGCCACATCAGATTTTTCCGACTATGCATGGCCGGATGGACTGAACTGAAACAAAAACAAAAGGTTTAGGACTAAATTGGCCAAAAAAAAAAAGTTTAGGACTGAATTGGCACAATTGCAATAGGTTTAGGACTTTTTTTTGTAATTTTCCCACCAAAGCAAGAGCCACCGCCATCACTGCCGTTAAAATCTCGCTTTCCATCTGAGATTGTTGGGAGAAACGATCCTACTGGAAAGAATTTATAGGCGAAAAGAATACATGTTTAGAGACAGAAGCAAGAGATGTTGGGGAAATCATTCACTAGTTGTGCTTTTTAATTAACGACTGAATCCATTATTTTGTTGATCTTATTAAGTCATTGACTTGCGGTTAGTGATTTGGAAATTGACAATAATGAAATCAATTTTTTAGCGGATATACATGGCATGTCTTTGCACGTTCTAGCTAATAAAAGTGCCATGCTTTGTACGAGAAGACATATTAAAAATATTGGAGAGATTTGATTGCTGATGAAAATAGAACATTAGTGTACAGTTCTTTGATTTTGATGCTTGATGACAATTAAAGGTGCTATATACCCCTACTATTATTGGTGCTGAGTTAATAACAAATATATATCAAAATATACACCAAAGTCATAGAGAAACGAGTTCCGTAATTACTCAATTTCTCATTTGGAATTTCATTTTGAATATGTTGTCAAACTTGTGTGTGAAAAAAGAAGAAGAAAGGATATTGTGAAGAAGAGAAAGTTATTGTTTTTTAACAGTTGTGCTAAACAATATATGATTTGGCTGTATTTACAGATAACCAATCAAGATATCACTTGGGAATAAGTAACTTATCCTCATTTTCATGATCAACCATCAATTTTCTTCCTATCAACGATAATTTCTTTTCATATCTAACAGTCACCTTTTTTCATGTCCACAATCACTTCTTTTTCATGATAATTAAAAATTTCAACCAAAAAGGCACCCAAAAAAAAAAAAGACATCAAAAGTGCCAAAACTTTTCTACGTTGCTTACTTAGTTGTCTTAATTTTGAATTGATTTCTAGAGTGCCATTATTATTAGAAAAATATTTATCACAAGTGTCATAACTTTTGACCAATTGTTTCATAATTTAAAATAATCACCACAAGTGCCACATGTTTTAATAACATATAGGAATTTTTTAGCCAAGAAAATCACTACCATGACCTAAGTGAGACGAGTGAGGAGACGAGTGACATCTACTGCCAAGTTAAAGGCCACACTCTGTTCTTCAAGAAGTTGGATGATGTGTTGTTTGTTTTTGAAGGAAACTAATTTCAAAATTCTAAACTTGAACTATCGAGTAACATCAAACCGCATACAAAAAAGGGCCAGAAATACTTTGTATCACTGATTGAAAAGTACATCATGCAACGGAATGTATCTTATTTTCCACGAATTAAATGCACTTAAAGAAAAAAAACATGTTCTTTTCGTTCTTCTTCTTTTTCCTTTAGGATACACAATCCTATACTTCTGTACACTTAAAGAAAAAAACATGTTCTTTTCTCTTTTTAAGAATTAATCCTCAAAATAACTGCCTAGGAAGTTATTTTTTTTAAATTGTGGGCTATGGGCTCTATCGAGTTATGGGCTGGGTTAGCCCAACATGGGCGGCCCAATAACAATAAAACCCATTTATCTCCCACTCGGCCATGATGGGCTAAATATAACCCTTTCTTCTCTACAATATTCATACTAGTAAATAATTCGTGCGACCGGCATACTATGAGTAGACATTGGCTTTTTCCGTTAGCTTGCCACTCATGTAATACTAAGGATCAATATACCTATATTAGACAAACAATCAGTGGTATTAGACAAAAACCATTAGTGGTATGATAAACCGAAAATGAACTTACCGAAAATTCCCCATTATGCACATGGATACATGCATATTCATACCAAAAATGTACTTGGCAAGTCCTAAGTCTGCGACCTAAAATCAAAATGTTAGCTTTCATAACAATAATTTGAATTCAATAAACAACTTATTGATATTATCATGCCTTCGCACCTTAGCGTCAAAATTAGAGTCGAAAATAATATTGTAGGACTTAATGTCGCTATGAACATTTTTGGGATTACTTGAAAGGTCAAATCAATAAAATGAAACCCAAAAATTATTATAGTAATGATAAGGTTTTTTTTTTTTTTTTTGAAAAAAATACTCACTCTTTATGTAAGTAAGCCAAACCTTGTACAGAACCTAAAGCCACCTTCATCCTCTTAGGCTAAGGCATGATAGGGCGATCAATACTTGCAATAACGTTTGAGGTAGTTATAATCAATTGGATTTTGAGCTTTGAAATAACTAAGCATACATGATAGATACTGATTGTGCAAATGAGAGTATAGCGTGTTGTTCGGGACGAATTCATAAACTATGATTCCGAGAGTGTTAGAAATGCAATATCCAACCAAAAAGATGAGGTGAGGGTGGTGGATATGGTTGATGATATTGACTTCCACTCAAAACACCCTCTTCCCTTGCTGACTTCTAGCTTTTAGTTGCTTGATGGCAACTAATTCCTCGCTCGGGAGTACCCTCTTATAAATGAACGCAAAATCGCCTTCATTGAGTAGACCAGAATTAAAAAATAAAATAAAAAATCATCCATTATCATTTTCAGCTCCTCGTACGTAAAGGTCTTATGTGAAACACCTAAGGCGATGGAGGTGGTCAAACGTTGGGACCCCATTCTTCAAACTTAATGCTAATGAAAAGCATAGTTAGAAGAATTGATGTTAGAGATCTTGGTATTATGAACATGTAATTATTGTGATCCAAATGTAGAGCAAATTATAATTGAGAATTCAAATCACATACAATGAAAAGAACAAGCTTGAGGACAATCGATGTTGATTCCTCAATCAGAATTTGCTCTACATTTGGATCACACTAGTAACATGTTCATAATACCAAGATTTGTAGCATCAATTCTTCCAACTATGCTTTGTCATTATTATTAAGCTAGTAGAATGGGTCCTAATGTCTGACCTCTTCTATCTCCAGGCATAGCCTTTGGTGTTCCGCATAAGACCTTTACATACAAAGAGCTGAAAATGGCAATGGATGATTTCTCTAATTCCAATCTACTCGGCGAAGGCGGTTTCAGCCTGATTCATAAGGGAGTACTCTCAAGCAAGGAATTAGTTGCCATCAAGCAACTAAAAGCTTAAAGTTGGCAAGAGGAGTGGGAGTTTCGAGCGGAGGTCAATATCATCAGCCGTATCCACCATCATCACCTCATCTCTTTGGTTGGATACTGCGTTTCTAACACTCTCAGAATTCTAGTATATTAGTTTGTCTCAAACAGCACACTGGACTCTCATTTGCACGATCAATATATATACTGTATGCTTAGTTATTTCAGAGCTCAAAATCCGATTGATTATAACTACCCCATATGTCATTGCAAGTACTAATTGCCCAATCATGCTTTGGCCTAAGAGGATGAAGGTGGCTTTAGGTTCCACATAAGGCTTGGCTTACTTACATGAAGAGTGTGAATATTTTTTTTCAAAAAAAAAAAGTTATCATTACTATAATAATTTTCGAGTTTCATTCTTGTTGATCTAACCTTTCAAACAATCCTAGAGTTATTCATCGCGACATCAAGTCCTCCAATATTCTTTTGGACTCTGATTTTGACACCAAGGATGACATGATAATATCAATAAGTTGTTTATTAAATTCAAGTTATTGTTATGAAAGCTAACATTTTGATTTCAGGTCGTAGACTTTGGACTCACCAAGTTCACTTTGGGTATAGATACACATCCACGCACATAATGGAGACTTTCTGGTAAGTTCATTTTCGGTTTGTCGTACCACTGATAGTTTTTGTCTAGTAATACTGATGGTTTGTCAAATGCAGGTACATGGACCCTTGGTATTACTCAAGTGACAAGCTAATGGAAAAAGCCAATGTCTACTCATTCAACATGGTCTTGGCGGAGCTACTTATGAGAAGAAAACCATCGAATACTGACCGGCTTGAGGACCAACAGTCTTTGGTGGAGTGGGTAAGATGTAAATGAGTTTTCAATTTAACTTATATGAGTTTCGATTTTCAATGACAAATATGATATATATAGTCGATCACCTAATAGGTCAATTTTTAACTTTATGTACATGTATAAAAATTGTAGATGATCGTTTAATCGTTTACCCTTCCTAGTGACGTCCAAGGAACAACATTATGTTAAGAATAAGGAACAACAAGTCAATCCCTTGTTGTATATAATCCAAATTGATAATCCTGAGTTTGGATTCTTGAAGATAATATGCATAGAAAAATATGTAATTCTCTGTTCTTGTTTAAAGAAAATATAGACAAAAGGAATACCCATTTCAACGACCCTAGAAAAGTTGAGATAGATAATATTTAGGATCTATACCCATTTATTTTAGCCGACTTAATTTTGGGGTCACAACATGATTTACGCCGTGTTGTCTGATAATTAAAACTAATTTATGAATGCAACACATTAAAATTGAGTGGTGGAAACAAATGAAATATTTTCAACCATATTATAGCCAGCCAGAGAATGATTTTTGAAAAGAGTGAACTTCCACCTTTCCCTATCTCATCAAGCGGATTGGTTTGCAATCCCATTACTAGTCCAACCAGTTGAACTAGCCAATTTGATCTGATTTTAAAAATAGATACCTTCAATCTAACTAACGTACTTCTAGGCATACAATCCGATGTAAAGGGGAGATCCACATGATTTCAATCTAATTTCACATGGTTTCATTACTAATAATCAATCTTTGTATTGCTAACAGAAGTCAATAGCCTCAAACTCTTTCATGCATAAAGTAATGTCAAGAAAATAACAAAGTACTATTTACAGAGTCTAGCACATATCTCGTTGGGATACGGTTCTTAGCACAATGTTACCCTAGTAGGATCCACTTCATTTGGTCTTATGATCAATAGGGTTGCTCAAATTGCAAGCCAATCACTTTCTTATAACATAGCAAATTCTTTGCTCATAATAATGTAAAGTTGAAAAAAGCATTTAGTCTTTCTTAGCTTTTTTATGTTTCTTTATGCAGCTGATAGTAATTTTCATTCCTTGTTTAGGATGGAGTTCTCACCGATCAACAAGAAACTATGGATGCATTAGTGAGGGTCTCAATTCTGATAGTTTGAGTTGGAGGTGTAGAATTTACACAAATGGAGGTAGGTTTGTTTTCTGTCATTTAAGTTAGACTTTCTATTGTGTTAACATCGAAATAGTTTCTAATAGTGAGGATGTAGAGCACTTGACAATCCAACTTTTTTTGTCTATTAGAAAGTTGATGCTAACCATAAAATTAGATTAAAAAGATCTACACATCGTGTAGCCACTAGAGACATTATACAATTTGTTCCAATGTGAGAAGTTCATCGTAAGTTGATTTCTCATGATTTTTCTATTCGAATGAATCCATTCATATTAATTAATTGATACAGATGTTCATGTTAGGCATACAATTGGTAAATCAAGTTGAGAGAAGTTTTAAACCTAGCATTTATGGTAATATTGTCATGGTATAGTTGGAGGATGTTAGTGTTGGACTCGATCTTGAATTTATAGTTTCCTTTTGCATAAGCTTATTCATTTGTTTACCTAGTTTGACTTTATCTTATATCGCCATATAATCTTAAAGCCAATTAATAGACAACATTTTGTTTCAACTGATTAAATTGGGATTAGAGAGGCAATATCTGATCTGAAAACTTTATTTGGTTGCTTCTTTGTTTTAACCCCCTGCCCCTCCTCCTCCCAGGCTTTTTTGGTGATTTTAGGAAAGGTTTTACAATCAGGTGAAAGTTTATCAAAATAGTATAGAAGATCTTGATAATACTTCCATTTGTCTTTTTCTTGGTAATAACTTGCACAAAATTAAACTACTCATGGCAGGTGAGAGTGTATAAGTCGTTCAAGCTCTTTCAAAGGAGCTTCCTAGACAATTGCTGGTCTACATGCGAGCTAAAGATATAGAACCACACGTTTATACCCTTCTTAAGCAGTTCCTGGTGAAACCAAAGTTGCTCGAACACCACAGAGATAGATAAAGAAAGGCCTATGTTCATGCTCAATTTGTGTACAACTACTATTGAAGGGTTAAAATTCTATAAAGAGCTCTCCTATAGAAAGCTAAAACTAGGAAGGGTAGAATTGGTCTAAATTGCCTTTATGTTTTTTATATAAATTGCTAATCATATCACAAGAATGTGAATTATGATTGACAATTCGTTGAATACAAGTAAAGCATCCTAGTTGCTCCTAAGAAAGAAACTATGGAACTTCCATTCTTCGTGCATTTAATGTTACCCTAAGACTGAGTCACAGCTAAGGAAATTGCATTCTTGTTACAACATTTTTATGATATTTTTACTCTCTTCTTTGGAGTTAGATATCTCATGGAGAATTTATACCTCTACTGAGTATGGCTAATCCGGTTTCGTTTGATCAAGGAGAGAGATAGTGAGGACATACCTATTAGTTCTATGCCTATGGCAATACGAAAGAAGTTTGATAAATATTAGAAGGGATAGAGTGTTGTCTTGCTACACTTGTTAGTGCTTTGCTATTTGAAGTTGGACATAGATGATCATGTGAAATTTGTATGGATTATTCAAGAAAGTCTCTATATGCTTTTGATGAACATGTGACCTCTATGTCGAGAGATTATCGCTTTACATCTTCAACCAATCGAGGTAACATTTTGATTGAGGACATTTTTGAGAACATTGGGGACAATCTTGATGAGTATAATGCGTTCGAAAGTAAACACTATGGATTGCAATCTACAATGTCACAATTGGATTTGTATTTGAAGGAAAATAGGCTTGATATTAAAAAAAAAAAAAAAACCTTATCGTAATTTTCTTGATTATTTGTAAGCTAATTCACATCGATATCTTGAGTTGTCTTCTATCACTTTGGTTGCCCGAAAGTCAGCCTTTACCATTGAAGGGCACATTTTAAATAAATATCATAGTTCTCTTTCCCATGAAATTGTGCACTAGAGATTGGTTATTTGGAGTTCCGCATAAGGAACATTTAGAAAACAAGACCCTCGTTTATAGGTTTCTTACATTCTTTGTTTTATTTGCTAATTTTTAAATTTTTTAATTTGATGTGAAGTTTTTATTCATATAATAAATACACGCAAAGAGCTTAAGGTGGGTTAAAAGGGTAAGTAAGGGTTTTTCTAAGTTAGGTTAAATATTAATATATTCTAATAATATGAGTCGGATGTGTGTCGAGTTGGATTAGGTATAAGTTTTCAAATTTACATTGTATGGAAATGTGCCAAAACGGGTTAAATAGATAACATCTTTGTTCCAATCCAAACGTGACCCAACACACTCAATTAAGGACCTTAGAAAAGGGTATAGATCTTCAATTTCTCCACAGCTAGTAGTGTCAATGGCAAGAATATGCACTCTTCTAAGCGCAAAGACTTCCAAACCCCCCATCCTGAAAAGACCAAATTTCAATCATTATTCCACTGACAACCCTCCCAATTTGCATCATTCCATCTTCAGTAATATAACTGGCTTCCCAAACCAATGCATCAAAAAAGAACAGCTCCAGCTTTGTCCAGCACATTTTATCCTTCAACAACTTTTGGCACAAAGGCCTCCTTTATATCACCCTATCTCTGGCTAGTGGGAGAGATGGTCCTTAGCCACCGCGAAACGCCTTACTCATGTATCGACTTTCCTTGAAACTAATGCCATGGATGGGGCTAAGGCAACCGTATCTAATTTTATAACTAAAACTCCCAAGGGATGGTAAAAAACAGTAATGATGGATTTCTGTTTCCCACCAAACTTCCATCCCTCCTCCTTTAAGTTACATTATGCAATTAGGCTAATCAGCCTTTGGAAACAAACAACGCAACTAGTGAGCCATAAGGATCACTTATTCAGTTTTGCCTTGATTCTGATCAATTATGTTTCCTTTTTTGCAATATTAACCGATATCTAATGTGGTATAAATATGGATGTAATTTCCTTCATATTAATATAACTTCATGTTTTTCTTTTGCTTCTCCAGTAAAAAGCCCTAAGTCTCGGCAGTGATCAAAAAATTGCATCCGTAGTTTATATGAAACTAGTGAAAGATGTTTGCAAATGAAAGCCATCTTATGATAGAAATTTAATTGCACTGATTATTCTTACCAGTTGCCCATCATTCTGAAAACAGTATTGGAGCTCCAAAATGCTCAGGATATATGAACTGGATGAAGGCGTCATTGACCGACCTCAAGCCCCTCATCTTGCTCCCATGCAAGGCCAGGACCATTATGCATGTTCTTAATTAGCAGTACGCATGATTTATCAAGATAGAAGTGAACTCTACTGCATCGTGGAGCAAACCAACAAGCTCCATTGTTCAGAATGAAAGAGCAATGAGGTTCATCCTGTTAAGCAAACCGACAGGCAAAAATAAAACATTTTAAAAAAAGTTCAACAAATCAGTCCAGAAAAATATAACTAGACGTATGACCATCATAATAAGCTACCTGCTCAGTCCAAAATAAGGCACTTGGAGAGCGAAATTTTCTAACACCTGTTGAGCTGACATTGGCGATCAATTCTGATAGTCTAAATATTCTTCTAACAGTGGAGGGAGAGGATTCAAGGTCGGCTTTTCAGCATCCTGGCAATGAATTACGAACCTCAAATTTAAAATTCAAACCAAAACCAACACAAGGAGAAAGAAAAACTAGGAAGTAATGTATGCCAAGTTTTCAAAACATAAACAGGTAGTATCTTCTGAGTTACCCTCTTTCAACATTTGCACGTCCGATCCCTTCTTCGGAAAACCTGATGGTTTTCTTTACTGTTTTTTTGTTCCCTTGCCAGATGATCTCTGCAGGCCCTTCTTCTTCCACGTATTCCCAATCATCACCATCGTCCCGGTTATGCTCCTCGTCGTCAACCTGTCAATCGACCATTTAAAAAGAAGTGTCAATATTTTCTGTGCAGAAGCTATTCGACTACGCATTACAATATTATCTATGCAGAAGCTATTCGACTGCCCCCGAAGCATGCGTGAGATTTTGGATCGACATCAGGCAAAGGAAGGAAACGAGGAGCTTCACCACCGCGTCGTTCCATTCAAAGGCGCACTACCACCTCCGATCGCCTCCCCCTCTCTCTCTATCATCAGCAACCTCGAGAGACAATGGCGAGTCGATGTCCACCACTTCTCTGTGGAACCGCCTCCAGGAGCAGATCTCTACCGGGTATATCCTTCTTCTTTCTTCGAGATCCGACTCCGAGACCGTGCTCTCATTCCGCCTCCCCTCCCCGTCCCATCTTTGTCGAAATCCTTCGAAGCTGATGATCCCGCCCGACTCCACAATTCAATATACCCAGTCTCCACGTGGGAACCCTAGACTCCCTCCTCGCTCTCAGCCACGATCTCCTAAAGGCGGTTCCTCTTTTTCGTCTTTGCGTGGCTCCTCGCAAGGTTACTCAGGCTCACGACGTGGGTGTCGCCCATTTCAAGTACGTGAGGACGTGAGCCACGGCGTTGCGAGGTCGTTACCGAAGAGAAAGGGATTCGACAAAGAGTTGAGGACGTGAAGACGTGAATCTCATTTCAAATACCGTTTTCTTTTCTGCGTGTTGCTTTTCCTAAAATTTTTTTATAAAAATAAATAAAAGTTTTAGGCTTATAAATTATGACTAATTTGAAAAATAAATGCTAGAAGTAAAAGGGCTACGGACCAACCCAAGCATTTGGAAAAAAAAAAAAAAAAAAAAGAGGGGGAAATTATGGTTAGAATGAGTTTTAAATTATATTTTGAATTTGAGCTCACATACCAAATCAGATTTGAATCGGATAATGTAAATTAGGATTATTAACTGAATCCTCTTTTAAAATTGTTATGGTGGCATTATCAATTGATGGACGTGTAAAATTGTTGATCTTTGAAATGGCACACATATAACAGGGTTTCTTCAACAAAAATTGTGAGCCACTATAAATTTTATGTGCCATGAGTTTACACTAAACCAAGTTATTAATTTGGAATGTTTTTTTTGTTAGGGCTTAAATTTTTAGCAGTGAAAAATATTCAAGCATGTAAGCAATTATAACTATGATTCTCCAATTTTTAATGGATTATTTGCTATTAGCTCTTCCGTCGAAGTAGATAGCGAACCACACAAATATTTAATGTCCTTTATTATTCTTCATTTATTTTCAAATTCTCTCGCGTTGACTTCTTTGCAAGATCATGTCGTTTCCACCTTAGTATTTCCCATATTGATTTTGTAGTAAACTAATTTAAAATGTTAATAAAGAACGGCAAACGTTTAATTTCTTTAAAAGTTCTAGTCTAGAAACTATAATTGGGAGTTACGCCTGACTTAGCAATTATGATAGACTTTCTAGTCTAACAAATAGCTTTATTATAGAGTTACTTCTAGATTTCATGGACTGGTACGAGGAACCGGATTAAGGACTAGCACGTAATGAATATTTTTGCCCTTTAGCCGTGAAGCATGGATGGATTCCTAATGAATGTCTCTGTCCATGAGTGCTGGAGGAAAGGATCGATTTGTCAAGAAAATAGGTAATGAATCTCTACAAAGCTTTTAAGAATTAGAGGTGAATAATATAGAAAATATTCGACTGTTTATAAGGGCCATGTCACTAACTAACACGGTGTGTATTTTTTAGTAAATTTATTAAAAAATTAATACTTATCACGCCTATCCTCTTTTCTATATCTCTTCCTCCTTCATCCAGCCACCGCCCTGCCCCAAGCTCCGCACTTCTCTTGGCTATCTTCACCAGAAAATCATCGATCACGCGTCTAGGCCAACCACCGCCTCCATCGTCTTCGTTGCCGGCTCCATCTCCATCGTTTTCGTCATCAACGCCATCCTTGCACGCCCTATGCATGCCTCGTGCACGTGCTGTTTACATTCCAAATACATTTTCTAGAAGACTTCCAGCAAAAGATTAATGAAAATTTTCCGCTCAGAATTTTGGGCTAGAAGACTTCTAGCACGTGTTGTGTCCCCTTTTTCTTTTAAAAAAATTAAAAATTAAAAAATGGAAAGATGGCTTGAAATAGAGACCTTGATTAAGCTGTTAACTTTTAGTGCTAGATTTAGCTTAGTTTCAAAGCATACGAATAAATAAGGGATAATAGTGAGTACTTTTAATATAATTTAGTTTTAGTAAATTGATCTTTTGGATAAGAAATTTGATTCACTTTGAATTTAGCTTATAATTTGTCCGACACTTTATTAATTTTGCTTTCTTACACTTTCTTTTATGGTATTGGTTGTGTTTATTTGTTTTTCTTTGATTACTCACTCATGCATGGACATCGTTTGAGGCATAAGAAAAACAACATAGTTAAAGATTGCCTAAATATATTAGATAAACAAATCAATCAAGTTAGGGTATTGGACTAGCACTATATAGGCAATTAGCATAATCAAGTGCTTTTCTTAGATCTTTGATTGTATAGGAAGTGGGATATTCTCATTTGGCTCTTAGTTGGCCCTAATAGGCTCGTAATAGCTCCTTCACATAAAAATCTTTTAGGATTAATTGAATTTCATATGTACACGCTAACATTGTGCAAGATAAGGTTTCGAGAACCCAATTCATGTGGGAACCATCGGTCCAGCTTTGTCATCATCTCTAAACCCACTCTTTGTTTTTATGAATTTCATAAGCCTAAACTAAAACCTAGAGCAAAAAAAACATGAACTTCCCTAAACCATATGTGTACGAATTAAATGAATATAAACTAAATCTGATACTAGATCAAATAATCTAATCAATTTCTAACTAATTTTCCATTTTTTATTTTTATTTTTATTTTTGATCCTTTTATTTTTATTTTTTATTTGTTATTATTTCTCCTTCTATGCCCAGACATTGTCGACCGATCAAATTATAATTTCTCCTTTTTTTTTTTTTGCTATTTTATTATTTTATTTTATTTATTTTGATAAAAGGGGACACGGGCTGGGCCCCACGGGTGTGGTCAAACATGGAACTCACAAGGACGCTGGTAAGGCTTTTGGGCCTAATCCACGTGTGGAATAAGATGTGAACTTAACAAGCCCAAGAAACAAATATAAATGGGCTCAAGCCTACATTAAGCTCATTTTCTATTATCTTTACTGAACACATCTTTATCAGTTTCCCTCTCTTTTATTATTCGTTTTACATATCTTTCTTATTTTCATTTCTTTCCTCTGGACGCCTTGTGTTTGTCTTCTTCAACGTTTCATTGTTCCCAGAATCTAACATATCAAATTCATTCATAAATTCTAAGCAAAAGCTAGAAAAATTAACATTCAGTTAACCACCGGCTTCCTTGGAAAATACAAGATTAAGTGCCTCTTATACTAGCCATTCCGACAATGATACCTCAATATTGCAGAAGATAGGTAGGATGCAAAGAACTAACAAGGGAAATTCAGGTACTTAATGACATTACTAGAAATAATCACGCAGAAAATATAAGGACACAGAGCAAAAAGGAACAACAGAGATAATATATGCGGAAACACTCTCAAGGTCGTAAAAATTGGAGACAAGTTAATACAGATCTAATTTTTACATTTCATCAAACATCTTGTGTGTGGTTCGATCGTTGAGTCTACAAGCAAGTTTTGAAGCAAGATTCCTTTCAAACTATCACAACGATGTTAAAGTGAACTTAAATTATCAGCTTAGGTTAATGATAGCAAATTTCCAAATCAATCGTAAGGTCATAGTCTCTGCGAATCTCTTAGTCGTGAATTAGGGGAGAAGAGAGCTTTGAAGGCGCGGCTTTGGAAAATTGAGAAATGGTGGTGGCAATAACTAAGGACGTTGGAAAGGCAATTAAAAAGCAAGAAAAATAGGGACAATTGCAACTCCAAATCTTCAGTAGTTATATTCGGAAATAGAGCAACAACTCCAAATGATGGAGATAATTTTCAGCGTCAATTAATCTAGAGAGAAAGTGAAGAGAAATTGGGAAGAAATAAGAGAGAATTTTTAATCAAGAAATCTTAGTGTGAGCACTTGATGGTTTCCCACAGTAAATTTTTATCCAGTTGCCCATTATACAAAAACGAAATGGATGGCCCAAATTGCACAATTACTCATAGGAAGCAACAATGTGGTCATGCTAGTGCAGTCCTTTCTCCCTCAACTTTAGATTTAATTCCAATTAAGATTCGAAGTTTTCTTATAAAAAAATCCTCAACTTTTATACTAGTCTCAAATTTGCTCATGCCTTCACTAGTTTCTTCAAGATTACTAATATTAAGAGGCTATTGTTGTTCTATATGAATGTGGGGGTATTGATGAAGATGCCTACACTAATAATGAACCTCTAATTGGTCTTGATACCGATAATTTCGAAGACATTAGTGGAGATTTTTTAAATTTGTTGGCATATTTGGGACTATAGTAAAATTTTAAAATTTTTTTGAGATAAAAAAATTTCAATTCAAGACAGAATTGAAATTATGCCTAAAGTTAGAGATCTCTTTTAGAGAATTAGGTGAGAATAGCATAGAAAAAACCCAAGACTTGAAGTAGAGAAACACACGTGGGAACACACTTTGTAAGAGCTTTCTATTTTATATTTTCCTTACATTTTTCAATTCCTTGCCCATTTACATTTCTCTGTACTTTCCTTATCATGTAATTCAATTCCACACATTTCTAGCCAATTTAATTTATTTTAAAGCAATTACTTTCCACCGCACTCAAATTTCTAAAATTCACCGCCATCTAGACCCCGTTCCACACACTTTTTATGCAATTAAAGTACCACCAAGCAATGTCAATGCAGTCCATTTATCAAAAGTTCAGATTACCTGACCACACGCCATATTTCGTCAATATTTCTTTTAGTACTCCTACAAAGGGTATTTTCCAATAATATATAGGTATCAATCCTTTTTATTAGGAAAATGATGAGCTAGCAAACCGTTAGTCTTTAAAAAACAAACGTGGCTCCTTCGCCTCAATTGATTTCAAGAAATCAACTGGCGTTCTTGAAAATTTTGAAATTGAAAAGTTTTACTTGGTGGGGGTATACTCGTCTCGTACTCCCACAAAGTAAGATTCCTTTAATATGAAAGGAAAAAAAAAACAATATTAGTAAACATATAATTATAGAGTGGTCTTTTGGGGGATGGTCGCGATGTGGATCTTCTGGTGCAACAACGGCAGGTACCATATTTGCTAGTGCGGCCAATGGAGGCAGAGACTGTGGCAACGTCCGTTAGAGGTTGTCATTAGTATGTTTATACTACTCATGAAATAGTGTGACTTTGCCAAATCACTCTTGACCTATATATGTGTAATTGTTGTATTCGTTTATGATATAGGATTGATGTCATTTGTGATTCTTATGAAGACAATGATATTTGTACTATCCTATGATATATCATGTGCAAGCCGATTCATTGAAGTCTATCTTAATTATTTTGAAAGCTAGATCAGGTGGGCACAAATCTACTATACCCATTTATGTACCCATTTGCTATCTCTTTCATCAAATATTGACACGTCTAATTTGTTTTGGACCTCAACATATCCGATTAGTCCCCATCAAGAACTTTAGCCCTACATTTTTTTTCCCTGTCAACTCTCTCTCACTATTGAGATCCAGCCACCAGCTCGTCCCTGCCGTCACCACCTACTCCAGACCGGGCTTTGCGAAAATGATCACCAAAGCCCGTGTGATCAAGTCATCGTGCCATCGGCCACCAACCCCTCGATTGGTTCGGTTAGCTAAATGTTTTGCATGTACGATTCGGTTGGAACCCCATTATTGAATTGGATCAAAAAACAATCCAGCCAAAAACCAATTCAAGTTGGAATAAAATGAAGAATCAGGCTTTTACTTTTAGTAAAGATTTTAGAAAAGCGAAGTGTCTAAGGAAATAAAATTAATGAATTTATTGAAATGTAGTCACTTTTTTCCAATGATTTGTACAATTATATTTGGATTTCGTCGAAAAGAATTCTTAGGGCGTTCGATTTTTAATCAGGTCGGGCAAATTTTCTATTGGGATGGGACGGTTTTTGCCATGTCTGCAAATACTGATCGTGTTTTGGTAATTTTGAAAGGCTGAGATCTATTTTAGTTGATTATTTCTTTTTCTTTTTCTTTTTCTTGTGGCCATTTCTTCTTTTCACATTGCTCTGCAATAGAGCAGCAAGGCCACTCAAAGTGTCTGCCTCGCCACCAGCGATACGGCATCCTTCTCTCCCTCCGCCATCGATGTGAGGTTATCATCTCTTATTGAGGCCTTCCACCTTCCAAAGTTGAGGCTGGCGACCATGGCAAATGAGCCAAACGATTGTAGATCTAATATCTTTGACGTCAATTTGTTGTTGTGATACGAGATTAAGATTAAATGATGCGTACCCCAAGGTTTTTTTTTTTTTTTTGAACGAGCAAACGAAAATGCATTAGTAGGAAATGTTTTTAACAAGTACAACACTAGCATCAACGCACAACAGATCCAAAAGAGCTAAGGGTGGGTAATTAACCCAATTCCCAGTAAGACAACCCAGTCGATGGGCTTTCGCTAACCAGTCAGCTACCTTATTTGTGGTTCGATTACAATGAGCTATTGTAAGACCTGACATCTTTTCCAGTTTCTGCTTTGCCCGGTCCAATAGTGGTTGTATTTCCCAACTAATAGTCTCTGAAGAGAGGACCCCCTTTACCACTGTGTTGCAGTCAGAGTGTATAATTATTTCTTTTTCAGTTCTATTCTGGGCCAGCTTCAAGGAGATAAAATCTAGAGTTTCAATCAGAGCCATTACCTCCGCTTGCTCGGCCGATCTAACCTCCACAGATTTAGTAAAACCATCAATAATTCTTCCCAGATCGTCCCTGCAAATACAAGCTACAGCTGCTGTGAAGGGGGAAAGTCGAGTTTGAGATCCAGTAAAAGAGGCATATTCCTCCCTATTCTGCTCTGAGGTCGATCTCTGTTCTTGGCTAACTTCAGAGTTTTCTTTTAGCTTAGTTGTTTTTCCCCTGTCTCCATTGTCAGGCGTGCAAGGCACATAGGCGATTTCGGTTTCTTCCCACTCTACGGCATCCACACCTATTTCAAGAATGCTGGACAGATCCAGCGAATATTTGTTCTTTTCTTTGTATTTGGAAGAAACATTTGTCTCGCCATCCCTGTTGGGTCGCAACGCAGCTTCATTTGGAGGGAGATGTCGCTGCAAGGTGCCTGAGTTTCCACCAGTCTCTTCTCTGTTCAGATCTGGGTTGCTTTGCTGATTTCTCGCTTCTTCTCTTTCTTTCGACTTCAAATCTGGCCTCACCCTTTGCTCTGCATTGTAGCTGCTATATGAGTTTAGTTCTGTGTCAGAGGGGACATTTTTTGGGTCTTGCTTTTTATTTGTTGACTGATTATTTCGTCTGGGCAACCCATGGGGTAGAGATAAGGCATATTTATTGTTGTTTTCACCTTGCTTCTTCTTTGCGGTGGCTAGGCCCATGGGTTTTTGAATTACCTCGAGATACCATTTTGTGTGGCCGTTCTATCATCACCCGTTTACCAACATCCGAGTTAGTCATTGTTGGCGATATGGCTGAGGCCTTTGGGTTGCGAGTAGAGCTAGCCAATTGTATGTTTCCATGCAGGTGGAGCTGGTCTTCTTCAATTTCCGTCCATGAGACATCAAGTGTTGGGGAGAAGGAGGTATAGGAGTTGGGAAACGAGTCTTGAAATTCTTCACTTGTTGATTTTGGTTCCGAGGTTGATGCTGAAAGATCTTCTATACTGTACAATGAGACCTCTTGATTTGAGTTTAACTGTGATCTTTCTGTGCAAGTAGGGCCGAAGGATGCATCTATGTTGATTTTGAGAACATCGGGCTTCGGGGGTTGCCATTTGTTGTGTAAGTCGGCTTCTTTCTTCTGGTTTTTCGATTTGGGATTCCAAGTGGCAAAGCTGTCTTGTGAGGTGATGGCTCTAAAAAGAGTGTGATGGAAATTGAGAGGACTTTTCCTGAAAATATGATGATTTCGATCCTTCCATATGCACCAAAGTACATTCGCAAGTAGTTCAAATTCTTGAGATGTTCTAGAGCTTATGTGCACTTTGTATAACCATTCATCAAAGCGGGTCAAGTCTACTCGATTCACTTCAACTTGCAAGGATGGCTCAGTCCATAGCTGCGTGATCCAAGGGCATAGAAGAAATGTGTGTTCTATCGTCTCCGATTCCAAACCACATAATGGACATATAGGCGCAGGTACTATTTTTCTTCTATACAAGTTCTCCATCGTAGGTAAAGCATTTTGACAGGCACTCCAGAGAAAGAACTTTATTTTGGGTTGTATAGTCGCATTCCATATTCGTTTCCATAATTCGGGGCTGACCTGGTAGGATGTTGTTGGCAGTTGATCTTGAATAGCCTTTGCATTCTTTCTATGCAGCAAATATCCACTTTTCACCGTATACCTTCCTGATTTATTACTCAACCATATCAGTTTATCTTGTTGTTGGAAGTCCGAAAGGGGTAGCTAGAATTTCCGTCACTATATTATGATCAAACATAGATCACAATAGATCTTCTTTCCACATAGCATTTTCAAAGTCTATCAACTCTACAACCTTGGAAGGTTCATTTCTTGCCGCGGGTCCTCCGATTACACCCATTTTCAGCCACTTATCTATTCTGATTGAGATTTTCTTACCATTGCCCACAGCCCACATTACATGAGGGGCGATCACTTCTCTCCCAGCTAACAGACTTTGCCATCCCCAAGATGGGCGCGATCCTTTTCCTGCTTGCCAAAAGGTACAATTTGGGAAGTATAGGCCCTTCATAATTTGGCTTACTAGATTGTCTGGGTGATGAGAAAGGCGCCAAGCTTGTTTTCCTAACATAGCCATATTGAAAGTGGAAAGGTCCTTGAAACCGAGACCTCCTTCCTTTTTTGTGAGCTTGAGAAGTTCCCATTTTCTCCAATGAAGACCCTTCGCTTTATTATTGTTTCTCCACTAGAAGTTAGCAATCTTCTTTTCTATATCTCTAATAATAGATACTGGGATTTTAAAAATGGACATAGCATACTGGGGTATAGCTTGCACAACTGATTTGAGAAGTGTTTCCTTACCCGCTCTTGATAACAAGTTTTCCTTCCAACTTTCTAGCTTCATATTTATTCTAGCTAGAATCCACGTGAACACTTCTTTTTTGGATGCACCCCAGTCCGAAGGGATTCCTAGATATTTTCCAGTTTTTATAATAATTGGAACTCTCAGCTCAGACGCCATATTTCTCCGTAGTTGTTCTGGACAGCCCTTACTAAAGAATATCCCTGATTTATTGCGGTTGACAGCTTGACCTGATGCATAACAATACTGATGCAGGATAGACACTAAGTTTTGACATTCCAAGATAGTACCATGAAGGAAAAAAATGGAGTCATCTGCAAATAATAGATGGGAAAGAGTGGGACAATTTCTATTCAACCTGATACCACGAATTGTTCCTGTTTGTATGGCTTGCTTTAACATGTGGGATAGGACATTTGCCACAATGATGAATAAATAAGGGGATAATGGATCACCCTGGCGAATTCCCCGAGTTGGCTGGAAATAAGGCAAGGATACACCATTAATCTTGATGCTGTAGGAGACAGTTGTAACACACTGCATGACCCTTTTAACCCATTCTTCACAAAACCATGTGTACCCCAAGGTTGAAGGTTGACACACTGTAGAGATAAGATATTCAACGTGGAGAGAGAGAGGCTTTGAGGGGAGAGGGAGGGAGGGAGAGAGAGAGAGAGATAGAGAGAGGATCTTGATTGGTATTTTGGGCGTTGGGAGGGATTATTAATTTTTCACAAGGCATTGAAAAAGAAAAACAAAAATTCAAGGTATACTCGGCTACGCTGCTTAATGTGAGTCCACAATTCAATTGTTGATTGGTCTATCATTTATAGTTAATTAACTTACGATGTAAATCTACTCTCTAAAATTTAGAAAAATCCCCCTTCGAACAACTATTTATAATATTTACTTACGCTCGATCTAGTGGTCCAATTTGTTTAGCACTGACATACATCTTATAGTGATATTACGAAAAAAGAAAGTTACAATTTCATTTGAAGAAGATTTACTAAGGATCTCAATTTTTGTAATAATGCCTCCTCCTCCTCCTCTTCCTCCTCCTCATTTGATTTATTGTACACTAAACCCTGCCAAAGATCGCCACAAACTGGGATGGGAGCAATGCTTCTTTTCGGAAAGGAGTATGAATAGTCCGTTTTCTTTCTTGTTACTCTACTTATTTGCACATGCGCGCTGTAATAAAATGAAATATTAAGTAATCCAATGATTGAAACATGGACATTATTTAATTGAATGGCTGAAAGTAATAGCTCTGACTGCAATTAGGAAGCCCAAATCAATTGCCAAGACAATTAACGTTTCATTTTTTGGTTAATCTTTTGGGTAATCATCTAGGCTTACGGCATAGTATTTTCTTTTCGTTGAATTTTTTTGTCTTTGTCCAAAAAATAATACAGCAAAATTGTTGCTCGTTCTTTGCCAGAGCTGAGTTGAGTAAACGATTATGCCAGGCTTACGGCAGATTCTATGTCCTAAGGTCATACATGATATGTTAATTACATGCCCAGAAGCATAAGTAACAAGAAGTTGTCTTTCGAACACCTGTCTAACCTTTTCAATTCTTTCTTATTCATGCACGAGCCAAACATTTAAAATTTGCAAAACCCAATCTTCCGACTTCAGAAACAGAATAACATTGAAATTCCAGACGAATACGTAAGAGAAATCCATTTGCTTTTATCGATTTCTTTGGGGGTCAAAATGCAGTTGTTGGGACAAATCAAAATATGGCATATGACCCAACATTAGAGGACCGTCCTTCATCTATTATGATAATAACAGCCTAGTTTGGGCTACAAAAAACAAAAAATAAATAATTAAAAATCGTTACGAAGTCCATTTCTTTAAGAATTTGCGACTCACAAAAAAACTATTAATTTAAAAGTCACCCAAATTTTGTTATGTTAATAAAGTCCCAAGGCAAATGAAAATGAGCTTTCCTTCTCCTACGTGTGATGGGGCATATTTACATAGACACAAAACAATGGAATAACCAGCCAACCAATCATTTTTTGGAAACTAAGATGGGCTCTAAACGTACGAAACCCTCTAAAAAAATAGATGGACCGAATACGTAACACATAAACATCAATTGAGAGAGAAATATTTCAATGGTTAATACACCCGTTTTCTAGTAATAGTATGGATTTGATAGGAGGACAAAAATATACGTCATTGTGGAAACTTTTATTAGAGAAGGAGGGGACAATCAGCTCAGCCCAATCATCTTTCTTATATGTGGCTTTTTCCTTTGATGAATCATCATTAACAATTCCCAACCAGATAGTAAGTGTAAGTCAATATTGGTATCTTTCTAAGAAAATACCTCTAGATAATTCTGCTATATTACACTTTCCTACTTTTAATCAAAGGAAATACAAAATCATGCTCAATATATCTTTGTACATATATTTCCACCTTCTAGCTTCAAAATATGATGATTGTATATTTTGCACGATGCGATATTTAAGATATAATCGTTTTGGTCGTCTAATTTTTTTTGGACTTTTCCTTGCTCATGTTAGACTTCGAGGTCCGAACTGTAGATTTTTAAAAGAGAAAATACCATATACCATCCTCCCTTTTTACTTCATCGCCACTTTTCCTCCTTTATTTCTAATAATGCCATTTTGTGCTCAATATAAAACCTCATGGATAATGGGACCAAATTGCCCTTGTACCCAAACATTCAGTAAGCCTAATCCATTCATGAACCCCATGTTTACTTAATGGGATCATGCTCAAGCATTATATGTAATGACTTGATCGGCTTTACTTGGATCAAAATTCCGAAAGTAAACAAAACAGGGCACAACTTAAATTAGCCTGAATCACTAAATTACTCTAGGTCACAAAGCTTATGACCAAATTGGTATAAGTGCAATAAGTTTAACACTTTTCGAAAGCTTTTTCCTAAAGGTACATTGAGATGTTACATCTTCTTTTTGATAGTCAACGTGTGACATCCCGGATTTTCAACTCTGTTTCCACTGAATAAATCGGGCATTTCATTGACGCGCTTATAGGGCTGTTCTCAGAGCTGATCACTCTTGAGATAATTAGGCTAGCTGGGGAAACCAATAAGGATTTTAAGGCAAATAGACTTGAGAATTCGACTAGGAATCGCCTTCTCGACCATGTCTATCTTAAGAGATGATTTTGGCACAGTATAAAATCGATTTGAAGTCAGAGATAGGCTGGTTCGCTTGAGATGTGTGGCCAATCGTGGGTGACACCACTAAATTGGAAAATTCTCGTCGACCGACACTAGAGGCGATTTTCTTATTGTTTTGGTACCTTGTGTCCGTATTTGAATCCTCGAGATTTTCACGACAACCAAAAGTCGCCAATGAGTCGAGTGGGTTCATTGTGGCTCGAAGAAAATCGACCACGGGTCATTTGCACTAAAAATGCCTGAAAGTTACTTGGTAGCTTAGGTCACGCTAAAAACGCGTCAAATAGAAATTAACCGTGAATTCGAGTCCGATTTCAGAAATTGAAGATTCTGTCATGTCACAATAAATTCTAGAACTCACAAATCGGTCTCGAGAAGATTTTTCGGAGATTCCGAGATTTTTACGGAAAATCGAATTGGACGTCGCGAAAAATTAACGGAAATTTGGATTGGCCAAATTAAATGGATTTTTGGCTTTCAAATTGAATCATTTGGCGATGGGGACTTGTAGAGGTTGTGTGGACCTTTTCTTCTACAAAATTGGACCTCAATTGGACAATTTGTTGGAGAAATTGAAGTTAAATGGAAGAAATTCGGAGCTATGGTGGGGGTGCAACATTGGTCATCAAATTGGTTTAATTGAGGATTATATTGCAAAAAAGTATTGGGGGACAAAGGTTTAATTGAAAGGATAAGCTTGAAGACTACTTGGACCAAGTAATGATGCTATTAGATATTTTATTTGGACTTTTCTCCCGTTTTTCCATCTTCTACGAGCGTCTCTCTTTCTCCTCCTTTCACCGATCGTCACCGATCGACTCCATTTGCCCCCCCCCCCCCCCCCCCCGGCAGCTTCTCTTTCATTATATTTTGGTTCTGCCCCTCTTTCTTTATTTCACCGAAGCCTCTGCCGAACTTGCCACCAGTAGCTGCTTTCCTTTTTGTGTGCCAGCGAAACCTGTCCACGCCGCTTGCCCATGTGTCGCCATTCTTCAGTCAAAGCCCCACACCGAAGCCCCCCTTCGTTGACTCCTCCTGCAAGCAGCACCGCTCGAGAAGCCCATGCCTCCACCGAATTCTTCATCCCGCTGCCACGTCCACGCCCGCAGATTCTTCGGTCAATTTTCACCCGACGAAGACCGAGCAGCTTCCCACCGAATTGAAGACTGAAGCTGCTCTCTTCATCCACGCGGCCAAGAATCGAGCCGTCCCTTTGTGCGGCCCATCTCCGCAAACCCAGTCTCGGCGTTGATCCCATCCTCGTCCAGCATCAACCGAAGCTCACCGAAACCCCACGTTCCAGTCAACACCGTCTCCACCAAACCGCTTCGTTGACTCTGCAGCTGCCAGCAAGTTGCCATTTGAAGTCGCACGCCCCCACTGAATCTCTCCACCAGCTCGATGCCAGCAAGTATTCCGAAGTTGCTCCTCTCTCTCCGCTCAGTTCGCTCCAGCGATGCGTGGCCAGCAGTCGGGCCACTCGAAGCCCACGAAGCTTTCAATCCCAGCCCGCTGAAGTAACGCCAATTGAAGCCCAGAACCAGTTGCAAGCTCAGACCAGCAAAGCCCACTACTAAGCTCAGCGAAATTTGTTGGTCCAGCAGCCCATTTCAGTCCAAATTCGGCCCAAAGATTTAATAACTCGGCCCAGCTTTTTGAAGCCCAGTTCAGTTTAGTTTCAAGCCCAACATCATTTGTATTTCAGCGAGGCCCAGCAAGTTCAGCCCATCTTGGGCCCGTGAAGCAAGTCGGCCCAAGTTTGGCCGCCGTCGTGGTTTTCGATCTTCGCGTTTACCAAGTGAGTTTTACTCACTAATACTTTCTTAGTTTGCTAATTATGTCTAAGGGTTGATTAGATTTAATTAAGTGCAATTAGGTGGATAGATTAATTTAGAACAATTAAATTAGCGACTTAATGATGCATGTTAGGTGGTTAGACCTAGTCTTTAGCAAGTAGAAAGGTTCGGTTATTTATTGGATGCATCTCGGGGTTTTCCCGACCCGTTTTGGGTTCCAATTAGGCATCACAGGCCTAAATTGGATTTTTAATATTTATTTATTTAAATTTCGAAATTAATTATTTGATTATTTATTTTTTGGAAATTCAACCGGGAGGCCCGGTGATCGGAATTTCATGCTGATTGTCGTGGTGCAGTCCGTTTATTTAATTGAGCTTTATTTTGTGCTAAATTGATTTATGAGTGATTTTAGGATTTATTCCTAAATTGAATAATCTTTGGTTATTAATTGAAAAATAACCAGGCGATCGATTGACAAAGTCTGCCAAAAATATTTTGGTGGACTACGAGAAAATAGTGGGATTTATAGAAATGAAACTATTTTATTTTGGCTAAAGGCGATCATGTCCACACACGATATTTTATCGAGTATCTTTGATGCCAACAAATTAGGCCAAGATATTATGAAATTGAGGAATTTAATTACGAAGTGCAATATCGTTGGCCGCAGTTGAAGGGTCGGGTGGGACCATAAAGCCACTGGATCTTGAAAGAGTCGGTGGGACCATAAAGCCACTAGATCTTGAAAGGGTCGGGTGAGACCATAAAGCCACTGGATCTTGGAAGGGTCGGGTGGGACCGTAAAGCCACTAAATCTAAGAAAGTTGCTGGGTGGGGCCGTGATTACCACCTATAGATAAGTTGTGTCCTAAGGACCGTGATTCATAATTGGGAATTGAGTTGGAATAGTTGAAATGACCGGAAATGATCTTGACGATATATAATTGACTAGGTCGATTGATCATTGCTTTGATATGTATGGTCTGATTGATATGTAATCGACTAGGTCGATTGATCATTGCTTTGATATGTATGGTCTAATTGATATGTAATCGACTAGGACGATTGATCATTGCTTTGATCTGATGCTGTGAATTGATTGATTGAATGAAAATGATCGATGAGTGGTCTTGTTTACTTGTAATCGACTAGGTCAATTGATCGAGATATCGGTCTTTGATGTGATTGCTAGGGTGCCTATGAACTGTACTAATATGCAGGTGGAATCTGAGGCCAAGGTAAGTCCTCTGACTCGTGTTGTGTATAGGCAGCCCTAAGGTGTATTGGTTTACTAATCGGGTCTTAGGGGGTAGAACTTGCTGAGACATCGTCTCATTGGTTATTGAATAACCATTTCAGGTCCCTAGATATAGTGGACTTGGATTTTAAAGATCTCGAAAGTCCGATGCAGTCTGCTAAAGGCTCCAGTTGGAGTGTGGAGGATGATGAAGAGGAGGACGAGACCCGTAACCTGTAGAACCCCACTTCTGCTTGTAGACCTTGTTTTTAAACTGGTTTAATGTGAATTAAATTTAATAGTTCACCTTGTATATATAAGAGTGAAGGTTTTTAAGAGTTTGAAATTTGACCCTACTATTCTATCACAATATTTTATTGTCTGGGGATTTATTATATGCTTCCACATGCGCATTAAAATAAAAGGGTCGGCGATACGTCCTAGGATATCGCAAATTTTTAATCGACCAAGGTAAGGGATGGGCACGTGCCCGAGGATGGGGGCATAACACAACGAAACAATAATTATTGATGAACATGAGACACATGGCAAAGCCCTGTCAGGTTGCCTCTACCAAGCATAGATGTGAGCAAGATGCAGACGTAGCGGGCATAGAAGTAAACACTATCCATTTTGTCCAAGAAAATAGTTCAAAAATTCATAAATCTATTATACTTTTACCAATTTAGTCTTAAATTTTTTTAATTTTGTCAATTAAGTTCTAAATGATGGAAAATGCATATGCACTTAGTCGAATCATGCTGGCCTTATTCTACAAGGTATAACACTCGTATGTCAGACTACGTAAATGAAGTTTTTCTCAATGCTTCGTTGGATCCGCTACAAATTAAAGAATTTATCTTCCACGGCCTTTTTTATTTGATAAATTCTTAACGGTACGATGCACCTGCTAATGAAGGGTTTTACAAATGTATGGTGTCGACACTTGGCACCTCATGAATTGGATTAGCCACAGTAAAAGTTTAATTTTCTTATGCTCTTTACTTTGTTTCTTTCATTCTTTTTTTCCTTTTTTTAATAGACATTCGTCCTTTTCAAATCGATTTATATTTGCCAGAACAATGCCCTTTTGTGCTATAGCCGCTAGCCGAGTTTTCGTTATTTAGAGGAAATGACATGCGTTACTTCTTCAGTAGTTTTCTTACATGCACAATTTCAAGCATAAAGCTCACCTTTTCTTTTTAACTTTTCATCTCATTTAATTGTTTGGTGATCTTTTTAGAAAGCTCCATAGGATCAAGATTTGCGGGTGACGGATCAATCCTCACGACCCAGAGCACTTAATACAAGATACAATAAAGGAAAAAAAAAACTTGATTTAATCGAAAACAGAGGAAAGGATGTTAGAAAAGTTTATGAAAGAATGCGCTGAGTTGATCATTATGACAAGATTTAGTGAGTATCCTAAAAACTTTAACTAAAAACCATACTCGCGTCAGAACATGAGTTTTCAATTTCAACCAGTTATATTGTATCGATAAGCGACACGATTCTACAAGATTATTACTCTACATGCTGGCAAGGCTTCTCCGCAATTGCCATGTGACGAGTGCTCATTGGTCCCTGAATCTATTATTTAAATTTTGAGTGAATGCAATTGAATTCATATCCAATCTATTTCGTACAACAACCAAAAAAGGGAGCAAGAAAGAGTGAATGTTTGGCATGAAAAGAAACTCCGCAGACAAAAAGCCTACCCGCTCCACAGATAAAACCCTAAGTTGTCTTGTGATTCTAAGGTCTCGAGGCATCTTATAACGTGCCTTTTGGTTAGTATAGTTGGAGAGAGATACAAAGTTTAAGAGGTATTATCACCTTGGAATGCGGGAATTCAAAGAAATTAGTTGCTACATTAAAAAAATCAGAGGATAATTTAACTCTCTAAAATATCAAAATTCGGCCGCATAATCTATTATGCAATTATAGAAAAATTACAAAAGGCACACACCAAATATTCATGCCAACATCTAAATTTTAGCACCAACCATCATGCATTTCAAAAATAAAAAGGAAAGGCCTCAAAGATTAAATTATCATTCGACCATTGATAAAAAAAAAAAAAACAAAAACAAATGGTATCGCTTTCACATATAGAAATTAGAAATATTATAGCGTACGGATAGTGAAACCTAATTTTTTTTTTTTTCCAAAGTTTGTCTCACATTAAAAAGAAAATCATTACGAAAATTTAAAAAAAAAAAAAAAAAAAAAAATGGGCGCATGAGACAAAGATGAATGGGCATGTGCTTGGCTTGAGTTTGAGTTAAACGACGCTCAGAGTCCGGCGTTTCCAAGGTAATGAGAGCAGTCCATCCTTGTTTAAGATTTATGCTTAGTGTTGACACTATGTTGCCTTACCGTTTGGATGAGCTTATGTCTCCCCAAAGTGCACAAACATCAGCTCGAATTGGGATGTTCATGACCCATTTTTAGTCCGTTGCATTGTCCATGTATAATTCAAGTAAAAGTTTTGGTCATAATACTGTTATATCACCTGCCCGTCATCTCGAATCCATGGTAGATTAGCCTTTGCCTCATAGGGTAATCGCGTCTTAGATGTCTGAATGCCCGTTGTCCAAGCGATGCAATGCTCGAACAGTGAGCATTCAAACTCTTTAGGCTAGCCTCGGTTGGTCTGGCCATTTAGGAGTTCAATTCGCGCTCGAAAACAGGTTCAACCCCATAGTCTAGATCATTTGAATGTCATATAGAAGGCCTTCAGCCGAGTTTTGGGCCTTGTAATGAGCTCTTGGTGGTCTCGGAGCATCCCTTATGCCTTGTTGGGAGCACATAGCATAAGTCCAATATCTTCATTTAAGGAGATTGCCAAAAAAGAGCCTAAGTCCGAGCTCGTTAATATATGCGGTTGGACCCATTTTCACTCAAAAACTTAAGCCAATGAGTTATGGGCTAATTAGGATATACTAAATGCTATACATCATATCAATTCTCTAATGTGAGATTTCTCTTACATAACACACTCACACATGTATCTGAACAATCCCCCTACACATGTGAGCTTAATGTTAGGGCTACTCTCCCTTAATTTAGGTATCCTTCTATATCAATTTTTCTATAGGTTCGCGTTGTTACACCACAATGTCCACTTGCCCGGAAATCTCAACTATTGACTCTAATATCATTTGTTAGGAATGCACAGCGAAAGTCTGAGATTGCTAAGAGGGAGCCAAAATCCAAGCTCGTCAACATATTCAGTTAGACCCACATTCATTTAAATGTTTAAGGTGTGTTTGTTTCACTGAAAGTATTTTACCATAAAGTGTTTTCCGGATTTTCAACCATTTCGTTCTCTAAAAAAGATTTGGTCAACGGAAAAGGCTTTCTGGTCAACACAAATATTATGTATTATTTTAGGAAAACAAATTCCTCCGCCTCAGAAGCTGAAAACACTTTCCCTTTTCATCCTTTTCCCTTTGACCTTTCACTTTTCCTCTCCAGACTCTCTCGCTTAGAACGCCGCTCTTTCCCTTCGCTCTTTCGCTCGTCTTTCTTCTTCAGCTCTTCTTCAACGATGCACATCTTCTTTGCCATTGAAGGTCCAGATCTTCTTCTTCATCATTGAAGGTCTGGCTCTTCTTCAACGACGCTCAACATAGATTCAGGTTCTTTCTCCTCTCCAATTTGAGAATAATCTCAGAATTTTTTTGATCGATGCTTTACTGAGTTGATGTTGATTCTCTGCGTTTCAGTTGTTTGATTCACGTTTCTGTTCATCTTCTTGAAGCAATTGAAGTGAAATGCCCCTCAAAGCCTCTCTCTCTCGATCCTCTACGTATTCCAGAAGCTTCTGCCCTGCTGATCGGCGCTGGAATCCGCCGCTTACCTTGCCGCATCTAGTGCTCTTCGGATCGTGATGTTCTCGCATGCTTGAGCTTCGAATCCGTGTGCTCCATCAATGGACTCAAGTTTATTGAACCAATAGATTCCTTCAAACCTTCGACAACTTGGAGCCTTAGAGCTTTCAGTTTTCATTGAGCGTGGAAGTTCAGTACATTATGCCATTACGCATGTGGAAGAGAAATAGAGAGCTTTGTTGTTGTTAGCATGAACATCGGTCATGCTTGAGATTATATTAGTAACTTTCGATTCAATCTTGATGATCTCGTACTCATTGGGTTGCGGTTCTCACTATCTTGTTGTTTCCTTGTGCCGTTTAATCGAATGCACATCAAGTGTTTGGTCAAATGCCCAAGCAGATTAGTCCAGCTATGTTATTTGTACCCTATTGTCTCCAAATTTGTGGCGGTCTTATATAGATTGCAATAGGGAGACTCATGTCAAATTGATAGATGACATTAGATATTTGTAAAGATACTTGAAGGATCGGGTTAAATCTTAGTTATTATAGATAAAAATACATTTGCATGGGACAAAGCAATTAAGTTCGTCCTGGGTCTTTTCTAGAGACAATGTTATTTGGTATCAATCAAACAGTTTCGGCAAATAGTTTCGGCAATCAGTTACAAACGAATAGGTTTCTGTAAATGGGTTTTCCTTTTGTTCTAATGCTAATAAATCTCCTCGTATGAGATGCTATCCATTTATTTTGAATGATCCGTTTTTCATGCTTGATAATGCCACTCTAGGAGTCTGTAGCTTCCTTTTGTGATTGTCCCTTCTTCCAGCTTTAATTTTTCTTTCATGCTATCTTTTCTGCTGTGTATCTTCTCTAGGTTCTGATCTTAAGAAGGAGAAATTAGAACAACTAGTGATCCAGTTGATATTGGATCGAGTGTTGGTAAGAACTTAGATTCTCCTGACCTTTTTAATTATTTTTGTGATTTTTCTGCCGTATTGTTGTCAGTTTGTCTGAGATGAGAATGAGTACATGGATTTGCGTCTGTGGTTGATGCAAGAGACATTCTTAATCACTCTTGCCAAATAACAGTCTTTTGATGTGGTTAATTTTCACATGGGTGAAGACATAACTGAATTTTAATTTTTTCCTAAATCTTTTTAGAAATGTAAATAAGATGTTACACCTGTGTGATTTCCTCATTCTAAAGTTCTTTTTTTTTTCCCTGTGAAGAACTTCCTTCATATATACATCTGCTAGTCAAATGTTCAAACTCTCTTGGTGAGTTCTAAGTCTTGTTTGGATTGTGTAGAAAAAAGAATATCAGTATACAACTCATGCTATAAATGCTTATGTGACACTTGGACCATTGACAAAGCAAGTTTTGCAAGGTATAAAGATTCTTTCTTCACAGCATGTGTCTCTCGTTAGTTTTAGTGCATGTCATTAACATCTTATTCCCTTGTGTTCTAAATACTAGTAAGTGAGGATTGCAATGGCCAGGATGCTCTTGTTTTTGGAATATCTGCATTTGGCATGCTTGATTTTATTAATGAAGTTCCCTTAGAGGCATACCCTTGAGGTTTATCTTTTAGGGATTTTTTACTTGTTGATTTTTCAATCTGTTTAATTGATTATGAATATCTTAGCATATTTCTTGTGAAATCAAAACTAGTAGTATCTTATGTATCATGCACACATGTTTCAAAACTTGTAGTATGAAGAATTCTTCTTCTAGTTCTTGAGATTTATGTAACCTACGATTATTTTTTCTTGCAGTTGATGCCTGTTGAGATTGCTTATCCTTGATTAAATTGTTTCTTTGCTTGAGATAATGTTAATGTGGTCACTTGGAGTAGTCACTTGTCCATTGTTGATAGCACTAAAATTTAAGTAGTTGTGTGACATAAGATTGGTGTTTTGACCTCATCTTCCTGCCATGGATATGTCTTGACATATCTCAGGAAGTGGAGCAACATATTTTGCAAATTCCATCAATGTGCCTCTATTGCTAAGCAAGTCAGTGGTTGGTTTACATGTTCCTTCGAGAGTTGATTATGTTATTGCTGATGTTGCTGCACTAGCCTTCTTAATCCTTTTAACAATTTTTTTTTTTTTTTAATGTTTGCTATTGGGTTTACCCTTAAGATAAAACATCTGTCATAATAGGCTCAGAAAATTCTTATTTTTGCTTGTAGATGGAAAATAATGATGTTAATGGAGCAATAATGGGTACAGCTGCGTCAATAATGGTAGCTGGTATGTTAGTAATGGATGATGAAGCTTTTGGCCACCAGCCACAATAATGATTGGCGACCGATTGCAGGTGAGCTCAAGCCTCGCCAATCATCGACGATGCCTTGGCCTCGCTAGATCGGCGAGATCGAGCTTGCTCGACACCGGTGAGCTCTAGCCTTGCCAAATCGGCAGGGCTCAATCCTCGCTGATTGTCGACGAGGCTTCAGCTAGATCTAGTGAGCTCGAGCCTCGCTAGATCTAGTGAGCTTGAGCCTTGCTTGGCCAGTCGCCTGCTGTTGTCGTGCTAGCCATCGACTAAGGAAGGAGGAAGAAAAATGAAATATAAAAACTAACTTTAATTTCGATTTAAAAAAAAAAACGTTTTGGGGTAAGAGAAAATGTGAGGCGTGGCTTAAAAATAGATTTTTAAATCTAACCCATTTAAGACCTATTTAACTAGTTTTTTTCAAAATGTAAGTGATCTATACATGACCCATTTAAATCATAAATGGGTCATATATGGGCTTAAGACCGATTTTGACACCTCTACTTCAGCCCAACTTATAACTAGAACCGACTCCTTATTATAATCGGATTTTGATTTCTTTCCTAATTTTTTTTCATCTTCCTTTTCAATTTTTAGTTTTTTATTTCTTTCTCTTCCCTGCATCTTCTTCTTTGAGACTTTTTGGAGAGCGTCTTCACCGAAAGACGTCTTCCCCTCAGAACGAAGTCCTTCTCTACAAAACCATCAATGACGAGCTCGACGAAGACTCCGCTACACAGATTCACACCGCAATCCTTATCAATCTGACGTCGATACCTGAAGTCGCTGACTGTCGATAAATATTCTCCCTCAGCCACTACTCCGGCTGTTGGAATTCAAGTCGACGGAAGACGACTTACCTTTATCCGATGCGCAAATAACAATTAACCCCGGAACGAATGTTGAATTGCGAATGAACTAAAATGTGATGGATGTACTAATTCAGTACAACATAAGGTCTTGTTATCTGGTGGATATACATCTTTTGTATCACTTAATCGATTGCTCAACACGAGATGAGGAAGGTGAAAGCACGGGGGCTCTTGAGGAAGTGAACGGGATGAGGATGAGAAGACATGGGGCTTCTGAGGAAGAGTTGCAGCGACAACGTGGCGACCAAGGCTGAATTTCGTCGATCGAAATTGCTAGGCAGCATGGGACAATGTCCACTTCGAGTCCTTATCTAAGATAACATCCACTTCGATCAAGAACTTCTACGCCAACGCACATGGCCCAAAGTATCATCTAATCAGTGTAGCGAGGTGGAGCCATAAGAATCGACACCAGCGAAGGTTGATGAAGGAAAGCTTCAATATCAACCAGTGATCGAAAAACACCATCACTAGTGAAGGAACATAGAAGAGGAACCAAGCCACTTCACATTCCCGACCAAGAATACCCAAAAAGATCCACCAAAGCTTTGATCAGCTGCCTCAAAAATGGACAATCGCCCTCCATCAGTGATAGTGAACCAAGTCCAAAGGTGCTAGAACGTGAAAAAATCCGCGGAGAGGCAGTCGAGCATATCCTCAATCGTCACAGGGAAAAAATCGCCACCATCACCGTTGAGGATGATCCTCGCTGCTATCACTGTGAAAACTTTCTGGAGGAAGAGGAGGAGTGATGATTCGTGTGAGAGGCTCAGGAAGCCCAAAAAATCATGTTTTTGACTTTTGGTGGTCCTTGGAGCAGGAGCCCAATGCCCCCGACATGATCTCCATCGTCACACGTCGCGCTTTCTCTCTCTCGAGATTGGTCGAAGGAATTCGAAAGCGTTGGAGCAGAAGAGAGAGAGGGTGTTTTGCTCGACTCGGGTCGGGTCTCCGGTCAGGTCGCTGGCTGGCCAACCGCCTCGGCGGTGACGTCATTGATCACGTCATCCGGCGGTTACCGACCATTAGATGACGTCATGGATGACGTCATCACGCGTCGATTCGCCAATGCGCGCGTGATGCTCATGCGCTGGCTTTCCCACGGCGTAAATGCCGATTGTTCTTGTAAAGGAGAAATGTAACGCTTCCTTTTCTTTTGACGGAAAGGGGACAAGATAAGGAGAGAATTCTAAGTGTACGTTACGCAAACCGTGCCAACGGTTGTCTTCTAGAGTCTCTTATATGACTCCGTCTCTCGAGCAAGCACCAATGGCCGAACCCCTCTCTCTCTCAAAGATTTTTAACTCCATGGTCGAAGCCCTCTGCTCTCATCTTCAGCCCACAGCCAACCGCAAAATGGCCGATGTCCTCCCTTCCTCTTTTCCTCTCTCCAACGAAGCTTTGATAACCATGGTGTGACTTGATTCCTTCGAAAAGTCATAAAATGTCAACCATTTTTCTTGTTCCCTTTAAATTAACCAGATTCCGCTTCTCTGATGTACACGCTCTTTTTTCTCTAGTTTTCTCTCTCTCTAGTTCTCACGCTCCTTGATTCTCTCTCCGAACGTCGAGCACATTCTACACCTTCCTCTTCTTCCGCTTGGCCGAGCCCCCCTCACGCTCGGCCAAGCGGAAGAAGAGGAAGGTGTATAACGTGCTCGACGTTCGGAGAGAGAATCAAGGAGCGTGAGAACCACAGAGAGAGAGAGAGAGAGAGAGAGAGAGAGAGAGAGAGAGAGAGAAAACTAGAGAAAAAAGAGCGTGTACATCAGAGAAGCGGAATCTGGTTAATTTAAAGGGAACAAGAAAAAGGGTTGACATTTTATGACTTTTCAAAGGAATCAAGTCACACCACGGTTGTCAAAGCTTTGTTGGAGAGAGAAAAAGAGGAAGGGAGGACATCGGCCATTTTGCAGTTGGTTGTGGGCTGAAGATGAGAACAGAGGGCTTGGACCATGGAGTTAAAAGAATCTTTGAGAGAGAGAGGGGTTCGGCCATTGGTGCTTGCTCGAGAGACGGAGTCATATAAGAGACTCTAGAAGACAACCGTTGGCATGGTTTGGCAGAACGTATGCTTAGAATTCTCTCCTTATCTTGTCCCCTTTCCATCAAAAGAAAAGGAAGCATTACATTTCTCCTTTACAAGAACAATCGGCATTTAAGCTATGGGAAAGCCAGCGTGTGAGCACCACGCGGTAACCGCCGAATGACATCATCGATGACGTCACCACCGGAGGCGGTTGGCCGGCCAGTGACCCGATCGGAGACCCGACCCGAGCCGAGCAGCGCCTTCTCTCTCTTCCGCTCCGACGCTTTCGAATTCCTTCTACCAACTCGAGAGAGAGAGAAAGCGCGACGCGCGACGATGGAGATCAAGTCGGGGGCACTGGGCTCCTGCTTCAAGGACCACCAAAAGCCAAAAACACAATTTTCTGGGCTTCCTGAGTCTCTCACACGAATCATCACTCCTCTTCCTCCAGAAAGTTTTCATAGTGATAGCAGCGAGGATCATCCTCAACGGTGATGGTGGCGATTTTTTCCCTGTGACGATTGAGGATATGCTCGATCGCCTCTCGGCGGATTTTTTCACGTTCTAGCGCCTTTGGACTTGGTTCACTATCACTGATGGAGGGTGATTGTTCATTTTCGAGGCAGTTGATCAAAGCTTTGGTGGATCTTTTTGGGTATTCTTGGTCGGGAATGTGAAGTGGCTCGGTTCCTGTTCTATGTTCCTTCACTAGTGATGGTGTTTTTCGATCGCTGGTTGATATTGAAGCTTTCCTTCACCGACCTTCGCTGGTGTTGATTCTCTATGAAGCACGGACACGTTGTCCGTGCTTCCGTGTCGTGTCCGACACGTGTCGGACACGTCGACACGCTCGGATACGGTTGGACACGTGGTCAACGCGTGTTGGATTTTCCTACACACGGTCAACTTTTAATTGACACATTTGGACTCGCATGTCCGGAAGACGGTGGAGGCAAGGGCGAGGGAACAGAGAGGCCGCGAGCAACGGCGAGCCCGCAATGGCGAGTAGACCTAGTCCTCCTCAAGAAAAAGTCCCTCGAGGCAAAAGTATATCCCCACCACTTCTTCCGGCTTCCACTTCTTCAACTCATCTTTCGGGCAGCGGTGCTTCTCCTTCTTGGTCACTGTGGTAGCGGTGGTGTGGCGCTTCTTCTTCTTGCCTCACCCCCGAACCCGTGGCCCGGCCTAATTTTAGAGAGAAAGTAGTGAAAGAAAGCCTCTGAGTGCTTGTGTCGTGTGTGGGTCTCTGTCTGCGTCCTTGCGGACGTCAAAACTCCCTTCAATCGGAGGAGGAGAAGAAGAGGAAAGGAAGGAAGGAGGGTCGTGCGGCAAGGAGGAGGAGAAGAAGAGGGCGCGCTAGGGTTTTGACTCTTTTGAGAAGGGAACTAAAAGGAGGGGGAAGTGACCGGCTAACGGCCTGTCGGGGAAAGAAAAGGCAAAAAGATTTGGGGGAAAGATTTGGGGGTGGGGGGAAAGATACGGGAGGAGTTTTTTTGGGGGAACATTCAGATACTTTTTATTTTCGATTTTGGGAGGAGGGTTAAGGGCGGTAAAATTAAAAAGTAATTTCGAATAATAAAGTACCAAATGTTGAATGATGTGTATAAATTCATTTTAGGTTCTTTTTTTGAAATTATTTATTTATTTATAAATTTGAATCAAATTAATTAAAAATAAAAATATTTATTTAATATTTAACGTGTCGAGAATGTGTCGAAATTTTCAACTTTTTGAGAAATGCATGTCACATGTCGTGTCGTATCGTGTCGTGTCGCGTGTCCGTGTCGCCGTGTCCGTGCTACCTAGTCGATTCTTATGGCTTCACCTCGCTACACCGATTAGGTGATACCTTGGGCCATGTGCGTTGGGGTAGAAGTTCTTGAACGAAGTGGACGTAGTCTTAGATAAGGACTCAAAGTGGACATTGTCCCATGCCGCCTAGCAATTTTGACCAACGAAATTCAGCCTTGGTCGCCACGTTATCGCTGCAACTCTTCCTCAGGAGCCCCATGCCTTCTCATCCTCATCCCGTTCACTTCCTCAGTAGTCCCCGTGCTTTCACCTTCCTCATCTCGTGCTGAGCAATCGATTAAGTGGTACAGACGATGTATATCCACCAGATAACAAGAACTTATGTTGTACGGAATTAGTACGTCCATGATGGGGTGCGATGAGAACACACTGTTTCACCTTGATACGCTACGATGGAAAGACACCATTTGAAGGGGTGTGATGGAGTCATATAAGAGACTCCAAAAGACAACCGTTGGCACAGTTTGGCAGAACGTACGCTTAGAATTCTCTCCTTATCTTGTCCCCTTTCCATCAAAAGAAAAGGAAGCGTTACATTTCTCCTTTACAAGAACAATCGGCATTTACGCTGTGGGAAAGCCAGCGCGTGAGCATCACGCGTGCGTCGGCGAACCGATGCGTGATGACGTCATCCAATGGTCGGTAACCGCCGGATGACGTCATCGATGACGTCACCGCCGAAGGCGGTTGGCCGGCCGACGACCCGACCGGAGACCTAACCCGACCCGAGGCCCGACCCGTTGACTTGACCCGATCGTTGACCGGTCAACCGGTCAGCCAGACCGGCAGTCAAACCGGTCGGAATAGTCACCGGGGTTGGACCAGTCGGACCGGCCAGGAGCCATTTGGCTCACTGGCGTGTGCGCTTCATGCACCGCACACTCAGGCGGCGCGTGTGGGCGCATGGGAGCTCCGATTGGAGCGTGGTCGGCGGCGTTTGGTTCATATGGATGTTCTCTACACTATGGTATATTTATTTTGCATGTTTGAATTTTATAAATGTATAAAATTGTGTAGGGAACCCTAAATACGGGTATTTTTGGGGGTTTAATGCATAATTTATTCTTTTTTAGCTTGTATTTTCGTATATTTTAGGAAATACAGTAGCTAGCCTATATGAAAATGATGTCATATATACTGTGTAGAGCTTGTTTCGATGGTAGCATGTATATATTTTATTATACTTGCAATTTTCTAGTTCTAAGAAAATTCGAACAATGGTGGGAAATTCTTATTTTTCCATTACATGTTGAATTATGGTTTTGATTGTAGTTACAGCATGATTATTTTTGTAACACTGGCCATGACCGAGCTATTTCGATAAAGAAATTTCCAGCTCGAAAATTGCACATAGCAGCATAGAAAACGCACAAAGGTATACTAAAACAATGGATAATGAACTGACTTGGCGGCATCAAGCCACGGCCATTGACGGCGACGGAGGTTGAGAACGTCGACTCCAAACATGTGGGTCCATGGACAGCCCGTGCCAAAGATTTGCAAAAGCGTGGCATAAAACACAGAGTCAGATTTAGTTCCAACAATTAATGAAGTGGACATGAATCAATCTTGAATCTAGACACATGCTATAAGCTAGACCATTTTGCACAAAGATTCGCAGAAGTGCAAATATGCAAAAGTTTATCAACATGAGGTGCAGAAATCCCACCACGACACCAGACTCTCGCCGCGAAGCACACGACATAATTAACCACCCTCTCGCAGATGGACGGCATGAGTGCGCCCCTAGGAGGCTAGTCCTATCTACAAATCAACTCAAAAGGCAATCTTCTGCCAAAATCGCAGCTAACAAAAGCGAAAACATGCACCATCTGCCCATATAGCGACGCGATCGAGCATATTATAAACCTACAGCTATTTCCATTTCGAAGAAAAGCACTGCGATTCAACAGGCATCCTAGGCATACTCTTAAACCGCAACATTGTGCACATGAAGCAGCAGCAGCATCACCACAAGCACAAGAACTAGCTTGATAAGCTTGACTGCCCAAGGGGGAAAGATGAGAGAGAGAGAGAGAGAGAGAGAGGGAGGGAGGAGGGAGGGAGGGAGGGAGCATGATTCTGGTTATGATGCTTGGAGAAGTCCGGAGGTGGAGGTGACGGTGGTCTTGGACCTGTCGCGAGAGGTGGTGACGGAGTCGCTGTGGGCGCCGGCCTTGCCGTCGACCTTGATGCGCTCCTGGAGGAACTTCTCGAGGGAGGCGATGTCTATGATCTTGTCCTCCACCCGCTTTGTGCAGTCGATCACGAACGACGCCCCCTTCTTCTTCGCCGCCTTGGCGCCGCCACAGAGAGAGAGAGAGAGAGAGAGAGAGAGAGAGAGAGAGAGAGAGAGAGGTGGCGGAGGATGTTGGCGCCGAGGAGAGACGTGGCGGAAGAGGAGATATCTCTCTCTCTCCCCAACTGAACAAAGAGGCCAAAATCTATTAAATCTTATCGTCACAATTGTTTTTGAATTACGTTCCCACGTGCCTCCGCATTTTATTCGATCAAAAAACCAAATCCGTAA
The DNA here is from genome assembly GCA_017140595.1 of Eucalyptus curtisii. NCBI lineage: Eukaryota > Viridiplantae > Streptophyta > Magnoliopsida > Myrtales > Myrtaceae > Eucalyptus > Eucalyptus curtisii. The sequence goes on along the minus strand of CM029500.1, from coordinate 3,744,772 downwards.
GTAATCTTGGGTTTCCTATAATACGAAATTCCCAAAACAAAAAGTTAATTTTCATGTCGATTACTTCAAATTTCAGAATTATTAGGTGGGTAATATCATTGCCATACTCAGCAAGTTCTATTTTTGAAGACGGCAAAACATGCAGATCACCTACTCGTTGAAGTAGTTAACTTTCAGTTTTTACGTGTCTTCAATAATGTTGAGAAAGTACGTCTTTGATGTCGCTATTCCGTTCACCAACTGGAAAATGCTGGTCCCGCTGGCAATGGGCAACTCCCGATAGGTCTTGAGCGCTGGGTTGCGGCCCTATATGCTCAAAGTGCTACCATTGTACTTTGGACTCGTGAATACGAGGTTCATGTCCATGAGCAGGGCCACCGACTCGAGCCTAACCGAGCCATAGAACCCCTGATCCCGGTCCACAAGGGGGACTCTGGCTCGGGCCCCTCGGTCAATGGGTCGTCAATGATGTTGATCACCCCGAACGGCATCTGGGACTTCTTGGTCATCACAGCTCGACGACGCGCACCACGGTGGGGCTCTTGCTCGAGAGCGTGTCGTGGAAGTAGAAGTGGTGGCATGTCGTCTTGCGATTGGCGTGGCTAAGCCTCGTGAACCATGCATCCACCTTCTTGGGATCATTTGCCTTGGCACGGGCAAGGGTCGTGGCGGTAGCTACCAAAGCAAGAGCCACCGCCACCACTGCCGTTAAAATCTCGCTTTCAATCTGAGATTGTTGGGAGAAACGATCCTACTGGAAAGAATTTATAGGTGAAAAGAATACATGTTTAGAGACAGAAGCAAGAGATGTTGGGGAAATCATTCACTAGTTGTGCTTTTTAATTAGCGACCGAATCCATTATTTTGCTGATCTTATTAAGTCATTGACTTGCGGTTAGTGATTTGGAAATTGACAATAATGAAATCAATTTTTCAGTGGATATACATGGCATGTCTTTGCACGTTCTAGCTAATAAAAGTTCCATGCTTTGTACGAGAAGACATATTAAAAGTATTGGAGAGATTTGATTGCTGATGAAAATAGAACATTAGTGTACAGTTCTTTGATTTTGATGCTTGATGACAATTAAAGGTACTATATACCCATACTATTATTGGTGCTGAGTTAATAAAAATATATATCAGAATATACACCAAAGTCATAGAGAAACGAGTTCTATAATTACTCAATTTGGAATTTGGAATTTCATTTTGAATATGTTGTCAAACTTGTGTGTGAAAAAAGAAGAAGAAAGGATATTGTGAAGAAGAGAAAGTTATTGTTTTTAACAGTTGTGCTAAACAATATATGATTTGGCTGTATTTATAGATAACCAATCAAGATATCACTTGGGAATAAGTAACTTATCCTCATTTTCATGATCAACCATCAATTTTCTTCCTATCAACGATAATTTCTTTTCATATCTAACAATCACCTTTTTTCATGTCCACAATCACTTCTTTTTCATTATAATTAAAAATTTCAACCAAAAAGGCACAAAGTTTCCAAAAAAAAAAAAGACATCAAAAGTGCTAAAACTTTTCTACATTGCTTACTTTGTTGTCTTAATTTTGAATTGATTTCTAGAGTGCCATTACTATTAGAAAAAAATTTATCACAACTGTCATAACTTTTGACCAATTGTTTTCATAATTTGAAATAATCACCACAAGTGTCACATGTTTTAATAACATATAGTAATTTTTTAGCAAAGAAAATCACTACCATGACCCAAGTGAGACGAGAGAGGAGAAGAGTGACATCTACTGCCAAGTTAAAGGCCACACTCTGTTCTTCAAGAAGTTGGACTATGGGCTGTTTGTTTTTGAAGGAAACTAATTTCAAAATTCTAAACTCGAACTATCGAGTAACATCAAACCGCAGACAAAAAAGGGCCAGAAATACTTTGTATCACTGATTGAAAAGTACATCATGCAACATAACGTATCTTATTTTCCACGAATTAAATGCACTTATTGCATCGTGATGAGAGAGATCGAATGGAAATAATTTTCTTCACAAGAAGAGAGCCTTTTCATTCTTCTTCTTTTCCTTTAGGATACACAATCCTATACTTCTACACACTTAAAGAAAAAAACATGTTCTTTTCTCTTTTTAAGAAGTAACCCTCAAAATAACTGCCTAGGCGGTTATTTTCTTTAAATTGTGGGCTATCGGCTCTTTTGAGTTATGGGCTGATTAGCTCAACATGGGCGGCCCAATAACAATAAAACCCATTATCTCCCGCTTGGCCATGATGGGGGTAGATATAACCGTTTCTTCTCTACAATATTCATACTAGTAAATAATTTGTGTGACTAGCATACTATGAGTAGACATTGGCTTTTTTGTTAGCTTGCAACTCAAGTAATACTAAGGATCAATATACCTATATTAGACAAACAATCAATGGTTTTAGACAAAAACCATTAGTGGTATGATAAACCGAAAATGAACTTACCCAAAATTCCCCATTATGCACACGGATACATGCTTATTCAAACCAAAAATGAACTTGGCAAGTCCAAAGTCTGCGACCTAGAATCAAAATGTTAGCTTTCATAACAATAATTTGAATTCAATAAACAACTTATTGATATATCATGTCTTTGCACCTTAGCGTCAAAATTAGAGTCGAAAATAATATTGTAGGACTTGATGTCGCGATGAATATTTTTGGGATTACTTGAAAGGTCAAATCAATAAAAATGAAACCCGAAAATTAGTATAGTAATGATAAGTTTTTTTTTTTTTTTTTTGAAAAAAATACTCACATTCTTTATGTAAGTAAGCCAAACCTTGTACGGAAGCTAAAGCCAGCTTCATCCTCTTAGGCTAAGGCATGATAGGGCGATCAATACTTGCAATAACATTTGCGGTAGTTATAATCAATCGGATTTTGAGCTTTGAAATAACTAAGCATACATGATAGATACTGACCGTGCAAATGAGAGTATAGTGTGTTGTTCGGGACGAATTTATAAACTATGATTTTGAGAGTGTTAGAAATGCAATATCCCACCAAAAAGATGAGGTGAGGGTGGTGGATATGGTTGATGATATTGACTTCCACTCAAAACACCCACTTCCCTTGATGACTTCTAGCTTTTAGTTGCTTGATGGCAACTAATTCCTCGCTCAGGAGTACCCTCTTATAAATGAACCCAAAATCGCCTTCATTGAGTAGACCAGAATCAAGAAAATCATCCGTTATCATTTTCAGCTCCTCGTATGTAAAGGTCTTATGTGGAATACACGATGGAGGTGGTCAGACGTTGGGACCCCATTCTACAAGCTTAATGATAATGAAAAGCATAGTTAGAAGAATTGATGTTAGAGATCTTGGTATTATGAACATGTAATTATTGTGATCCAAATGTAGAGCAAATTATAATTGAGAATTAAAATCACATACAATGAAAAGAACAAGCTTGAGGACAATCAATGTTGATTCCTCAATAAGAATTTGCTCTACATTTGGATCACACTAGTAACATGTTCATAATACCAAGATTTGTAACATCAATTCTTCCAATTATGCTTTCTCATTATTATTAAGCTAGTAGAATGGGTCCTAATGTCTGACCTCTTCTATCTCCACGCATAGCCTTTGGTGTTCTGCATAAGACCTTTACATACAAAGAGCTGAAAATGGCAACGGATGATTTCTCTAATTCCAATCTACTCGACGAAGGTAGTTATAGCCTCATTCATAAAGGAGTACTCTCAAGCAAGGAATTAGTTGCCATCAAGCAACTAAAAGCTTAAAGTTGGCAAGGGGAGAGGGAGTTTCGAGCGGAGGTCAATATTATCAGCCGTATCCACCATCGTCACCTCATCTCTTTGGTTGGATACTGCGTTTCTAACACTCTCAGAATTCTAGTATATCAGTTTGTCTCAAACAGTACACTGGACTCTCATTTGCACGATCAGTATCTATACCGTATGCTTAGTTATTTAGAGCTCAAAATCTGATTGATTATAACTGCCCTAGCTATCATTGTAGGTACTAATTGCCTAATCATGCCTTGGCCTAAGAGGATGAAGGTGGCTTTAGGTTCCGCATGAGGCTTGGCTTACTTACATGAAGAGTGTGAATATTTTTTTCCAAAAAAAAAAACTTATCATTACTATAATAATTTTCGAGTTTCATTCTTATTGATCCGACCTTTCAAACAATCCTAGAGTTATTCAGCACGACATCAAGTCCTCCAATATTCTTTTGGACTCCGATTTTGACGCTAAGGATGACATGATAATATCAATCGGTTGTTTATTAAATTCAAGTTATTGTTATGAAAGCTAACATTTTGATTTCCAGTCGCAGACTTTGGACTCAACAAGTTCACTTTGGGTATAGATATGCATGAATCCACGCGCATAATGGAGACTTTCCGGTAAGTTCATTTTCGGTTTGTCGTATCACTCATGGTTTTTCTCTAATACTACCGATGGTTTGTCAAATGTAGGTACATGGATCCTTGGTATTACTCGAGTGACAAGCTATGGAAAAAGCCAATGTCTACTCATTCAACGTGGTCTTGGCAGAGCTACTTATGGGAAGAAAAGCATCGAATGCTGATCGGCCTGAGGATCAACAGTCTTTGGTGGAGTGGGTAAGATGTAAATGAGTTTTCAATTTAACTTATATGAGTTTAGATTTTCAATGACAAATATGATATATATAGTCGATCACCTAATAGGTCAATTTTTAACTTTCTGTACATGTATAAAAATTGTAGGTGATCGTTTAATCGTTTACCCTTCCTAGTGATGTGCAAGGAACAACATTATGTTAAGAATAAGGAACAACAAGTCAATCCCTTGTTGTATATAATCCAAATTGATAATCCTGAGTTTGGATTCTTGAAGATAATATGCACAAAAAAATATGTAATTCTCTGTTCTTGTTTAAAGAAAATATAGACAAAAGGAATACCCATTTCAACGACCCTAGAAAAGTTAAGATAGATAATATTTAGGATCTATACCCATTTATTTTAGCCGACTCAATTTTGGGGTCACAACATGATTTACGCCGTGTTGTGTGATAATTAAATCTAATTTATGAATGCAACACCTTAATATTGATTGGTGGAAACAAATGAAACATTTTTAACCATAATATAGCCAACCAGAGAATGATTTTCAAAAAGAGTGAACTTCCACCTTTCCCTATCTCATCAAGTGGATTGGTTTGCAATCCCATTACTAGTCCAACCAGTTGAACCAGCCAATTTGATCTGATTTTAAAAATAGACACCTTCAATCTAACTAACGTACTTCTAGGCATACAATCCGATGTAATGGGGAGATCCACATGATTTAAATCTAATTTCACATGGTTTCATTACTAATAATCAATCTTTGTATTGCTAACAGAAGTCAATAGCCTCAAACTCTTTCATGCATAAAGTAATGTCAAGAAGATAACATAGTACTATTTATAGAGTCTAGCAAAAATCTCGTTGGAATATGGTTCTTAGCACAATGTTACCCTAGTAGGATCCACTTTATTTGGTCTTATGATCAATAGGGTTGCTCAAATTGCAGGCCAATCACTTTCTTATAACATAGCAAATTCTATGTTTTGTTCATAATAATGTAATGTTGAAAAAAACATTCAATCTTTTTTAGCTTTTTTATGTTTCTTTATGCAGCTGATAGTAATTTTCCTTCCTTGTTTAGGATGGAGTTCTCACCGATCAACAAGAAACCATGGATGCATTAGTGAGGGTCTCAATTATGATAGTTTGAATTGGAGGTGCATAATTTACACAAATTGAGGTAGGTTTGTTTTATGTCATTTAAGTTAGACTTTCTATTGTGTTAACATCGAAATAGTTTCTAATAGTGAGGATGTAGAGAACTTAACAATCCAATTTTTTTGTCCTATTAGAAAGTTGATGCTAACCATAAAATTAGATTAAAAGATCTACACATCGTGTAGCCACTAGAGACATTATACAATTTGTTCCAATGTGAGAAGTTCATTGTAAGTTGATTATCTCATGATTTTTCTATTCGAATGAATCCATTCATTTTAATTAATTGATATAGATGTTCATGTTTGGCATACAATTGGTAAATCAAGTTGAGAGAAGTTATAAACCTAGCATTCATGGTAATATTGTCATGGTATAGTTGGAGGATGTTTGTGTTGGACTCGATCTTGAATTTATAGTTTCCTTTTGCATAAGCTTATTCATTTGTATACCTAGTTTGACTTTATCTTATATCGCCATATAATCTTAAAGCCAATTAATAGACAACATTTGGTTTCAACTGATTAAATTGGGATTAGAGAGGCAATATCTGATCTGAAAACTTTATTTGGTTGCTTCTTTGTTTTAACCCCCTGCCCCTCCTCCTCCCAGGCTTTTTTGGTGATTTTAGGAAAGGTTTTGCAATTAGGTGAAAGTTTATCAAAACAGTATAGAAGATCTTGATAATACTTCCATTTGTCTTTTTCTTGGTAAAAACTTGCACAAAATTAAACTACTCATGGCAGGTGAGAGTGTATTAGTCGTTCAAGCTCTTTCAAAGGAGCTTCCTAGACAATTGCTAGTCTACATGCGAGCTAGAGATATACAACCACGCGTTTATACCCTTCTTAAGCAGTTCCTAGTGAAACCAAAGTTGCTCGAACACCACAAAGATAGATAAAGAAAGGCCTATGTTCATGCTCATGTACAACTACTATTGAAGGGTTAAAATTCTATAAAGAGCTCTCCTATAGAAACCTAAAACTAGGAAGGGTAGAATTGGTCTAAATTGCCTTTATGTTTTTTATGTAAATTGCTAATCATATCACAAGAATGTGAATTATGATTGACAATTCGTTGAATACAAGTAAAGCATCCTAGTTGCTCCTAAGAAAGAAACTATGGAACTTCCATTCTTCGTGCATTTAATGTTACCCTAAGATTGAGTCATAGCTAAGGAAATTGCATTCTTGTTACAACATTTTTATGATATTTTTACTCTCTTCTTTGGAGTTAGATATCCCATGGAGAATTTATATCTCTATTGAGTATGGCTAATCCGGTTTCGTTTGATAAAGGAGAGAGATAGTGAGGACATACCTATTAGTTCTATGCCTATGGCAATGCGAAAGAAGTTTGATAAATATTAGAAGGGCTATAGTGTTGTCTTGCTACACTTGTTAGTGCTTTGCTATTTGAAGTTGGACATAGATGATCATGTGAAATTTGTATGGATTATTCAAGAAAGTCTCTATATGCTTTTGATGAACATGTGACCTCTATGTCGAGAGATTATCGCTTTACATCTTCAACCAATTGAGGTAACATTTTGATTGAGGACATTTTTAAGAACATTGGGGACAATCTTGATGAGTATAATGCGTTCGAAAGTAAACACTATGGATTGCAATCTACAATGTCATAATTGGATTTGTATTTGAAGGAAAATAGGCTTGATATTAAAAAAAAAAAAAAACCTTATCGTAATTTTCTTGATTATTTGTAAGCTAATTCACATCGATATCTTGAGTTGTCTTCTATCACTTTTGTTGCCCGTAAGTCAGCCTTTACCATTGAAGGGCACATTTTAAATAATTATCATAGTTCTCTTTCCCATGAAATTGTGCACTAGAGATTGGTTATTTGGAGTTCCGCATAAGAAAGATTTAGAAAACAAGACCCTCGTTTATAGGTTTCTTACATTCTTTGTTTTATTTACTAATTTTTAATTTTTTTAAATTGATGTGAAGTTTTTATTCATATAATAAATACACGCAAAGAGCTTAAAGTGGGTTAAAAGGGTAAGTAAGGGTTTTTCTAAGTTAGGTTAATTATTAATATATTCTAATAATATGAGTCGGATGTGTCGAGTTGGATTAGGTATAGGTTTTCAAATTTACATTGTATGGAAATGTGCCAAAACGGGTTAAATAGATAACATTTTCGTTCCAATCCAAACGTGACCCAACACACTCAATTAACGACCCTAGAAAAGGGTATAGATCTTCAATTTCTCCACAGCTAGTAGTGTCAATGGCAAGAATATGCACTCTTCTAAGCGCAAAGACTTCCAAACCCCCCATCCTGAAAAGACCAAATTTCAATCATTATTCCACTGACAACCCTCCCAATTTGCATCATTCCATCTTCAGTAATATAACTGGCTTCCCAAACCAATGCATCAAAAAAGAACAGCTCCAGCTTTGTCCAGCACATTTTATCCTTCAACAACTTTTGGCACAAAGGCCTCCTTTATATCACCCTATCTCTGGCTAGTGGGAGAGATGGTCCTTGGCCACAGCGAAACGCCTTACTCATGTATCGACTTTCCTTGAAACTAATGCCATGGATGGGGCTAAGGCAACCGTATCTAATTTTATAACTAAAACTCTCAAGGGATGGTAAAAAACAGTAATGATGGATTTCTGTTTCCCACCAAACTTCCATCCCTCCTCCTTTAAGTTACATTATGCAATTAGGCTAATCAGCCTTTGGAAACAAACAACGCAACTAGTGAGCCATAAGGATCACTTATTCAGTTTTGCCTTGATTCTGATCAATTATGTTTCCTTTTTTGCAATATTAACAGATATCTAATGTGGTATAAATATGGATGTAATTTCCTTCGTATTAATATAACTTAATGATTTTCTTTTGCTTCTCCAGTAAAAAGCCCTAAGTCTCGGTAGTGATAAAAAAATTGCATCCGTAGTTTATATGAAACTAGTGAAAGATGTTTGCAAATGAAAGCCATCTTATGATAGAAATTTAATTGCACTAATTATTCTTACCAGTTGCCCATGATTCTGAAAACAGTATTGGTGCTCCAAAATGCTCAGGATATATGAACTGGATGAAGGCGTCATTGACCGACCTCAAGCCCCTCATCTTGCTCCCGTGCAAGGCCAGGACCATTATGCATGTTCTTAATTAGCAGTACGCGTGATTTATCAAGATAGAAGTGAACTCTACTGCATCGTGGAGCAAACCAACAAGCTCCATTTTTCAGAATGAAAGAGCAATGAGCTTCATCCTGTTAAGCAAACCGACAGGCAAAAATAAAACATTTTAAAAAAAATTTCAACAAATCAGTCCAGAAAAATATAACTAGACGTATGACCATCATAATAAGCTACCTGCTCGGTCCAAAATTAGGCACTTGGAGAGCGAAATTTTCTGACACCTGTTGAGCTGACATTGGCGATCAATTCTTATAGTCTAAATATTCTTCTAACAGTGGAGGGAGAGGATTCAAGGTCGGCTTTTCAGCATCCTGGCATGAATTACGAACCTCAAATTTAAAATTCAAACCAAAACCAACACAAGGAGAAAGAAAAAGTAGGAAGTAATGTATGCCAAGTTTTCAACACATAAACAGGTAGTATCTTCTGCGTTAACCTCTTTCAACATTTGCACGTCCGATCCCTTCTTCGGAAAACCTGATGGTTTTCTTTACTGTTCTTTTGTTCCCTTGCCAGATGATCTCTGCAGGCCCTTCTTCTTCCACGTATTCCCAATCATCACCATCGTCCCGGTTATGCTCCTCGTCGTCAACCTGTCAATCGACCATTTAAAAAGAAATGTCAATATTTTCTGTGCAGAAGCTATTCGACTACGCATTCCAATATTATCTATGCAGAAGCTATTCGACTGCTCCCGAAGCATGCGTGAGATTTTGGATCGACATCAGGCAAAGGAAGGAAACAAGGAGCTTCACCACCGCGTCGTTCCATTCAAAGGCGCACTACCACCTCCGATCGCCTCCCCTCTCTCTCTCTATCATCAGCAACCTCGAGAGACAATGGCGAGTCGATGTCCACCACTTCTCTGTGGAACCGCCTCCAGGAGCAGATCTCTACCGGGTATATCCTTCTTCTTCTTTCTTCGAGATCCGACTCCGAGACCGTGCATTCCGCCTCCCCTCCCCGTTCCATCTTTGTCGAGATCCTTCGAAGCTGATGATCCCGCCCGACTCCACAATTCAATATACCCAGTCTCGACGTGGTAAACATAGACTCCCTCCTCGCTCTCAGCCACGATCTCCTAAAGGCGGTTCCTCTTTTTCGTCTTTGCGTGGCTCCTCGCAAGGTTACTCAGGCTCACGACGTGGGTGTCGCCCATTTCAAGTACGTGAGGACGTGAGCCACGGCGTTGCGAGGTCGTTACCGAAGAGAAAGGGATTCGACAAAGATTTGAGGACGTGAAGACGTGAATCTCATTTCAAATACCGTTTTCTGCATGTTGCTTTTCCTAAAAAAATTTTAAAAAAATATATAAAAGTTTTAGGCTTATAAATTATGACTAATTTGAAAAATATATGCTACAAGTAAAAGGGCTACGGACCAACCCAAGCATTTGGAAAAAAAAAGGGGGGGGAGGAATTACTTTCAGAATGCGTGTTAAATTATATTTCGAATTTGAGCTCACATACCAAATTAGATTTGAATTGGATAATGAAAATTGGGATTATTAACTGAATCATCTTTTAAAATTGTTATCGTGGCATTATCCATTGATAGACGTGTAAAATTGTTGATCTTTGAAATGGCACACATATAACAGGGTTTCTTCGGCAAAAATTGTGAGCCACTATAAATTTTCTGCACCATGGGTTTACACCAAATTGAGTTATTAATTTGGAATTTTTTTTTTGTTAGTGCTTAAATTTTTAGGAGTGAAAAATATTCAAGCATGTGAGCCATTATAACTCTAATTCTCCAATTATTAATGGATTATTTGCTATTATCTATTCCATGGATGTAGATAGCCAACCACATAAATATTTAATGTCCTTTATTAATCTTCATTTATTTTCAGATTCTCTTGCATTGACTTCTTTGCAAGATCATGTCGTTTTCACGTTAGTATTTCAACAATGATAAATTATGTAGCATTGTTAGTTGGCGCTTGCAATTATTTTCCATATTAATTCTGTAGTAAACTAATTTAAAATATTAATAAAGAACGGCAAATGTTTAATTTCTTTAAAAGTTCTAATTTAGAAACTATAATTGGGAGTTACGCCTGACTTAACAATTATGATAGACTTTCTAGTCTAACAAATAGCTTTATTATGGAGTTACTTCTAGATTTAATGGACTGGTACGAGGAATAAGGACTAGCATGGATGGATTCCTAATGAATGTCTCTGTCCATGAGTGCTGGAGGAAAGGATCGATTTGTCAAGAAAATACGTAATGAATCTCTACAAAGCTTTTAAGAATTAGAGGTGAATAATATAGAAAATATTCGACTGCTTATAAGGGCCATGTCACTAACTAACACGGTGTGTATTTTTTAGTAAATTTATTAAAAATTTAATACTTATCACGTCTATCCTCTTTTGTATATCTCTTCCTCCTTCATCCAGCCACCGCCCTGGTCCAAGCACCGCACTTCTAGGCCAACCACCGCCTCCATCGTCTTCGTTGCCGGCTCTATCTCCATCGTTTTCGTCATCAAGGCCATCCATGCACGCCCTATGCATGCCTCGTGCGCGTGCTGTTTACATTCCAAATACATTTTCTAGAAGACTTCCAGTAAAAGATTAATGAGAATTTTCCGCTCAGAATTTTGGGCTAGAAGACTTCTAGGACGTGTTGTGTCCCCTTTTTTTTTTTTTTTTTTTAAATTCAAAATTAAAAAATCGAAAGATGGCTTGAAATAGAGACCTTGATTAAGCTGTTAACTTTTAGTGCTAGATTTAGCTTAGTTTCAAAGCATACGTATAAATAAGGGATATTAGTGAGTACTTTTAATATAATTTAGTTTTAGTAAATTGATCTTTTGGATAAGAAATTTGATTCACTTTGAATTTAGCTTGTAATTTGTCCGACACTTTATTAATTTTGCTTTATTAAATTTTACTTTCTTGCACTTTACTTTTTCTCTGAGCCATTCTTACACTTTTGTTTATGGTTGATAAGTGCACTCTTGGGATTTTTTGTTTTATATATATATATATATATATATATATATATATATATTTGAGATTTGCTTCTATTGTCAACCAACGAAAACGTAAAATTCAATCTTTTGCCATTGAATAATATTTAAAGCAAACCGTGGCAATCGATTTCTAACCTATTGATAAGATCGCACATTAGTCTTAATGTTACTTGTACTTGGTAAATTTATCTATAGTAATGTAAATGATTTTCATATCATTAAAATAAAAAACATGTTATTTTGGTCGTGTTCTTTTTCATTGGTGTAATATCAACAAAAATCAATCAACTGAACCAGAATAATGGTTAACCAAAAGAAAGGTATACGGGGCAAACAGAATCTTATCTTATATGAGTAATCTATCTAATCAGGAGTGCATAATATTAGCTTAGGTGGAGCCTAGATGGCCGCTATTTTTTCAATATAGAATCCATATTTTGTAAGATGTTGATTTCTCTTTACTCTAACAAGAAATTGTATTTTACATAGTTAACAAGTTGAATCAAACAATGAGCTTCCGTCCTTCTGTTTAGCAACAACTATCGTTCTCATAAAAAGACTATAGAGATGCAGTGAAGCATATAAAATTAAAAAGGTAGCGAAACGCTCACGCAACCATCTCCCAAATTTTCTAGTATTATAAACGCAGAATATCCAATTATCTATAAAAAATAAAAAATAAAAACTTTTAGGGCCTGTTTGTTTATTTCTGTTTCTGTTCCTTGGAACACAAATTTCTGTTCTTTTGTTTTGGGGAACAAAAAAAGAACAGCGTTTGTTTACACTTTTGTTCCCAGGAACAAAAAATTTATTTATTTATTTTTTTTGGGAACAGATTTGGAACAGTCAAGAAGTAGAAAAAACATGTTTCTTGTTCCGGGAACAATTCCAAAAAACACTTCTTTTTCTTCTCCTTTTTCTTCTTCTTTTTTTTTTCTTCTTCTTTTTGGCCGGTCGCTAGCCTCGGCTATGGTCGGCGACCAGCCGTCGAGGGCCGATGACCTCACTAGAGCATCGTCGGCCCTCGACCGAGGCTCGCCTCGCCTTGGCCGAGTGAGCTTGAGCTCGCCCGGATTAGGCGAGGCCGAGCTCGCCTAGGCACCGGCAAGGCTTGGCCTCGCCGAGCCACCGCCGGGTCAGTGTCGCCGAGCCACCGCCAAGTCGGTGTCGCCTAGCGGTGGCCCGGTGAGGCCGAGCCTCACCGGTGGCCTCGGTGGTCAGGCAAGGTCATCGGCGAGGCTCGACCTCATGCAAGCAATGCGAGGTTGGCCTCGCCCTAGCCTGGCAAGGCTGAGCCTTGTGTTGGCCGGCGACAGCCAAAAGGAAGAAAGAAGAAACAAAGAAAAAGAAAGAAGAAAGAAGAAAAAAAAAAGAATAAAAGAATAAAAATATTGAAAAATTAAAAGAAACAAAAAAAATTATACAAGTTTACCAAACGTGTTTCTGTTTTTGGAGTAAAATTTTTTTGTAATTACCAAGCCCGATCTTATACTCAGAAATTATTATTTTTTTTTGGTAAAGGAATATAAATATACTCAGAAATTGTTCCTTGGAATAGAAAAAAAAAACTATTTCTGTTCAAAAATTATCTCCGGAACAGAAACGTTAATGTCTCAAAACCATTGTCTATTACTGTTTGAATAAAGAAAATTTTAAGTTCGCGGACATATGAACTCATCTACATTAAATCTCATACTAAATTAAATTGGGGAAACAGTCTCTTCTACGGAGTAATGAGAGTTCAAATAAAAAGAATCTGAGAACTGGAGATTCGGATATGATATTTTGAAAAAATTACAGAATGAAAGCATAAATATAATTTGATATTCTGGAACATACTTATGCTCCAGTCTTTTAAACATATCAGTTTTCTTTTTGGTGTGTTTCATAAGGCGAAGATGCTTTTTAGATTAAAAAAAAGAAAATTTTTACGGACAGATTTTCTAAATGGGAAGAGTAGGTGAGAAGCTTCAAATCAGAATCTCTTATCAGATATCGAAGCGTTTACTTTAAATAAGAAAATATCGAAGACGATAGACAAGAGAAAGAGAGAGAAAATGGAAAAGGCGGATTTTTTTTTTTTTTTGGTAATAAAAGTCAGTTCTATTAGTGTTTCAGTATACGCATATGTGTGGAGGACAATTTAAACGGTGGCTACTTCAAATGACAATTTAAACGGTGGCTACTTCAAGAAGCGCCATCATGATTTCCACTTTAGAAAAGTAGTCAAAAGACAAATTGACGACCCCACTAGAGAAGTAGATTTTTTGACGTAGATGCACTCATCAATAATTTAAATCGACATCTGTAGACATAAAGGTTATATTACGGTTGCCGTTCTAGCCATTTTATTAAGTTCCATTGCTCGGTTATTAGGATGGTCGGTTAGCCACAGACACTTAAACGAAAGTAGCATGTCTCGTCATTTCATATTTGAGATATACCGGCGATGAATGGAGACAAGGCCAGTACATCTTTTTTTCCTTTCATAACAAGATATTGCCAAATCACCATTTTGAAAAATGGACACTCCGATTCAAATTCTATAGCTTTTTCAAGGGCAGTGAGAGGCCTCTGATGAGTACAATAACGAAAACCGGCCCAGAAGGGCTCACTTTACATCTAGGCTGTTTGGTCTCAAGGAGAAGGGGATTCTCATAGGCACACGTGAATTTTTTCGATTTACTACAAAATGATTTGCGAATCAATGTGTAAACGTGGAAACCGAATTTTACACCCATGTCAAAGCCATCAACCAACGTACCAAAAGCTCATCTATCGAAGTCTTAAGAATTTGAAAAGTGACTGGGAGAATCATGTCATCTGCACGTACATAACGTATAAAAGGATAAGTCACACCTCCAAATTATCTTGGGGAGCAATTCAGAATTTCTATTACTCTTTGATGTTCGAAGCTTAGTCCTTTTTGGTTCCAAGCATACTTAATTGAAAAGTCGCATCAGTGAGCGTGCTATTTAAGTACTACGAAACTCACAAATTGAAAAGGAATTCAACATCTTGCAAGGCTGATAAGAAGGTAAATGCAAATTTAGCCCTTAGCTTCTGGCGAGAACCCTCTGAATCTTCAAGGTCCATGAGGTCTTCAGAATCTTGCTGGTTTTCTTGACTGTATGTTTTTAGGAATTCACAAGGAACACTCTGTCCATGAAGACATTTGAACTGCCGATATGTGATAAGACATAGGAATGCAAGCATAAACTAAAGAGAAGGCAAACAAGATGTACATTTATGCTAGTATTTGCTAGTTTCCAGAGTCTATATTAGCAGTCTAAATGGCTTAATGAGAAAGTCTTTAATCACAACTTGCAATCTGAAAACAAAATACCACAATCCTGTGCTCTTAGACTAATAAGCACATGTAATCAATATAGAGACATGCATGAATCTGGTGAATATCCGAGTCACCAATCTTACACTGCAAAATGCATCGAACAAACATGAAAAGCTGCACTAAGGGTCCTAGATGGATACATATACAAATCAAGCAAGTAATATTCTTTTCCCTGGCAAAAAGGAAATCTTCTTTTCTTCTTTTCTTCTTTCATACCACTGAGGTTGTTGGACTAATTTTTAAGGCCTAGAGTCTAACCACATTTTCTTCATTTCCAATCACAAGTTTGAACCTGCTTCCAATAGCTCTCGTGAGCCAGTTGTTGCAGGGGAGCAATATCCAACTAGTGTTGCTGTGCTGTTGAAGCGAGCTCAGTAATCCCAATCCTAGGCCTGTTGTAGTACTTAAGCTGGACATTTTGTGTCGCCTCTTCTTCCCCAGCTTAGGCAGCCAGAGAAAGTACCAAGTTAGTCACCGTTTGGAATAAGGGATACCTCCGATTTGAATTCTCTAGCTTGTCAAGGGCAGTGAGAGGCCTCGGGCACGTGGAACCATTAAAAAGCTGCTTAAGAGGGCTCTTGGACATTTAGACTATTTTTCCTAACCTACACTAAAGAAAGGAAGAATTCTGATAAGACTGTAACTAGGTTAGAAAGGAGAAGCAAATCCAAAAGTAAGTGCACCTTCAATTGATTCATCTGCATTGATTAAAGGAGGCATGAATTGCTTTAGTAATATATGGCCTCAAATGATGCAACCGATGCTCATATCAATCGACCTAAGTGAGGTTCTTACTAGCAGTATTTAGATGGAGACTTTGACCATAAAATTGTCCCCCTCAATGAGCTCAAACACGCGGCAACACCTTCGTTCAGACAAGCTTCTCTCATAAACGTGGGCCGACCACCAGAGATGTTTGCTGGATAACAAATGTCAAGAGCTGCACCGGCCATGAATTGTCTAGATACCTAAGTCACAATTTGCTGGTTTTTCTGATTGTATCTCTTTATAAATTCACAAGGAACACTCTCGCCCATGTAGATATTTGCTAACCAATATATGACGAGGAAAAGAATGAATATAAACAAACAATAAAGAGAAAAGGCAAACAAAATGTAAATATATGCTTATATCTACTAGTTTCAGGAGTTTCATTCAACAGTCTTCACTGGATAAAAGAAGCCGTCAACCCCAACTTGCAATTTGTAGTCAAAATGTCACAGCACAGTGCTCATTGACTCTATATATTGCACACTATTTTTGAACTCTAATGGTAACACTTCAGGAGTTGCTAACACTGATCCTCTCCACCACATCCTCTTAGTCTATGAATAATAGTGATTTTCTTTACACCTAATTAGTATAAAAGAAAAATACAATCTTTTATTTTAGAATTGGTAATCTTATGAATCCATGAATTAAAAAAGAATGAAATTTTAAAGACATAAGTTTACACACTTCGCCGTTAACACTTAAAGGAATATAACATCTCATGTGATTCCAATGAATAACCAAATCAATTTGGGAAAACAGTGGACTGTAGGGCAAGATGAAGATGGAATTCACTCTCTGGATTTTAAATTTCATCACTGCTTGAGGGATAATGTATATATATAAGCACTTTTATCAAATATATTTACATGAGTATAGAGTGAGTCTTTCCCATATTTGAAAACTATCGGGTGTCCATGAGTGATGGAATGCTGCATAAATTTCCCCATCCCTTCTAGAACTAGAACACGTCACTTTTGACATTCTTTTGTAATAGAAAACCAGGTTCAGTACCCTGGAACCAGGGTGAGTGCTGAACCAGAGATCCTTTCCAAAAAAGGCAATGGTAAAAGCGTGACAAGCTCAAGAGATGCCTAAAATAGAAAATGTGTATGGGAGTGGCCAGGCCTAGAAATGCTAAGATCGTAACTAGCTCAGAAAAGAGCACGATTACAAATATAAATGCACTTTTATCCGCTTTCATCATAACAGAATAGTGGCACAAATTGCTTTCAACTAGTATATGGCCTAAAGTGACTTCCAATGTTTCATCCTAATTCAACCTAAACATCATCCCTATCAGTGAGCTCAAACATGCAGATATCCCCTTCACTCAAGACAAGTTCCGTCGACAAACTCGAACCAACCAACACAAAAGTTCGCTACATCGTAGCGTTGATGGTCCTAATGGTCACCAGGCCACAATGTGTCCCAGTCCTTGAGAGTCGCAATTTGTTGGTTTTCTTGACCGTATGTCTTTATAAATTCACAAGGAATGCTCTGTCCATGAATACATTTGTACTGTGGATAAATCATACGAAATGGGATTAAGCATATCATGTGAGAAAAGGCAAACAAGATGTGCATTTGTGCTAGTATTTGCTACTTCCAGAGTCTATATTAGAAGTCTAAATGGCCTGATGGGATGGTCTTTAATCACAACTTGCAATCTGAAATCAAAATATCACAATCCTTAAGAGTCTCAATTTGCTGGTTTTCTTCCCTCTCCACTACTACCGGCCACAATTTCCGGCCGTCAACATTTCTCTGGCCACCAATCACTATGGACCACCGGGCAATTATTCCGATCATTGATCCTAGCCATCGAGAATCATTGCCGACCGCCACTTGTCATCACACGACATTTCTCAATCAACAGCCAGCGCAAATGTAAACTACACACATACATAACAAAAAGAGGGGAATAGGGAGCTGACATAAGGAATCCTCATCTGTAGACCTCTTCGGGAAAAAGAAAAAGAAAAAGATTAATGCTTCTGCCTCATGGACAAAACGGCGCTGGAAATCCGAAGATAAAATGAAAGAAAACTCGGTGTCAGACGTGGCTCAACAATCAGTGAACCTAACTGTAAACATCGATAAGATGAATCCGGCTTTATCACTTCTTTCCAGCAAATAGTCGAACATGTGATGTACAGTTTAGAATGCAGGCTCCCGATTGGGATTTAGTGCAACTTTCAGCCTAAACATGGCATATTGATATCTTACTTGACATGATTTATCATGAAAAGAAATCTCGGTTTGCTTTGTTTTACTCACAAATCTACCAATTAAGCTCGGAATTCAGATTATCAACAAAAACAGGGCAAAACAGGGTATGAAGGAGAGAAAATTACCTGGCCAGGAAAGTAGAGCTTCCATTGGCGACGGTGGGGACGGCGATGTCAGAAATGGTTGACAATCAGAATATAGCTCATATCCCAGAACGAATCTTCTTCTTCTTTTTTCTCAATAGCCCCCAAAAACCGAGAGTGTACATCAGAGATTGACGGGCCGGAAGCTTGAGGTCACCGAAACAAGAAATTCCTCCGGTTGCGTATATATCTCTTCTTCTCAGTCGAGTGTGTATCTTCCTCGACTCTATCTCTCTCAATCGATCCCTCCCGATCTCTATTCTCTCTCCATTGATAACCAACCCCCAAGAACCGATTCTGTTACCAATAATTGATACCAACTTGTAGTGCTACTTGAACATTTTTTCTCTTGGTTTCACATCAGTCACATGTCGTTCATCACAGCTAGCTTGATCATTGTTGTGATGAAGAAAAGCGAACATCCACAGTAAAGAACAGCCAAATTGGGCTTATTATTTGTTTGTTTCTTTTTTTCATGTTCATTATGGACAAGGTGTAGTCTCTACTTAAATATTATATTTGCTGCGGGTAATTAACTATTAGGTGTAAAATTGATTAACAGACTAACAAATTTGACAAGATACGACGATACTCTTGCGCATGGAAGTTAACTTCATCTATTATGCCAATCTCGAGCATTGCTTGCATTTGCAGAAAAGCATTGATGACTACCGTCTCCAGTTGAACAGCAAATCATGCCCACACAAGAAGCATTATTCATTGCAACTAAAATCTAACTTCATCCATTCCTTATACCTGATGATGGTGGCTAATGCAGGACGAAGTTTTAGCGATGATTAGTAGGATAATTTGAATTAAGGCACACAAATGTGTATGAGAGGACTCCTCTATTTCTCTTTTCCAAGAATTAGCGGTAGGTTAATTTGATTTTAATCACTGTGAGTAATGGACTTCCTCTAGAATTTATAATTACTCTGGAGAAATGAAATGACATTTATGAGGAAAATTATAGGAGGGTTGTCCTTGATTGTTCCCTTGATTCTTTCTTGAGAATCCAATGTTATTTTCCTCTTAATTGGGAATAAGATCTAGCCCTTTAATAATTCTTTGCGTTCCTCAATATTCATCCTCAAACATCGTTGGAGTACAAGAAAGGAATTCAAGGGAATGATAGGTTAACAAATTCCCAAATGTATGGACCGCATGAACATACAACTTGCTTTCCTTCTTCCATTTCATTCATTCCATGGAAATGAATCACAGAAAAAAGACTGATTATAGAAGGCATAATTATGTCAATATAACAAACTGGTTATGAGTTGATTTATTTCAATGCAGAAGATTTCCATTCCTCATTCGAATTGCAATCCGACACATCCTCTGGGGGCCTCCACAATGCAATGAGAATTGGTGATGATTGAATCAAGATATGCTTGCAATTCGATGTACACACGTGTATATAACGATGAACAAGCAAGTTGTTTAAATGATTAGAGTTTCTACAATCCATCAAAAGTTCATATACACTCGTAACTCAACTAAACTAACAAATGTCACTTTAGACATTTATCAAACTATCTCAACTCACACCAAAAATTCAACTACCAAAATTCCCTGTTGATATGGTTCATGTCCTATTAGTTGTTAGCCAAAGAACCTAGCAAGTATTTGAATGAATAGGCTGAGCAATAATCTCCGCTCATGTTAAATTCCAAACAATGCCATGATAGATGAAATAAAAACAAAGCATATTAAAAGGGCAACTGTATTTAGGAAAGTGAGGTTCTCACATGTTAACATTCCATAAAGTATAACCCCGTGTAAATACCATTATGCCATTCTTGAAATTTATGCAACTTTCTTTCCTAAATGAAATGCATATTTAAATTCCGCACCAAAAAAATGCATATTTTAATGAATATATGAAATTGAGGTATCTGATTTTAACTTTTTTTTTTTTTTGCCAAATAATGTATACACAAATAATAACCACAACCAAATGCAGTCGATATCTTGTCTATGGCATGTTAAGAATTTCGAGTCATCAACACAAAAAGACAACTTAATTTTGAAAACTTCAATTTAGGACTTAATGGGGGCGAAAGTGCCTTGAAGAAGGAGGACATCGGAATAAGTTCGAGGTCATGTTCCTATAATACAAGTACATGCTCTTTCGTGATCAATCTGACATGTGATGTCAAATGTAAGCGGTGAGATGTTCAAGTCTTATTATCTCAAGTTGATTTTTCTCTTAGGGAAAATGTTACACAACATTCTCGCATTTTAACTATATATCAATTTGCACATTGAGTTTTAGAAACCTACAATTAATGCCCCAAGTTGCATCTAACCTATGGTCTTATTTATGAATTGGCCATTCTCCCAATTTGACCCTCTCCTACCATTCCAAATCCACCCATGATGAAAGCCACTTGCCCAAAACCCCAACCCATCCACCCATTCTAGATTAAATTGTTAGGTGCGAAAGCGCAATCCCACGATCTCCATAATTAGAGTAAGAACACATATAATTGAGTAAAAAGTTTAATGTTATTTTGGTGTCCATTGGTGCTAATGCGGAAAATCGATGATCCAAGTGCAAATGCTTCTCTTTTATTACATTATGTATCACTAACTCAATAAAACAACTCATCACCCTTAGCGCCTAGTAAACGCTCCTTTGTGAGGATAATTGTGTATGTTAGGGATAGAGGAGAGATTTGAGTATCTATGGCGGATAATCCGACAAATATGTTTGACTTGCTTAGGTGGAGTTGGCGGTATTTCATTCCTTTTTTCTTACACTGAGTATGCTTATGTAGGTTTAAGGACGTGCATCATCGATTATGCTGTTTTAGGGGCGGCCTTGTATATGGTTACTTTTGGTGTTGAGGGAGAGAGGTCTTGTGGTATTTGGCATAATGTTCTTTTGTAGATTTGATGTCAAGGTTGAAATTTGTTGAGGTTTGACTTTCAAATTAAGAGATAAGGGTATTTTAGATCATGTACCTCTATTTTAGGGATTTCTAAAGGGAGGTTATAAAAGAAATGTGTTTAATACATATCTCTAACCCTAGCCTTTATATCATTTCCTGTTTTATTTTTTCTTATATTCTTGTTGGATATTTAGATTTTGTGGCTCATCAAGTGGTTTTAGAGCTTTTTGGATTGTACTCTCGTGCTGTTTGTTGAAGATAGTAAAACTGCTCTTTCTCCTTGTGGTTCTTCCTGTTTGGGATTTTTGACGTAAATCTTGCTTCTCGTGTAATTTTGATTCTTTCATTCTTTACTACTCGTTCTTAGATTGGTGCATCTTTGATTGACGTTTTTCTGCAACAAATTGGTATTAGAGCAAAGGAATTTAGGTCTTTATGTTCGAGATGGCATCTATTAAGTTCGAAGTGGCACTTTTCAATTGCCAAAACAATTTTGGGCTATGGAGGATCAAGATGAAGGCGTTCTTGCGTTAGGAAGGTTCAGTTAGAGTTTTGGATGGAAATTATCCTGACGATATGACTATGATTGAGATAAAAAAAAAAAAAAGATGGAAGAAAAGGCGCATAGCACCATCCAATTGTTGTTATCCAATAAGGCGCTTTGTGAAGTTGCGGGTGAAGAAACAATTTCAGGATTGTGGAATAAGCTTGAGAGCTTCTATATGAAGAAATATCTTATGACAAAATTATTCGTGAAGCCGCGTCTTTACATGCTAAAGATGCCAAAAGGTACTCATATCCTAGAATATCTAGATGAATTTAATAAAATCATTATGGATATGGAAAATCTAGATTTGAAGTTAGATGATGAATCGGGCTCTATTTATATCAACAATTTTCTCCTCTCTTCTTGCCAATTCAATTGCCAAACCACATGAATACAAGTGGTTTATCTTTCAAATATACATGTCCTTTTCACATATGATGAAAAGGACAAACTTGAGGACAACTTATGTTGATTTCTAAATATACATCTTAAGATATACCAACTTAGGATGACAAATTTCAAGAATATGAGCTCAAAATTATATTTTACAAGAATTATATCAAGATGACTATTACTGAAACTAATATGTAATAGTGCTTGAACTACACATCCATTCTAAATGACAGTCTCCAAAATTTTTCAACAATATATTACTTACTCAATAAAAAATAGCTGTTAGAATTCAAAAAGATGTAATGTGTTTTAACTATTTATATGCCTATGGAGGGAACGTTTTTGAGGTATCAAGTGAGTAGGATTTCAGAAGCCGAAAGCATTTTAAAGGATCGGTCACTATCCAATTAGATATAAGTGGCAAATCTAGGGTTTTAATTAACTTGAAACCTATTTGTCTCACTATTTATATTAGCAGTTTTCTCCTTTAATATAATACCAATTCTAATGAGATTCTTGACCTTTTTTTGTAAAGAATAAAATGCGCATGGGATTTCTAGAATTGAGTCCTCAGGAGAAGATAACACCTTGGTGGTTATTTTCTTTAAATTGTGAGCTATGGGCTCTTTTGAGTTATGGGCTAGGTTAGCCCAACATGGGCGGCCTAATAAAAATAAAACTCATTATCTTTCACTCGGCCATGATGGGCTAAATATAACCCTCTCTTCTCTGCAATATTCATACTAGTAAATAATTCGTGCGACCAGCATACTATGAGTAGACATTGGCTTTTTCCATTAGCTTGCCACTCAAGTAATACTAAGGATCAATATACCTATATTAGACAAACAATCAGTGGTATTAGACAAAAACTAGTAGTGGTACGATAAACCAAAAATGAACTTACCCGAAATTCCCCATTATGCACACATATACATGCATATTCTTACCAAAAGTGAACTTGGCAAGTCCAAAGTCTGTGACTTGAAATAAAAATGTTAACTTTCATAACAATAATTTGAATTCAATAAATAACTTATTAATATCATCATGTCTTCGCACCTTAGCATCAAAATCGAAGTCCAAAAGAATATTGGAGGACTTGATGTCGCGATGAATAACTCGAGATTACCGAAAGGTTAAATCAATAAAAATGAAACTTGAAAATTATTATAGTAATGATAAGGTTTTTTTTTGCTGAAAAAAATACTCACACACTTCATGTAAGTAAGCCAAACCTTGTGTGAAACCTAAAGCCACCTTCATCCTCTTAGGCCAAGGAATAATAGGGCGATCAATACTTGCAATAACATTCGGGGTAGTTAAAATCAATCGGATTTTGAGCTTTGAAATAACTAAGGATACATGATAGATACTAACCATGCAAATGAGAGTCTAGCGTGTTGTTTGGGACGAATTCATAAACTATCATTCTGAGAGTGTTAGAAACGCAATATCCAACCAAAAATATGAGGCAAGGGTGGTGGATATGGTCAATGATATTGACTTCCGCTCAAAACACCCTCGTCCCTTGCTGACTTCTAGCTTTTAGTTGCTTGATGGCAACTAATTCCTTGCTCGGGAGTATTCTCTTATGAATGAGCCCAAAATCGCATTCATTGAGTAGAATAGAATCAGAAAAATCATCCGTTGTCATTTTCAGCTCCTCATACAAAAAGGTCTTATGTGGAAAAGCGAAGGCGATGGAAGAGGTCAAATGTTGGGAGCCCATTCTACCAGCTTAATGATAATGAAAAGCATAATTAGAAGAATTGATGTTAGAGATCTTGGTATTATGAACATGTAACTGTTGTGATCTAAATGTAGAGCAAATTTTGATTGAGGATTAAAATCACATACAATGAAAAGGACAAGCTTGAGGACAATTGATGTTGGTTCCTCAATCAGAATTTGCTCTGCACTTGGATCACAATAGTAACATGTTTATAATATTAAGATTTGTAACATCAATTCTTGCAACTATGCTTTGTCATTATTATTAACCTAGTAGAATCGAGTCCTAATGTCTGACCTATTCTATCTCTAGGCACATCCTTTGGTGTTCCGCATAAGACCTTTACGTACAAAGAGCTGAAAATGGCAACTAGTGATTTCTCTAATTTTAATCTACTTGGCGAAGGCAGTTTCAGCCTCTGTCATAACGGAGTACTCTCAAGCAAGGAATTAGTTGCCATCAAGCAACTAAAAGCTAAAAGTCGACAAAAGGAGAGGGAGTTTCGAGCAGAGGTCAATATCATTAGCTGTATCCACCACCATCACCTTCTCTTTGGTTGGATACTGCATTTCTGACACTCTTAGAATTCTAGTCTATGAGTTCGTCTCAAACAGCACATTAGACTTTCATTTGCACGATCAATATTTATCTTGTATGCTTAGTTATTTCAGAGCTCAAAATCCGATTGATTCTAACTGCCCTAGATGTCATTGTAGGTACTAATTGCCCAATCAAGCCTTGGCCTAAGAGGATGAAGGTGGCTTTAGGTTCTGCACGAGGCTTGGCTTACTTACGTGAAGAGAGTGAGTATTTTTTTCCAAAAAAAAAAAAAAACTTATCAATACCATAATATTTTTCGGGTTTCATTTTTGTTGATCTGACCTTTCAGACAATCCTAGAGTTATTCATTGCGACATAAAGTCCTCCAATTTTGGACTCCGATTTTGACGCTAAGGTATGATGACACGATAATATCGATCGATTTTATTGAATTCAAGTAATTGTTATGAAAGCTAACATTTTGATATCAGGTCGCAGACTTTGGATTCACCAAGTTTACTTTGGGTATAGATACGCATGAATCCACGCACAAAATGGAGACTTTCTGGTAAGTTCGTTTTTTGTTTGTCGTACCACTGATGGTTTTTGTCTATGGTTTGTCAAATGTAAGTACATGGATCCTTTATTACTCGAGTGGCAAGCTAATGGAAAAGGTCGATGTCTACTAATTCAACGTAGTCTTGGCGGAGCTACTCATGGGAAAAAAAGCATCGGATGCTGATCAGCCTGAGGATCAACAGTCTTTGGTGGAGTGGGTAAGATGTAAATGAGTCTTCAATTTAACTTATATGAGTTTAGAATTTCAATGACAATATGATATATAAAGTCGATCACCTAATAGGTCAATTTTTAACTTTCTGTACATGTATAAAAATTGTAGGTGATCGTCTAATCATTTACCCTTCCTAGTGATGTACACGGAACAACATTATGTTAAGAATAAGGAACAACAAGTCAATCCCTTATTGTCTATAATCCAAATTGATAATCCTGGATTTGGATTCTTGAAGAGAATATGCACTGAAAAATATGTAATTCTTTGTTCTTGTTTAAAGGAAATATTGACAAAAGGAATATACCCATTTCAACGACCCTAGAAAAGTTGAGATAGATAATATTTAGGATCTATACCCATTTATTTTAGCCGTCTCAATTTTGGGGTCACAACATGATTTACGCCGTGTTGTGTGATAATTAAATCTAATTTATGAATGCGACACCTTCTTAATATTGAGTGGTAGGAAACAAATGAAAAATTTTCAACCATAATATAGCAGCCAAAGAATGGTTTTAAAAAAGAGTGAACTTTCACCTTTCCCTATCTCATCAAGTGGATTGGTTTGCAATCCCATTACTAGTCCAACTAGTTGAACAAGCCAATTTGATCCAATTTTAAAAATAGATACATTCAATCTAACTAACGTACTTCTAGCCATACAATCCGATATAAGGGGAGATCCACATGATTTAAATCTAATTTCACATGGTTTCATTACTAATAATCAATCTTTGTATTGCTAACAGATGTCAATAGCCTCAAACTCTTTCACGCATAAAGTAATGTCAAGAAAATAACATAATACTATTTATAGAGTCTAGCACATATCTCGTTGGGATATGGTTCTTAGCACAATGTTCCCCTAGTAGGATCCACTTTATTTGGTCTTGTGATCAATAGGGTTGCTCAAATTGTAGGCCAATCACTTTCTTATTAAATAGCAAATTCTATGTTTTGCTCATAATAATGTAAAGTAGAAAAAAGCATTCAATCTTTCTTAGCTTTTTTAAGTTTCTTTATGCAGCTGGTAGTAATTTTCCCTCATTGTTTAGGATGGAGTTCTCACCGATCAACAAAAAACCATGGATGCATTAGTGAGGGTCTCGATTCTGATAGTTTGAGTTGGAGGTGCAGAATTTATACAAATGGATTGTTTTCTGTCATTTAAGTTAGACTTTCTATTGTGTTAACATCGAAATAGTATCTAATAGTGAGGATGTAGAGAACTTAACAATCCAATTTTTTTGTCCTATTAGAAAGTTGATGGTAACCATAAAATTAGATTAAAAAGCTCTACACATCATGTAGCCACTAGAGACATTATACAATATGTTCCAATGTGAGAAGTTCATCATAAGTTGATTTTCTAATAATTTTTCTATTCGAATGAATCCATTCATTTTAATTAATTGAGATAGATGTTCATGTTAGGCATACAATTGGTAAATCAAGTTGAGAGAAGTTGTAAACCTAGCATTTATGGTAATATTGTCATGGTATAGTTGGAGGATGTTAGTGTTGGACTCGATCTTGAATTTATAGTTTCCTTTTGCATAAGCTTATTCATTTGTTTACCTAGTTTGACTTTATCTTATATCGCCATATAATCTTAAAGCCAATTAATAGACAACATTTTGTTTCAACTGATTAAATTGAATTAAAGAGGCAATATCAGATTTGAAAACTTTATTTGGTTGCTTCTTTGTTTTAACCCGCTGCCCCACCTCCTCCCGGGCTTTTTTGGTGATTTTAGGAAAGGATTTGCAATCAGGTGAAAGTTTATCAAAATAGTATAGAAGATCTTGATAATTCTTCCATTTGTCTTTTATTGGTAATAACTTGCACAAAATTAAACTACTCATGGCAGGTGGGAGTGTATCAGTCGTTCAAGCTCTTTCAAAGGAGCTTCCTAGACAATTGCTGGTCTACATGCAAGCTAGAGATATGCAACCACGCATTTATACCCTTCTTAAGCAGTTCCTGGCGAAGTGCCATTTGTACCGAAGTTGCTCGAACACCACAAAGATAGATAAAGAAAGGCCTATGTGCATGCTCAATTTGTGTAGAACTGCTATTGAAGGGTTAAAATTCTATAAAGAGCTCTCCTATAGAAACCTAAAACTAGGAAGGGTAGAATTGGTCTAAATTGCCTTTATGTTTTTTTATGTAAATTGCTAATCATATCGCAATAATGTGAATTATGATTGACAATTCATTGAATACAAGTATAGCATCCCACTTGCTCCTAAGAAAGAAACTATGGAACTTCCATTCTTCGTGCATTTAATGTTACCCAAAGATTGAGTCATAGCTAAGGAAATTGCATTCTTGTTACAACATTTTGATGATATTTTTACTCTCTTCTTTGGAGTTAGATATCCCATGGAGAATTTATATCTCTATTGAGTATGGCTAATCCAGTTTTGTTTGATAAAGGAGAGAGATAGTGAGGACATACCTATTAATTCTATGCCTATGGCAATGCGAAAGAAGTTTGATAAATATTAGAAGGACTATAGTGTTGTCTTGCTACGCTTGTTAGAGCTTTGCTATTTGAAGTTGGACATAGATGATCATGTGAAATTTGCAGGGATTATTCAAGAAAGTCTCTATATGCTTTTGATGAACATGTGCCCTCTATGTCGAGAGATTATCGCTTTACATCTTCAATCAATCAAGGTAACATTTTCATTGAGGACATTATTGAGAACATTGGGGACAATCTTGATGAGTATAATTCGTTCGAAAGTAAACACTATGGCTTGCAATCTACAATGTCACAATTGGATTTGTATTTGAAGGAAAATAGGCTTGATATTAAAAAAAAAAAAAACCTTATCGTAATTTTCTTGATTATTTGTAAGCTAATTCACATCGATATCTTGAGTTGTCTTCTATCACTTTGGTTGCCCGTAAGTCAGCCTTTACCATTGAAGGGCACATTTTAAATAATTATCATAGTTCTCTTTCCCATGAAATTGTGCACTAGAGATTGGTTATTTGGAGTTCCGCATAAGGAAGATTTAGAAAACAAGACTCTCATTTATAGGTTTTTACATTCTTTGTTTTATTTACTAATTTTTATATTTTTTAATTTGATGCGAAGTTTTATACATATAATAAATACACGCAAAGAGCTTAAAGTGGGTTAAAAGGGTAAGTAAGGGTTTTTCTAAGTTAGGTTAAATATTAATTTTTTGATAATACGAGTCGGATGTGTGTCCAGTTGGATTAGGTATAGGTTTTCAAATTTACATTGTATGGAAATGTGCCAAAACGGGTTAAATTGATAACATTTTCGTTCTAATCCAAATGTGACCCAACACAACCATTTAATGACCCTAGAAAAGGGGTATAGATCTTCAATTTCTCCACAGCTAGTAGTGTCAATGACAAGAATATGCACTCTTCTAAGCGCAAAGACTTCCAAACCCCATCCTAAAAAGACCAAATTTCAATCATTTTTCCACTGACAGCACTCCCAATTTGCATCATTCCATCTTCAGTAATATAACTGGCTTCCCAAACCAATGCATCAAAAAAGAACAGCCCCAGCTTTGTCCAGCACAGTTTATCTCTGGCTAGTGGGAGAGACGGTACTTAGCCACCGCGAAACGCCTTACTCATGTATCGACTTTCCTTGAAACTAATGCCATGGATGGGGCTAAGGCAACCGTATCTAATTTTATAAGTAAAACTCCCAAGGGATGGTAAAAAACAGTAATGATGGATTGCTGTTTCCCACCAAACTTCCATCCCTCCTCCTTCAAGTTACATTATGCAATTAGGCTAATCAGCCTTTGGAAACAAACAACGCAACTAGTGAGCCATAAGGATCACTTATTCAGTTTTGCCTTGATTCTGATCAATTCTGTTTCCTCTTTTGCAATATTAACCGATATCTAATGTGGTATAAATATGGATGTAATTTCCTTCGTATTAATATAACTTCATGTTTTTCTTTTGCTTCTCCAGTAAAAAGCCCTAAGTCTCGGCAGTGATCAAAAAATTGCATCCGTAGTTTATATGAAACTAGTGAAAGATGTTTGCAAATGAAAGCCATCTTATGACAGAAATTTAATTGCACTAATTATTCTTACCGGTTGTCCATCATTCTGAAAACAGTATTGGTGCTCCAAAATGCTCAGGATATATGAACTGGATGAAGGCGTCATTGACCGATCTCAAGCCCCTCATCTTGCTCCCATGCAAGGCCAAGACCATTATGCATGTTCTTAATTAGCAGTACGCATAATTTATCAAGATAGAAGTGAACTCTACTGCATCATGGAGCAAACCAACAAACTCCATTTTTCAGAATGAAAGAGCAATGAGGTTCATCCTGTTAAGCAAACCGACAGGCAAAAATAAAACATTTTAAAAAAAGTTCAACAAATCGGTCCAGAAAAATATAACTAGACGTATGACCATCATAATAAGCTACCTGCTCGGTCCAAAATTAGGCACTTGGAGAGCGAAATTTTCTAACACCAGTTGAGCTGACATTGGTGACCAATTCTTTTAGTCTAAATCTTCTTCGGGCAGTGGAGGGAGAGGATTCAAGGTCGGCTTTTCAGCATCCTGGCAGTGAATTACGAACCTCAAATTTAAAATTCAAACCAAAACCAACACAAGGAGAAAGCAAAACTAGGAAGTAGTGTATGCCAAGTTTTCAACACATAAACAGGTAGTATCTTCTGAGTTACCCTCTTTCAACATTTGCACGTCCGATCCCTTCTTCGGAAAACCTGATGGTTTTCTTTACTGTTCTTTTGTTCCCTTGCCAGATGATCTCTGCAGGCCCTTCTTCAGCCACGTATTCCCAATCATCACCATCGTCCCGGTTATGCTCCTCGTCGTCAACCTGTCAATCGATCATTTAAAAAGAAATGTCAAAATTTTCTGTGCAGAAGCTATTCGACTACGCATTCCAATATTATCTATGCCGAAGCATCCGTGAGATTTTGGAGCGACATTAGGAAAAGGAAGGAAGCAAGGAGCTTCACCACCGCGTCGTTCCATTCAAAGGCGCACTACCACCTCCGATCGCCTCCCTCTCTCTCTCTATCATCAGCAACCTCGAGAGACAATGGCGAATCGATGTCCACCACTTCTCTGTGGAACCGCCTCCAGGAGCAGATCTCTATTGGGTATATCCTTCTTCTTCTTTCTTCGAGATCCGATTCCGATTCCGAGTACGTGAGGACGTGAGCCACGGCGTTGCGAGGTGGTTACCGAAGAGAAAGGGATTCGATAAAGATTTGAGGACGTGAAGACGTGAATCTCATTTCAAGTACCGTTTTCTGCGTGTTGCTTTTCTTATTTTCTTTTAAAAAATATAAAATCTTTAGGTTTATAAATTATGACTAACTGCAAAATTTGAAAATTATATGCAAATTGGGATTATTAACTGAATCCTCTTTTAAAATTGTTATCGTGGCATTATCCATTGATAGACGTGTAAAATTGATCTTTGAAATGGCACACATAACAGGGTTTCTTCGGCAAAAATTGTGAGCCACTGCAATGAGTTTACACTAAATCGAGTTATTAATTTGGAAAATTTTTTTTTGTTA
The DNA here is from genome assembly GCA_017140595.1 of Eucalyptus curtisii. Lineage (NCBI taxonomy): Eukaryota > Viridiplantae > Streptophyta > Magnoliopsida > Myrtales > Myrtaceae > Eucalyptus > Eucalyptus curtisii. The sequence continues at coordinate 3,713,850 of CM029500.1, read as the reverse complement.
GGACTTCGATAAAGATTTGAGGACGTGAAGACGTCCTCGAGATCGGATGCGGACGCAGACGTTCTCGGTCTCCCTCTCTTTCTCTCTCTCCCCCCACTTCTTCATCCTTCTCGGGAAAATTTATTGTTCGAAAGGTACATCGGATTACCCGATAGATTTCACTGATTTCTTTAATCTATTTTTGTGGTCAGCAGATACGGAGAATATGTCAAAGATAGGGGCGTTCACGGAGGCGTCTCCTGCCATGAGGAAAAGCTTCTCAGGTGCATCTCCGCCTCAAAATTCATTAATCCTGAAATTTGTCATGTGGGGTTGATCAATCGAATAGGCTATGAATAATTCAAAGAATAAACTTATTAAATTAGGCTAAAGATAATATAGTTCTTGACGGTCAACTTGTTCAATGCCCGATAGTCGATGCACATGCGAAGGGATCCGTCATGCTTCTTTTGGAACAAGACCGGGCACCGAACGGGGCCTTGGATGGCCGAACATACCCAAGCATCGAGCAGCTCCTTGAGCTGTTTCCTCGTTCTTCTAACTCGGGCGGGGCCATTCGAGGACTCGAGCCACCTCCTCTGGTACCTCATTCTCTTCCGCGCCTTCCTCCTTTAACGCTGCCAAGAAGGTCACCTCGCCCTTGCGTAGCCCCTTGGTCAGCTGCATGGCCGATAGCATTTTCCTATCGTGTCCCGACTTGCGGTAGATCGGGACCATGCATTGGCACCGTTTATCGAAGATGCATATGCAATCCGCGAAAGGCATAACACCCGCATTGATCCGATCGAGAAATCCCAAACCGAGTATGAAATCATAATCATCAAGGGGGATTACCTCGACATCCTCTCGGCTAGTCCATGGACCGAGGCGAAACTCCACGCTCCCCGGCCATGCCGCCGATTCCTTGGCCTTCTTGGCCTTGATCGATTCCTAGGAGGGACCGAAGGCGGCCGGCCTCCGTTGGGTCGATGATACCGGCTCCGATCTCCCCACCAATGGCCTTCTCTCTAGGCCGAGAGTCGGGTTTGGCCGCGGTTGTCGGTCTATAGTAGCCGTTGTTAGGTCCGTTGCATTGCACCACTTGAGTTCTTGCTTGACCCATGGTTTGAGTCCGCTCATGCGGTGGAATGCCTCCATCTCGGTCATGGACGGGATTTGGAGAGCGGCGGCTCCGAGAATCGCTTCACATAGTCGCGGACTCCGCCTTTTTGCTCTAGGCGTTTGAGTTCTCCGCGAGCTTCCTCCTCCGCATAAGTGGGATAATAGGTCCGTCGAAATTCCTCGACGAACCGTGCCCATGTGGCGATAGGGTCGCCATTCACGCCATCCGACCGATCGCCACCACAACAGCGCATCATCGCCTAAATACATGGCTGCGGTGAAGTACGAGGATACGATTAGATTAGTGCTCTATGGTGATATCATGTTTGTCAGAAATCTCATATCAAGTACTGTTTTCTTTTCTGCGTGTTGCTTTTCTTATTTTTTTAAATATGAAATCTTTAGGTTTATAAATTATGACTAACTGCAAAATTTTAAAAATATATGCTAGAAGTAAAAGGGCTACGGACCAACCCAAGCATTTGGAAGAAAAAAGGGAGGGGGGAGGAATTACTTTCAGAATGAGTGTTAAATTATATTTCGAATTTGAGCTCACATACCAAATTAGATTTGAATTGGATAATGAAAATTGGGATTATTAACTGAATCATCTTTTAAAATTGTTATCGTGGCATTATCCATTGATAGACGTGTAAAATCGTTGATCTTTGAAATGGCACACATATAACAGGGTTTCTTCGGCAAAAATTGTGAGCCACTATAAATTTTCTGCACCATGAGTTTACACCAAATTGAGTTATTAATTTGGAATTTTTTTTTGTTAGGGCTTAAATTTTTAGGAGTGAAAAATATTCAAGCATGTGAGCAATTATAACTCTAATTCTCCAATTATTAATGGATTATTTGCTATTATCTCTTCCATGGATGTAGATAGCCAACCACATAAATATTTAATGTCCTTTATTAATCTTCATTTATTTTCAGATTCTCTTGCATTGACTTCTTTGCAAGATCATGTCGTTTTCACGTTAGTATTTCAACAATGATAAATTATGTAGCAATGTTAGTTGGCGCTTGCAATTATTTTCCATATTAATTTTGTAGTAAACTAATTTAAAATGTTAATAAAGAATGGCAAACGTTTAATTTCTTTAAAAGTTCTAATTTAGAAACTATAATTGGGAGTTACGCCTGACTTAACAATTATGATAGACTTTCTAGTCTAACAAATAGCTTTATTATAGAGTTACTTCTAGATTTAATGGACTGGTACGAGGAATAAGGACTAGCATGGATGGATTCCTAATGAATGTCTCTGTCCATGAGTGCTGGAGGAAAGGATCGATTTGTCAAGAAAATACGTAATGAATCTCTACAAAGCTTTTAAGAATTAGAGGTGAATAATATAGAAAATATTCGACTGCTTATAAGGGCCATGTCACTAACTAACACGGTGTGTATTTTTTAGTAAATTTATTAAAAATTTAATACTTATCACGTCTATCCTCTTTTGTATATCTCTTCCTCCTTCATCCAGCCACCGCCCTGGTCCAAGCACCGCACTTCTAGGCAAACCACCGCCTCCATCGTCTTCGTTGCCGGCTCCATCTCCATCGTTTTCGTCATCAAGGCCATCCATGCATGCCCTATGCATGCCTCGTGCACGTGCTGTTTACATTCCAAATACATTTTCTAGAAGACTTTCAGCAAAAGATTAATGAGAATTTTCCGCTCAGAATTTTGGGCTAGAAGACTTCTAGGACGTGTTGTGTCCCCTTTTTCTTAAAACAAAATTCAAAATTAAAAAATGGAATGATGGCTTGAAATAGAGACCTTGATTAAGCTGTTAACTTTTAGTGCTAGATTTAGCTTAGTTTCAAAGCATACGTATAAATAAGGATAGTAGTGAGTACTTTTAATATAATTTAGTTTTAGTAAATTGATCTTTTGGATAAGAAATTTGATTCACTTTGAATTTAGCTTGTAATTTGTCCGACACTTTATTAATTTTGCTTTATTAAATTTTGCTTTCTTGCACTTAATTTTTTTTTTTTTTTGAGCCATTCTTACACTTTCTTTTATGGTAGTGATTGTGATTATTTGTTTTTCTTTGATTACGCACTCATGCATGGACATCGTTTGAGGCATAGGAAAACTAACATAGTTAAAGATTGCCAAAATATATTATATAAATAAATAAATCAAGTTAGGGTATTGGACTAGCACTATTTAGGCAATTAGCATAATCAAGTCTTGTCTTTAGATCTTTGATTGCATAGGAAGAGGGATATAATCTCATATCTCATTTGGCTCTTAGTTGGCCCTAATAGGCTCGTAATAGCTCCTTCACATAAAAATATTTTAGGATTAATTGAATTTCATATGTACACTCTAACATTGTGCAAGATAAGGTTTGGAGAACCCAATTCATGTGGGAACCGTCGGTCCAGCTTTGTCATCATCTCTAAACCCACTCTCTGTTTTTATGAATTTCATAAACCTAAACTAAAACCTAGAGGAAAAAAAACATGAACTTCCCTAAACCATATGTGTACGAATTAAATGAATATAAACTAAATCTGATACTAGATCAAACAATCTAATCAATACCTATCTTTCTAACTATTTTTCCATTTTTTATTTTTATTTTTATTTTTGATCCTTTTATTATTATTTCTCCTTCTACGCTCGGATGCTGTCGATATGATCAAATTTTAATTTCTCCTTATTTCTGTTTCTGCTATTTTATTATTTGATTTTATTTTATTCTGATAAAAGGGGACATGGGCTGGGCAAATGGAAATGAGCTTTCCTTCTCCTGCGTTTTTTTTTTTAAGAATTTGCGACTTACAAAAACTATTATTTTAACAGTCACCCAAAAATTATTATGTTAATAAAGCCCCAAGGCAAATGGAAATGAGCTTTCCTTCTCCTGCGTTTTTTTTTTTTTTTTGGTCGGTCTTCTCCTGCGTTTGATGGGGCATATTTACATAGACACGAAACAATGGAATAACCAGCCAACCAATCATTTTTTGGAAACTAAGATGGGCTCTAAGCGTACGAAACCCTCTAAAAAAAAAATAGATGGACCGAACACGTAGTATGCAACACATGTAAATCGATTGAGAGAGAAATATTTCAATGATTGATACACCTGTTTTCTAGTAATAGTATGGATTTGATAGGAGGACAAAAATATACGACATTGTGGAAACTTTTATTATCGAAGGAGGGGATAATCAGCTCAGGCCAATCATCTTTCTCATATGTGGCTTTTTCCTTTGATGAATCATCATTAACAATTCCCAACCAGATAGTAAGTGTAAGTCAATATTGGTATCTTTCTAAGAAAATACCTCTAGATAATTCTGCTATATTACATTTTCTTACTTTTGATCAAAGGAAATACAAAATCATGCTAAATATATCTTTGTACATATATTTTCACCTTCTAGCTTCAAAATATGATGACTGTATAGTTTGCACGATGCGATATTCAGACATAATCGTTTTTGTCGTCTAATTTTTTTTGGACTTTTCCTTGCTCATGTTAGACTTCGAGGTCCGAACTGTAGAGTTTTAAAAGAGAAAATACTATATACCATCCTCCCTTTTTACTTCATCGCCACTTTTCCTCCTTTATTCCTAATAATGCCATTTTGTGCTCAATATAAAACCTCGTGGATAAAGGGACCAAATTGCCCTTGTACCCAAACATTCAGTAAGCCTAATCCATTCATGAACCCCATGTTTACTTAATGGGATCATGCTCAAGCATTATATGTAATGACTTGATCGGCTTTACTTGGATCAAAATTCCGAAAGTAGTGCTCTATGCAAAGTCATAAAAACAACAAACGAATCTTCAATTGGCACCTCTTTGATAACCAATCAGGAACAAGTTAATCTCTTGTGATGATCATAATGATGATCATAGAGAAAACAATTGCCGTCACATTAATTCCCTTCAAAAAGAACAATAAGGATTCATCTTATAGGTGATTTTTTGGCACCAAGCAATCTCAAAGGCATATATGGACTATATACACTCCTGCGGGTACATCTTTTGAGTTTCAAGCCCTCAACAAGAATTATTTTCTGCAGCTTTATCATAGTGTTGGTTTCTTGAGCCTAGAGTTTCATAAAAAAAATGCAACAATGTGAAATCTAGGCAAAGTCACCAACACTAGTTTATGTCTAAGATGGATTCAGCAATGAAACATGGTCACTTAACTTTGGTGGGGAAATTTGTCATACCTTTAATCAATTTCTTACCCTGCTTTCGAGGAAGACAAGATGAGATGGAATCAAATCCTTGCATGCATCAATATACATGTGATCAATAAGTGCATTATATGGCATAGACTGCATCATGTAAGATTGCATGTCAATCTCAGACATGTAATAATCTACAAGCTGCGAAAAGAAAAAGAAAATAGATGATCAAGTTGCACTATTTCTCAAGAGTTAGGTTTAATGGAAAAATGAACCGATTTAGTGCTCAAAAGCCTAATGGTTACATACGCTTGAGCATTTTCTTATACACGCATATCTTTAGAGATCATTTAAATATCATGTGTTCATGTGGACAATTATTATAGCTCCATACTATGACTCATGTTTTCAAGGAGAAAATAAAGCAAGATGAAAGTATGCATTTCTCACCATGCCTAAGAAAAATAACAATTGTTTGTGGTGAAGCTACAAGTGAAAAATTGTGGTAATAGAAAAGGTAGCTCCCTAATAGAGAAATATTTCCTAACATGATTAATGATTAACGATTGGAAACATCATGAAATACAATACGAATCAGTGAGTCATGATAAAAGGTGATGATAAGATGACAATGAAGCAAACCACCATACACAAAATAAATAAATAAATATCACTAAGATTGCATCAAAACAATAAAGAGGGACAAATCCCTCCATTGAGTTTAATGTTTGTGTTCTTTACCAACCATTTTGCTCCATCTATCATGAATCCTACATAGCACATGTCGTAAACTTTTTTGTATGTAAGCTATCTATAAACAAAATAGGGCACAACTTAAATTTGTCCTTCTAGTTATAGCACTCGCAATACCACGGTATATTAAGACACTCAAGTGAATGCTCTAATAGCACATGCATGGGTGACATGATTTCTAACAATTTGGAAATCCCTCATTAGTTTAGCTGACCATGACCCATGAAACGATACTTAGGAACAGAAGTTTACCTAGCAATATTTAGGGTTTTGGAAGACACCCATCTCATTCCCTTGGGAATATGTAAAGACTATTACTTCAGCCATAGGAAGTAGTCTATGTTATTCTTAGTAAATTGATTGGATGTATCACTTTGTTTTAATCTCAAAAGCCGTCAAATTAAATGTTGGTAAGTGTCTAACAATATTCTTGAAAATAAAAAGAAAGAGCCAAGGCTTCGTTCACACTACCAAGACAAGTATTCTCCTTGCTCCACTGCAATATCAACAATATTAGAATCTAGCTAGAAGAACTAACGTGTAATGGTCACTTTTTTTTTTTTTTTTTGTCAGTCATACTCTACCCTTAGTTTAACTCTCACTCTTAGACTTTTGCCCGACAAGGATGGAGTCGAAACTCACTATTGAAACTAATTTGTCCCAACCCCAACCCTCCACCTTCCCCTTCTATGTTAGAAGGATGGCTACCGAGGTAAACCTCAGTGGTTTTGTAATGGTCACTTCTGGGACAACTAAATTGTGCAATTCTTTTTACTTATAGAAGGAATAAATATTCTCAATAGTAGCAAGTAGGTCATATTTCATTATTAAACAAAATATGTGATATCCATAGATGATAAAACAATACGTTGTTAAATATGACGTGCCAAATTGCCAATCTCCCACACACGATTGACTAGCTAAAATGGATTATGGGAAAATGCAGGCACTGCCATTCGATTTTGAGACTTTCACGAGTTCACCTCTCTTCTAGTGGGGCCCACGTGAGGGGTCAAGAAACTTCCACGTCGGCAAGATCGCAACGGCTTCCAGCCTCCACCGTGTAAGCCGGAATGCAACCGCCGATGCACCGGGCCCCACCCCACTCCATGAAGAGGCACCGGCTTAACTGTATTCTCCTTTCTAAGGCCTTCGATATCGTTATCATAAAAAAATGGCAATAACTTACCTTCTCTTCTGACACGATTTTTCAGCTTCGGTTTTTTTAAAAAAATATTTTGATTCTTTAATTCTTTTAGCCATATTCTTTTTTGGCTTTTGATTTAGGACATATGTACGTTACCCGAAATTCTATATTTCTTTTCCTAAAATGTCATTAACTACCTTCTTTTTTGGCTCGCAACACAAGCACCAAATGATAGGTGCGGCAATCACTAGAGAGAAACACTAGTGATGGTCCTTCCATTTTCACCCAAATCCAAATTTATCTTCAATCCTAATTGCATATATTATGAGTTTCCACAATTCGTGGAGTTGGGTATAGTAGATGCAAATTAGATCATCCTTATTTATCGACTTGTTTTTTATTATTACATTGCATCTTTTACGATTTATATTGTTTAAGATCTTATCTACATTAGAGCATTCTAGCCGAACTCTTCTATACATACTCATTTTTGAAAGCTATTGCTAATATTCCAATGATTTCCGCTATTTTATTAACTTTTAAAAAAAAAAAATACATGTATTTGGTTCTTAGAGATCTTTTCATCTTTTGGTACGTATTGATATTCATATACTTATCTGCTTTGAAGCAATAACTTTGGGTCCCTCATTGTCAATATTCGATTGTCTTTGATTCTCCTGGGGAGGAAAAAAGATAGAGTACATTACAAACGGAGAGGGTGGAAGAGTGGAGGGAAGTGATCGCTGTAGTGCGGGTATTGACGGTGATGATCGACGAAGTGCACTAGCAGCCGAGGAATGAGGAAAAAGGATGAGAAATAAAAAGGAAAAGAAAAAAAAAAAAAAAACAAGGAGAAAAAAGTTGATTTCACTAACTTGAAAAAATAAAAATAAAAACTCTACCAGCTCTGAAGATTGATTTTAAGGTGTGTCGGTTTCAAAAGATTGAAATAGTGAATCAAACCGGTCGAGTTTGGAAAATTTTATTCTTAGGTAAAACAGCAAATTCTAATAAAAAATAAAAGTTGTATAATCTCACTACGAAAAAATATGTTTGTCGAACGGTTATGTTGGCATTTGTTCATGTTGGAGACCATGATTTCAATTCTCTATAAGGGCAAAAAATACATATTTTTTTGAAAGGCTTCAGAACCGGTTCAATTTGAGAACCGGATTAGTTGAAATGATTTCAGTGTTGGAACTAGGAACTAAATGGTCCTAGGCCAGTTCTAGGTTCACAAAACCAAGAATCGAACATGTTCTTCTTAAAATCGACCTTATACCGATTGGTCTAGATCGGCTGAATCCAGTTCTTGTGCCAGACTTGGTGCTCACCCCTACCATCAGCATAATCGAGAATTTCCAGTGATTAGAGATTGTTATTAACCAAAAGAAACTTTCTTATGTTCGACATATATTACTTCATTTAGATGGATATGCTACATGATATCACATTTCTCTCTTGCCCAACTTCTGTGATTGATGGGCATATTTACATAGACCCAAAACAATGGGATATCCAGCCAACCAATCATTTTTGGGAAACTAAGATGGGCTCCAAATGTACAAAACTCTCTAAAAAAAAAAAAAAAAAGATGGACCGAACACATAGTATGCAACACATATAAATTGATTAAGAGAGATATTTCAATGATTGATGTACCGTTTTCTAGTTATAATAATTCTACTAAATTTCTTTTCTTAATTTTAATCAAAGGAAATACAAAATCACGCTAAATATATCTTTATATATATATGCACCTTCTAGCGACAAAAAATAAGAATTGTATATTCTGCACAATGTGATATCTAAAGGCATAATTGTTCTGGTTTTCTAATTGTTTGGACATTTTACTTTGATCGTTTTAAACTTCAAGGCCTGAACTATTGGTTTTTAATAGAGAAAACACTATATATAATCCTCCCCTTTTAGTTCATCGCTACTTTCCCTCCTTCAGTTCTAAAAATGCCATTATGTATTAGAGATAAAACCTTGTGAATAAAGTGACTAAATTGCCCTCCAAGCACGTCCTAACTCTCAAAACCAACCACACTTAGTACCCAAATGTTCACTAGGTCTAATCCATTCACGAACCCTGTGTTTACCGAATGGGGTCATGCTCAAGCACTACATGTGAGGACTTGATCGGCCTCACTTGGATCAGACTTTCGAAAGGAGCACTCTTGAGTAACCAAACAAGATTGTCGTCATTTTGGGAGCATGTATGTATTTATGAATCATTCAATATAATCTCATGTATTTGAAGTGCAATATAGAGATATTGCATGTCCTAAGAAAGAATTTAGTTAGGCCAATCTTCCAGCAGCATCTGCACATGGAAATGGACTCAACCTCCTAAACATTTTGAAGGTAGAACTAAAATGATTATCACGAGGCATATGTGGAAAGCAAATAGCTTGTGTAGAAGAAGCCGCACAAACCATTTTGAGACACCTGTGACTGGAATTGGAGCTTGTTACAAGGACCGAGCACACGCACTCTTCTATGGGGTTGGGGCTTATCTTCTTCCTTTTGCTTCATTTCCATTTGCGGATCAAACAGAGACTCACATCAAGATTCCATACTCAGTAGAAAAATAATCTTACTTTGAAAATTCAATCTTCTTCTCTAGACATATGAATTTTGATTTCCCATATGGGTTTTTCCCATATTGTGTTAGGATTTTTGCAGTTAAATAACCGATTAAAAGTTAAATTACAATTAAAAGTTATCCATGTTAGTACTGTCCGTACCACATAGGCCACCAACATCCACATTAATAATATTTGGCCAAAATTAGCCTGAATGACTAAATTGACTCTAGGTCACAAGGCTTATGACTAAATTGGTACAAGTGCAATAAGTTTAACACTTTTCTAAAGCTTTTTCCTGAAGGTATATTGAGATGTTACATCTTCTTTTTGATAGTCAACGAAACAATAATTACTGATGAACATGAGACACATGGCAAAGCCCTGTCAGGTTGCCTCTACCAAGCATAGATGTGAAGCAAGATGCAGACGTTGTGGGCATAGAAGTAAACACTATCCATTTTGTGCAAGAAAAATAGTTCAAAAATTCATAAATTTATTATACTTTTATCAATTTAGTCTTAAATTTTTTAATTTTGTCAATTAAGTTCTAAATGATGGAAAATGCATATGCACTTAGTCGAATCATGCTGGCCTTATTTTACAAGGTATAACACTTGTATGTCAGACTACGCAAATGAAGGTTTTCTCTATCTTCCACGGCCTTTGTTATTTGATAAATTCTTAACGGTATGATGCACCAGCTAATGAAGCGTTTTACAAATGTCTGGTGTCGACACTTGGCACCTAATGAATTGGATTAGCCACAGTAAAAGTTTAATTTTCTTATGCTCTTTACTTTGTTTCTTTCATTCTTTTTTTCCTTTTTTTAAAGACATTCGTCCTTTTCAAATCGATTTATATTTGCCAGAACAATGCCCTTTTGTGCTATAGCCGCTAGCCAAGTTTTCGTTATTTAGAGGAAATGACATGCGTTACTTCTTCAGTAGTTTTCTTACATGCACAATTTCAAGCATAAAGCTGACCTTTTCATTTTACCTTTTCATCTCATTTAATTGTTTGGTGTTCTTTTTAGAAAGCTCCATAAGATCAAGATTTGCGGGTGACGGATCAATCCTCACGACCCAGAGCACTTAATACAAGATACAATAAAGGAAAAAAAAAAAACTTGATTTAATCGGAAACAGAGGAAAGAATGTTAGAAAAGTTTATGAAAGAATGCGTTGAGTTGATCATTATGACAAGATTTAGTGAGTATCCTAAAAACTTTAACATGAAAACCATACTCGCGTCAGAACATGAGTTTTCAATTTCAACCAGTTATATTGTATCGATAGGAGACACAATTCTACAAGATTATTACTCCACATTTTGGCAAGGCTTCTCCGCGATTGCCATGTGACGAGTGCTCATCGGTCCCTGAATCTATTATTTAAATTTTGATTGAACACAATTGAATTCATATCCAATCTATTTCGTACAACAACCAAAGAGGGAGCAAGAAAGAGTGAATGTTTGGCATGAAAAGAAACTCCGCAGACAAAAAGCCTACCGGCTCCACAAATAAAACCTTAAGTTGTCCTATGATTCTAAGGTCTCGAGGCATTTTATAACATCCCTTTTGGTTAGTATAGTTGGAGAGAGATACAGAGTTCAAGAGATATCATCACCTTGGAAAGCGGGAATTCAAAGAAATTAGTTGCTACATTTAAAAAAAAAAAATCAGAGCATAATTTAACTCTCTAAAATATCAAAATTCGGCCGCATAATCTATTACACAATTATAGAAAAATTACAAAAGGCACACACCAAATATTCATGCCAACATCTAAATTTTAGCACCAACCATCATGCATTTGAAAAATAAAAAGGAAAGGTCTCAAAGATTAAATTATCATTCGATCGTCAATAAAAAAAAAACAAAAAAAACAAACAAATAAACAAACAAACGGTATCGCTTTCACATATAGAAATTAGAAATATTATAGCTTATGGATAGTGAAACCTAATTTTTTTTTTTCCAAAGTCTGTCTCACATTAAAAAGAAAATCATTATGAAAAATTAAAAAAAAAAAAAAAAAAAAAAAAAAAACAAAATGGCGCATGAGACAAAGATAATTGGGCACGTGCTTGGCTTGAGTTTGAGTTAAACAACGCTCAGATTCCGGCATTTCCAAGGTAATGAGAGCGGTCCATCCTTGTTTAAGGTTTATACTTAGTGTCGACACCATGTTGCATTACCGTTTGGATGAGTTTATGTCTCCCCAATGTGCACATACATCAGCTCGAATTGGGACGTTCATGACTCATTTTTAGTCCGTAGCATTGTCCTCATATAATTCAAGTAATAGTTTTGGTCATATTACTGTTATATCACCTGCCCGTCGTCTCGAATCCATGATTGATTAGCCTATGCCTCATCAGGGTAATCGCGTCTTAGATGTCTGAATGCCCATTGTCCAAATTATGCAATGCTCAGACAGTGAGCATTCAAACTCTTTAGGCCAGCCTCGGTTGGTCTGGCCATTTTGGAGTTGAATTCGCGCTCAAAAACAGGCTAAACCCCATAGTCTAGATCATTTGAATGTCATATAGTAGGCCTTCAGCCAAGCTTTAGGCCTTGTAATGAGTTCTTGGTGGTCTCGGAGCATCCCTTATGCCTTGTTGGGAGCACATAGCAGAAGTCCAATATCTTCGTTTAAGGAGATTGCCAAAAAAGAGCTTAAGTCCGAGCTCGTTAATATATGCGGTTGGACCGATCTTCACTCAAAAGCTTAAGCCAATAAGTCATAGGCTAGTATATCCTATACATCATATCAATTCTCTGATGTGGGATTTATCTAACATACCATACTCACACGTGTATCTGAACAATCCCCCCTACACGTGTGAGCTTAATGTTAGGGCTGCTCCCCCTTAATTTAGATATCCTTCTATATCAATTTTTCTATACATTCGCGTTGTTACACCACAATGTCCACTTGCCTGGAAATCTCAACTATAGGCTTTGATACCATTTGTTAGGAATGCACAGCAAAAGTTTAAGATTGGAGGGAGCCAAAGTCTGAATCCGTCAACATATTCAGTTAAACCCACATTCACTTAAAAGTTTAAGTCAATGAGTTATATGCTAACTATAATATGTTAGCTATTCCATACCACATGAAGTCTTCAATATGGGACTTCTCTAACATAGCTCACTTATACATGTGCCCCAACAATAATGCACATGTGGGTGAATTGTATTAAAGAACTCCCATGTTGGAGAATTGAATAACCTTCATTTACAAGGTGAAAAGGAGAAGAAAAATGTCACGCCCCGATCCTCCGAGCGCATGCCCATCCCTCTGCGGTCGATTAATAGCGACATCCCAAGACGCGTTGCCGATCCATTCATTTTAAATACGCATGCGGAAGCAGATATATAATCCCCAGACAACAATTAGATGTGATAGGAAAGTAGGGCCATAATTCACAACCAAAATAAACCTTTTATAACAAACAGGTTTAATTACAATAGCAGGCTATTTACAAAAATATCAGCTCAACAAAAGGGAGCGGTCCTATGACTCACTAGTTAGACACGTTCGCCGATTCTTTGATCTCCACCTTCCCAGACTTCAGGGCTTCCAGTCCTCCATGACCGCCATCTAGAGACCTGAAATGTTATCCCACAACGGGGTGAGCCGATGTCTCAATGAGTTCTACCCTTTAAAACCCGATTAGGAAGAAAATATGCTCTAAGGTTGCCTAAGCACCAACATGAGTCAAAGGTCTTACCTTTCCCTCTGTTCCTTCCTGCAGGTCAATATAATTCATAAACTCAACCAATCATTTCAATTCACCAAATCAGATCGAACTATCGATCAATCAACACCGTCAATTACATGTCATCACGACCATCTCTCGGCGGCCTAATCAATACTATCTAATAAGTTCGATCAATTCAGGACTACTCACCCTAAGCTAGTAATAGATAGTATAGCTCGCACTAAGCTGATAAATAGTATACCGCTCTCTATCTAAGCTAACATATTAAGCCCGCAAGCGGATATAGTATACTAATAATGCTCCCTCTAAGATGATTGGGTATACTGCTCTCTATCTAAGCTAACATATCATAGCCCGTAGGTTAATATAGTATACCGAAATTGCTCGCTCTAAGCTGATAAATAATATTGCTCACTCTAAGCTGATAGGGTATACTGCTCTTTTACTAAGCTGACATATCACCCGTAAGTTGATATAATATACCGGTATACTGCTTGCAATCTAAGTTGATATATCACCCATAGGCTAATATAGTATAGCACCCCAACCATATAACCAATTCAACATTTTTATCATATCTCATAAAAATAGCCATGTGTGGGTACACGGTCGACCTTAGCCAAAATATAAAACTTTCACTTTTGAACATCCCACCAGTTCTACCAGTCCCAAAATAGATTTTTGGCACTGTAGACCAATGCTTGGTAATTTTCCAATTAATTACCAAAATTATCAATTTTTGAGATAATTATCCACAACTACAAACACGATCAATTTTCACAAACCAGCAGTCAATTAAATAAATGGAAAGCACCACTAAAATCGGCACGAAATTCCGACCACCGGCTATTCTAGTCTAATTTTTGGAAAATAAATAAATAATTATATAAATGCCAATAAATAGAACTTAGGCCCGAAAAGCCTAATTGGAAGCTGAGACGATCCCGGAAAAATTTCCATTCCATCTAGATAAATACTAGAGCTTGTCTAGGTTATAACTACACTATTCTAACCACCTAATATGCAATATCGGCTAATTAAATCACTAATCTAATCTAACTAACCACATAATCCATGCTTAACTTAAACTAATCAACCCTTAAACGTCATTAACCTACTAAGCGAGGATTACTAAGTTAAACTCACTTGTTCGACCATCTAGTCAGATCAAACTGATAAGGACGCAGCGAGGGGCAAGAAACTCCAAAGCGACCAAGCCTTTCGAGGTTCGGAAGTAGGCCAAAACGGGCCTAAATAGTGCTGGAATACCCACTGATTCGGGTTCTGATCTTGGCCGAGAAAGGGGCTGAACGGGCTGGCTTGGGATCGAAGTAGGCAGGGATGACCGGCGGAGACTTGGATAGGCAGATGGGGAGGTTGACAGCGTCACACGGCGGCTAGGACAGCTCTGGTAGCTCCCACGACATCCAAAGAAAGTGTGGAGTAGTGACTGGACGGCGGAGACGCGCGGGTGAGCAACGGCGAGGCGACGGCATGTAACGGTGGCATGCGGTTGATCTAGCGATCCGACAGGGGCTGGGCTGCTCCGGCGGCTTCAACAGGTCTTCTCTGCAGTTTCTGGGTGTCGAACAGCAAGAAGAAAGGAGGAGGAAGGGCTTCGATGATGTAGGAGGGAGAGGGAACCAGTTCTTCCTTGGAGGGGGCCACCAAAGGCTTTAACCTCATCTTGTTGTCCCCCTTGGCTGACCTCATCCTCCCAGCTGGCTTGCACAGCAATTTTCCAGCACAAAACCCTTCTAGAAGCCTTTTGAAATGGTCCATAAGTCATGGGAGAGGGGGCATACGAATTTGCATAGGTTTTCTTCCAATTGGACACCAAATGCTTCTCAAATCAACATCAATCGACCTCTATAAATTCAACCAACACCTCATCAATCCAATCGGTATTTTCCTCACCAATTGAACCCACTTGCATCCCAATTTCGCGATAAAAAATGGTCATCGGCATTTTTTGTACAAAAACGGCCCTACGACGACTTTTTCCCAAAAAAGTCTCAGTTTGCAGAAAAATTTTCGGAGACTGAGTCGACATTCCTAAAATGACCTATGATATGACAGAACTTTCAATTTCTAAAATCGGATTCAAATTCGCAGTTAATTTCACTCTGGCGCATTTTTAGCGTGACCTAGGCTACTGGGTAGCTTTTAGAAATTTTTCGTACGAATGACCAATGGTTGATTTTCTTCGAGCCACAATGAACCTATTCGACACATTGGCGACTCTTGGTTGTCGTGAAAATCTCGAGGATTCAAATATGGACACAAGGTACCAAAATGACAAAAAAATCAGTTTAGTGCCGATCGATGAGAATTTTGCAATTTAGTGGAATCACCCATATTTAGCCATATATCTCAGTTGAACCGACCTATCTCTAATCTCTAGATGATTTTTAACTATGTCATAATGATCTCAGCAGATGAGCACGGTCGAGTAGTCGATTCCTAGTCGAATCCTCAAATCTATTGCATTAAAATCCCTTAATAACTTCCCAAATAATCTAGTTATCTCATGAGTGATCAGCTCTGAGAATAGCATTATAGGCGCGTCGATGAAATGTCCGATTTATTCAATTGAAAGCAGAATTGAAATTCTAGGATATCACAAAAAATATCAATTATCATATCATAAATCTTGTCAAAACAACAACATATTTACAAAGAAAATGCAACGCTTGCTCTTCACTTCTCATTCCTTGTTTCAAAAGACAATGCAACTACCTTCTTAGCGCATCAATAGCATGATAAGCACCGAGCGCTGTCGAAGTCAAAGAATCCAAGACTTCAAATGGGAACAAACTAAGGATGTTGCAATAGAAGTTGACAGACTCTTCGACCAGCATTGCATCAATATGTGATTCAAGCACTTCAAATGTAGAGGGCTCTTCTCACTGATATTTTCCTTAAATATCTCTCCCTTCCCCTCTTTGCAACAATGACAATGCAAACTAAAAATTGCAACAAATCAAAAATCCAAAATGCGTAAAAGCTCCAACAGCTTAATTTCGTGATGAATTTAGGAGTTCGGAGAGAGATTGTAAGCTAGAGAGAACTTATCAGCATTCAGGCCAAATTGGAGGGTATAAATATGGGCATGAAGCTGCAAAATGGAGAAGAGAAAAAGTTCAATTGTGCAATTCAAACACCCACGTGGGAATATTATCCATAACACGTAGGTTACACATTGGCGGATTTTTATTGACAGGCTTAGGGGGGACAACTTTGTAGTATGATGGTGGTGGTGCGGACACAAAATATGTTGCTTCATAATCACTCGTGAGGCGTTGCCATTGACAAAATGAATCGTGGTCTCCAGCCCATGTGATTTCAATGTTTGGGCCATACTTGAGCCGAGCTCTAAGTCTGACCCGAGAAGGGAACCCGATCTGAAGTCTACTTTTGGTAATTAAAAAAAATTAAAATAATAATAATCAGAGGTAAAAAAAAAAAAATTGAGCAAATTAAGAAATACGGGAAATCTTTGGAAAAAGCTAAAAATTTAGAATTCACTTAGTTTAGGTCTTTTGATAAAATTTTTAGATTTGGAATTATCGTACCCAAAATTGAATAAGCCTTTAAGGTTTTATCATAGGATTTTTTAGATGCCATTTTTTTCTTTTTAGAGATGATGCTAGTTTCTTGTTTGCACTATTCATTTGTATTATGCTTGATTGCGTCTCCTTTGTACAATGATTGTTACTTTCATTTTTAGAATGGTTAAGATGAACCTCAATTTCTTTGATAGGCTGCCTGACACTTTGGCTAGCTCTTAATCAAGCTTAGGTGCCGAAAGGGCATAAGTTGCAGAACTAGTATAATCAAGTTCTCAAACCTTAAATCCCTGGTTACAAATGCATCAAGACAACACTCTACGTCTTGATTAGGGCTCTAGCCAACCCTCGATTATGGCTAGTGGTGATTCCTTCTGAACAAATAGATTAAGAAAACCAATATCGCCTAAGGTACAGACTTCGGAGAGTTCATGTTTGTGATCGATGAGTCATTTGTGGTGTTAGCAAATGATGGTCCATTCAAGATCATCATTTGCACACACGATTTGACTTGTCTTATAAGCAAGTACCTCTACACCTCCCTAGGGATAGGTTGCGACAATACTCATTAAGATTGACCAAATGTTCTAAAAAATGTCTTCAATGGCCACAACTCCTTTGTCTTCCCTCTCCAAGAAGTTAAGCAAGTCGTATGTTCTTCTCATGATCTTTAGCTGTTTGTTCCAGCTATTCGAGGCTACGAACATTTTTGTGCCTGGTCAGAATTTGAGGGACAACAATACTTTAGTCTCATCGAATGAAGTGTTTGAGCTAAGAATTTTCAAGACTTGTGGGTCTTCCTCAAACAACTACTACCTGGGTATTTGGTTCAAGGATGATCCTTACAAGAAACCAGTTTGGGTTGCAAATTGAGATTACCCGGTTTTTTATTCTTCTTTTGTACTCTCCATCAGGTACAATGGGAACTTGGTATTCCATTGTTGTCGGCTTTATGTGTTAATGGGTGCCAAGCGCATTCCAGAGAGGCTGCTGATTGCTGACCTTAATGGTCGCATCTTTGTTAGGATGTGCACAAGTCAAATCATTCCGATACCCTCTTTTCTTATTTACAAAGTGCTACTTGCACAAGTTTCAGGACCTAAATCGACTAAGTAAGCAAATTCGCATTGACCATATTGTGAAAATTAATCAGTGATTGCGCTTAAGGTAGGAAAATCTCGACTCATGAAACTACTCACCAATCTCATAGAGGTGGAAAGACGGAGCTAATGTTTTAGTGCGTGATGCAATCCAACGAACATTACCCTTTTTCAAGATACCTAATGTTCTACTATTTCTTGGATTTAATGCGTAGTAGTCTTGAATTCATATAGGGCTGATCATGCTTAGGATGTGAATCTTTTCCAAAGCTTACGGTTCACTCAACAATAATCTGGCTTCTCCTAGATTACGTGAGAAGATATTTGATCAAATAAGTTGTAATAAATTAAAAAAGAAAATCTCCAAACTAAATTGAATTATTTGTGGTCCCGAGTTTACCTATACTTCATCTTTTACAGCGGAAGACCGCATTTCAAGCATGTGGAATTTCAAAAAATCAATATTTAAAAAAAAATTGGCAAAAAAATATGTGACCAGCAAACATCCATAAGGCATGCCATGTGATTTGATATTTTAAGATCAGAAAGATGGTAGCCTTCAGGATTGTACCCTAAGGCATGCCTGTTGAGTGAACCATAAGCTCTGGAAAAGATTCACATCCTAAGCATTGTTAGCCCTATATGAATTCAAGACTACTACGCATTAAATCCAGAAAATAGTAGAACATCAGGTATCTTGAAAAATGGTAATGTTCATTGGATTGCATCACGCACTAAAACATTAGCTTGTGTCTTTCCACCTCTATGAGATTGGCAAGTAGTCTCATGAGTCGAGATTTTCCTACCTTACTAATTAATTTTCACAACATGGTCAATGCGAATTCGCTTACGCAGGCGATTTATATCCCGAAACTTGTGCAAGTAGCACTTTGTAAATAAGAAAAGAGGGTATCGGAGTGATTTGACTTGTGCACACACTGACAAAGATGCGACCATTAAGGTCAGCAATCAGCAACCTCTCTGGAACAGGCTTGGCACCCACCGACACATAAAGCCGACAACAATGGTATACCAAAGCGTCCATAAGGCATCCCTTAAGGTAAGAAATGAAACTTGGGTATTTCACAAAACAAGGAACTGGTCCCTCACCTTACCAGTGCCTAAATCGAAATACCTAAGTTTCATGCTAGGTGAGAACGTGTCTGATGGATAGAAAAAGCTTTCCCAAACCGTGCTATTGCCCTCTATTATAACAAAATTGCTAGAATCAAGCAATATCGCACTTGTGCTATTACTAGTAGCTAACATCTCAGCATTGACTAAATATGGAATCTGCCTTCTATTGGATATCACCAAGTTCCCACTGTACCTGATGGAGAGTACAAAAGAAGAATCAAGAAGCGGGTAATCTCGATTTGTGACCCAAACTGGTTTCTTGTAAGGATCATCCCTGAACCAAATGCCCAGGTAGTAGTTGCTTGAGGAAGACCCACCAGTCTTGAAGACTCCTAGCTCAAACACTTCATTCGATGAGACTAAAATATTGTTGTCCCTCAAGTTCTGACCAGGCACGAGAATGTTCGTAGCCTCGGATAGCTAGAACAAACAACTAAAGATCATGAGAAGAACATACGACTTGCTTAACTTCTTGGAGAGGGAAGACAAAGGAGTTGTGGCAATGTTGATTGGTTGAAGATGTAAAGCAACCATCTCTTGACATAAAGGTCATATATTCAATGGAAAAAAAAAACATAGAGCATTTCTCGTATGTTCTGTACAAATTCCACCTGATCATATAACAAAGCTCTAATAGGTGTGGCTAATAATGAGGATCTAATATAGACATGACAACACTATAATACTTCTAATATTTTTCAAACTTCTTTCACATTGCCATAGGCATAGAACTAATAGCTATGTCCTCACTATTCCTCTATTTTATCAAATGAAATCGAATCTGCCATACTTAATAAAGATATCTAATTCCACATAGGTGTTTGAATTGCACACGTGAACTTTTTCTCTCCTCTGTTTTGCATCTCTATGCCCATATTTATATCCTCCAACCATGGCCTGAATGCTGTTATGTTTTCTTTAGCTTACAATCTCTCTTTGCATTCAATTCATCATGAAATTAAGCTATTGAAGCTTTTTCACATTTCGAGTTTTTGATTTCTTGCAGTTTTTTAATTTGCATTGTCGTTGTCATAGAGAGGGGGAAGGGAGATATGTTTAAAGAAAGGATCAACAAGAAGAACCCTCCACATTTGAAGTGCTTGAATCACATATCAACGTGGTGTTGGTTCGTCTAAGGGTCTATCAACTTTTATTGCAACATCCTCTATTTTGTTCCCATTCGAAGGCTTGGTTCCTTTGACTTCAACGGCGCTTGGTGTGTATCATGCTATTGATGTGATAATAAGGTAATTGTACTGTCTTTTGAAACAAGAGTTGAATGATAAGTGAAGAGCAAAGCTGCAATTTTTCTTTGTAAAAATGTTATTGTCTTACAAGATTTAGGATATGATTAATGATATTTTTCTCCTCCTTATCATTATTATTTTAAAAAAATTAATTACAAAAGTGGACTTTAGACCGGGTTCCCTTCTCAAGTCAGACTTAGAGCTCAACTTGAGTATGGCCCAAACATTTAAATCTATTGATTTTTAACTCGGCTCAGTCTCTAGCCCACAACACCCTTACTTCAAGCTAGGACCATCAAATGGGTGGATCGGATCGGGTTTGGGTCGAGTTGAAAATGTTCCAACCCATATTGACCCATTTAACTTATTTTGACCCATTTTTATGTAGTGTAAATTTGATGACCCATACCTAACCTGATCCATATTTGAATTATACCTTACTCAACCCATATTATCGAAACACATTACTATTTAACTCAATTTAAGTTAATCAACTTTCACCCATTTAATTCACTTTGAGCTCTTCACATATATGTTACTTGAATAAAAATTTCAAATCAAAATTAAAAAGTAAACTAAAGAATAAAAAACTAGTAAATAAAATAAAAAATGTGAAAACAACTTTAAAGCTTATTTCATATAATATTTTTTTTAAGAAAAATGGTATTGCCAAAACACTTTAATGCAATACAAATTTAAAGGAAAATTTTTATAATTTTTATAAAAAATATTTTTTTAAAAAATCTATTTTTTATATTTTTTATTTTTAAATAATCCATTTTTAAATTGTCTTTATTTATTTTTTTAAAATTAATTTTTAATTTTCTTCTTTTTATATTTCCTTCTTCAACTGGCCACCGGCCACAATAATGATTGGCGACCGATCGCAGGTGAGCTCGAGCCTCGCCAATCATCGACGATGCCTTGGCCTCGCTAGATTGGCGAGATCGAGCTCATCGGCGTTGGGCAAGATCGAGCTTGCTCGACACCGGTGAGCTCTAGCCTTGCCAAATCGGCAAGGCTCGATCCTCGTTGATTGTGACATCTTGAAATTCGAGCCCTTTGAGGGATGAGTGAAGGTGAATTTCGTCAATGTATTGTTGGTTGATCTCACTCGAAATTGATCACTCCTGAGTTACTGACTTTGAGGGGAAAGGCTAATGAGGACAGAACTTGTACGATTGAAGGACTCGACCTGGGAAAACGACTTGACCGTGAGACTTGCATGAGGATGATCCTGTAGATAGGCAAGCCGATTCTAAGGACGATTAGAAGTTTATTTGCGGACAGAACATAATGGAACGACGGGTGATTCCGTTTACCATTATCAAACCCGCGAACGACCCTATTTCGATCCTTAGTGATCGTGTACTTTGAAATAAGAATCTATCCTCCGTAATTTCATGCAGTCAAGGACATCCATGCGTCGAGATGTCTTGAACGTTGTTTGGCACGAGTCGGTCACACGTGAATCCTCACAGCCACCCGTCAGTCTGAGTTGTAACCGAAATGGCATTTGGTGAAATTGACATGGCAAAAGAACTTAGGATTGGACTTCGAATTATCGGGAATGTCCGGGATGGATTTGGATGAAGCTACTCAAATAGTCGACAGAGTCAGTTAAGCTGAACAATTGGAAAAGGGATTTTCAGACCGAGGAATCAAGCCCGTGAGGACGTGGGCCGGGCCATGCCAGTGTGGGCCTTAGGCCCAAGTTGGGATAGCCACCAAATGGGCCTAAGTCAAGCAAATGAGCCCATTGGGCCAAACCAACTATTCATCTTCTAAGCCCATAGGCCAATTCTTGGCCATTTCAAGCCCAACCAATTCCCAAGCCCATTCCTATCCATGGCTAAGCCCAATCCTTAGGCCCATCCACCAATTTCAGCCCAAGGACAGAATGGTAATTGTGCAAGGTGAAATGACCAAATTGCCCTTAAAAGCTTGTGGATAAGGGCAAAGCAGGAGAGAGAAAGAGGAGGTGATGTGCATGGGGAAGTGGAGAAAGCATTGAATGGCCTTAATGAGACCTTGATGGCAGCTCTCCCATCACTCTCTCTCCTCCTCTTCTGCCCCAAACCGTCAACCACTCTCTCTCCTCCATTTTTCTTCTTCTCCAATTTCTGCTTCTGCTGACCCTTCGTAAAAAAAATCGAGTCAAAAGTGGTCTTCCCGGATGAATCAGCCAACTAGCCACCCATCACCGTGACCGGGAGAGACAAACCGTTCCAACGAGCCCAATTTAGTCCCAAACGGAGACGCCGACCGTCTTGTATGGCCATCTCAAGCCGCCGGTCGCCAGTCCGTCAGTCTCCCTGCACTGTTTCACGTTTTCGGCCATTTTTCTCCCATTCCAGCCCTTCCTTTGCCCGTTCCATCTACCCACAAGATCCCCAAGACCCCCGGGAGCCGCCGTTTGCTGACCAACCACCTCGTCGGAGCTCCGGTCAAGCCGTTCAACTCAGTTTCTCCCCCGGCAGGGCTGTTTTTCAGTGTTTTCAATGGGAGTCCGAGCTGTGGTTGCTGTGTTGAGCTTGGGACCGCCTTGGATCATCATGGTAGAGGTCCCGGTGCATAGCCACCGTCGTCACCACCGCGTCGGACTCTCCAGCCAGCTTAACGGGTGAGTTTAACTCCTAATCCTTTGATTAGTGCCTAAACTTGCTTAGGGTTGGTTTAGTTAGATTTAATTCTAGTTGAGATAATTTAATTAAGTTGTATTAGTCCTAAGATAGGTGGTTAGATTAATGGCTAAGATTAGTTTAGCTTAATTTTACTTTATTAGCTTAATGATGCATATGTGGTTAATTAAGCATGTTTAGTTTAATTGATTGAATTTCCTTAATTTATTGATTGTTTTAATGATTTCTGAATATAATTTATTATTTATTAAATTCTGAAAATTCACTGTTCACGCGATACTATTCACGAGTACTGTTCACGAAACACTGTTCACCCGAGAATAAAAGTGGTCTAATTTCATGTGTGTTGATTTTATGAAGTGAATGGAAGTGTAAATGCATGTGCATCCACATGAATTGAGTGATGATTTATGTAATTGTGTGATGATTGCGAAATATAGGTTTTTTAAGTGAAAAATACCGGGCGTCAGTTTACAACGTTAATAATGTGTTTTTGGATCATTGAAATTAGTGGGATTTTGGCTATGGCCGATCGTGTACCCACACGAGTATTTTTATTTGGTATGATAAAAATGATGGAAATGATGAACGGATGGGATGGTATACTATATCGACCTACGAGCGATATATCAGCTTTGGGCAAGCAGTATACATTATTATCAGCTTAGAGAAAGCATTAACAGTATACTATATCATCCTACGAGCTCTGATATGTCAGCTTAGCGAGAGTAGTATACTAGTGTACTATATCAACCTACGAGCTTTGATATGTCAGCTTAGCGCGAGCAGTACACTTTATCAGCTTAGAGTGAGCATCGGGGGTATATTATATCAGCCTGCGGGCGATATGTCAGCTTAGCGAGAGCAGTATACCGGTATACAATATCAGCCTGAGGGCCTCGATATATCAGCTTAGTGAGAGCAGTATGCCTTAACCTTATCAGTTTAGTGCAAGCTATACTATCTATATATCAGCTTAGAGTGAGCAGTTCTAACTATGGTTGGACTTATAGATAGCATTGATTGGGCTAACCAAGAGAGGGTCGCGATGACATGTAATCGACTGAGTCGATTGATCGATGACTCGATCTGAATTGATGCATTGATGTGTGAAATTGTTATATGCTTTAATTATATTCATGGGTGAATCACATCGTTTATGGCACACACGCATGAATTGATAACGTGTAGAGTGTGGCAATGGCCAAGTGAGATCGCTTGTGATGCGACTTGTATGTGATCGATGAAATGTATCATCTAATGACCATGTGCATTGCGTGTATCGTGCTGAATTATAACGTGCAGGGTATGGCATACTAGGTAAGGTTGTATGCGAATCGACTGTTGGTTGTTGCTTATGTTGGGGTAGTTCTGGATAGATACCCTAAGTTGAGTTGGTGTACTAACCGGGGCTTAGGGGTGGAACTCGCTGAGATTTTTATCTCACTGGTTATTGAATAACCATTTTTAAGTCCCTAGTGTGAAGAGCCATGAGCTTGAAGTAGAAGGGTCAGGAGCTTGAAGCAGAAGGATCAGGAGCATAGGTGGCTCGGTAGTTTTTTATGACATAGACCTTCTGTATAAGCTTGAAGTGTTTATAAAAGTGTGTTTGATTTGAAATTGGTTGTCCTACTTTTCGATCCCATGTATGTTGTTATCAGAGGATTAGTGAATTCATTTCCGCATGTGCAATAAAATGAAAAGGGTCGGCGACAAGTCCTGGGAACGCCATAAAATTCTATCAACCACCGAGGGATGTGCGCGTGCTCAAGGTTTGGGGCGTGACACTGATTGTCAATGAGGCCTCTGCCTCGCCAGATCTAGTGAGCTCGAGCCTCGCTAGATCTAGTGAGCTTGAGCCTTGCTTGGCCAGTCGCCTGCTGTTGTCGTGCTAGCCATCGACTAAGGAAGGAGGAAGAAAAATGAAATATAAAAACTAACTTTAATTTCGATTTAAAAAAAAAAAAACATTTTGGGGTAAGAGAAAATGTGAGGCTTGGGTTAAAAATAGATTTTTAAATCCAACCCATTTAAGACCCATTTAACTAGTTTTTTCAAAATGTAAGTGGTCTATACATGACCCATTTAAATCGTAAATGGGTCATATATGGGCTTAAGACCGATTTTGACACCTCTACTTTAGCCCAACTTATAACTAGACCCGACTCCTTATTATAATCGGATTTTGATTTCTTTCCTAATTTTTTTCATCTTCCTTTTCAATTTTCAGTTTTTTATTTCTTTCACTTCCCTGCATCTTCTTCTTTGAGACTTTTTGGAGAGCGTCTTCACCGAAAGACGTCTTCCACTCCGAACGAAGTCCTTCTCTACAGAACCATCAATGACGAGCTCGACGAAGACTCTGCTACATAGATTCACACACAATCTTTATCAGTCTGACGTCGATACTTGAAGTTGCTGACCGTCACTAAATATTCTCCCTCAGCCACTACTCCGGCTATGGGAATTCAAGTCAACGGAAGACGACTTACCTTTATCTGATGCGCAAACAACAATTAACCCCCGAACGAATGTTGAATTGCGGATGAATCACGAACTAAAATGTGATGAATGTACTAATTCAGTACAACATAAGGTCTTGTTATCTGGTGGATATACATCCTCTGTATCACTTAATCGATTGCTCAACACGAGATGAGGAAGGTGAAAGCACGGGGGCTCCTGAGGAAGTGAACGAGATGAGGATGAGAAGGCATGGGGCTTCTGAGGAAGAGTTGCAGCGATAACATGGCGACCAAGGCTGAATTTCATCAGTCGAAATTGCTAGGCGGCATGGGACAATGTCCACTTCGAGTCCTTATCTAAGACAACGTCCACTTCGATCAAGAACTTCTACCCTAAAGCACATGGCCCAAGGTATCATCTAATCAGTGTAGCGAGGTGGAGCCATAAGAATCGACACCAGCGAAGGTCAGTGAAGGAAAGCTTCAATATCAACCAGCAATCGAAAAACACCATCACTAGTGAAGGAACATAGAATAGGAACCAAGCCACTTCACATTCCCGACCAAGAATACCCAAAAAGATCCACCAAAGCTTTGATTAGCTGCCTCGAAAAAGGACAATCGCCGTCCATCGGTGATGGTGAACCAAGTCCAGAGGCGCTAGAACGTGAAAAAATCCGCCGATAGGTGGTCAAGCATATCCTCAATCGTCACAGGGAAAAAATCGCCACCATCACCATTGAGGATGATCCTCGCTGTTGTCACTGTGAAAACTTTATGGAGGAAGAGGAGGAGTGATGATTCGCGTGAGAGGCTTAGGAAGCCGAGAAAATCGTGTTTTTGACTTTTAGTGGTCCTTGGAGTAGGAGCCTAGTGCCCCCGACTTGATCTCCATCGTCGCACGTCGCGCTTTCTCTCTCTCTCGAGATTGGTCGAAGGAATTCGAAAGCGTCGAAGAGGAAGAGAGAGAGGGCGATGCTCGGCTCGGGTCGGGTCTCCAGTTGGGTCGCCGGCCGGCCAACCGCCTCCGGCGGTGACGTCATCGATGACGTCATTTGGCGGTTACCTACCGTTAGATGACGTCATCACGCGTCGGTTCGCCGACATGCGCGTGATGCTCACGCGCTGTCTTTCCCACAGCGTAAATGCCGATTGTTCTTGTAAAGGAGAAATGTAATGCTTCCTTTTCTTTTGACGGAAAGGGGACAAGATAAGAAGAGAATTCTAAGCGTACGTTCTGCCAAACCGTGCCAACGGTTGTCTTCTAGAGTCTCTTATATGACTCCGTCTCTCGAGCAAGCACCAATGGCCGAACCCCTCTCTCTCTCTCAAAGATTTTTTTAACTCCGTGGTCGAAGCCCTCTGCTCTCATCTTCAGCCCACAGCCAACCGCAAAATGGCCGATGTCCTCCCTTCCTCTTTTTCTCTCTCCAATGAAGCTTTGACAATCATGGTGTGACTTGATTCCTTCGGAAATTCATAAAATGTCAACCATTTTTCTTGTTCCCTTTAAATTAACTAGATTCCGTTTCTCTGATGTACACGCTCTTTTTTCTCTAGTTTTCTCTCTCTCTGGTTCTCACGCTCCTTGATTCTCTCTCCGAACGTCGTGCACGTTCTACACCTTCCTCTTCTTCCGCTTGGCCGAGGCCCCCTCACGCTCGGCCAAGCGAAAGAAGAGAAAGGTGTAGAACATGCTCGACGTTCGGAGAGAGAATCAAGGAGCGTGAGAACCAGAGAGAGAGAAAACTAGAGAAAAAAGAGCGTGTACATCAGAGAAGCGGAATCTGGTTAATTTAAAGGGAACAAGAAAAAGGGTTGACATTTTATGACTTTTCCAAGGAATCAAGTCACACCACGGTTGTCAAAGCTTCGTTGGAGAGAGAAAAAGAGGAAGGGAAGACATCGGCCATTTGCGGTTGGCTGTGGGCTGAAGATGAGAGCAGAGGGCTTCGACCATGGAGTTAAAAAAGTCTTTGAGAGAGAGAGGGGTTCGGCCATTGGTGCTTGCTCGAGAGACAAAGTCATATAAGAGACTCTAGAAGACAACCGTTGGCACGGTTTGGCAAAACGTACGCTTAGAATTCTCTCCTTATCTTGTCCCCTTTCCGTCAAAAGAAAAGGAAGCATTACATTTCTCCTTTACAAGAACAATCAGCATTTACGCTATGGGAAAGCCAGCGCGTCGGTGAACCGACGCGTGATGATGTCATCAAACCGTCGGTAACCGCCGGATGACGTCATCGATGACGTCACCATCGGAGGCGGTTGGCCGGCCAGCGACCCGACCCCACCCGAGCAGCGCCCTCTCTCTCTTCCGCTCCGACGCTTTCAAATTCCTTCTACCAATCTCTCTCGAGAGAGAGAAAGTGCGACGCGTGACAATGGAGATCAAGTCGAGGGCACTGGGCTCTTGCTTCAAGGACCACCAAAAGTCAAAAACACGATTTCTGGGCTTCCTGAGCCTCTCACACGAATCATCACTCCTCTTCCTCTAGAAAGTTTTCATAGTGACAGCAGCAAAGATCATCCTCAACGGTGATGGTGGCGATTTTTTCCCTGTGACGATTGAGGATATGCTCAATCGCCTCTCGGCACATTTTTTCACGTTCTAGCGCCTCTGGACTTGGTTCACTATCACTGATGGAGGGCGATTGTCCATTTTCGAGGCAACTGATCAAAGCTTTGGTGGATCTTTTTGGGTATTCTTGGTTGGGAATGTGAAGTGGCTCGGTTCCTGTTCTATGTTCCTTCACTTATGATGGTGTTTTTTGATCGCTGGTTGATATTGAAGCTTTCCTCCACTGACCTTCGCTAGTGTCGATTCTTATGGCTCCACCTCGCTACACTGATTAGATGATACCTTGGGCCATGTGCGTTGGGAATAGAAGTTCTTGATCGAAGTGGACGTTGTCTTAGATAAGGACTCGAAGTAGACATTGTCCCACGCCGCCTAGCAATTTCGACCGACGAAATTCAGCCTTGGTCGCCACGTTATCACTGCAACTCTTCCTCAAGAGCCCCATGCCTTCTCATCCTCATCCCGTTCATTTCCTCAGTAGCCCCCATGCTTTCACCTTCCTCATCTCGTGTTGAGCAATCGATTAAGTGGTACAGAGGATGTATATCCACCAGATAACAAGACCTTTTGTTGTACTGAATTAGTACGTCCATGATGGGGTGCGATGAGAACACAATTTTCACCTTGATACGCTACGATGGAAAGACACCATTTGAAGGGGTGTGATGGAGTCATATAAGAGACTCCAGAAGACAACTGTTGGCACAGTTTGGCAGAACGTACGCTTAGAATTCTCTCCTTATCTTGTCCCCTTTTCTTTTCCTCTCCTTATCTTGTCCCCTTTCCATCAAAAGAAAAGGAAGCGTTACATTTCTCCTTTACAAGAACAATCGGCATTTACGTTGTGGGAAAGCGAGCGCGTGAGCATCACGCGTGTGTCGGCGAACCGACGCATGATGACGTCATCCAACGGTCGGTAACTGCCGGATGACGTCATCGATGGCGGCACCGCCGAAGGCGGTTGGCCGGCCGGCAACCCAACCAGAGACCCGACCCGACCCGAGGCCCGATCCGTTGACCTAACTCGATCATTGACCAGTCAATCGGTCAGCCGGACCGGCGGTCAAACCGGTCGGAATAGTCACCAGTTGGACCGGTCGGACTGGCCAGGAGCCGTTTGGCTGCGCCTCATGCACCAGACACTCAGGCGGCGCGTGTGGGAGTGTGGGAGCTCCGATTTGAGCGTGGTCGGCGACGTTTGGTTCGTATGGATGTTCTCTACACTATGGTATATTTATTTTGCATGTTTGAATTTTATAAATGTATAAAATTGTGTAGGGAACCCTAAGTACGGGTATTTTTTAGGGTTTAATGCATAATTTATTCTTTTTTAGCTTGTATTTTCGTATATTTTAGGAAATACAGTAGCTAGCCTATATAAAAATGATGTCATATATACTTGTGTAGAGTTTGTTTCGATGGTAGCATGTATATATTTTAATATACTTGCAATTTTTTAGTTCTAAGAAAATTCGAACAATGGTAGGAAATTCTTATTTTTTCATTACATGTTGAATTGCGGTTTTGATTGTAGTTACAGCATGTTTTTTTTTTTTTTTTGTAATACCGGCCATGACCAAGCTATTTTGACAAAGAAATTTCCAGCTCGAAAATTGCACATAGCAGCATAGAAAACGCACAAAGGTATACTAAAACAATGGAGAATGAACTGACTTGGCGGCATCAAGCCACGGCCATTGACGGCGACGGAGGTTGAGAACGTCGACTCCAAACATGTGGGTCCATGGACAGCCCGCGCCGAAGATTTGCAAAAGCGAGGCATAAAACAAAGAGTAAAAACACAGAGTCAGATTTAGTTCCAACAATTAATGAAGTGGACATGAATCAATCTTGAATCTAAACACATGCTGTAAGCTAGACCATTTTGCACAAAGATTCGCAGCAGTGCAAATATGCGAAAGTTTATCAACATGAATCCCACCACAACACCAGACTCGCCGCAAAGCACACGACATAAATAACCACCCGCTTGCAGATGGACGGCATGAGTGCGCCGCCTAGGAGGCTAGTCCTATCTACAAATCAACTCAAAAGGCAATCTACTGCCAAAATCGCAGCTAACGAAAACGAAAACATGCAGCATCTGCACATATAGCGACGCGATCGAGCATATTATAAACCTTTAGCTATTTCCATTTCGAAGAAAAGCACTGCGATTCAACAGGCATTCTAGGCATACTCTAAAACCGCAACATTGTGCACATGAAGCAGCAGCAGCATCACCACAAGCACTATAACTAGCTCGATAAGCTTGACTGCCCAAGGGGGAAAGAGAGAGAGAGAGAGAGAGAGAGAGAGAGAGAGAGAGAGAGAGAGGGAGGGAGGGAGGGAGCATGATTCTGGTTATAACGCTTGGAGAAGTCCGGACGTGGAGATGACGGTGATCTTGGACCTGTCGCGAGAGGTCGTGATGGAGTCGCTGTGGGCGCCGGCCTTGCCGTCGACCTTGATGCGCTCCTGGAGGAACTTCTCGAGGGAGGCGATGTCTATGATCTTGTCCTCCACCCGCTTGGTGCAGTCGATCACGAGCGTCGCCCCCTTCTTCTTCGCCGCCTTGGCGCCGCGAGAGAGAGAGAGAGAGAGAGAGAGAGAGAGAGAGAGAGCGGTGGCGGAGGATGTTGGCGGCCGAGGAGAGATGTGGCGATAGAGGAGATATCTCTCTCTCTCCCCAACTGAACAAAGAGGCCAAAATCTATTAAATCTTATCGCCACAATTGTTTTTGAATTACGTTCCCACGTGCCTCCTCCGCATTTTATTTGATGAAAACACCAAATCCGGAAGTAATCTTGGGTTTCCTATAATACGAAATTCCCAAAACAAAAAGTTAATTTTCATGTCGACTACTTCAAATTTCAGAATCATTAGGTGGGTAAGATCATTGACATACTCAGCAAGTTTTATTTTTCAAGACGGCAAAACATTCAGATCACCTACTTGTTGAAGTAGTTAACTTTCAGTTTTTACGTGTCTTCAATAATGTAATAGTGGAGTCCTAGTCAATAGGAAGTGGCTTGTTTTTAGGAGTCAGTTTCTGCACATGTTCTGGTTAGTGGGGTATGTTAGTGGGTCTTTATTGTTGTTGTTATGTAGCTATTTTCTTGCAAAGTGGTTTGGATGTTTTGCCTATTTAATAGGCTTATGTTCTGTTGAATATTGTGATAAGAGTTACAGCAACAACTCTCTTGTGTGTTTTCTTCTCTGAGTCTATTTGATTAAATTTCAACACTACTTTCTCCTGGTGATAAACCGTGTCCAATTTAGATCACCTAAAGCCTCACACAAAGATACCATAATGTCCAATTTCATTCTCCACCATAAATCAATGAAAATGAAAAACACAACACGTAGAGAGCATTACCAAATAAAGGACATCACCTCATCCACACGCAAGCTACAACCATATAATTACGCCATAGCCTTTGGCCCGCAAAGAACCGAAGGTCAAAATGAAAGAAGAAGTGGACTATAACAATGCCCAAAGTGTCTAGTAATGCATAGCTATTACATTATATTCAACCACCCATCGCCGGTGGTGAGGTTGAGAAAGTACGTCTTCGTTGTCGCTGTTCCGCTCACCAACCGGAAAATGCTGGTCCCGCTGGCGATGGGCAACTCCCGATAGGTCTCGAGCGCTGGGTTGCGGCCCTATATGATCAAAGTGCTACCATTGTACTTTGGACTCGTGAATACAAGGTTCATGTCCATGAGCAGGGCCACCGACTCGAGCCTAACTGAGCCATAGAACTGCTGATCCCGGCCCACAAGGGGACTCTGGCTCGGACCCCTCGGTCAATGGGTCGTCGATGATGTTGATCACCCCGAACAGCATCTGGGACTTCTTGGTCATCGCAGCTCGGCGACGCACACCACGGTGGGGCTCTTGGCGTGGCTAAGCCTAGTGAACCATGCATCCACCTTCTCGGGATCATTTGCCTCAACACGAGCAAGGGTCGTGGCGGTAGCTACCAAAGCAAGAGCCACCGCCACCACAGCCGTCAAAATCTCGCTTTCAATCTGAAATTGTTGGTAGAAACGATCCTACTGGAAAGAATTTATAGGCGAAAAGAATACATGTTTAGATACAGAAGCAAGAGATGTTGGGGAAATCATTCACTAGTTGTGCTTTTTAATTAGCGACCGAATCCATTATTTTGCTGATCTTGTTAAGTCATTGACTTTGCGGTTAGCGATTTGGAAATTGACACTAATGAAATCAATTTTTTAGCGGATATACATGGCATGTCTTTGCACGTTCTAGCTAATAAACGTGCCATGCTTTGTATGAGAGGACATATTAAAGATATTTGGAGAGATTTGATTGCTGATGAAGATAGAACATTAGTTTACAGTTCTTTCATTTCGACGCTTGATGACAATTAAAGGTACTATTTACCCCTACTATTATTGGTGCTGAATTATTAACAAATATACATCAGAATATCTATCAAAGTCATAGAGAAATGAGTTCTATAATTACTCAATTTCTCATTTGGAATTTCATTTTGAATATGTTGTCAAACTTATATGTGAAAAAAAAAAAGAAAGGATATTGTGAAGAAGAGAAAGTTATTGGTTTTTAACAGTTGTGCTAAACAATATATGATTTGGCTGTATTTATAGATAATTAATCAAGATATCACTTGGAAATAAGTAACTTATCCTCATTTTCATGATCGACCATCAATTTTCTTCCTATCAATGATAATTTCTTTTCATATCTAACAATCACCTTTTTTCATGTCCACAATCACTTCTTTTTCATGATAATTAAATATTTCAACCAAAAAGGCACATAGTTTCCAAATAATTAAAAAAAAAAGACATCAAAAGTGTTAAAACTTTTTTACACCGCTTACTTTGTTGTCTTAATTTTGAATTGATTTCTAGAGTGCCATTATTATTAGAAAAATATTCATCACAAGTGTACTTTTGACCAATTGATTTTCATAATTTAAAATAATCACCACAAGTGCCACAAGTTTTAATACCATGTAGGAATTTTTTAGCAAAGAAAATCATCACCATGACCCAAGTGAGATTTTTTTTTTTTTATAAGTTATGGCATTTAAGTGATCGATTGAAATATTATGGGTACCAAAATGAGTGCCGTATGAAAGTTATAGCACTTATGATATAATCTCTACAAGTTCTACTTGTGTATAGGTTATATAAAGGTATAGGAATTTCATTTCACTTTATTTAATAGAAATTTTGAATGTAGAGGAAGATTTATATTTAACATATTACATTTTTTTTTTGTCAAAATAGAAGGATTATTAATGAAGAACGCTCCATAAGCAAGTCAAACCAATATAAATAAAACATTCAACTCAAGAACACTATACATTACATAGATTCCCAAAAAATTGACCCCTAATTAATCAAATGAACAATATGTGGAATCAACGAATTTGATTATAGTCGAACTTCTTTACTTAAGTCTTTGTCTCCAATCTCCCTTTTACCTTGACCGCTCTTGATGGATAGAACGATATAGTATGTACATTAGAAAATGGAGAGAATACCTTAGCCATATATATAAAGGCATGTCTAATGAACCCATCTATCACTGGTCACTACTAGAACACTATGCTTATAGTAAGCCATCCTACCACATCTTTACTAGACCAAGATGTGTAAAGCCAAACATAATTCGGTAATATAATTTTACTTAAGTTTTCATGCATTGCCTAATATATTGTAAAAGCCTGTTCAAACGCACCAATTCCAATTATTAAGTTGAACAAGACGTACAGCCCTGAATATTATTGTTAGGTGGTGGTTGACTGAGCTTTGCCGCGTGACAGTTTTCAAATTGAAACCAAATCAAGACATAATCTTAGGTTTCAGTAACTTTAAAATGGGAACTCCAAAATATAATAAAATAATTAACGTCGGCTGCATCAACTTTCATAATTATTAGGTGCTTTCATAATTATTAGGTGGGTAAATCATTGACGTTTTCAGCAAGCTTGATTTCACATGGCGGCGAACATTGTAACATTACCTACTCAGTGATAAACCGAGTCTAATTTATAGTTCATCTAGAGCCCACACAGGAAGATTCCAGACCACCAAAATCAATAAAAAATCACGAAGCACGTAGAGCATAACCAAATTGGAAA
The DNA here is from genome assembly GCA_017140595.1 of Eucalyptus curtisii. Lineage (NCBI taxonomy): Eukaryota > Viridiplantae > Streptophyta > Magnoliopsida > Myrtales > Myrtaceae > Eucalyptus > Eucalyptus curtisii. The sequence continues at coordinate 3,679,462 of CM029500.1, read as the reverse complement.
TGGCAGAGCATCCGCACACAACTAGAACGATGTAATTTCCTCCATAACCTTTGGACTGGACTACAAAACAAGCCAAGATATATTTACAAAGTGTCTAGTAATGCAAAGCTATGACCTTATATTCAACTACAGCATCCCCGGTGGTGAGGTTGAGAAAGTACGTCTTCGCCGTCACGACCCCACTTGCCAGCCGGAAAACGCCGGTCCCACCGACGATAGGCATCTCGCGATAGGTCTCGAGTGCCGGATTGTGGCCCAATATGCTCAGGGTGCTGCCGTTGTACTCCGGGATCGTGAATACGAGGTTCATGTTCATGTGCAGGGCCGTCGACTCGAGCCCAACTGAGCCATAGAACCCCTGTGCCCGGCCAACGAGGGGGGACTCCGGCTCAGGGCCCTTGGTCAGTGGGTCGTCAATCATGTTGACCACCCCGAAACGCGTCGGGGAATTCTCGGTCATCGTGGCCTCGGCGACACGCACTGCCGTGGGGTTCTTGCCGGAGAGCGTGTCATGGAAATAGAAGTGAAGGCGTGTGGTCTTGCGATCGGCATGGCTAAGCCCATTGAACCAGGCGTCCACCTTCCCGGGGTCATCCGCCTCGGCATGGGCGTGTTTAGCCACCATGGCCACCACCAGAGCAAGAGCTGCCACCACCAGAGCAAGAGCTGCCACCACCATTGCCGTTAAACCTGGCTTCGCCATCTCTGTCTCTCGACTGAAATCGCTGGGAAAGTGGATACTATTGGAAGGAATTTACAGGCGGAAATGAACCCAGAAAGGAGCCTTATAAAGAAGACACCTGCAGAGAAAGATGCAACAAAAGAGTGATCGAGATCAATCACTTAACTGGTCGTGATTTTTCACTAGGGACAGGCTTCATCATGTTGTCCAGGTTATGAAACGCGTGTGCACCATATATGGACAGACGTGAGGATAGGGCTTAATCGGTCATAGGACCAAAATAATTTTTAAAAATCAAAAGATTCACGAGGGACCACCGAGTCAATCACGCGTAATTACCGACTCTGCATCGTCCTTGCGGTTTTTGATTTGCAAATCGACACTAATCATTTCTTTTTAATCAGAAGTTAACTGTTCAAGGGCATGCTTTGCACGAAAGAACGAGTTAGAAAAAAGCATATGAGCTCTGCATATGCGGGGTAGGTGAATGCACAGTAATTTCATTTCACTTGTTTTTATCGAAAATTTGAATGCAGGGAAAGCGTTATTAGCGTGTTACATTTCTTCAAAATCAAAGGAGTATTAACAACAAATGCTCCGTAAGAAAATCACTTATCCAATGTAAACAAAACTTTCAAACCCAATATCACCTATACATTACATATTTATCCGGTACACTTGAAAGATTATTCAAATTATTAACACTTGCCTAATCTATAGATTTGGTTCTGATTGAGCCACTTTACTTTTGGATTCTAATTGAGCCTCTTTACTTAGGTCTTTCTCTCCAATCTCCCTTTTACCTAGATCACACTTAGCCATTTGCGTATAATCGCTTCTACAGAGCCCATCCATCACTGGTTACAATTAGGACGTCATGCCTATTCTACACCGTCCCAACACATTCCTATTATTCGATTATGCAATTGTACTTGAGTTGTCGTGTCTTGTCTAATATCATACAATAGTCCCATCTTTCGCAAATATAAAGTGATATCGCAATCAATGGCATTGTAAATTAATATGGATATCTTCCAATATGCTCTACTCTCTCACACCAACATTTATGATTAGAATTTGCAGCAATGAAGTGTCGTGATTCACATTACGGACCCGATTATTGGATATTTGCAATTATTTTGTAGTAAAGTTTCTCAAACCCAATCAAATATGTTGGCTTGGGTCAATTAGCGCTATCTAACATAAGCTAGTTGGTGCAATGGGGGAATGATGACGATAGACTTTTCGATGCAATCCTTCTTTTTCTTTTTCGTTTTGGAGGCGGTAGGTGTGGAAGCCGATCTAAAATGGGCGGTAGGTGTGGGAGCCGATCTAAAGAAAGATAAGCACATTAGTTCAACCACAAATTTTCACCCCATGGAAAAATTGAAATTAAGGCTTTTTTTTTAATTATTTAAAATCTATATGAGAAAGGGCACTCTAATCTATATAACGGTTAAAGCCGAAATTGAGAGAACGATAGTTACAGTGCTTTCGTTTTTAGCTTAATGATTTGTTGCATATCGGGTTCCTATTCTTACTGGATCTAAACAGCTGCAAATGAATAAAGAGGAAATACATGAATATTCATCCTCTTATTGAATTTAAAATTAAATGAGGATAAACTAGAGAAAGCGTTTTAAATCATACTCTACTCTAACGCGGCTTATTTCAACGTAGTTTCTTAAATATATTTTTAAAGGGCGAAAATTTTGAGCCAAACATAAAACGCTGCAAACTGTTTTAATACTTAATCAGTGTGATTTGCAAACGCAAATTGTCCAATCAAATTAGGATATGTATTCATAATTTAACAATTAAACTTGAAATTAGACATTTGTCCATTGGATGGGCTAAATCGAGTGAGTATTTATTAGTATCAAATTCAAAACGGATTTTGTACTTGCTTAAATCAAAGTAAATATTGATCTGGTCACTCAAAATTTTCCGTAATTAGATCCTTGGAGGATTTGAGAACCGAATTACGTTCACGTTCTCTCCGTTGAGTCGGTTATAAGAGAGAGGAAGAGCTAGAGAGAAAGAGAAGGCGTGAAATTAGATCGTATATTTTCGAAGACTTTAAGAATAAATGTTAGAAGCCTAAAGGCTCCGAACGAACCCAAGCAATTAGAAAAAGGAGAAACCACAAATTATATTTCAAATTTGAGCCCCCCCGTACCAAACGGGATTTGAACTGGATACTGTAAATCAGGAATATCAACTGAATCCTCTTTTGGAATTGTTACTGTGGCGTTATCAATTAATAGACGTGTAATGTCCGCCTTGTGTTTCGTCTCTCCTTCAACGTTCCATCGTTCCCAGAATTTAACATATCAAAAGGCAGAAAAATTAACAATAAAATACGAGATTAAGTGCCTCTTATTCAGCCACCATCCATCTTCAACCTCCACAAGAAAACCATCTCCGTTCACGGGCCTTTCCGACGATGATGCCTCAGTATTGAAGAAGATAGGCAGAATGCGAAGAGCTGACAGGGCAAATTCAGGCACTTAATGACATTACCATAGACTAACCAAATGAATATCAGTGACTCTCATTTGGTTTCCTCGCCGGTGACCATTGTTGAACGTCACACAGAAAAGGTAAGGACACAGAGCAAGAAGGAACAACAGAGAGAGATTCAGTTCTTATTCACTAACAATGGAATGTGCTAGTAATCGTGCTCAGAAGCTTCGGAAAACCGAGAAACGGTGGGGGCAATAGCTAAGGATACTGGAAAGGCAATTAAGATTATTCTGAAACGATGACACAAACTCAGATTAACAAGAAAAACGGTGACAACTGCAACTCTAAATCTCCAGGAGCTGTATCCGAAAATAGAGCTACCACTCCTAACGATGGAGAGCGACAATTAATATAGAGAGAAAGTGAAGAGAAATTGGAAAGAAATAAAAGAGAATTTTCGATCAAGAAATCTCAGGTGTGAGGTCCTAATGGTTTTCCACAGCAAATTTACATCCGGTTGCTCATTATACAAAAATGAAATGGACGGCCCAAACTGCACAATTACTCATAGGAAGTAACAGTGCGTCCACGCTAGCATAGTCTTTTCTCCCTCAACTTTAGATTTAATTCCAACTACACTCCAAACCTTGTTCTTTTATCAAAAAAGATCCCCAAATTTTATCCTAATCACAAATGTGCTCACGCCTTCACTAGTTGCTTCAAGATTACCAATATCGAGAGGCTATTGTTGTTTTATATGAAGGTGGGGTATTGATGAAGATGCCTGCTCTAATAATAACCCTCTAACTTGTCATGATATTAATAATTTTAAAGAAACTAATGGACACTATTGAATTTGTGGGCATATTTGGGATTATAGTAAAATTTTGAAAAAAATTAGATAATAATAAATTCAAGATAGAATTGAAATTATACATAAGGTTAGAGATTTTCTTTTTAATGCAATTACTTTCGACCGCACTCAAATTTCTAAAAATCACCTCCATCCAAACCCCATTCGACACACTTTTTACGCAAGTGAAGTACCACCAAGCGAACTCAACACAATCCATTTGTCAAAAGTTCAGATCGCCTTGCCACACGTCATATTTCGTTAATATTTCTTTTGATACTCCAACTAACGATATTTTCTAATATTATATATATATATATATATATATATATATATCCTTTTCTTAAGGAAAATGGTGAGCTAACAAACTGTTAATCTTTAAGAACAAATGTGGCTTCTCCACCACACTTAATTTCAAGAAATTAACTGACTTTCTTGAAAATTTTGAAATTGAAAAGTTTTACCTGGTAAGATGTCCTCGTATCGTAGTCTCACCAAGATTCCTTAAATATGAAGGAAAAAAACAAAATAAGAAAATATATAACTCTAGAGCAAATCAAATCATGAAATATTGATAACCACAAGCAACAAAAGAATGTAGTTAGATGAACTAGCGTATTGCCAGCAACGGTCACTCCTTGGACAACTAAATTGTGCAATTCCTTTTACTTCTGGAAGGTATAAATACTCACAATAGTAGCAAATAGTTCATATTTCACCATTAAACAAAATAAGTGACATCCATAGACGACAAAACAATATAAGTTGGTAAATACGATATGCCAAATTGCCAAGCCCCAACACATAAATGACTAGCTAAGATGGATTATGGAAAATGCAGGCACTACCACGAGACCAGTCGATTTTGGGACTTGTTGCCAGTTCACGTCTCTTCTGGTGGGGCCCACGTCAGGGGTCAAGAAGCTTCCACGTGAGCACGTTGACTTCCTCCGTACGAGGTTGGGGCGACCGTCGGATCTTTTTTTTTTTTTTTTTTTTTTTTTTTTTTACACAGGAGTTGCCAGATCGCAACGGCTTCCAGCCTCCAGCGTGGAGGAAGAGGCGCCCGCTAAACTGCGTTCTCCCTTCCAAAGCCTTGGATGCCGTTATCATGGAAATGCCAATATGTCAATAACTACCTTCTCTTTTGACACGATTTTTCTCCTTTAGTTTTTTTTTTCTAATTCTTTTAGCCATAATTATTTTAGGCTTTTAATTTAAGACATATGTACTCTACTCGAGATTCGATATTTTTCTTTTTTCTAGGATGACATTATCAATATTCTCTTTTTGCTCGCAATGCAAATGCCGAATGATAAGTATAGCAATCATCAGTGAGAGACATTGATGATGGTCCTTCCCTTTTCGCTCAAATCCAAATTTATCGTCAGTCCTAATTGCATATGGTATAAGTTTCAACAATTTGTGGAGTGGGTATAGTGATCTCTTAGATGAAAATTATATCATTTGAATTTATCGGCTTGATTTTAATTATTATATTGCATCTTTTATGATTTATACTGTTTAAGTTCTTATATACATTAGAGCTTTCTAGCCAAACTCTTCTATAAAGATTCATTTTTGAAAGCAATTGCTAATATTTCAATGTTTTGCATTGTTTTATTATTATTATTTAAAAAAAATACATGTATTTGCTTAGGGATATTTTCATCTTTTGATATATATTGATATTTATATACTTATCTGCTTCGAAGCAATAACTTTGTGTCCCTCATTGTCAATATTCGATTGTCTTTGATTCTCCTGGGGAGAAAAAATAGAGTACATTACAATCATACAGGAAGGGAGGGTGGAGGGAGGTGGTCGCCGTAGTGCAGGTATGATCAACGGAGTGCACTAGCAGCTAAGGTAGAAGGAGGAAGAAGGACGAGAATTAGAAAGGAAAAAACCGGAAAAAAAAAAGGAGAAAAATTGAGTTCACTAACTGGAAAAAGAAAAGTATAATGTCTAATGGTTCTAGTGATTGGTTTTAAGGTGAGTTGGTTTCAAAAGATTGGAACACTAAATCGAACCAGTTAGTGTTTGGAAAATATATGTTTTGGGTAAAACAACAAATTCTTCTTAAATATAAAAGTAGCATAATCTCTCTATAAAAAAAAAAAAAAAAAATGTTTGTCGAGCAGTTATGTTGGTGTTTGTTCACATTGAAGATCATGATATCAATTCTCTGGTGCAAAGTATGTTTTATTTTTTTTAAATAGTGGCTTCAAAACCATGTCAACCTGGGAACCAGATTAGTTGAGACAATTTCACAGTGTTGGAACTAGGAACCAAATGGTCCTAGGCTAGTTCTAGGTTCGTGAAACCAAGAATCAAACTTGTTCTTCTTAGAATTGGCCTTGATCCGGTTGGTCTAGGTCGACTCGATTTGACTCTTGAGTTGAACTAGACTCAATGCTCACCTGTACTATCAGCATAATATTCACCTAGCAATCCATGTAAAAAAAAAAAAAAGGCACGTGACATGATGCTGCACTTAACATATAAGAATAAACCGAGCCTATTTCTTAAAGTTTCATGAACTAGTTAACAAAATGGATTATTTTTAGGGACAATATTGAACATGCTCACTAAGGAGAGATTGTTATTAACCAAAACGAGATTTCTTAAGTTCGGCACATATTACTTGATTTTAGATGGATAGACTAAATGATATCATCTTTCTCTCTCTTGATCGACTGATGTGATTGATGGGGGCATATTTGCATAGAAACAAAACAATTGAATGTCCAGCCAACCAATCATTTTTTGAAAATTAAGATGGGCTCTAAACGCACAAAACCATCTAAAGAAATAGATGGACCGAACACATATTATGCAACACAAACAAATTGATTAAGATAGAAATGTTTCAATGATTGATATATACCGTTTTCTAGTTATAGTATGGATTTGACCGAAGGACAAAAATATCAGTCACTGTGAAAACTTTATTCTAGAAGGAGGGGACAATAATCTCAGCTCTTATCATTCTTTTCTGTACGGCCTTTTCCTTTAATAAATCATCATTAACATTTCCCACCTAATGGTAAGGGTAAGTCAACAGTGATATCTTTCTAAGAAAATACCTCTAGATAATTCTGGTACATTTCATTTTCTTACTTTTAATCAAAGGAAATACAAAAATCATGCTAAACATATCTTCGTACATATATTTGCACCTTCTAACTTCAAAATATGGAAACTGTATATTTTGCACGATGCAGTATTTAAAGACATAACCGTTTTGGTCATCTAATTTTTTTTTAAGACTTTTCCTTGATCATGTTAGACTTCAAGGTCCAAACGAGAAAATACTATCCTCTCCTTTTACTTCATTGCAACTTTCCTTCCTTTATTTCCGAAAATGCCCTTTTGCATATGAGATAAAACCTTGTGGATGAAGTGACCAATTTCCCTTCCAAGCACATCCTAACTCTCAAAACCAACCACCCTTGGTAACCAAATTTTCACTAAGCCTAATCCATTCATGAACCCCGTGTTTACCGAATGGGGTCATGCTCGAGCACTACATGTGAGGACTTGATCGACTCCACTTGGATCAAACTTCCAAAAGTAGTACTTTTGTAACCGGACAAGATTGTGACCATTTTAGGAGCTTATGTATATTTATGAATCATTCAATGAAGTGCAATTTAGATCATAAATCAATCAAGTCTCGTGAATTTGAAGTGCAATTTAGAGATATTGCATGTCCTAAGAAAGAAATTTAGTTTAGGCCAATCTTCTAGTAGCATCTGCACTTGGAAATGGACTAAACCTGCTAAGCATTTTGAAGCTAGAACTAAAATGATGATCCTGAGGCATATTTGTAAAGCCAAATAGCCTGTGTAGAAGAAGCCGCACAAACCATTTTGAGACACCTGTGATTAGAATTGGAGTTTGTTACGAGGACCGAGCACAAGCACTCATGCGGACTAGTGGCTTGTCTTCTTCCTCTTGCTTCATTTCCATTTGAAAATAAGACAGAGGCTCACATCAAAGATTACATACTTGGTTGAAAAAAGAGATTACTGTGAAAATTCCATCTTCTTCTCTAGACATATAAATTTTGATTTGCCATATGTATTTTTCCCTCTTATTGTGTTGAGATTTTCATAATTAAATAACCAAATAAAAGTTAAGTTACAATCAAACGTCATCCACATTAGTGTCGACCGTGCCATATAGACTGGCCGACATCCACATCATCAATATTTGATCATAATTAACCAGAATGACTAAATTGGCTCTAGGTTAAAGATTTATGGCTAAATTGGTACCATTAAAAGGTTTATGATTAAATTGATATAAATGCAAAAAGTTTAGAATGTTTCTGAAACTTTTCCCTAAAAGTATGTTTAGATGTTATATCCTATTTTTGATGGTCAACAAAATGAAACAATACTTGTTAATGAACTCAAGACGCATGGCAAAGCCTTGTCAAGTTGCCTCTGCCAAGCATAGATGTGAAGCAAGATGCAAATTTGGCAGGCATAGAAGCAAACACTTCATTTTGTGTGAGAAAATTGTCCAAAATGTCCTAAATTTATTGCACTTTTGTTCATTTAATTCTAAATCTTTTAATTTTGCTAATTGAGTCATAAATGATGCAAAATGTATATGCATTCAGTTGAATCATGCTGGCCTTATTCAGGTGTCGAACTGGGCGAATGAAGTTTATCTCAATTGTCTATTGGATCCGCTGTAAATTAAATTATCTTCCACAGCCCCTTTTAATTTTTTTTTTTTGTCCATAAATCCTTAACGTTATGATGCGCTCGATGATGGAGGAGGTTTTGCATATGTATGGTGTCGAAACTTGGCACCTAATGAATTGGGTTAACTACGGTAATAGTTTAATCTTCTTATTTTCTTTACTTTGTTTCTTTCATTCCCTTTTTCCTTTTTCTAATAGACATTTTTCCTATTAAAGTTGATTTATATTTACCAGAACAAATGCCCTTATGTGCCATAGGCCGCTAGCCAAATTTTCGTTATTTAGAGGAAATGACATGCATTATTTTTCCGGTAATCTTCTCGTATGCACAATTTCAAGCATAAAGCTGACATTTGAATTGAGTCCTATCTTTTGTCCAAAAAAAAAACAAAATTGAGTCTTATGCTTTTTTTACTTTTCATGTCACTTGATTTTTTGACAGCCTTTTTGGGAAGCTTCATTGGATCGAGATTTGCGGGTGAGGGATCAATTCTCACAACCCAAAGCAATTGATACAAGATACAATAAAAGGAAAAGAAGCTTGTTTTAACCGGAAACAGAGGAAAGATATATTACGACACAATTTAGTGACAATCCATACAAACTTTAACATGAAACGATACTCCCTCCGAGCGCGAGTTTTCAATTTCTGACTAGTTATATTGTCATGGATGGGCAACACAATTAGACAAGGTCATTACTCTATATTCTGACGAGGCTTCTCGACGGTCAACATGTGACGAGTGCTCGTTGGTCCTTGAATCTATTATTCAAATTTTGAGTGACCGCAAATGAATTCATATCCAATCTATTCCATACGACAACTAAAGAGGGACTAAGAAAGATTGAATGTCCGGCATGAAAAAAAACTCCACAGACAAAAAAGCTTACCCACTCCACAAATGAAACCATAAGTTGGCCCGTGATTCTAAGGTCTTGAGGCATCTTATAACATGCATTTTGATCAAGATAGTTGGAGAGAGATACGGACTTTAAGAGGTATCATCGCCTTGAGAAGTGATAATTCAAAGAAATTAGTTGCTACACTAAAAAAATCAGAGGTAATTTACCTCTCTAAATTATCAAAATTCAGCCACATAATCTATATTCAATTTAGCCTTCCCAAAATATTACACAGTTACAGAAAAATTACATGAGGCACACACAAATATTCGGGCCGACATCTAAATTTTTGCATTGACCAATCATGCATTTCAAAAATAAAAAGTAAAAGGCCTCAAAGATTAAATTATTATTCGACCATTGATTAAAATAAAAGAAGTATCGCTTTTGCATGTAGAAATTAGAAGTATTATAGTTTATGGATGGTGACAACTAATTTTTTCCAAAGTCTGTCTTGCATTAAAAAGAAAATCATTATAGAGATTTTTTAAAAAAAAAAATGGGCACATGAGACAGAGATGAATACGCACATGCTCGACTTTAGTTCGAGTTGAACGACGCTCGTCTCCGTGACCAAATCCTACCATTGTCCGGGGTTTCCAAGGTAACGAGAGAGGTCCATCCATGTTTAAGATTTATGCTTAGTGTCGACCCTATGTCGCATTACCGTTTGGATGAGCTTATGTCTCCCTAAAGTGCATGTACATCAGTTCGAATTAGGACGTTTAGGATTCATTTTTAGTCTATAGCATTATCCTCATGTAATTTGAGGAATCGTTTCCGTCATAACACCATTACATCACGTGTCCGTCGTCTCAAATCCATGATGGAATAGCTTATGCCTCATCAGGGTGATCGTGTCTTAGATGTTTGAATGCCCGTTGTCCAAGCCATGCAATGTTTGAACAATAAGCATTCAGACTCTTTAGGCTGGCCTCGGTCGGTCCGACCATTTAGTTGTTGAATTCACGCCCGAAAAGGGGCTGAACCCCACGGTCCAGAACGTTTGGGCCTTGTAATAAGCTCCTGGCGATCCTGGAGCATCCCTTGTACCTTAGTAGAAGCGTTCATGCCAAAGTCGCATGCTTGGGTCTTAATATGGATTAATCCGCGTTATGACTTGTTGACGCCTAAATTTCGTTTTTTAAATTATGGAGTTTCTTTATTGATATATTTTGCCTTTTTTTCCGGATAAATAGATAATAAAAAGAGAAAACAACAAAAAACAAATAAAAACAGGAAAAAACAAAAAGAAAAGCAACAGCAGCAGCTTCCCCGTGGGCCTCCACGGCTTGAGCGCAAGGCCCGGTCCCCTTCGGGTCATCCCTTCCTCGCACCTCCGCAACTCACGCGCAGAGGGCGCGACGCCGGAAGGGTGGACGGACGGCGACACACGTGGAGCAGGCGGCCGGCGCGATGGGAACGTACCGAGGGCGGGCGTCGGATGGGACGCGCGGTTCGGCCGGCGAGGCCGTGGAGGCCGACGGTCCAAACTCCGTCGACCGGCCGCCCCCTCGGCCTATAAATAGGCCGTCCATCTCCGTCGACGAGGGGCACGGATCGCACAGAGAGAGAGGCGGCGAAGGATCGAGGATCGCAGATCTTCGAAACCTCCCACCGAGAGACTTCGAACGGGGGCCGAAGACGAGCGGCCGAGATCCGGGAGCTCGCGCCGGAGAGGAGAGAGATCGAAGCCGCGCGTTCAAGCTTCCCCCGAGAGACTTCGGGGAGGCTCGACGCCGCAAGCCCGGATCGAAGGGAGAGAGGAGAGTTCGAGCACCCTCCGCCATTGTCGCCGCGCTGCCGCCGTCCGCGTTCAGCCGCCGTTCGCGGACGGGTAACGGGCCGCCGTGTCGCCATCATCCCTCGACGCCGTCCGACGCAAGCCGAGATCCTGCGCGAGCCGCGTCGCGCACCCTCCGCCGTCGTCGCCGTCTCTTCCACTCGCCGTCCGCCACCTCGCCACAGGTAATAACCGTCACCGTCGCCACCATCGTAGTCGTCGCCGCCGTTGCCACGGCGACACTTCGTTCCCCCTCGGCGCGCGAATCGGGAACCCTAGGGTTCCCAATTTTCCGGGCCGCGACCTCGGGTCGTCGGGTCGGATCCGGATACCGTGCGGGTAGGCTTTCGAGCATAGAAGGGGAGGGGCGGAAATCGGGTCGCCGGTCGTCGGGTCGGGCGTGAAATCCGGCGCCCTAGGGTTTCGTGGTCGCCGGGGTCTTGGGTGGTTGGCCCGGGTCGGATCCGACCCGTGATCCGACCCGGGTCGCATTTTGAAATAAAAAAGTAGTAATAATGTTTTAATTAAAAATAATAATAAAATAAAAAAGGTATAAAAATATATTTTATTTTCCAAAAAAAAAAAGGACAAAAAAATCCGAGTCGGGCTCGCAACGCGGGCCCGTCCGCGTTCGGGGTCGCGGCCCGAGTCGGACTAACCCGCGCAGATCCGAGGCCGGTCGGCTTTTTAAATTTTATTTTAAATAAATTTTTAAATAAATAAATAAATAATAAATAATTTATTTTCCAAAAAAATCCAAAATATAATTTATTTTTTGAAAAATATTAAAAAATATTTTAATTTCCAGAAAACCGAAAAATATTAAAAAAAATGTTAAAAAAATGTTTTATTTTCCAAAAAAAATAAAGAAAAATAAAAAATAATTTATTTTCTAAAAAATATTTAAAATATTAAAAAAAATTATTTCCGGAAAAATAAAAAAAATAAAAAATATTTCATAAAATCCAAAAAAAAAGCCAAAAATTCATGAAAAAGCCAAAAAAAATCAGAAAAAGCAAAAAAGACTTGTATTTTTCCAAAAAATACCAAAAAAAAAAATAAAAAAATCCCTTTTATGTCAAAAAAATTAGGAGAAGACTCAAAAATGTTTTTCCTCCCAAAAATGCATGGAAAATCCTTCGAACATCCAAAAAACCTCAAGATTTAAACAAGATTAGATACCGAAAGGACATTAGTGATTAACTAGTGTAATCAAGTCCACGATCCTAATTTCTCCGGGTCGCAGAGTGAGTATTTCTCCCGATACTTCGCTTGGGTTTCTAATCAACCCACCCCAAATCGATTAGTGGCGACTCCGTTTTAAAAATTAATTTACGGGTTAAAAACTTGAACCATTAAAGTTGTGAATTGGTGGACTTGGGAGAGTCCGGGCATAACTAATTTCAGCCGAGCCATTAACCTCCTTAGGCGCCCGTACCTAATTGCGGGCGCCGAAAAAAAGGTCGCGACATGACTTATTAGTGGTAAATCGTCATGTTTAAAGTCATTTGATGTTTCCATCTAAAAAAAGTCATTTAAATTTTTATTCGTCATATACAAAATGATAAATGAAAAGGTACATTGTTGATACTTAAATTTTGACGATTCATTTAAATTTTAGTTGCATTGAAAATCATGGATTAATCCTGAAAAAATAATTTTGATTAAATTGCATAACACGTAGGTACTAAGAGCTCTTGCACTACCAGTATTAAAATTCATATAAGTTTTTAAAATCCTTATTTTTATTTATGATAATTTTCTTTAAAAAAAAAAAAAAAAAAAAAAAAGCGAGACCAGGCCAAGGCAAGCCGGCCTAGCCTCTTGTTAGGGTTTGCTTAATGGTGATTTTTTTTTTTACTAATCTCAAGATGTGGATCGCCCTTGTCACCATGGTTCAAGATGCTTTTTTCCTTGCCGAGTCTCGCTTGGTGCCTCCGTGGTGTTTGTTCGGTAAATGTTAGCAAGGTCATAAGTGAGAGTAGATGATGGTTGGGTAGTGATGGACTGACGTGAACTCACGGTGGAGTCTCGGTTACATGTTGGAGGCTAGAGCTGTCATTAGGCCTTGATTGCCCCCATAGTTTACGTTCAGTCTATACTCTATAGTTTCTTTTTGTACTGCAAATAGGAAGGAGCAAGGACACGCTTAATAAATTTAGTGGTGTTAGGTTTTTTGGTCTCATTCAACAGGATTTGATTAGATAGAGCGGGTTGAATTTGATGGTGTTCAGAAGATTCTGGTATGGTCGATCGAAGTCTCGAAGAAGACCCATTGGAGGGCGCGTAAAGGAGAATGATACAAAGGGTCGAGAGGAATTTTCAGTGACCTGGGCTGGCTATGGTTTCAAAGTGGGGCCTGGGCTTGGGTTTCATAAATATGGGCTGAGTATTTGTTTTGTTTGGAAATGGGTCGAGTGTGGTTTTAGCAAAAGTGGGCTTGGTTACACTCAGAATAGGATTCGAACTGGGAGTAGAATGGGTTAGGAAATAGCCACCGTGGGCTTCGTGTGTTGAATTCTGACTTGGGCTCGAGAGGTTCTAATTGAAAGAGTTTTTCTTGTAAGCTCGAATTCGCCTTTTAGCCCGAACCCACTAAAGTCCAAGTGGGACCAGCGGCAGGCCATGTTTGGGCAGGGCCCACCCGAATCCTTATTTTCGGAATTAAATATTTCTGTTATTATTATTTTTAAAAAAGTTTTTAAAAAAAAAAAAAAATTCTTAGGAAAAAGCTTAAGAATTAGTTATTTTGAGTAGGTTTCTCTTACATGTGTGAAAACGATTGGTCTAAAAAATTGTTCTCAAAATTGAACAAGCTCCTAGGGTTTTACTACAGGAATTGAATATTTTTAGAGATAAATGTAACGTTACCGTTTGTGCATTTCTTTTTCAATTATCATTGGATCCAGTTAGGAATGGTATTTTTCTTATCTATTAGCATTAGATTCTTGTTTTTCCTTACAAGTTATTTAATGCTACTTTAGTCACTACTTATCATTTTAATAATTGCGCACCCACATGATCACTTCATATGTTAGTGGATAAGTTTAAAATCAATCAAGACTGTCTAACAAATATCATCTTGAATTGAACAAGATTATGTGTTAAAAAGGTACTAATTAATTAATTAGTGTAATTAAGCCCCTAACTTGGATTCTCTAATTGGATAGGAAATGAGGCATACTCTCATATTTCTCTCTGACTCCAATAGGTTAATGGTGACTACTCATTTGAAATCTTCATAGCACCAGTTGAAGCTAAAATGTAATACTCGCGTGAGGTATGGATTTAGGAGAGCTTCGCCTAATCAAGGATCATAGGCCTATCTCTTAGGCAATACCCCTAAACACATCATCCTTTCCCTTCCGAATGGAAAGGGTAGATTGTGACATACATAAATTACCATTTTTAGCAATACTTATTCATATCTATTTATGACAAAAAAATTAATATGCAGTTGCATATTATAGTCAATTTTATGATGCATTTGGTATTTATTTAGTGAAACATAGGTTACGTTAATTTGATAAAAAGGAAAATATGACAAAAAAGTGATAAAAAAAAAAAAGGAAAGGTAAAAAAGTGAAATTTGGCATCTGGTGGAAAAATCATGTTTTCGAAATGGTGTAAAAATCATGTTTTCAAAATGCTTCTGTTCACGTTTAGCCTTAGGGTTTCATTTACGACAAAAAAAAAAAAAATGGACTAATTTTTTTAATAGTAAATGGATACCAAGTAACGAAGTTCGGATTTGCAAGGTCAAGGTGTTTGAACAAGAAGCGCTCAAATTGGAAAGCAAGTGCAAAAAACAGATTATGTGTGGTTAGAGATTTCTTGGTTCTGGTCATGTCCGATTTTGAGAATCACATGGCCAAGAAGCGTGAGGAATTACAAGCGCTGCTAAAAAAAGTAAAGCTCGATAATGGGTGGTAGCTGAAAGACCCCCACAGCCTGTGAGAGTCATAGATGTCCTAGGACTGAGGATAAGTGCTCATTACATGGGGCCATCGTTGAGATATAAGGTTTTTAGAGAAAGAAAATGTCAAAAGGATCGGACTTTGGAGGATGGTGGGGACCTGGAAAAGCTACAATACCGCAGAATTTGATGAATAGTTTAGGAAAATGTTTAATAATATCATTTAGATACCGTTGTTAAAGGCTTGGAAACTTGGGAAGGTGCAAGATGAAATCACAGAGCCTTTAAAGCTATAGGTGAAGGGTGGGGTGAGTGCCGTTGAAACTACTCAACTTATATCAAATTAATAGAGAGGGTTGAGGTTGTTACTTGTCCTTAGTTAAGTTTGGGCTTATTTATTTATTTATTTACATGAGATAGTATTCCTAACAATGACAAGGACAACAAGCTGGCACTTACTAGTAGATTTCATGATATGTGTTATGACGTGGATGGCAACAAGCTTGTCAATATGAAACATTTATTAGTTGCTAATGCGTATAAAATGTTTGACAAAAAAGTCGGTCCAAGTATGAAAACTTCAAACATTATGCTAGTAGTACAACTAGTGGTTATAGTGTGCGCTATTTTACGGGAAAAGTACCAAAACAGTCATAAACCTTTTGTATTGGTACCAAGTCAGTCTTAAACTTTTCAATTAAACCAATTTAGTCCTAAACCTTTTCATATTGGTACCAATTCAGTCCATCCAGCTAATTTAAGCCTAAAATTGCTGATGTGGCCACCGGCGGTCTTTTATGGCGCCACGTGGACATATTTTATAATTTTTAATATTTTTTCAGATTTTTTAAATTATTATTTTTTTTTTTTTTTTTTCCTTTTCTTTTCTCCTTAGCCCTTGGCCGGCGAGGTTGCCGACCGGCCAACCATTGCTAGCCACAGCTGGTCGAGGCGAGCAGCCCCGCGCCCTCGCCGGCCACAAGCGAGGCGTCGGTCCCCGCCTAGATCTAGGCGAGGGCTGAAACCCTCGCTTGTGGTGGGCAAGGGCGTGGTGGCCCTCGCCTAGATCCGGGGCAAGGGCTGTCACACCCTCGTCGACCACGGGTGAGGGTACGACAGCCCTCGTTCATGGCGAGGGCGAGGGTTCGTGGCAAGGGCGAGGGCGTCGTACCCTCGCCTGGATCCGAGCGAGGGCCGCCGCGCGCCCGCCACGAGCGAGGGCCGCCACGCCCTTGCCCGCCACGAGCAAGAGCTGCCGCGCCCTCACCTATGGCTGACGAGGGTGTGGCGGCCGTCGCCCGGATCCAGGTGAGGGCCGCCGCGCCTCGTCGGCCAACGGGCGAGGGTTTCGGCCCCGCCTAGATCCGGGCGGGGGCCGACGCCTCGCTTGTGGCCGGTGAGGGCGCGGCCCTCGCCAGTGGCCGGCGAGGGCGCAGGACCCCTCACCCCGACCAGCTTGTGGTTGGTGATGGTTGGCTGGCCGGCGACCAGCGACCTCACCGGCCAAGGGCTAAGGAGAAAAGAAAAGGAAAAAAAAAAGAAGAAAATTTAAAAATCTGAAAAAATATAAAAAATTATAAAATTTGTCTACGTGGCGCCACATAAGACCACCAGAGGCCACATCAGCAATTTCTGGTTTAAATTAGCTGGATGGACTGAATTGGTATCAATATAAAAATGTTTATGACTAAATTGGTCTAATTGAAAAGTTTAGGACTAAATTGGTACCAATATAAAAGGTTTAAGACTGTTTTGGTACTTTTCCCCTATTTTACCGTTGTTAATCGATACGTGTTGAGTACTTTTAGAAAGAAGGACATTATTCACCTCTGGAGAGATGAATTGAGGAGCTTGCAGAGATGGTCTTATATCAAAATCATCGACATGGATGAATTGCTCAAATTTTTGAAATTCTGTTATGAGGATTTAATTGGGGAAGATGGTGTGCTATCTGTATGGAGCACTGTCCTGAAAGCTGTGACAAATTTGAGGATTATTTGATAGAATATTGAAGGGTAGAGGGATTTCTAATGAGTTTGGAGTGTACGTGATAAAAAACACAATATATTGCATAATCTGATTAATATATCTTTATTAGAAAAAAGTAGGATGAAAAAACTTCTCCAAATGAACAAAGCACTTTGTAATATGGTCCTTAACATTTCATCACGAGGCTTAGATTATAAATTCTTGGCAAAAGTGTGTGAGGGCCTAGAGGAGGCTCCAAAGGAAGAAGCATACGCATCTGCAAGTCGAATTTCTTTGGTGCGTAATGACTTGTGCGATCTACTGGCAACACCAAATTGCATTTCTTTGGTGCGTAATGACTTGTGCGATCTACTGGCAACACCAAATTGCAGAACTCTTTCGACTTTACTCCTGCAAAGAAAATATAATTTGATGATCATTTCATAAATATTTTCCTTGTCTGTCCAAAGAATTCAAGTCTTGGACTTCCAGGGTATCGCAATCACATCTCTTATATTTTCTTTTTCTTGCTTGAGTAATCTGGGGTGCTTTACTTGAATTATTGCATATGATTAACAGAACTCCCTTTAAGCCTCGAGGCATTGGTGCAGCTAGAGGTGCTAGACATTTGACTCACCAAAAGCATCTCTTTACCTATTCAAGTTGAATGTTTAACGCTGCCGAGATTTTTGCGCATGTCATTGTTGAGTTGGTATTGAAAGCCAAATTTCCAAGGTGATTTCAAGCCATTTACTATTAGAAAAATTCATCATTAATGTTGACCCAAACAGGTCTAATCACGTTAAGAGGCCCGATGTGCGGGAAAATTTTGCTATTCTAAGGTAGAGTGCCTTGAAATCTTCGTTAGATCAAGGTATCTATGGAAGGATCAATGCTTCACATTCCAATTTTCATTTAGTATTTGCAATTTTCTTAAAGAACATATTCGTGGTTATCTTGAATATTAATTGGTCATTCCACAGATGGCTTGTCTAGCTCTAAGATTTCAAGATACTCCATCTTAGGAAAGGAAAATATCGGTGAACTCAACATCGTCAAGGTAGAAACCTCCTTCATGATGGTCCTCGCGACCTGATTAGACCTCAAAGTTTTTCAATCTAGAGTTCTTCAATAATAAAATGCTTGAAATCACCTTGGAGTTCTAGCGTCAAAATTTGACAAAGACATGCACTAACAATTCATTTGCGTTAATAACATTCAATTTGAATGGATATAGAGATGATTTTGGAGCGTCAAATGTCTAGTACCTCTAGATGCACCGTTGCCTCCAAGCTTGAAGGGAGTTCCGTTAAACGTGTGCAAGAATTCAAGTAGAGTGCCCTAAGACCAGTCAAACGAGAAAAATAAGGTGGAAGGGATGCGTTTGAAGCACCATGTAATTTGAAGACTTGGAGTCTTTGCATTCATAATTGAAGAATAATGTGAATATATCCAACTTTATTATTGCAATCACAAAACGGTAAATATGATAAAGCAAAATCCATGAATTTTATATCCTATTATATCCAGTCATATCCCTATTAGAAATCCGAATAATCAAACGTAATTTAAAGTTTGATTCACTGACCACGACCATCTAGCTTGAGTAGCTGGAACTTAGGTCATGGTTATAATAGAACATTCACAAACAATTTGAGCATCTTACATGGAGTCCCTAGACCATTAGCTTCCCAATTAATTATAGTCTTGAAGAATCCAATGACCCGCATTCAATTCTACTTACAAATTCGCACGAAAAAGAACAACTAGAAAGACATAACAAAAGGCAAGGAAATGTCCACCAAACTCGGATGATGAAATTTTGGAAGTCGCCGGTGAACTGTCAACATCGTTTTGTAGCTGTAGTTTTTTGGATAGAAAGGAAAATTTATTGACGGAGAGGGATATTACAACCCGCTGCTAAAGCGTCCGAAAGAAGAAGGTCAAAGACAGGGGGGGGGGGTAAAGTCGGCCCAATTAGGTAAAAGGGAGCCCTTACTATGGGCCTTTGCTGCCCAGTCCACAGCAAAATTAGCTTCCCTTTTGCAAAACCTAAGTCAGAGATGAGTGAAACGACGGAAGAGAGCGGCAGCTTCAGTGGCAAGGGTACGGATCTCCCATGGAGGCTCTTGCTGGTTGTTGATGGAATCGACCAAGAGGAGACTATTTGATTCAATCTGGAGAGGCGTATTAGTTTTGTCTTGCTGCAGTAGGTGGTGCAGGGTGACGATCAGCGCCTGGGTTTTGGTCTGCAAGGCCGAAGAAGCAGCTACCGTCCTGGTAAATCCTTCTTGCATTTTCCCAAAGTGATCCCGTCATATAAATGCCATAGATTCTTATGTATTAGCTGAATGGTAAGCTCCATCAATATTAATTTTCAGTATGCCCGAATCAGGGGCCTGCCAAAAGTTGCCGTGGTCGTAGTGATTGCTTCCTAGTCCTGTCGATGGATGAGAGAAGTTCTGAGCTGTTTTTACTTGAGCGAGAGCAGCATCAACAACAAGGTTCGGATCCGGGCGTTGTTGAGAAAAGATGGCCCTGTTTCGAGCCTTCCATATCTGCCAGAACACTGCGACGACCGTCTCCAGATCAGGTGAGGTTTTCTTTTGTATAATACGGTCTGCTATCCATTCTTCCATGCGATGTATTTTTGTTGTGATAATCTGAATGCAAATACTAGGGTGGGACCAAATTGTGTGAGTCCATGGGCAGAGTAGGAGAAGATGTTCCATCGTCTCAGGAAGTTGATTATGGCATAATGTGCATACTAGATCAGTGAGGATTCGTCGATGAAAGAGATTATCTTTGGTGGGCAGTGCGTTGTGGCAAATGGACCAAAGAAAAATCCGAACCTTAGGTGCGAGTTTAAGCTTCCAAATATTCTTCCAGAGGATTGGGGGTGTTTGGTAGGAGGATGAGGCTTGATGATCGATTGTTCTTGGTTCTGCTCTTCTGATTGAATGATAACCACTTTTAACTGTGTACTGTCCCTTGGTTGTGGCTGTCCAAACCAATCGATCTGTTGCAAAATTTGCTCTAACTGGAATTCTGAGTATCTCTTGAGTTGTTTGTGCATCATAAAATTGATTCAAAATAGGCACATTCCAATTGTTAGAATTCTTCTCCAGTAGGTCAACCACCAACACAGGTTCATCTCTTGCTGTTGGACCGCCGAGTATTTCCCTAGGTAGCCATCTATCCTCGCGAATCTTGATCTGAGTTCCATCACCTACTGACCATTGGAGGTTTGGTAAGATCACATCCCTTCCTAACAATAGGCTCTGCCAGCCCTAGGAAGGGCGGGCACCTCTGTCCGCATAACGGAAGTCTTTTGATGGAAAATAAAGAGCCTTAAATAGTTTACTCCAAAGGGAGGAAGGCTGTTGTAATAAGTGCCATGCTTGTTTCTCAAGCATTGCCTTGTTGAAGGCGACGAGATCACGGCAACCCATTCCTCCCTTCGCCTTTGTACTTTTTAAAAACATCCTATTGTTTCCAATGAATCCCTGATTTCCGACAATCATTCTGCCCCCAGAAGCAGACGATTTTCTTTTCAATAGATTTACAAATGGATATAGGAATTCGAAAAATGGACATGGTATACTGAGGTATAGCCTGCACAACAGTCTTAATTAGGATTTCCTTTCCGCCCTTAGAAATAAGATTCTCCTTCCATCCTTCCAGCTTGTTATTCACTCTACCCAAAATCCAAGCAAACATGTCTCCTTTGGATCGCCCCTAATCAGAGGGAATGCCTAGGTATTTACATGTTCTGTCAAGCACAGGGATTCTAATTTCTCTAGCCAGATTTTCCTTAAGACGCCTAGGGCAGTCCTTACTTAAGAAAATACCAGACTTATTCCTATTAATAGCATGTCCCATAGTTAGGCAATATTGATTCAGTATATTAGCCAGATTTTGACATTCCCTAATTGTGCCATCTAAAAAGAATATTGCATCATCAGCGAAAAACAAGTGGGAAAGAATAGGGCTCCACCTGTTTAGCTTGATGCCCTTCAGGTTCTCCATATCGATGGCTTGATGGATTAGGGTTGATAGGAGATTTGCCAGTAGGATAAACAGATAAGGGGACAAAGGGTCGCCTTGTTGTAGTCCTCGCATCGAGTGGAAATACTCCAGCTGCTCGCCGTTGAATTTTATGCTGATAGACACTGTTGAGATACACTGCAAAACCCACTGAACCCAGGTAGGATGGAAGCCTAGCTTGAGTAGATAAGCCGTTAGGAAACCCCATTCCATTCTGTCATATGCCTTCTGCATGTCCATTTTTAAGATTGCCGGAAAATTTTGTCGTTGTTTCCGTATTCTTATCTGTTGGAGAATCTCCTAAACCATGAGGATGTTGTCCTGGATTTGTCGTCCACACACAAGGCAGTTTGTTCAGTAGATATTAGGTTAGGTAGTAAAGGCTTCAGCCAATTTACGTGGACCTTGGAGATGATTTTATAGGCGTAATTACATAGGCTAATGGGACGGTAATGGTCCAGACTTTTCGGGAAGAGGTATCTTCGGTATTAGAGATATAGTAGTCCTATTGAGATCTGGTGGCATCATTCCTGATTGAAAGAAATTTTGAATCGAAAGAAATAGCTCATCCTGTAGAGTGTCCTAGTTGGATTGGTAAAACAGCCCGTTCAAACCATCCGGGCCCGGGGCCTTTGTCGTGCCCAATTGAAAGGTTGCGATGCAGACCTTCTCTTTAGTTACCTTGGTTGTGAGGATGGAGTTCATGTGATTGGTAACAATACTAGGGCATTGAGCAAGGATGGGATCGTAGTCGCGGTAGCCCACTGTTTTGTAGAGGTTAGAGTAGAACTCCCGCGTCATCTCCTTCAAAGTTCCTCGTCTCTCACCCATCTTTGGTTGGTGTCCAGCAGCATTCTTATTCGATCCCTTTGTCTTCTCTGGATGGTAGTTGCATGGAAGAATTTTGTGTTTTTGTTGCCCCCATTTCAGCCAAGTGATCCTTGACCTCATAGCTCAATATTGCTCCTCTTGCTGCCAAAGTTGCTGGATCTCTGTCTTGATTTTAGTTGCTATCAATTTCTCATGGTTTCTATCGGTTTGATTGGTAATCTGTTGTAGCTGGTGTTGCAAATCTGATATTCTGTTTTTGGCCTCGGAGAACTTTTCGCGACTCCATAGGGCAAGTGCTGAACTAACATTCTTTAATTTATGTGGCAGGTCAGAATTGGTGCTAGTTGCCAAGTTCCAAGCATTGGCAATGATCATCCTGCAGTCCGGATCTTGTAACCAGAACGCTTCGAAGATAAAAGGCCTACGTTTTCTAACTGAATGAGCTTTGATATTTAATAGTAGAGGACTATGGTCCGCTCCCACCGCTGGTAAAGCATACACCTCAGCTTCCGGGAAGGTGAGTCTCCAATCCCGATTGCACAGAACCCTATCCAATCGCTCCTTGACAATGTCTTCACCCGCACAGTTATTCATCTAGGTAAATGCGCATCCCTTACTCTCCATGTCAATTAAGGAATAGTCATGTAAAACCTCTCGAAAGGAGTTCATACGGTGAAAATTGTTAGAGAAATCTTATTAAGTTGTTTTGAAGTTGACAAAACATTTCCATCAGTCTAGTCTGAAGACTTGCAGACTCTATTGACAAAGTCTGAAGACCTCCAAACTCAAGATTCAAAGTCTGCCTTCATTGACAGTTTCCAAACCGACGAAGTTAAAGTTCTATTCGGTTAAATTAAAGCATATCCTTGTGGATTTCATTCGTATGGTTAAGGAATATCTCATGGCTGGAGTTAGCACTTCAAGATCTGTTCTTCATATTCGAGTAATCTAGATTCTCTAGATCTGCGAATTATACTTGGAAGGTTCTACTTATGGAAACCTAGATCCTGATTGTATGGGCGAGCGGGATTGATGGGCTATCGTCATTTTCCTTGAATAGCTCGAGATCTCTCTAATTGATTCTGTCCAACGGATTGATTGGAAGAACTTCTTTGGAAGGTGCCAACAGTATTGAAGGCATGAAGAAGTATATAAGAGAGACGTTCAAGTTGTTCAAGAGTGCCCGATAGAAAATTTTCAAAGTCTGAATCTCCTTGTTATTTTGCGATCTTATTTGTCGAGCAATACTTGTAATCAAAAGAGAGACTGAATATTTGTGAGACCTTGAGGAAGTATAGTAGAGTCTCTACACTGTGGAATCAAGGACGTGAGACTGTAAATTCTTTTTTGATTCTTAGTGAAATCCAGCCAGTGGGCTGTCCGTGCGGGCGAGTGGACGTAGGCTTGGTCTAAGCCGAACCACTATAAACTTGGAGTCTTGATTCTCTATCCCTAATCCTTTTACTTTACATCACATCTTCATACGTCTATTATTATCTTCGCTCTTCTTGTCTGTTAAATGTTAAAAACTAATCTATCTAGTTACGATTAGGAAAAATCTCTTTGATCACCTATTCACCCCCCTCTAGGTGCTCGTACTAGTTCTATCAAAAATCAGCTGACCTTTTCCCTACCTTCTACCAGTGATAGGTTATCTCATTGAAATCACTAGCACAAATCCAAGGTGAAGAGTTAGAGCTTGCAATTTGTCGGAGGACAATCCAAAGCTGTTGTCGAAGCCGAAACACCGCTGGTGCATGGACACAAGTCACACGTGTAGGTATGTTGTTCCTTGAATCAATACATATCATGTCTATAAGGTCCTGATGTGATTGAACCACTGCTGAGAGAAATGTGTGCCTACCAAAACATGGCCATAACCCCCGCTAAGCCAATAGGATTATTAACCAAATAAGAATTTGTGAATTTGAGCTGTCGCTGTAGTTTTGTGAGCATCTCCGGTCGGTTCTTGGTCTCCATCAAAAACACCAAATCGGGTCTTTCATTGGCCACGAGGGCCTTAAGGGCTTGAGCTGTCAGGGAAGAACCCAAACCCTAACAGTTCCAACTAAGGAGCTTCATTTTGCTGTTGGTGGCTTTTGAGGGCAAGCCACCTCAGCCCTTTTGCTATTCTCTTCGACTGTGAGTACAAGAGTGTCCATTAGTTGGGTTTCATCCAGATCCTCTATGATGTGAGTTCGCGACTCATATGGGTTATATCTCTTTAACTTCTTGGCCATTCCTACTCTTGTTGATAGTTTTGATTGCTTCATTTTTTTGGGTGTTGGGACGTTCGTGTTCTGATCCTGGAATCTTTTCAACTTTGAAGGTGCAGGTATTAGAGCCCCCATAGAAGATGTTGGAAACATGGAACTCAAGTGATGGTGTTGCGGACGTTGTTCAACCTCACGTTCTAACTGAGGTATTGCAATTAGTTGCATATTCTCCCCTCTCTACTCTGTATCAGTCATATGAGAATCTTGAATACCCTTCAGTTTTGATGCGGCAGAGGCCGGATCACCTATGGAGGATTGCCCTGCTGTCTTTCTTTCGAGGCCATATGGCATTGTAGGATTGTTAATACCTTTAGCAGCATTATCTTCAGTAGGGGGAAGTGCTGGGACATTTGTTATCAAGGAAGGAGGGGTTTCTGGGACCACTTCCTCTGTCTCTGCGGATCTGTCCTGGATACCATAAAAGGTTAGCCAATATGGGCTATGTTCTTTTACTTCTGCACGTAGCCATTGGCCAAAGGCCATCTTTTCCTTGCCTGCCATTTTTGCTTCTGTAAAGGGAATTTCCTGACAGTACATGGCATAATGGCCTAGCCGACCACATAAATAACAAAAATGTGGGAGTCGTTCATATCCGAAGTCGAGCCATATGGTTTTCCCTTCGATGTGAATTAAGTGCCCTGTTTTTAAAGGCTACCGCAATTCAATTTCCACCCTAGCTATGCCTGATCTAAGATTGGTACCTTCCTTTGTGTCTAATTTGACTTCAATTACTCACCCCACGTGTTTAATTGCTTTACTCAGCATCTGGTCAGAGCACCATTCTAGCGGTAGACCGAAAATTTGAACCAAAAATGTACATATGGAGAATTCATAGCAATGTAAAGGCATATTAGGTATCCATGGCTTTAGAATAACCAGGTGACTAGAGAATAACCACGGACCTCCCTCTAGGATTCTCTGTTTGTCCACTTCAGATTTAAATTTTGCAACGTATAGGCTAGCTTCACGTTGTGTGATTTCTACCTGATCTGTACGCCATGCTTGTTTTAGAGTATTTTGTAATGCTTGGAAGTTGATTGAGGGGTTTGAGAGAATTTTACCAACTAAGATTAACTTGCATTCCTTGATCTTCTCCAGCGGCGGCAGGTCATCCCAAACTTTGATTTCATGAGCAAAGCAAAGTCGACCCAACCTGGAGCAGAGTGCAGCAAGGCGTGAATCTTCCTCCAAGTCCCTTGCTGCCATGAATTCGAGACTCGGGATAGGACATGGACTGGTCACAGTTGGGAAAGCTGCTGCATGCAATGGAAAAGGGGTGGGCAGGGTTTGCGACTAATACTAAATATGTGTATTGTCGGAATTTAGGGCTGGAGAGGTTGAGATAGCAAGAGACGAGAAGAAATGGAGTCAATA
The DNA here is from genome assembly GCA_017140595.1 of Eucalyptus curtisii. NCBI lineage: Eukaryota > Viridiplantae > Streptophyta > Magnoliopsida > Myrtales > Myrtaceae > Eucalyptus > Eucalyptus curtisii. The sequence goes on along the minus strand of CM029500.1, from coordinate 3,653,643 downwards.
GCCTACCAAACCCCAGACCTAAGCTTGGAGGACCATGAGGAAGAAATCAGTCAAGATCGGTTGCGGTTGGAGCTCGAAGATGTCATCCAATGGAGGCTACATCCATTGGAACTGCAATGGATTTCGATGGGGTGTAAGCTGTATGAAACAGGGGGGAATTGTCAAGGTAAAGGTGGATGAGCGGAAAGAAATTGTGGGAACATCTTCAGTTTAGGGTTAATTAGGGAAAACTACCATGACGGTAGATACTGTACTCTGCATGTCGAGAGAAAAATGTTTTGTAGCTGTAGTTTGAGTGGTGTCAATTTACGTGCATATATTTTACATGAGATTCTGCATGTCGCTAGTTTTTTTTATTTTTTTTTGGGTCGGTTGCATGCTGCGAGGTTGACCGCAGAATCTTCGAAGAGAAAGAGGTTCTACTTCTGCCATTCAATCCATTTTTTATAGATGCAGGTGGGAAATGACAGATTTTGTCAAATAACTCCAAGTTGCACATTCCAGATTCCCAAAAAGTAAAACCAATCGTGGAGAAGTCTCTGATTAACTGACATATTTCGTGAAAGAATTGCATCCCACCAATCATTTCTTTTTCCCTGTTAAATTACTTTACGAGAAGGAGACACGCACGTTCAAGAGGAAGAAGGCCTGGGTTTCCTCTCATGTCTTTTTAACCAAATACACATACTATTGGATGTATGCCCTAAAGCTACTATGTAATAGTTACATATTAGGAATTTCAGTTGTACTTTTATTATTATTATTTAATTAATGGTAATGACGTATTCATTCATTTGTCCAATTGTTTTATATTTATGAATGATTCCATAAGATCAGTTGCAACTAGACCTATTCTTGAGACGTCATGAATATATGTGACGGGCTCATAGTTAGACTAAATCTTTGAATCGTTCCCGGTTGATGGATTATTGAGTGAATATTAATAATCCTGTTGAGACCGGTGTGTTCTTAACTTCACCATTAAGTATTGGATACTTAAGAGAATGATGAGTCACAAGTCATTGGGTATTGTGATGCCTGAGTTAAGAACACAAGTGTTTGTATTAGACAATATCACTGAACGTGACGATATGGAACGATTAGCAATATGGAAGCTTTTAGCGTGGTCAATGTCTAATTGTTCATACTTTGGTCTTGTGTAAATAATCCTTAGACCTAAGACACAGTGTTAATTTGTGTGTCGAACAACTATGATTCACGGGTGCACATAATGCCGGGTCGTTAATCCGTCTTTATACTTGATGGTCATAATTTGTTCATATACGAAGTTACACGTGTGCGCAATATGGAATCTGTCTCCTTGTTATATGCATGATATAAAAATGATGTCCTATGTGATCTAATTATGACACTGCATTGAAATCCTCGGCCGGGGTTGTATTCGAGAATAAATTGTTTTTGTCTCGAATAAAATGCATGTCAGTTAGATTTGTGCATATGATCGAATTAATGACTTGACAAATATTCCATGGTCTTTGTTTGATCGGGACATAGTAAGACAGAGGGATTGAATTACACTGTAGCAAAAACAGACAGGTTCATTATGTTCTTAAAGCATTCACACTATCTAGGTAGCCATATTGCTAGATGTCAATCATGACTTGTAGGACCCAAAGATTAATCGGGACAATTAATTCTTTTGGGAGTACTAATGTGTTAGTACAAGTCTTACTACCAGCTTAGTGATGTACCTAGGGATGTCACACACCATAAACAATCAGGATAACGTGGAACAAGAGAGAAATATAATTGCAAATGTGTTTGCAATTATTGCAATCGAATTGTGTCGATTTGAAATTAAATTAAATGAGATTTAATTTAATTTGTATTATAGTCACGAGCCTATTTGCATATGATGCACATACATGCCCAATGTAAATATATGTTAATGTATTCTCAAATGTACATATAAAGAATATGTTCTTTTTATTTTTAAAAGGAATTGATTAATTAATTATTTATTCGTTTAATTAATTAATTAATTAATGCCTTTTAATAACTAAAAAAATGAAGCTTCGTGCACATGCACGAAGCAATGATGGTCAGCGGTTATTGACCATCTTGCACGAAGCATGGATGGTCAGCAACCGTTGACCATCATGCCAAGATCGTGCATGAGCGGTTGCTTAGCAACCGTTGCTCATCGGTTTTATTTTTATAAAAATTGCTGAACGAGGAACATATGAGTGGGGTTTGCTAAAAATAGAGAGAAAAGTGTGTGTGTTCGTGTGTTGTCTTTGAGACGCAAGAAAGGAAAGGTTTTTCTCTCATCCGGGGCCGTGACTATAATACATCAAGAATACGACGGATTGTTTCCACGTGATTGCTAGCACGATTGAAGTGGTGAATATCCGAAAGTTCTCTCTTCCGTTTGACGTCCGTTGTTGGTGTGTCTAAACTAGAGGTCCGACGTTTGTGGGGCTCGAACTGTAGAACATCCGAACCAATTCGTTTAAAGCATGCTTCGAGAGGTAATTCGTGTAACTCTCTTTTTACATTCAGATTTTTTATTAAAACGCACGAACAACGCCTTCGGAGAATCATGTAAAATATATCTTCTTGTTTCCGCTGCGTTCTTTTTGTTAATTTTACATATACATGATTCATGAAACCCCAACACATACGGCCTTTCAATGAAAGTGTGTACACCACATATCAACAAGACAATAACCACGTTCTTATCTTTTTCTCATCAATGGAAACTAGATGTATTTGTGAGTTTCAGAGATGGGAAGATTGACGGATTTCATCGAAGGTCCAGAACCAATCCCGATTTGCTTGGGACACATATAGGACACTATTATTGAGAGTTGACCATGGGTCCTTGCGTTTGTGCATGTCTTGTATATTTTGAACATGCATGATCTTTTTGGTACATTTAGGGTGTGTTCGTTTGGCATGAAATGAGTGATTTGGAAAATATTTTTCAAAAAATAATTGCTTATATCATTTAGAAAAAAATAGTTAATGATAAATGTTTTCATCATCAATAATAACCTATATCTAATTATTTTTATGGGTGATAAAATATTTTTCCATTCATTTATTTTTATCAGCAATATCAGTGATTATTTTTCAAAAAATATTTTCCGAATCATTCATTTTCCGTGAAATGGACGCACCTTGAGTATTACAATATATCTTGAGTTTGAGCTCAAAAAGGAATTTTTTTTTCTAATTTGAATAGGTTTCCTAATTGGAATGGGGTTCCTAGCTTGAGTAAGTTTCTTGGAAAAAGCTTTTTTGTTTTTGATCCAATTTTTTTTTTTTTTTTTTTTTTTGGTGAAAAGTAAGAAATATATTGATAACTTTGGACAAGCAAGAAACGGCACCAACTTACACTCGACCGCGCAGCGGAAGAGTGGAAGGGAGTCGAAAGGAAAACAAAAGACAGAAGAAAAACGCCCACAACCCGGGCCGAGGCAAAACCAAACCTAGCAAAACTCTACTACACGCTTAAAAGCGGGACGAGAGAACTAGGACGGTACAAAGACAAGCACCAACAGCAACAAGCAAAGCTACCGAGAAAAGACCGAGGGGTCGAAGCCCCAATTCCTTTGAAGTCTTCTATTTCTTGGGGTAGGAGGCACATTCTTGAAGGAGAGAACTCTGTCCTTGACAAATTTGATCAAATGATTTTTGAGAGCCGACACGGAAACAGTTTCACCCCGAAAGATGATGCAATTTCTCTTCTTCCAAATTAGATAACACAGAGCTCCAAAAGAGAACCTAGCAATTTTGTGGAAGAAATCCTTACCCGATAAAAACTTTAGAGCCCAAGTGGAGGTCTCGGTCCACGGTCGATTCTCCAAGGTAGGTTGCACCTAGAAGCCCGAAATAAGACGGGGTAGCGGGGGTTTGACAAAGTGAAAGAAAAGGTGATCAATAGAGTCCGGCTGAGTTGAGCAAAAGGCATGACCAAGTAGTCAATCCTACCGTAAGAAAGTAGGAGTGATTGAGTCGGTAGGCGCTTCTTGGCAATAAGCCATAACAGAAATTGATAACGCGGTGCCAAGGCATTATCCCAAACCAGAGTCGCCCAAGGAACTCGATCTTTTTTAACTCTGATTAAATTCCAAGCCGAAGCAACTGAAAAAAGGCCCGAAGAATCACCGCACCAAAGGAACCGGTCACAAACATTAGAAAGCGCCGGCAAGGAGAAGCCCCAACTTTCCAGGCGGGATTTAAAGGCCAGGGCAGAGGTGTACAGTTCAGAGACAGCTGCCATCTTAGATAAACCCGAGTCCTCCATTACAGTGGAAGAAACAATTGCGTCCAAAGGACCACATGGAAGCCGTTATCATGCCATAGAGATGTCTGCATTCCATTGCCAATTTTCCAACGAAACGATTTGGCGAAAGTAGGGCCTAAGCTGCAAGATTTTTTTCCAAGCCCACGAGCATAAGGTTGGTTGAGGAGAAATCCAGAAATTCACTCTCTTTAAGAAAATCGAGTGAATTTTTGATCCAAATTTTTACCATATAAAAAGTGCGTCATTTTAGGAAGAACATCCAACATGAGACTTATTTGTGAATAACATTCTAAAGTAATCAAAGGGTCAAGCCCATAGATCTTGTGGTATGAGAAATTGTGTGGGCTAAATACTTGTAAGTTATTAAATGTAATTAGGGGCTGAAAAACACTAAGAGTCTTTGAGTGACTTGAGGGATTGTCATTTCCAAAATATCGCTTGATTTTATCAAGACTCATGAGTATGGTCTTTCTTTTATGTAACCTCCCGGAGCCTATAAAAAGTAAGAGGATGTAATGTTTTGGGCAGAGTCCCTAAAGTAAGGTGTGTATTTGTGAAAATTCTATCATATATCTTTGAACACCTCATCTTCTCCAGCTTGATAGGATCCATTGAGAAATGTAGCTTAGCTGCTTAGAAATGTTACCATCCTGGCATCTTTGAGTGTCTCTATACTCTGAATTGAGAGTGCTAGTATGAACACCTAGAGGGGGGTGAATAGGTGTTTAAACTAAACCTTGGCAAATATATGCGGAATAAAATAAACTTCGAGTAAAACAAAGGAGTTAGGGAAGAGAATAAGAACACAAGATTTATAGTGGTTCGGCTTAATCCAAGCCTACGTCCACTCTCCCACGCTAACAGCCTTCTTGGCTGGATTCCACTATGCAATCAACAAGAGATTACAACTTCGAGTGCAAACACTTAGTAGATCACACTATCTCACTAAGTCACTCTTTTGGTATTTCTCTCACGATTACGAACGTTTAAGCTCACAAGAGACAAGTGTATGATCGAAGGTCGCTCAGACTTTGGAATTATAAATTCTACGCTCTATCTCTTACTTGCTCATCGGTCCTTCATCTCCTTAAATACTCCTTTACTTCCAAACTACCCGTTGGGAAGTATCTTGAGGATCGTCTTCCAATATACCCATTGGACAGCTCTGTATCTAGAAGATTTGATAGCCGTTGAGTGATAAAGGTAAAATCCCAAATTGATTCCGATCGCCCATACAAACGGAATCTTGGTTTCCATAAGTAAAGCTTCTTCGTATAGAAAGTTCTTGTCTTCAAGATCCAATCGTCAATCAAATAGATTGAGTCAATCAAATCAATCTTGATGTGGAATCCAAACCAGATCACTAGCCGTTATATGATTGGGCTTGAGTTACGTTCGTCGAATCTGGATGTAAAGTCCGAGAGCAATAGACTTTACAATCTGAGTCTAAGTGCGATAGACTTTGCAATCGAGTCTGAACATATTCTCGCTTCGAACAGATTTAGCTTTAAGGTACGTACCCGGTTCGGCTTCAACATAGAGTCTGTCTTTTGGTTCATCATTCACGTTCGATCTGGAATTTGTCGAGTGAGCGGACTTCGATGTAGAACAGACTTTGACACTAAAGTCGCGGTCTTCGACTTTGACACGAAGTCTGAAAATCTTCGAATATACTTTGGACATATGTTACGTTCGGTCTTCCGGTCGTCTTCACACTTTGACAATATCCTTTACATGTTCTATCATCTGCATGGTCTATTACTTAACCATTAAACATGTTAGTAGCCTTTGATTTATTTTGTCATCTTCAAAACATCATAAGGGATTTCCCTAACATGAATTAAATCTTTGAGTAGTTTGCAGCTAAAAGATAGTCCTTCAAGGGTTTAAACATGAGATTTGCCTACTGTGGGATAGCACACTTATTGTAACTTATCCGGTTTTCCTTACTCTTTGTCGCTTTTCTTGTGGGTGTTGTGGGTGTAAGTTACACCAATTGAACCACATAAATCTAATGTCTAATTTATTTTCTTATTATGTATGTGATCGTTTGTTTTTTTTGCAACAATAAATATCAGAGTTAGGCTATTTACCAAAAAAAAAAAAAATATATCAGAGTTAGGCTTGATTGAGAATAAGTGAATCAATGGGATAGCATAATGAAATGTCAAAATTGACAAATTTGATGAGAAAGATTTTGATTTCTAGAAAATACGAAGTAAGGATTTTGTTTCCTTTTTTGATGCTGCATTATAATTGCTTCTGATTTGAGTTTTGCCATCCCAGTCTTCTTTGCTCTAGCATCATTTGTGACATCCAGATTTTCGGGTTCTGATTTCGATGAGATAAATTGGGCATTTCATCGATGTAGCTATAGTGTTTTTCTCTGAGTTGGCCACTCACGAGATAACTAGACTAGCTGGGTAAGCTATTAAGGACTTTAAGGGAAATAGACTTGAGAATTCGACCATGAATCGACTTCTCGACCGTGCTCATCTTTAGAGATCATTGCGGCACAGTTAAAAATCGAATTAAGATCAGAGATAGGTCGGTTCACCCGAGATGAATGACCGATCGTGGGTGACTCCACTAAATTGGAAAATTCTCATCAACCAACACTAATTTGATTTTACTGTCGTTTTGGTACCCTGTGTCCGTATTTGAATCCTCGAGACTTTTCACGACAACCGAGAGTCACCAATGTGTCGAGTGGGTTCATCGTGGCTCGAAGAAAATCCACCATGGGTCATTTGTCCTAAAAAGTTCTTAAAACTACCCAGTAGCCTAGGTCACACTAAAAACGCATTCGAGTGAAATTAACCGCCAATCTAAGTTCGATTTCAGAAATTGAAGATTCTGTCATGTCACAATAAATTTTAAGAACGTCGACTCAGTCTCAGAAGATTTTTCTAACAACCGAGACTTTTTGGGAAAAAGTCAGTTTAGGGCCGTTTTCGTTCAATTGAAGCCGGGGATTGTGAAATTGAGAAGCATGAGGGATTCTTGGATGAGGAAAATAATCAAATTGATAAGTGAGACATCAATTGATTTTATGAGAGTCAATTGAGAGAAATTCAAGAGGGAATTGGATGTAGAAATGCAAGTGGAAACCGAGTACTCTAATCTGAAATTTCTTTTGGGAATCTTTGAGCTTATTCAAAAGAAATCGAAATAAGAATTTTCTATTTGAGAAAATTCTTTTCTTTTGAATTTATTCCCATTTCTTTTTACCCCATTTGGCCAAACACCTAATTTTCCCACAAGTTTCTCTCTCCTTCTTTCTTTCTTTCTTGCTTTTTCTTTCTTTCTCTCTCTCTCTCTCTCTCTCTCTCTTCACGTGCGGATTCCCCTCCACCGATTGCCCCCTCCTACTGGCTTCAACTTTCCTTCCTCCACCTTTTGCTTTTGACTTTTCAAACTCACCCTTTCTCTCTCATCCTTCTTCTACTCTCTCGACATCTCTCTTCCTCTCCCTCTCCGCCGGTTCGAAAACTGCAGAAGCAGAAACAGCGGCCAACAGCATTGAAGGAGTCGCAGCCACGCCGAAGCTGCCATTGCCGCCGCGCCAGAGCAGCAGCACCGCCCGTTGCCGTCGCTACCGTCGAGCACCGTACTGCTGCCCTTGCCCATCTCCACCGCATCCTCTCTCTTCCGCCCCTCTTGTTCGAACAAAACAGAAGCAGAAACAGAGGCTAGCTACGTTGAAGGAGCTGCAACCGCGCCGGAGCCAAGACCGTCGTCGCCGCCTCACGCCGCACGCCGTCACTGCTTCTCGGCCGCACGCGCTCGCCCTCCGCCTCACCCTCACCCTCCTCAGCCGTCGGTCCCTGCTCGTGCATCCAGGAGGGGTGCTGTTCGACCAGTTCAGGCGGCGGATCGGCCACGTTCGGCCACCGTGGGCCGCCACCTCGTCCCGCTGGAGCCCCCTTGCCCTCCGTCGGCCTTGCCTCGCCACCTTAGCGCTAGATCCGCCCTCAACCAGTAGCGCATAGAGAGAAAAAAAAATGGGTATTACAGCAAGGGTTTGGCCCGTTTTGGCCGTCTTCCCGAGCCCGGATGCTCGGCCCGCCTTGAGGAAAGT